>LR738715.1:794522377-794623541 GCA_902687465.1 Secale cereale
GGTGCGGCAGCGGACCGGCCATGAGGAGTAGTTTTGGGGCGGGCGGGCCGGCCGCGGGCGGCTCAGGGGGGTGGAGTTTGATGATAAACTGCACGCCCTTGATTTCGTATCCAACGGCTTGAAAATCTAATGACCAGAGATGAAAAAGTTAGTTGATTGACGTGTAGCCCCACCCCGCACGTACACATGCACGTATGCAAGACACACACACATGCATGCGTGCAACACTGACACGTACACATAACGAACACAAGCACACATGCAGGCGTGCAACACTGACGCGTACACATGCACTCATGAGCACACGCACGTACGCACACATGCAAGCGTGCAACACTGACGCGTACACATGCACTCATGAGCACACGCACGTACGCACACATGCATGCAACACTGAAACGTACCCTTGCACGCACGCAACACTCGCACGCCTGCATGCACACATCACACGACTCAAGACACACGCTCAATCTATACGTGCATGCACCCTTTGTTAAGGACATGGATTGTTACGGGTATTAATCAATCTTATCTGTGATAAGCAGAACATTGATGTTTGTAGTGGTCTTTATGAATCACAACATATCGAAAGGGCTATCAACATGAAAATAATGACGTCACACTCAATGAACAACCATCGGTTTATGAAATGCCCGCTTTTGACCGCCCTGGCCCACCAAAGGTTCCTCTACTGTGCGCTGCCTGCGTTGGGTGACTGACATGCAGGCCATGTACCCAAAGAGCCCACACGTCAGTGGAAGAACGGCGCGTTGTCCTACGTCAGAGTCGAGGGCGCCACTCACTGCACGCCCAATTGAACACGCCTCCTTGCCGCATTCAAACGCCTCCATGAAACCAGCCCGTGTGGAAGTCGAGAAACCCACTCTGGACACACGTCCGTTCATGACCGGGCCGACATTAAACGCAACGCCGGCCGAGCTCCGCCTGTCTGCCGTCTATTTAATCTCCTATTTAAACGAGGCCAAACGTCGGCCAAGAATCGCACACCTCCGCTGCTCCCCTATCTCCTCCTTCACCATTTTGTCCACTCTTACTATGGCTTACGACGAGTAGTTATTCCGCATCCAAGCCGGCTGGGTGGCCCGCTGAGCCCGCCGGATAGGAGCTATGCAGCTCGTTGATCCACCTCCCTCCCCTCGCCCGACGGAGCCAGTTGCCGCCACAAGCCGGCGCGTGGTTCAGCAACTCGCCGCTCCAGGCCAGCTCGACGAGGAGCGGCGCACATGCGTCGTTGCTGCCGTCCACGCCGCCACCTCGTACCGCGTATCCCGTTTCTGTGGCCGAGACTCCCATGCTGGTGGCCGCGCCATGCAAGCAGCGACAGAAGACGGGTGCGCGTAGAGCGACGAGTCGGTGGCCAGCGCCTCCGTATCCGCCGCCATCATCAAGGAGAAGTAGAAACACGGGAGGCCACCCCCGCTTGGGTCCCATGAAGGCCACCACGGAGGCGACGCCGGCGTAAACAGCTGGTGTCTTGCCAGATCCTTTTGTTGCGAGGACCTTCGTCGATCCTGCATATACCTCCAGGGCTCCCGGTAGTCCGGTGATCGTGCTGCCGGACATGAGGAACACAAATTGATCGGCGGGCGACCATTTAGGCCAGGTATTATATACCTGTGCTGTCTAGAACTCGCACCTTGTAGTTCATTTGAATGTAATGAAAACCGTCATGTTTGTATGAAAATCCGGTATCTTATATGATTTCCGTTGTTGTTTATATGAAATATCGCCGTGTTTGCGTGAATTTCGTCTGGTTGGTTGACTTGCTGTCATAATGTGTGCGGCTACGGTTGGATGGTGTAATTTGCGGCTCGCCGGTCGGTCTGCGGGCGACTCGGGCGGCGTGGTGGGACCAAAAGAACACAGCTCGTGCGAGCTCATCTCCAACGTGCGCGCTGGAGGATGCATGAGACCCCGAGCCATTCCTCGTTCATCGGTGGCAAAGGCAGCGGTGGACAAAAGGATCGCCAATATTTTGGCTACCCCGGGCAAGATCCAAACAACCCCTCCCAATTGATTGTAATCCCTTATTCACCGTGGAATTTTGCCATGTGTTGTTTTCATGGACTGGCAAGATGCCCGTGCATTGCACGGAACATCAAGATGCATTTTTTTCTTTTCAAAACACCTGTTGTGATTGACACATGCAGGAGTAATCCCATTTTGTAAAAGCTAATGATTGCTCGATAATTTTATCGGATAAAAGGTACCTCGAGAATTTTATCGGACTCCATTTTTGTATATAAGGCAACAAACCCATATTACAGGTACCAAGGCAAAAATTAATGTCTTCTAACTCAATGTTGCAAGCCACCTTGTTTCCTTGTTTGCCATGTAAATTAATGTGTATTCTTCACTTTCATGCACATCAAGCCAATGCTCACACTCCCGCATGCATGCAAGGGATAATTAGTCACTACAAGAAATATGTCAACTTGTGACCTTGACTATTGGTCACCGAAAGGTCATTGTTTTTCATTTGTGACCTTTTTTTTTGACCAAAAACAGATGGTCAAAAGCTAAGGGTCGTAAACTGAAATGAACGACCTTCTCTGTGAGAAGGTCATAGACGTTTATGACCAAAATATGCCTACTGTCTTGTTTTGGTCACTAGCAGCCTCCCCAGGCCACGTAGGCATCCGACGTGGCAATCTGATGTGGCACAAGAATCAGCCCGGTCCAATTCGATTTTCTACATGGGCCTAGCCCAACAATTCAGCCTTTTTAATGGTTTTTTCCCTGTGCTTTTATTAGCTACACGGGTCTGACCCACTAATTCGGCCCATGTATTATTTTTTAGGCAAGCCCTTTTAATATATGTATTTTATGTTAATTTCGGTTAGCTAAATGGTCCTGGCCTACAATTTGGCCTTTTTATTTTCTTGCGCACAATATTTTGCAGTCAATTTATTTTTTATTTCCAGCTTTTTTCCCCAGCTCCAGTTTACAGATGGGTCCAAAATGTCAGATTTTTCACAGCTTATTAACAAGCAATATATATGTATATATCAAACAGACAGAAGAGATAAAGCATATGAAAATCTTCAAATAACAGCTAAAATAAGTTTATTACAATATGCTATACAGAACAGAACAGGTGAAACTATATACACTCATGCACATCACAGCAACCAGTTTCCATACACTCATTCACATCACATCAACCAGTTTAACCATCGAATCTTGCATACCCAGGAACTTCAAACTTCACCCAGATCCACAAAATCATAAATATTGGGATCTACGAATAGACCGCTCTGCCAGTACAAAAGCTAGTTACTCTTGGATACCACAGAACATGCTCTTCAACATGGGTAGATGTCCTCAACGGAGTTCTACCAACAACGCAAGTTCCATTCACCTACAAGAACAGAATGGAATATCAAGTACTTGCATTCTTCAAGAACATTACAACCAACATATATATGTAGAAGGACATCAGGAAAGCTGATGGAGCAAAATCAAACAACAGATAAATCAAGTAAACAGACCATTTGGAAAAAAATATACTACCAGGCTTGAACATGAGCATAGAAAAGAAAAGATGATTTCAGTGAAATTAAAACTGCCAATGAAAGCTGAATAACAGTGCGACTGATTAGCTCCTAGTATGGAGGAATATCACAAAATTAAACAAGATGGTCATGCAAGTTTCTATACAAGTATTGATGATTACAGTTTGTTATCGTCGTCTAAATTCTCCAACTTGCACAAAATTAATTAATATATTTGAATGTGCTACCAATGAAGCAAATTCTAAAAGATACACGAACATGGCTTAATTAGCCAACCATGTCATTCTATAAACACACAGGAATAAATTGGCAATGTTTTCTTCTCTTTTCTAGTTAATGACAGCCAGTCATCAATCAAGCAAGCAACATCACATTGGTACAGCAGCTAGCATCGTTCAGCATATATGGGCTGTGAGCAGTCAACACCTACTAAATTTATTTTATTTGTTTGCATCGAGTCAGCACCTACTAGATGGGATGGAAATGCATCTTGTTTATTAGTTGTGGAGCATGCGTGTATTATTAACAACGAAAGACAGGGTTGACACTAGTGAAAGAGCAGACAGGAATATTTGCTTGCAACCTGACGATGTCGCTTGTGCGAGGCGAGGCGAGGCGAAGAGCAGCTCCTCGCTCTTGGCACCGAGCTTGACGAGGGGAGGGGGGCTCCATGGAACCTGTGACTACCCGACCTGTGTAAATCATAAGGTCTTGTTTAGATATAAACAATAGTACTGAATGATAGATATAAACATTAGTATTGCTTGAGCTCAATTTTTTTTGCAAGGATAAGCATGTTCTAAACCGCCACGGAGCACTGTGAGATCGTTGAAGTACTAGATGCCAGAATGTAAGAATGGATAAAACATAACATGAATGTTCTCAAGTGCCATGAAGTGAGCAAGCAGGTAGTCAGAATGACGTGGCATGTTAGCCGCCAAAACAGTTTCGGACTAACTGCATGTCCAAAATACATACATACATTGTAAACAGTTTGATAGTGAGAAAAGGCATGATGCTACTTTTGCTAGTTTATTGAAAGGCATATACTAAGGGACGCATACAGAATTGTAAGTATTTACATCAAATACATAGCTAGAGATGACCACTAGGCCGTGTTCCATGTCTAAAAATCATGTTTACTTAGACTTATAGCCCACGCCAACATGATCAGAAATGTTCAATACAATGTGCATCATTTTGTCGTGGCAAAACTGATGCTGCAAACATGCACATGGAACACAGAAACAAGTTGGAAAAATAACTGATAGTCCCAATTTTCACATTTACTTGTAAAATCATCCCTTATATCCAATCCATTCAACTACACAACAGAAGCAATTGACCAGTCCATATGTTTCGGATAACGGTAGCTTGTTTAAATGGCAAATCTATACTTATACTAATTAGAGACTCCCAAGAAATTATCACGTTAATCAGTAATTAGGAGCCGTTAATCTGGTGGGACCGGGTTATTACGGTGTAGATCCACCCATTTATCTAATCCTCAATTTTTTTTAATTCGACCAAAAAATTGTAATCACTTAAAAAAGAGTCCTATACCGGTTCGAAAAATAGAACCCTAAGTAGATACGATCCAAACTCCCATCTCAGAAAATTTGTTGGCTAACACAATGTAACAGATTAGATATTGCACGCTGCTAAAAAAATTTGATGGTGCACGCTCCTTTTTTCCTTGGCTGTTGCAATTCCTAACGTGAGAAACATGGTTTCTTCATCCAATAAAAAAGACCTCCATCCTAGATCTAGCGCCTGCTTTTCTCCTCCCTTTCCACACGACCCTTTCCATGTCTCTCTCTCAAGCTACGCGGCCGCTGCTCTCCTCTCCTACTCAAGCACGACGCTTCTGTTTGGATTCTCCGCTGCTATCCGCAAGGTGTGTTTTTCTTCTGATCTCTACTCCCATCTCCACAATTCCTATTGTCTACGTCTTCTCTCTTAATTCTCTCTCGATGTCACGTCATTGCCATCCTCTCAGATTTGTACAAAAAGCTCTAAGCTCATGTTGCTGCCACCACAGGAAGTGCATCATACCACCTATCTTCTCTCCCATGTTCGCATGCATTTAGTCTCCAGCCGCAAAGATCAGGTGCAAGTTCGATCAGGGAGGCGCGCGTGCGTGCGCATCTCGCTCGATTCGCTGCATGCTAGGTTCCTGTAGGAGCGCATTAAGAATCAGAGTAATCCTTGATGCGATCATAGATGGAAGGGGACGGCCAGGCTGAAGGTAATCATGACAAGAAAAAGTTCATCACTGCTAGACGTCCACCATACACACGTTCCTCCAAACCGGCATGACCTCGAACTTGCCACCGACTTCAATTAGGACGTGCTGATCACCAGCTATCCTTTGAGCGCAAAGGGGTCAGCATAAATACCATGCAGCTTTCTCCCAATTCTTCCCACCCCCTTCTAAATCCTGGGAGTTGCTGTCTATGTGTCGAGGAATTGTGAAGTTTGGTTTCTCACCTAAATCCTGGGAGTTGCTCTCTGTGTTCGAGGAATTGTGAAGTTTGGTTTCTGACCTAAATCCTGGGAGTTTCCCTCTATCTTAGGCTTTGGATAGTTGCGCATATAGAATACATATCATCTCTTGATTTAGAGGTGATCGAATTTGTGGGTTTGCTTACCAGTTGGTGCACTCATATAGTTAATATGCTAAATGTATGTTCTGATACAATTTCACAATTGATATCCACACGAAAAGCTATCTGTTCTATTGCAGAAGCAAAGAAAATTAGAACACCAAGTTTCATCATCTTAATGTGTTTATGTTTCTATTTGCATTTTGTAGGATCTGGTAACTGTTGCTGTTGCTTTTATCCCAACAGGCATGATCAATGATTGGTGCTTTGTTTCTCAAGTAAACCAAACTGTTGTATTACGAGGATTATCCTAATTAACAAGAGAGGGTTTTGTCATCTTCATGTCTTTCTATCTCTCCTTATACCATGCAGTAAGTGATAATTCTACTCGCAAATAAACTCAACTGTGTACTGATTTGATTTCACATATATTATGATGCCATGGTATTTAGGATTTTTTTTTTGGATCTACCTGATCAGATTTAGGAGCTACCTACTATGTGATGCGGATCTACAAACAAACTGACTTGAAAAAAAGTTTACCACATCGAATTGCAAGGTAAAGCAAGAGAAACTAGCAGGTACGTGATGTAAATTTTCTATCTATTGTGTCAGTTTTGGTTCAGATTAAAGATCCTTTCATGATGTACAATTTTCAAAGGAATGGTGCGTTCCACAAAACTATATTTTTGTTTGCCGATGCAGTATTAGCAGCACCACACCAAGATTTGGAGTGGTTCATGGCCGTAAAACATGGCTAACCTGTTATATGGCGTTCTGAATCTGAGTGTCCATCCATTATTGCACTATTAGTTATATATATGCAGTATCACTTCTTGATATGCTTCTGTTATAATTGTAATACTTAGCACTGTCGAGTCGCTACCTATCACGGCTGGGGACTCTTAGTGTTTGACGGTAGCATCACCTAGCGTTTGGAGGGCAATACCGAACAAGCTCACGAGTGATATTGACTCTGTTTTAATTATCTTATGTTGAAAATTTTGTAGCTTTGAAGTCCCTATAGTCTTGTGTTCGTTAGTGTTTTCTTCTTCTGAAAACCAGTCTAATTGTAACTCAGCTAATACTGATACTGTTACTCTGTATTGCCATCTTTCATATTTTATATATTTGTTATCAGATGAATTTAGGCCTCATGGTCTTCCCTCTTCCCATGTTTGCATGCAGCTAACTTGGTATCTATTTGCTGTAATATGTCACAGATTGAGCTGCAGTCTGAACTTTAAAAGATGGCATGCTATCCAGGGTTTGCTATAATAGTAGAATACTGTGATTTATAGTATATTACTGAAAGTAATATCCCTGTTGTATTATTTTTAGGCTTTCTCTAGGCTTTGTTGTTGGCTGGGGATCATGGTCATAGACTCGACTGTTCCATAGGTATTGATTCAGTGTCCTTATATTTGCAAGTAGTAGTTACTCAACCATCAACTTATGTTTTTTCCACTGTTTTGCTATGATACATTAGAGGCCTCAACGTTTGTATTCTACATACAGTGTGGGGCTGGATTTGGAGAACACATCGAGAAACATGACACTCCAACTGTCCAACCTAAAACATCTTCTACCTTTAATATTTTTCTTATTAGTGTATTTTTAGTTTTCTTTTACTTATGATTATGCACACATGCCAGGTTCGGAGATAGTTATATTATATACCTATGAAAAAAAGTCCATCATGGGTGATCCGACGCGTACCATAAGTAGCCTATTAATTTGTATAGCATGAACTCCCATGCATTTGATCTGATATTCTAAAAGGTACATTTAACAGCTTCTTTGTTTAAATTTTCTGCACATTTGGCTCAAATATCAAATTTCTATGTTGCATTTGTCTTCTTGACATTTTGACCTATTTTGCAATTAGGAAAAATCCAGTTGTTTACTTTTATGCCTTATTGTCCTATGAAATCTTGCCTGCTTGCGTCATGTGGCGTCACGACTGGGGTATCCCAACCTTTGAGACTCGGGGTGCAACAACACAGGGTAACTGTGACAGAACCTAGCGGGCTGTCGTGGCATGCTTGGCTAGGAAACATGAGTTGTATGTGCTGGCCGTGCATAGTGGAGTTACGGACGATGATGATGCACTGCAAGGTGTACACCACCGTGTACTGGCCAGTGCTGAAGTTCAATTTATTAGGACGAACAAGACTGCAACAGACAAGCTGTACTTTGTATGTGACAGTTACTAAAACACAAAGTTCCTTTGTAGCTCTTACTAAAATTGATGCCCTCATGCCCGAGAAACATAGTACCATCAGCCCTATTTTGTCCGGCGCTGAAATCATGCATGTATGTTGAACTCAATGATGTGGTTGACAATTTAATACTCACCGCAGGTACTCGCTCCTCCTCCATAGACTGTCCAGTTTCATATCTGTACCAGTTCAGTCTATTGGACAGCTATTATCGTAAAGATAGTAACTTTGTCCATCATATATCTTTTGCTTTGTTAGTTTCTTTACAAGAAATTTAACGTGGTTGATGTGGCTCAGCAAGACTCAATTAGCAAGTACACAAATGAAGATATTAGTGAGTATTGTCATATTGTTGTGTACTATCTTATCCTTTCATTGACATATGTATAGTGTGAGTATAGGAATCGACAAGTTCTATAATATATAATCGTATAATACTATATTAGTGTAACATATTTGGTAAACCATACGTATATGCAAGTTATATGATAAAGAATTTATTCGAAAGAGTAGAACATTTTTGACACATGGTAACAAATATGCATTGTTGTATGTTATGTCTCAATGATTAGATACTATTTAAATGATTGATTCAAACAAAAAATGTAGATAACAAATTTTAATAGAAGTACTCCCTCCGTTCCATAATGTAGTGCATATATATTTTCCAAAAAGTCAAACTTAGCTAACTTTGACCAAGTTTATGGAGAAAACTATCTATATCTGCGGTACCAAACGTATACAATAAGGAAATTAAACTCATAATGTATCCAATAATATGCATTTAGTATTCTAAATGTATATATTTTATCTCTAAACATGATTAATGTTTGCAAAGTTCTACTGTTAAAAAAGCTATACACACTTTATTATGGAATGGACGGAGTATAACATATGTACATCTATCTAAACTAAGCTAGCCCGTGCGGAAGCACGGGTTGGCGGCTAGTACTACTAAAAGTAACTGATTCATATACTGTAACGACGAGTTACTACAATCCATAGCAGGGACTACCGGATTATGTTCAAATCAAGCAAGGCATAGATTCTGCTAAACGACTAGGGGCTCAAAATCATATCGATCCCCTTTCCGATGACATTTTTTCTACTCGCGTGGACAAATCAAATCAAGTACGATGCGCGATCTGGTAAACGATGAGGGGGGAGGGAGAGGGCGAGGGGGAGGCACGCATGGTGGTCTTCGGTCGGGCGTTGGAGCGGAGGTGGGCCTCGAGCTTGTCGTTGTGGGAGCTGGTGAGCTGCATGACGCTGTAGCCGCCACGAAGGTGAAAAAGAAGGGCTTGGAATTCTGCGTCCGCCCCACCAGCCATCGCCATGCCGGGCTCATCTCCTTGAATCACAGCCGAAGCTAGCACCTTCCATGGTGATGGTGATGGCCTGCACAAACCAACCACAAGAATCAGATCAGTAGATCCAGAAAAATAAGATGAGGAAAGGGAATAAGAGGAAGAGCAGGATAGGGGAGTCGAGGGGCTGGAGGAGGATGGCGTACCATGTGGGTCTTCGGAGAAGCTGTAGGCTCGCTAAAGAATGCCAGCCGGAGACGCGCCGACCGAAACCCTAGGAAAATCTCCATGGTTGGTCACCGGAGGGGGAGGGCGGAGGTGCTGACGCGGCGGCGGGGCTGAGGTTGGGAGGTTGGGGGAGATGAGTTGGCCCAGAGCTCCTCCCGCTTCCTCTTGAGGAGGACCGACTCCGGCACCACCACCTTCGCCGCCTCGGACGACATCTGCGGCCGCAAAACCATAGCTCAGGGTCAGATCTGGGCGAGGGGCAAGAGCAAATGCCCTGGCGCGACGGGTGGGAGGAGCCGGGCGTGCACTTACCTCGACGAAGGCCGACGAGCTCCTCGCCTGGTCCCTGGCGGGCGAGACGCGGTGGAGGGCGGCGGCGGACGCGGAGCGGATCTGGCCGTCGGCTCTCTCTCCCCCTCTCATTCTTGGGTGAGGGGAAAGGAGGGGGAGGGCGGAGGTGGTTGGGTTGGCGCCGACAGTGGAGTGGAGTGGAGGCCGACCGGGGTTGGGGAGAGGATGGAGGCGAGAGGCGGCGGCGGCTGTAATGCAGGGGATCGAGAGAGAGCGAGGAGGAAGTGGGATCTGGGGGTCGAGGGGAGGGGGAAAGAGTGGGTCAGCGGTTGATGGACCAGATCTGGGGGCTCGAGGGGAGGATGGGTGGGTGAGTTAGGTTTTTTTTTCTCGGGAGAAGCTCCACCGTTGGATGGGTGCGCCACGGATGGCTCAAATTGAGTCCAATTGGTGATCCACGTGAAGGCGGTTCTTCGCATCTCATTGGACCATCCAATCCACTCTGATTTTCCTAAACATAACGAAGGCATAGTTTGTGAAAATGATCTCGTATTTTTAAATAAGTGTGCATATTGGAATGACAAACAATATTGCAAAATAGAGCTTTCATCTTCTTTGCACAGGAAATTCATTTTCTAATTTTCGAGTGTCCAAAATGAGTTTTTTTGTGAAGGACCTAGCAAATATTTATTGCAAATTTGGACCAAATCATTTTTATAAAATAATAGGCCATATATAATGCACAATTGACCAAATGGTTGGGTGTCAAAAGTTTTCATCCACCTCTCGTGAAAAAGACAATTTTTCGCTGATTTAGTAGGAAACGGGTCAAATTTGAAGTGCACCCGCCTCATAGTTTGCTATTTATTTTTTCCAAATATCATTTTTAGGTACATAAGTATATATTTAATTAGAGAAACACAAAAAGTTTTCCACGATTCAAGCACTAGCTAGGAATGGTCATGCCCGCCGTTTTGACCGCATTTTGAAACGGGCATAAAATTTAAAAAAAATTCATAAAATTGGAAAACCTTCGCATTGTGTCATTATATATGACCAAGTTACCATGAAAAATAATAAAATGTAATACGGCAATTCTTGTAAAAAATGTTCTCAGAAATGAGCTATCATGCGTGAAGATTCATGGCTTTCAAGCCAAATGATCAATCCTATGGCCACATTCATGGCATAGTTTGTTCAAATGATCTGATATTGTGCACAAGGGTGCATCTTGGAATGGTAAACAATGTTGCCTAAGGGAGTTTTCACTTTCTTTGGATGAAAAAATCATTTTCCATTTTTCGAGTGCCCAAAAGGAGGTTTTTTTGTGAAGGACCTCCCAAATAATTGTTGCAAAATTGGACCAAATCTTTTTTATAAAATAGTAGGACATATTTAATTCACAATTGACCAAATGGTTGGGTGTAAAAAGTTTTGATCCACCTCTCGTGAAAAAGACAAATTTCGGCCGATTCAGGTGGAAGTGGGTCAAATTTGAACTATAGCTACCTTGTAGTTTGCTCTTTATTTTTTTTCCAAAAATCATTTCTAGGTACATAAGTATCTATTTAATCAGAGAAACACAAAAAAATACCAAGATTCAACCACTAGCTAGGAACGGTCATTCCTGCCGTTTTGACCGTATTTTGAAACGGGCATAAAAAATTCAAAAAAATTCAAAAAATTGGAAAACCTTCGCATTGTGTCATTATATATGACCAAATTACCAGGAAAATAATAAACATGTAATACGACAATTCTTATAAAAAAAGTGTTCTCAGAAATGAGCTATCATGCGTGAAGATTCCTGGCTTTCAAGCCAAATGATCAATCCTATGGCCACATTCATGGCATGGTTTGTTCAAATGATTTCACATTGTGCACAAGGGTGCATCTTGGAATGGCAAACAATATTGACTAAGGGAGTTTTCACTTTCTTTGGACGAAAAAATCATTTTCCATTTTCCGAGTGCGCAAAAGGAGGTTTTTTGTGAAGGACCTCCCAAATAATTGTTGCAAAATTGGACCAAATCATTTTTATAAAATACTAGGACATATTTAATGCACAATTGACAAAATGGTTGGGTGTAAAAAGTTTTGATCCACCTCTCGTGAAAAAGACAAATTTCCGCCGATTCGGATGGAAGCGGGTCAAATTTGAACTGCAGCTGCCTCATAGTTTGCTATTTATTTTTTCGAAAAATCATTTCTTGTTACATAAGTACCTATTTAATCATAAATAGATGGTTTGGTGGCGATACGTCGAGGTTTGGGTGGTGATCGAGGGCCCCAACTCTAGAGCGCGTAAACTCGCATGCCCGCCGCGTGATTGTGGCGTTGCCATGTGTTCTGGGAGGCCTAGGCATGTCTAGTGGGTTCGGCACTCCCCAGGTAGGTGCTTGGAAGAAAATTACAACATAAGATTCTCACGAGGAGACCGATCGATGCTCAAACATGAATGAGCAGCCAAGTGTTTGATTAGCGGTACGGGAAATGCACATGGATAATGGGCGTGAGTTTTGGTTGAGGATGATCAGTTACTAAGAAGACCGTCTTCACAAATTTTCAGCTCAAAAGGAGGAGTCTATGTGGTACTTGGTTTGCAAAGTACCACACTGGACATAAATACGAATGTTGAAGCTAGGCTCAAAATAATGAATGGATTGAGCTGGCATTTGGTGGAGGATAGTTATTTGGGCATATGAATGCATTGTAGAAACTGGATGCCATTTGGACATGCGGAAGTGGTACTTCCTTCGCAAAGTGTTTTTTTGAACATAATAGGAAAATGAATCAACCATTATGGGGCCTACCATGTAGGTTAGACGGACGAAGCAACCATTATTTCACACTTCGGTTCGCCATCATCTCAAACCACGTAGTATTGCTTCTGCCTCAAGAGGGACACACACATCTCCTTGGTACATCATTACACGTGGGACCCCATGACAGGCCATGCTCCCCCGCCGATCGCTCGGTAAAATCACCTCATTTTCACCACTATACTTCCTCCGTGTCGGTTTACATGGCATGCACATCTTTCTAGGTTGAGAATTTAACTGGCTATATATGTGATGAACAATATATGTTTATAAACTACATGCGCTTAATAATCCAATGATATACTTTTTGTGACATAGTAACTCAGATTTAGTTAGTCAAATGGATGACCTAGAACTACGTGCACGCCCTATAAACTGAGACGTCTAAAAAATGAGACGGAGATGGTAGTTCATTACGTATCTTTTTAGATCAATATAGTCGGGATTCACCAAGGAGCAAAACCAAGTGGTAGGATGCACCTGTTGTGTTGGCATAGCAACTCAAGCATGATCAGTCCGCACATGAAATGGCGACTATAGTGACCATGATCCGAATGGACCGATGTCTCTGTGTTCTGTGTCATCCCTGGATTGGTATGCTGACACACACAGTACAAACAGGATTTATAACAGAGTTAAATCACATGTATTAAGTAACCTAAATACTATTACCTCAATCGATCATAGCGGAAGCAACAAGGTTGTGGATTCCCATCAACACCAACGGCAAAGTTGAGTGTAGAAATCGTAACCCCTAACGTATCACTTACTCGTCATAAGATAATCTTGCAACATGAGACGTTGCAGCCACAGAGGGTCAGTACATTGAATGTACTGGCAAATTCACATTGTAATGATAATGATGAATAAGGCCTACAACTACATGCATATTTGGCTGGTGGAGGCTGTAAGGTTAAAGTTTTTGCGTAAAGCCAATTTTTCCCTACTTCAAAGGAATGCATTTTAATTAAGTATCATGGTAGTTGAAACATTGTTGAGAAGATAGACAGCCTCTCAACCCCAATTAAAATAATCATTAACCCAACAATATTAAATTAGAGAGTGATGAGATCAGCAAATAATCCACTTCTAGATACTCAAAGATGTCCATAACCGGGGACACGGCTACTCATGAATAGTTTGTACACTCTGCAGAGTTTTGTACACTTTTCCCACAAGACTCGATCGCCTCCGTTTGGTTTCTCGCACTGCATGGTGTTTGAGAAATGGATGACCGAGACAAAGTCTTTCCGAAGAGGTCCCCTTAGCCAGATAGATAGACCGGTACCACCTACAATCCCCCTACATCTGCTAGCCCATCATGGAAAGGTTTCCCACAACTTACTCAACTATGCCAGAGCCCATATTGGCATGTGGTTGCACATGGAAGTTTCTAGGCATGAAATATTATATGATCCCTTTGAGCCTGGGTGGCATTCCAATAGGACAATCACACGGAAACCCTGGGATTTCCTAGGACAACACTGGCAACCCCAGGTGTCCGGGCAATCCACTGGTTCGCTCCCAGGGTGCCCCAAACCAATCCACCCAGATGTGTATTCAAGTAGCCACCTTAAGTTGAACCATCAATTAACAACTCACATCTGTCATGGATTTCACTCAAACCCAAACCACGTCTACGAGCATAGCATGTCCTAACAACAAACGTAGAAGTAACTCCCAAAGGTTTGAATGTAATGCAGGTAATAGGTACTACCTCAACTACTTCCCAATCCCATAGATTAATTGATCCTGCTGATGGAATGTGTTTGAGGATATAACTAATGCAATGAAAACTAGGTATTTGGAAAATATGATCAAAGTGTGAACTTGCCTGCAATATTGATGAATATGATTCACACTCAAAACTCTTGATATCTCTACTCGTCACACTCCGGTAAATCTATCATAAGCAAGCAATAGTAACCACACATAAGCAATCACTCAGAAAGATCGGACAAGACGAATAAACACTTCGGAAAACTTCGAAAACACACGAATGACTCTTGAAACATAAAACAATTTCCAACAGTACCAAAATTATGTAAATTTGGCCTTATCATAAAGTTTAGGTCAAGAGCTTCGATTTGCAAAAAGAATCAACTCAAACGGAGTTACGAAACTCAAGCTATGATCAAAACAAGTTTGAATCTAAAGCTAGTTGAATTCAAATTTTTAAACTTTTCAAAAACATGTTTGAGTTGTATTACTGGAAAGAGGGCGTTGGTTTCATTGAATTTGGACCAACGAGTAAAAAGATATGGCCGTTTGAAGTGTAGGGACTATTCTGTAAATAAATATTCACCTCTAAGTCCCTGGCCGAAACTAAACAGAAAAAGAAAAAGCTAAAGAGCGAACGTTCGTTTTTTAGTCCTAAAGGGTGAACGTTCGCTACATAAAAAGATCTAAAAACATAAAACCGAACAAAACCTAACTACAGAAAACCGAAAAGGGTTTATTACCCAGGCGGTTTTATTTCGTAAACCGCGGGTTCGGCGGTTTTGAACCGGATCGGCTGTGTGGCTCGGATCTCGCCGACGGTGAACTCCGGCGAGGCTTGCGGCGGGCGGCGGTGGTCGTGCGGCGGCTGCGCGGAGTGGCGGAGCAGGCGAGGCGCGGCACGGGAGGCAGCAGCTGCAAGCAGCGGCGGCGACAAGGGCAGAGCAGCGGCGGCGGACAGATTGCGGGGCGGCGGCGGCGGAAGTGCGCGGCGGCGGTGATGCGAAGCGAGGGGATAGACGGGGCGGCGGCAGCGGGCTTTATAGGGGGCAGGGGGAGGGGCTTGGGTTGGGGAAGGGGCGAAGGGGAGGTGTCCGGGGCGGACACGTCGTCGAGGCGGCGGCGGTGTTCGTGATGAACATGGCGGCGGTGCTAGCGTGCTGGAGGTCGGGGGCGACGGGGCGCTAGGCCGCGGCCTGGCTAAAGCTGGGCCGGCCCAGTCGGCGAGGGAGCATTTTTTTTAAACATTTTTTTCTAACAGACAGAAAAACGATTAAAACCAAAATAACTAAAAATATCCTATAGGCATATAATATATCAAAATTTGCAGAAAAATAAGTCCTACAACATGAACATTTTCCTACTGTCAAATAAAATGCCCACAAAATCTAATAAATCAAAAGGTCCTACTAATGCAAATAAAAACCAATAAAAACCATTTTAAAAATACCAAAATCTTCAAATTTATTTCTCTCCAATTTTCCTCTGTAGGGAATCATGTTACCCTATTTTCCATGTAATTTCTTTTTGGAGAAAAATAATTTGAATAAAAACCAAATAACTCAATATTTGAAATTGAGTTCCAGAAAATTTCAGAAAACTTCCAACTCATATTTCCTATAATTTGAAGAAGTCATTTTATCTTCTCTCGGGAAAATCATTGAGTTGCTTAAGGTCTCTGAGTTGAAAAATATTGCGAGGATGGAATTCAAAATCCTTTCAAGACCTTTATCATTTAATAATAAATGGAAGAAGTCATATTATCTTCACTCTAGGGTTTTGTGTTGAAAAGAAATTGAATTTCCCGGAGATCAAAATGCAAAGTGAAAGTTTTGGGAAAGTCATTTTATTCCCTCTCATTTTACTTTCAAAAGTTTCCAATTTCACTCAATTTCACTTAGCACATCAAACAGCAATCAAATCTATCTATTTATTATAACATTCCAAAATTTAGAATGTTGGGATGTTACAAACCTACCACACTTAAAATGAATCTCGTCCTCGAGATTCGGGGAGGCTAGCAAGAAATAGGTTAGGGTTTGGGGGTCTCCTAACAAATCCACTGATGGGTGTGGCCTAGTGTACTACCACACTTAGGAACATGGATACTGTTCCATCAAAACTCGGGTATTCCATACTTTGGGTTGACGGCGTCGGTCTTCTCAAATCTTCAGGGTAACTCCGTCCCTGGGGCTCTTTCGGTAGTGGCAAAATTGTCGTCCTCAATTTCTTATATCCTTTCATCTTTATACGGTTCTTTCGAGATGGGTTCTTCTTAACTGACGAGTCTGGCGCCAATACTAAACAAATATCAATATCTCATGGTGGTCATCGGACAGTTTATTGGGTCCCTGCAGGAAACAGGTCTGGGCTTCATCGTCACTGTATATCCTATGGTTGGCAAAATCATGCTGTGTACAAGGGAAAAAATTATATACCATTCTAAGGTTTAAACAAAGTTTCGACATCGTCGGCTCTCTACTATAGGTAAGTCACTCAGATTTACCATCCCGTATAACAGAGGCGAATAATAAGATTAAGTCGGTATGGTGATCAATCCATCCCGCACCCAAATCATTACCCTGTATATGGCTTAGTGAATCTCGCATTCTAACACTCGGTCATCCTCACAAGCATTGCAGAATTTCATCTTGTTGACGAACTGAGTTCGAACATATCCATTTATTCTGCAAGCCAAACAACCATCTAGCGTTTCACAACCCTCGGGTTTAACGTAACCACCTATAAAATCGTCTGTTGACAAGGTCGTCATTTCTACCAGGGGTTTTTTCCTTTAGCAAGAGTGTGCTTGCATTCTTGACAGGTCCTGGGCATGTGGGTTATGGCCCATCTCACCACTAGCAACACTTGGTCTCATCATTGGGTTGCAACTGGTCATTCTTCCAACATCCAACTTCATTGGCTCTCTTAATTCCATCCAATTATACCTTACTTCTCTGTGGGTAAAACTACGATGTAATTACTCAGAGTCATCTTTGGGCAGTCGATTCCAAGTCTGACGTAACTAACCACTAACTAGTGTATTCGGGTAACAGTGTTGGATTCTACCACACTTAAAATGAATAACACTAGTTTCTTCAAAATCTTATTCCATGCATCCTGTCTTCACTCTTCACTATAAAATCAACACCATGATGCCAACTATATTGATTCTCAACTTACTACGGTCTACTGCATTTCCATTGCGGGCTTCAACTCCAATACTTAACACAGAACTCCTTCTTGGTACAATTTATAGCAAAAATGCACTGCTTTACTACAGCAAATACACATAACTTTTGACAAGTCTCGTGGTTCCCTTATAATTACGTAGGCTCCTTTAGGTCCTCGGCTAAAGGGTCCAAGTCAGAACTTGAGTATCCATAACTCAATCCTTGGGGTCACTGTAGTTCCATACTCCAGCTTTACACCCTCTTAAAAATCCAATTGTATTTCTTTTCTTCTCATCCTTGGGGTAAACTTCATATCAAACATAACTCCAACTATTCGTGCAAACTCTACTTCTTGGAGCAACACTTTCCTTTCTATTGGTCCAGAGTTCACTCAATAAGGTTCAACAAAACAAAATGCACTGGTTCATCCATAATCCATATTCTCCTCATATCAAATCTTGTATTACTACTTGAACCAGTATTCAACACTCCAGTTACAAAGCTGCTTCACTACAAATGTTGCCATCCACCTAGGGGGGTATGGTCAAATATTCCTCCCATCTTTATTCCCTTGTCCTAGCTAAGGGTGCTTCAATCCCACTGGAATTGTGCAACGTGATTTTTAAAATCGTCAATCTTTTGCTTGATCCTATTGGCCGTGTGCTTCATCTCCACCATCTCTGCATGCATCATACTCAGGCATCCCTGGGTAAAACGAAGTCTTGCTTCGAGTATTTCTCCAATCTGACGTATGGCCTCCATAGCAGCTTCACGAACAGAATCAAAGAATGTTGTTTGCGGTACTCGGGAGATGAAAAAAGTATTGACCCATAGTCTTTGGGCAAACTCCTTTCACATAGTGGAGGTGTACCTCCACGTACCAAAGTTCAACTCCATTCTCCATGAAGGGATAAGCCTTGTAAACTGCATCTCCTTCCAGTTGAATATGCTTCATCATGTCGTTCAGGATCTTTGGATAATCTTGATTGCTAGTCAGGGTCATGATGGTTTCCGGGCCTTTGAGAAAACACTCGTAAAGGGTGGTCATCTGTAGGCATACGATAAAAGGGCACTCAGGACAATGTAGGTATTTCCTTGTGGTTGTTTGTCCGAGAAAGGTTTGGGGTCAACTACTCCAAGGGTTCTAGGTTTTGGGTCTGGGTGAGATAGCAAGAGAGGCACTCACAATCATCCAACATCTCAATGCATCTCCTTCTTAGACTCCAAAATATCAACTTCTATTGCTCCACGAACTATTACAATGTTCTTTCCATAAGTAAACTTAACATTGTAAAAGGGTGTTCCACTTTTAGCTACATGCTTCATTCTAATTTCTAGATCTCAACTACTCAGGTCAATCTTCCTCCGGTCTAGACCTTCTCTTGGCAAAATGCTCTACTTCCATGTAGTGTAAACTAAGTTCATAAGACAAATCTAGGGACTTCATGGCGACTATCCTGGTTCACTGGATTCTTCGCTTCCTGGTTGGGCATTTTGATAGCATAATGACCTAAATCCTTCCATCGGTAACATGTGATGTCACTCAGGTCCTTTTTCGCAAAAATTGGGTTCTTCTGAGGACACATGCTCTTTCTCTTCCTTGACTTCTTAGTTCCTATCAATTCTTCTATCTTTTGTGGATCAAACTCCAGTTCTTCTGTCGGGAAGTCTCCCAGATACTGATGGCTTTCCTTTGTGCATTGCTGTGAAAGATGTCCTTTCTCTCCACATGAGTAGCAAGCACGGGAACAATATCTGTTTAGTCCTTCTCCATCAGGGTCGTCAATATCTTCCTCCATCGTGGATCCCCTTAAGGTTTCCTCGAGGACTTCTTTCATTGCTTCTTTCTTCTGTTGGATTGTTCGTTGCACCATGGGGAAAATGTTGCACTGAGCAGGTGTCGCCACCGGTCCTTCGATAAAATAATTACCGGAAGACCGGTTGCTTTATTAAACCTGCGAGGAATGATATTCCTTGTCAGGACCTCGATCCTAAGTCACACCGATCTAGCTGTAACACGTCATATCACTTTGTGGCCTCACACACGGTAACCCCACGGGTGCCACCTAACCTAGCCCGGGACCGTTTGCGCATTTTGGCACACGTATATGATAGTGTCGCTAGCATCCATATGATAGAGAACCCGGGCTGACATGGCTAGTTATAAACCAAAAGTGGCACTAAATTACAGAGACATGCATCCATGACCCAGCAACGAACGTGTCGGTCATCAACGTATGAACCCAAGTCGTAGCAAGCTACATGGACTTAAAGGAACAACGCGTGACATTTCCCCTAAGGGACAGACACAGGAACGAAGAAGTACACATGCCGGCCAGCCTACATGTTCCAAGCAGTAGCAAGCTACCAAGGCTCATTGGAATCACTAGGAGGCATTTCCCTGTAAGGTAGGCTACCAAAGGAAAACAACTAGGTGTCGGATCCCACACATACCAAGCATTTCAACCATACACACAATATGCTCAATATGTGCAAATACAACATTGCATCACAACAGAACTCTATGACTCAAAGTACTTTATTTAAGAGGCTCCAAGAGCCATACATAACATATCCATACAGGTAGGGGTCACATGACCCAACACTCAAGTCATACAGTCATACAAGCACAAGCGGAAGCTACATGTCTGAGTACAGACAACTTAAAAAATAAAACAGGCTTGGTGTAGCCTGACTATCTACAAGGCCCTTCACAAGCTCCAGATCTCCGTCTAGGTGTCAAGCTACTCGTCGACGTCAACGTCTATGTAGAACCCATCAGCAGGGGCAGGGTTCTCCTCTGCAACAATTATTAAGCAAACATGAGTACAAAGTTACTCAGCAAGTCTTACCACAGAACCTATCACATATGCAACATTATCAACAGGTGCAGTGGAGTTTATAGCAGAAAACCAGCTTTGACTCTTGGCTATCCTATACTACATCTCTCAACAGATTGCAAGATGTTATTACGAACACGAGTCCTCTACTCACCACAACAATACACTACTGAGGATCCTCTTCCGTCATCCTATGGAAGGGCCATCCACGGCACTCACACTTATCTTGAGGCTTTTAGTAGTATCCATCAACTTGTCTATGAACTGTAAGAGTAACCAAGTAGTCCGTACCGCGAACAACGGCTACTCGAATTGATTGATAACCCTGCAGGGGTGTACCTCTTCACACACGCTTCCACCACTTATCGCCGTTTACTCGACCTGTACTCGGCAACCTTCAAGCAGAAGCCCAGCGAGGGTGTCGGCCACGGCCTGACTAACTACACAAGTCTCTCGTCCAGGTTTATCGCCTATTTGGGTTCCATCCGTGGGGAGATCCGGCCGGGGTGTCGCTCACGGCCCCAAACGATGTGTACAGGGTTCCCGAGTCACCAAACGGGCAACCGGTACACCGTGCCACGTACCTGTCGCATCACAACCCACCCCGAGGGTCAGCGCTGTGCACGACCTCCAGTAAACTATAAACACTAGAAACTAGTTGCAACTCATGGACAGAGATCGAGGGTAATTAATAAGCCGAGAGGGTCCATTGGTTTCGAGCCCAATGCATGGTAGTAACTGGAACTTGAACCACACATACAGATCTCGGGTCCTATGTACGGTTCCAATGAAACAACCCACCATGTAATCCTACATGGCCTTTCATCGATACCTTTACCAAGCGTATTCCACACTTCCTTCTCTTTATCGGTATGATCATTTCACTCTGATCCATCACCCAGATGAACCAGACTAGACACAACTCTAAGCATAGCAGGCAACATAAGCAAATAACATGGTGGGTCACACATCACATGGCTCAATCAACTCCTACACATGCTACTGGGTTTCAACTATTTACTATGGCAATGACAGGTCATGCAAGGGAATAGGGTTCTACTACCGCAGCAGTAGCAGTTCACACGTTGTTGCCTTAATGCAGCAAAAGAGAGCAGGAGCGAGAAGATTGGGTTTGTATCGGAATGATCAATGATTTCTTGCCTGACAAAGTGGTTGTCGGGTACTGCTCTTCAACTGGATACGCAGCAGTATCGTCGGGAGCGGGACCTAACACAGAGAATACCGGCGATACAATCATTAAACAAACAAATGCAACAATATGATGCATGCTCATGACATGGCAAGATGCATGTGTGTTGGGCTAATGCAACTATAACCAGAAGGGTTTGAGCCTATTTGAATCAAAGATTCAAATTGGCACTTTAGCTATTATTTAAATAAGTGCATTATCATGTTTTAATGTATACAATAAGGTTAACTTGCTCAAACATGCATGAAACCAGTGCCATAGGAAAGATTGGATTTTTCTGATCATTTTTCATATATAAATCTTTTCCATCTGAGCTACTGTTGAATTTATATGATTTTTTGAAGTTTAGGCATTTTCTGGAATTTCCTGAATTATTTTTAAATCTAAATATCCCAGAAAATCCTTTACTGCGTCAGCATGACATTATGCTGACGTCAGTCAGTCAACAGGAGCTAGTCCAAGTCAAACATGACATGTGGGCCCGGCATGTCAGTGTCATAGCTAGCTAACAAAATTTATGAGTGAACTAATTAGCTGTTAGTGGGGTCTGGGCCCACGGGTCAGTGACTAAACTAACTAACTAATTTAATTAACATTTATTTAATTAAACTAGCTAATTAGGGGAGGGGTGGCCCACGCGTCAGCGACCCAGGGGTGGTCAACCCCCCGGTCAAACGGGTCAAACTCGCCGGCGAAGTGACGCCGGCGAGGCCAGACACGGCGGCGTGCTTCGCAAAACGTCCACAGGGCTCGGTTCGAGCCGCGGTTGAGCGCGTTGGAGAGCCCTTGTCGTTGCACGTCGAACGGTGGTGGTCTCCGGACCTGTGGTGGCCGGAGACGACGGCAACGAGCTCGACAGCGGCGGCCGGCGTTCGGGCGTGTATGGAGAAGCAGCTACGATGGCCTAGGCGATGCGTGCGTGGTACCTAGCTCGTCTACGTGCTGCGGCGAGCGAGATGGACATGTGCCATTGACCAAATGGTCACCGGAGCATCGCCGGCGGCAAGCGCGGCGGCGGTGGGTTTCGGTGATCAACAGAGCGGCAGCGGTGCTAGCGAGCTCGACGGAGAGGTCGGGGACGCTCTGCAGCTTCTTAATCGACGGCGAGGTGCTCCGGCGATCCGAGGTTGGGGACGACGGCGTGAAGGCGTTGCAGGGCTCCCGGCGATCCGTGGCTCAGCGAGGAGGTAGAGGGCCTCGCGGCGAATCTTCTGGACACGGTCACGGGACGAGGGGGAGGGTCTAGGTGCGGCAACGGCGAGGGGCGGCAACGAGCGGCTCGGTGGTGAGAGGGAGAGAGCCAGGGGAAGGCGATGGGGACGAGGGGGAAGTGCGAGAGGGGTCGGGGCAGCTGCGTGGCGACGCCAGGAGACGTCCAGGCCGTCGGGGAGGCAGGCAAGCAGGGTGGAGGTGGCCGGGCGCGTGCCGGCGCGCGGTGGCCACGCGCGCTGCCTTCTGGCGCGAGGAGGAAGGCGACATAACGGGGCTGGTGGGCTGGGCCGGCCTACAACAGTGCTCGGCCCAAGGTAAGTCCTTTCTCTCTCTTTTTTTCCTATTTCTTTTCTGTTTCATTTGTTTTGCAACTTTGTTTAATTAATAAAAATGCCAGAACATTTTTATAACTCATAAAACTTGTCATGCCCACTGTATATAATATGAACAACATGGAACATTATAGGTTATGATTATTTGAGCATTTAAAATATTTTATAACATTTAAATGCCCAAATTCAAATACCATATGATTTAATCCAGAGCCCTTGGATGTCCTAGAAAATTGTGCACCATTTTTTGCAGAGGTTTAAGACCAAGGCAGAAATGATGAACATTTTTGAAGGGCATTTTGGGTACATTGGAAAAGATTTTATCAAACCCTAGTTGTTAGGAGAGGGGTGCTCGGGTTTCTGTCATTCCCAAATCAAGTTTCTTTGATAAGTAGACATGATGCACACTCTAGTTAGTCCTAATGCAAGTACTAAACTAGGGATGTGACATTCCTACTGGCAGACAATTCCTTGATACAGAATTTCTAGTACACTGAAAATTATACAAGGTTGAGCTAGGGATGGCTCAACGGATTTTATTACAAGGGCGCCAATATATTACATAGAGGCGGATATGGCACAAGGCAGGGTGGCATACTACTGACTCGTAATGAAAGGCGGTGGAATATGTCACAGTGAAGTGGGCGGTGGAATATTTTACAGTTCATCGAGTGTCGGAGTGAGACCCGATGAATTTATTTGGTGGTAGGCGAAAGCGGTTATAAAATAGTGATCAACTCCAGGATCGCTAGAGACTGGCTTGGACTCCTCTAAGCGTCGGACTCGCTATTGAACTCTTCATCCATGAGATCGCCTTCGTCCACATCTGGCCAAATCAACAAGCCAGGTGAGTACTTTGAGTGTACTAGCAAGACAGTTCGGACTTAAGATATAGCAAATGCCAACATGAATGCATATGAGTATTCCAGCAAAAATAGAACCGGAACAAAATATGATGCACTGAAAGTAAAGACTGGAAGTCGGGCGGTAATCCTCCCGAAATCCAAAAGATAAAAATAACGGGACCAAACGAGGTTCTGGGTGACGCCTCGTAGGAAAATAAGCAAATGATAACAGGCCACAGTCGGGCGTCTGAGCGACACCACATAAAGGGCTTGTAAATAAAAATAAAAAGAATGCCACAGTCGGACGTCTGAGCGACATCACATAAAGGGCTTATAACAAAAATAAATAACAAGGATGCCACAGTCGGACGTCTAAGCGACAGCACATAAAGGGCTTATAACGTAAATACATAACAAGAATGCCACAGTCGGACGTCTAAGCGACATCACATAAAGGGCTTATAACATAAATAAATAACAAGAATGCCACAGTCGGACGTCTAAGCGACATCACATAAAGGGCTTATAACGTAAATAAATAACAAGAATGCCGCAGTTGGACGTCTGAGCGACATCACATAAAGGGCTTATAAATAAAAAGAATGCCACAGTCGGACGTCTGAGCGACATCACATACATGGCTTATAAATAACATGATATAATGATGAGATACTTTGGAAAGTAAAATCAATACAGGGATGGTGGTGAGTTCATTTACCAAATGAACCTGATGACAACGCTGTTTTGGCTACTCACAAGAATATACTAGAGATGGTCACCGGGTTGACATGAATATAGATCCTAGGCCACTAACATGGCTACTGAAGGAATTTTAACTCTGCACAGCTTGTACTAATAACTCATAGCCAACGGGTTCTACTAGCCACGTGGGCTAGCCCCGTCTACGGTGTTTTAGTAGAAACCCAACTAACCAGTACACACCCATTTAACATCCTGCTGTCCGGAATCACCCGCGACGACATTCACGGAAAACTTTAAGACGGGGAGGCTACAACCTCGAATAGCATGGGATCAAATTTATATAAGCGCGCTCTAAGGGGTGCTCCCCTCTCGGTCCCAACCGGAAACACCCATGCCCCCTGACCGGATGACGGGCTTTAATCCAGGGCCATGGAACCCTCATCCCGGCCCCTCTACTTGGTGTGTACTCGGAAAGTGGTTTACAACCGACTAGACCGTAATCCCAACGGACGTCCTATGATAGTAGTGAAAAGGATACGAACGGAATCGTGACATGATCTCCGTTGATACTGAGTTGCCAACTACTGGCATGCTCCAACAATACCAGTATTCCACCCCATCATATCACCATATGATCGAGGTGGTTCAACATTCTCCTTCGGGACTCACCCGAAGCATCACTTGCATGAAATATGCCTTACACATATGCTCATATAATCATGCTTATGAATGAGCTACTCGAGCAAACATGCAACACACTCATCATATCAAGAGTTCAAACATGCTTGCCTGGTTCTGAAAAGTCGGAGCCTAACTCGGCGTGATTCGCGTCTCCGTCACGGCCTCCGGTATCTATGTATTCAAACAAAAATATATACTAACATAAATACCGCGCATGCAAATAAAGTTGCTCAAAACATTTCCGCATAAATATGACAAAAAACTAGACAGAAAACCAAGATGGACAGAAAAAGAATCAACTAAAAATCACTTTTAGTTTAAAAGATATTAAGGTTTCTGTCTAGGGACCTATCTGTAATGAAACAGAAAAGTTCCATGGGCCAGAATAGAAAAGGACAAAGCGAACCGGTACGTAGTACGTCACCCGCAGAGGGAAAACACACTTTGCATAAATATGCCAACAGAAAACGGTTCAAGGGGGAGATGTGAGAGACTGACAGAGGGATCCCACCTGTCAGGTGTGAAAAAGAAACAGAGCCGTGCCGGCGCCGGTGCTGCGGTGATCGCCAGCGTCGATCCACGGCGAGATAGGGGAGGGGAGTGGTACCTATGGCTCTACGGTGGTCTTCCGCGTCGAACGGTGGTGGCGTTGGGTGCCGGCGAGTCCCACGTCGACGGCGAGCTTATCTCCGGCGGACGGCGGCTCGGGTGTTCGTGGACCTCGTCGGGGAAGGTTTCTGGAGAGAAATTGGGCTGGGGGTTAGGACTAGGTGGATGCCAGGGTACTACGTTCAAGCTCACGGCAGCGGAGGAGCCCTCACCGGAGTGAACGGAGCAGGGGCCCGAGGCGGAGGTAGCTGGCCGGAGCCGGGGAAGAAAAGCCTCTCGGGGCTCTTCCAGAGGTTGGGCGTGGTCTAGGGACGTAGTGGAGGCGTGTGTGCTCGAGCACGAGCTCGGGGGTGCCTTTTATAGGCGGCTCGAGGTGGCTGCCGTGAATGGATAAGTCCGGCGAGCCAATTACGGTGCTGCAGTGGTCAGACGGCGGGGTTAGGAGCTTCAGCATCTTCCAGGAGCTGTTGTGGTTCCATTCCCGCACCTAACCTAGCGGGAGAGGTAGAGTTACGACCTGTCACCGACGGAACGGCCGTGCGGCACGTCGTCGGCAGAAACAGCGCTCTGCGCGTGCCAGGCCACGGCAACGGCATGCCAGGCGTGCGCTGGCTGTGGAGGAGGACACGCGGGGCACTGGGGTTGTCTGTGCGGCGCGAAACAGCGTGGAGCTGCGGCGTTGCGTCTGTCAGCCGACGCGGCGGCGCTGTGGCCGTGGCAGTCGCCGACGCGGTCGGGCCAGGGCGCCACCGACGCCTAGAAGCTGCCAAGCGACCATGCGGCGCGTGGATAAGAAGAAGCTGCAGTGCAGCGTCGAGCCAAGGGAGATACAGACGGAGTTTTGTCGCCATGCCCGACGACTGTCGAAACTGATGAAACTGACGAAGTGTTAAACTGTCGATAGTTTCAATTAACAGCTAACAGTTCAGTGTAGGCTAGGTGTATGATGAAATGATTCTGGTATTTGTCCAATGTCTCTGGAGTAGATTTTTGGTGGAGTGGCCTCTTGATGTACCTAGAGGCTGCATGATTTTTCACAGAATTTTTGGATGAAGATAAATATGAATTTCACCAAATTTTGCAAATCTGGTCAAAACTTGCAGCAGGTGAAATTTGAAATATTTGAACTGTGGACCAGTGAAACAAGATGGATCTAGGTTGTGGGTATTAAGGACTATCTAGGAGAGTTAGTTTGGAGTCAAATAGGTAGATGAAAAAGGTGGTTCCTTTGTAAATCACCAAGGTCCACTATAAAAGACAGAATTTGTTTTGAAGTGAAATAAATAGGAGAAAAATCCCAATAAGGTTCAAACTTGCTCGAATTGATGAAATGCTTGTCCCATGGTGTGAAGAGAGTCTTGGAGAGCATTGTTCCTGTTGGGATCATGGTAGGAGGAAGTTTGGAGGGGAGATAGGTCAAGGCTAAACTTGAGAATTTTAAAACAAGAAGTGGTGAACTCAAACAACTCCATTTGAATCTCAACTTGTGCTTGAGCCAAACACAAGAGGAGAACTTCATGGCTAAAAACCAAGCTTGAGAAGACACACAAACTTTGGCAAAAAGGGATTTTAGAAGGGCAAAAGAAAAGATCAAACAATCCCCTTTCAAAAAGGCCAAAAGTTTGCAAGAAAAACCAACTCAAAAATTTGGGGTGTTACAACACCTACCCCTTAGGAAAAATCTCGTCCCCGAGATTTCAGCTGATCCTCAAATAGGTGCGGATGTTCTGTCGGAAGGAAATCTTCCCTTTCCCATGTTGCCACATCCTCTGTGTGGTTACTCCACTGAACCTTGAGAAATTTAATAGTTTTCTGACGGGTCCTCCTTTCAGACTCCTCCAAAATCTTCACTGGGTGTTCTCGGTATGTATGATTTGGTTGCACGTCAAGATTTTCATGTGACACATGTTTCTCTGGGTTGCTTACACACTTCTGTAGTTGCGAGACGTGGAACACGGCGTGGATGTCGGACAATTCCTTGGGGTGGTCCAGTTGGTAAGCTACTGTGCCTCTTCGTGCAACTATACGGAAGGGTCCGATGAATCGTGGTGCTAGTTTCCCTTTGACTTTGAATCGTTGTAGTCCTCTCATCGGTGACACACGCAGGTATACATCGTCACCGGGCTCGAAACTTATTTCCTTATGCTTTTGATCGTAATAGCTCTTTTGTCGGCTTTGGGCGGTCTTGAGTCGATCATGTATCAGTTTTACTCTCTTCTCGGCTTCCTTTAACATATCGGGACCGAATATGCGGCTGTCCCCTGTTTCCGACCAATTCAATGGAGTACGACATCTTTGTCCGTACAATGCTTCAAAAGGTGCCATCTGCAGGCTAGCTTGGTAACTATTGTTATATGCGAACTCGGCATATGGTAGGCTTTCCTCCCAACTGGCCCCATAGGTGAGGACACATGCTCTTAGCATGTCTTCGAGTATTTGATTTACTCGTTCCGTTTGTCCTCCAGTCTGGGGGTGGTAAGCCGTACTGAATGTTAGTTGCGTTCCGAGGGCTTGCTGCAACTGGTCCCAAAATTTCGGGAAGAACTGAGTGCCCCTGTCGGATATTATAGTCTTGGGCACACCATGTAGGCATACTATCCGGGTGAGGTAAAGCTTGGCGAGCTTTTGAGTGGTGTGTGTTGTCTTGACGGGTATGAAATGTGCCACCTTGGTCAGTCTATCTGTGATGACCCATATGGCATCGTTACCGTGTTGTGACCGTGGTAGTCCAACCATAAAGTCCATTCCGATATCATCCCATTTCCACTCTGGTATCTTATTTGGCTGTAATAGCCCTGCAGGTTTTTGGTGCTCGGCTTTAATGCGTTGACATGAATCGCAGCATGCAATAAATGTGGCTATATCCCTTTTCATGATGTGCCACCAAAATCTTTCCTGAATATCTTTGTACATTTTCGTACCTCCAGGGTGGATTGAGTATGGAGCGGTATGACTTTCCGCTAGAATTTGCTGTTTAAGGTCATTGCTGTTGGGTACGCAAAGTCTGTCTCCGTACCATAATATTCCTTCATGGTCTATGGTGAATTCTGACGCCTTGCCTTGACTTATTTTTCTTTTTATTCCTTCGATGCTGGGGTGTCCGAGTTGAGCCTTCTTTATTTGAACTATCAGTATAGGCTGTATTTCTAGCTTGGATACTTCGCCCTCCGTGACCATTATTAGGTTGAGTCAGGCGAATTCTTGCTGAAATTTGGGTCTTAGGTTCTGTATGCTGCCGCTGTTCGGGTAACGGGCGAGAGCATCGGCTACCACGTTTGCTTTCCCGGGGTGATAGTGGATACCCATATCGTAATCTTTTACCAGTTCCAACCAGCGTCGTTGTCGTAAATTTAGATCTGGCTGTGTGAAAATATAGCTGATGCTCTTATGGTCCGTATATATTTCACAGCGATTTCCAAGTAAGAAGTGCCTCCATTCCTTGAGTGCATGAATGAGTGCTGCCAACTCCAAATCGTGAGTGGGATAATTTTCTTCATGTTTTCGCAATTGCCGGGATGTGTAGGCGACTACTTTGCCTTCTTGCATCAGTACGCATCCGAGGCCTTTCCGGGATGCGTCGCAATATACTTCAAAGCTCTTGTGTATGTCTGGCACAATTAATGCTGGGGCTGTCGTTAACCTCTTTTTGAGCTCTTGGAAGCTTTTCTCACATGCTTCGGTCCACTCGAATTTCTTATCCTTCTTGAGTAGCTGGGTCATTGGTTCGGCTATGGTGGAAAATCCTTCAATAAACCTTCTGTAATATCCGGCCATACCGAGGAAACTGCGTATATCCGTCACACTGGCTGGCGACTTCCAGCCAAGTACAGCCTTGACTTTATCTGGGTCCACAGCAATTCCTTCTTGCGTTAATACGTGTCCTAGGAAACCCACTTGTCTCAACCAAAATTCACATTTGCTGAATTTGGCGTAAAGTTGGTGTTTCCTTAATTCTCCCAGAACAGTGCGGAGGTGTTCCGCATGTTCTTCCAGTGTTTTGGAATATACCAAAATATCGTCAATAAATACCACCACAAATTTGTCCATGAATTTCATAAATACCTTATTCATGAGGTGGACGAAATATGCGGGGCGTTGGTCAGTTCGAACGGCATCACTGTAAATTCATAAAGTCCGTATCTTGAGGTGAATGTTGTTTTCGGGATATCTTCTGTGCGTACTTTCAGCTGATGATAACCTGACCTTAAGTCAACTTTTGAGAAAACCTTGGCTTGTGCGAGCTGGTCAAATAAATCATTTATCCGTGGCATCGGATATTTATTTTTGATTGTGACCATGTTGAGCGCTCGGTAGTCTATACACAGCCTCATGGTCCCATCTTTCTTTTTGGCAAATAATACCGGCGAGCCCCAAGGTGAGGAGCTGGCTCGTATAAATCCCTTGTCCAGCAATTCCGTTATTTGCTTCTTTAATTCAACCAACTCGGATGGCGCCATTCTGTATGGTTTCTTATATATGGGTGTGGTTCCTGGTGCTAGCTCAATAATGAACTCTATTTCTCTGTCTGGCAGCATGCCTGGTAATTCCTCGGAAATACGTCTGGAAATTCACATACAACTGGAACCTTGCTTAACTCAGAGGCTTCAACTTTGTTCAATTTTGGTTGCCGAGATACTGGTCTCTCCTGAGCTGCGACTCTTATTGTTTTCCCATGATGATGAGTAAGAATCACTGTTCTGTTGAAGCACTCGATAAATCCTTTATTGGTGGTCAGCCAGTACATACCCAGGATAACATCCAGTCCTTTGTTTTCCAACACGATGAGGTTTGCGTGGAATTTTAATCCCTCAATCTCAATGGTCAAACCTCGGCAGTAATTTTGAGTGATCTGCTTACTTCCGGGGGACTTGATGGTCATTTTTCCCAAGGGAAGCATTGAAAAACCATGTTGCAAAGCAAAACTCTTCGAAATGAACGAATGAGAAGCTCCAGAATCAAACAAAACCGTGGCAGGTATTGTGTTGACAGGGAACGTACCGAGTACGATATCCGGTGCATCCTGTGCCTGCTCCTTGGTCACATGGTTCAGGTGACCTTTCCTTTGATTGTTATTGGGGTTGAAATTGTTACGCTTAGGCGCGGAATTGTTCCCGTTGCTGTTCGGCTTTTGCGCTGAGTTTCTTGGCTTAGGGCACTGTTTGGCATAGTGGCCTTCTTCTCCACATGCATAGCAGGTAACACCCGGGCGATAGGTGAAATCCTTGTCTCTTGCATGAAAATTCTTATTTGGACGTGTGTCGTTGGCCGTGGGTCTGTTGACAATGTTCCTATGGAAAATCATTTTATTTTTGTTGTTGCGGGGTTGGTTGGTCTGATCCCTTTTTCTCTTGCGAATATCCTCCAGACTGCGACGCTCATTTTCCAGTGTAATAGCTTTGTCTACCAGTGTCTTGAAATCTGGAAAAGTGTGTACGACTAACTGGCATTTTAGTACTGGTGCCAGTCCGTCCAGGAATTTCTCCATCTTTTTATTTTCTGTCATTCGCTCTTCGTTGGCATATCGTGATAATTGCGCAAACTGACTGTTGTACTCCTGTACTTTCATGCCTCTTTGCTTGAGATCATCAAATTCACTTTTCTTGATTTTCATGATACTCTTAGGGATGTGTGCCCCACGAAAGCCTTCCTTGAAATCTTCCCAGGTGATATTATTTATGTCAGGATGCATAAGCAGAAAATTTTCCCACCATGACACGGCTGCTCCCGTGAGGTAATGCGGTGCGTACAACACTTTTTCACGGTCTGAGCATTGTGCCACGATTAACTTCCTCTCAATGTCTCGAAGTCAGTCATCGGCCTCAAGAGGCTTGTCTGTGTGTGAATATATTGTTGGACGCGTCTTCTGAAATTCAGACAATTTTGAGTGTTGCTGGTATGGTTCGCGGTGATTTCCCATGTTAATGACATGGTTCATCATTTCTTGGTGCTGTTGCTGGCTTTGCTCGTAAAGGCGGCATACTTGAGAAAATGCTGTCTCACTGCCCTGCTGACTTGACTGCCCCTGTGAGAAATTGTTGTTTGTCTGCGTGCCATAATTTTCCTCCAGCGGACTTGGCATGGAACGTGTCTAGGGACGAGTCATTTCTTACTCTGGGGTAGCAAAGCAGAAAACCTGAGAAGAACCGAGCAGCAAAATAAACCAAGAGTTTGCAAAAGCGGTCAAACACGAGCTCGAAAATGATTTTTGAAATAAACTGGTCGATTGCGCACGGAGAAGGCTGCTAGTACATATGTTACACGCAGATCCTAATTATACATACGTCACTCAGGGTGTGCGCACACATCCTGACATGTTATTTGAAACTAGTGCACTCCTCCAAGGTCCTACATGATGCGCAAATAGACTACTCCCATCGACCTATTTTACATAACACACAAATATTACAAGCGAGCGCGGCGCGTTGCGAAAAGACGCGCTAGTCGGAGATGTTGAAGATTTCCCTCGGCCGGCCGAGGGTAAGGCCCAGTGGTGCTGGAGACTCAACTTCCTCCACACTGATGGGCTGCAGGCGCTGAGTATGAGTACGAGGTGTCGAAGCAGGTGCAGCAGGCAGTGCAGCTCTGACTGGAGTGGGAGCAATGACTTGGTCAAACTCCTCAGTGGTAGGCAGATGGCGAGCGGTGGCTACAATGGAAGGTTCATAGGATGCGGCGGACGAGACAAAAGTCATTGGTGGTGCGGTATGGAGCAGCTCCCTCCTGTTGGCGGAGCCACTCTGGTCCATCTCCATACGGGCGGCCACCAGATCATCCACAGATTATCAAAGGCTGCCTCAAGTGCCTTGAGGTATTCAACCATTGATTCAATGGCTTCGTCACGCTCCCCATTTGCACATGCAAATGCATAGTGGCACGTATAAGGCACGTGGCATGGGAGGTAACGGGAGCGACGAGTCTTCATCGAAGGCATAATGTCCCGGAGACGAGCTATCGCCTCACGGGCAGCCATCTGCATAGCATGCCTCTCCGTAGGCATGGCTCTGCCCATAAATCAAAGGCGGCGCGCTTCAGAACGCCCACCTTTGAAGTGTACCACAGCCTGATGCATAGACACGCTGTCGTTGAGCTTGTGATGGTAGAGTGTAAATTCGGGACGTGTGGATGGCCCGATGGCGACTTTGGTGATGGCGATGAGGAGCTTGACAAACCCCTCAGGAATTTTGGCGAACACCTGTGCATCACAGTCGTTGCTGGTCATCTACAAAAGTAGACAAAAATTCCGAATAGTCAGGCCATAAATTTATGCTGACCAACAGAAAATTTCTACAGATGTAAAAATGCTGAAAAGCAGATTTTCGCTAATAACTGATTAGCGAGCGCACCTAGTGGCTTCCTACAGTCAGCCTGGCTCTGATACCAAGGTTGTCGCCACCGGTCCTTCGGTAAAATAATTACCGGAAGACCGGTTGCTTTATTAAACCGGCGAGGAATGATATTCCTGCTAGCAGAGAATTCCTTGATACAGAATTTCCAGTACACTGAAAATTATACAAGGTTGAGCTAGGGATGGCTCAACGGATTTTATTACAAGCGCGCCAATATATTAAATAGAGGCGAATATGGCACAAGGCAGGGTGGCATACTACTGACTCGTAATAAAAGGCGGTGGAATATGTCACAGTGAAGTGGGTGGTGTGACTCCAATATTTTACAGTTCATCGAGTGTCGGAGTGAGACCCGATGAATTTATTTGGTGGTAGGCGGAAGTGGTTTTAAAACAGTGATCAACTCCAGGATCGCAAGAGACTGACTGGGACTCATCTAAGCGTCGGACTCGCTATCGAACTCTTCATCCATGAGATCGCCTTCGTCCACATTTGGCCAAATCAACAAGCCAGGTGAGTACTTTGAATGTACTCGCAAGACAGTTCGGACTTAAGATATAACAAATGCCAACATGAATGCATATGAGTATTACAGCAAAAATACAACCGGAACAAATTATGATGCACTGAAAGTAAAGAATAGAAGTCGGGCGGTATCCTCCCGAAATCCAAAAGATAAAAATAACGGGACCAAACGAGGGTCTGGGTGACGCCTCGTAGGAAAATAAGAAAATGATAACAGGCCACAGTCGGGCGTCTGAGCGACACCACATAAAGGGTTTGTAAATAAAAATAAAAAGAATGCCATAGTCGGACGTCTGAGCGACATCACATAAAGGGCTTATAACAAAAATAAATAACAAGGATGCCACAGTCAGACGTCTAAGCGACATCACATAAAGGGCTTATAACGTAAATACATAACAAGAATGCCAAAGTCGGACGTCTAAGCGACATCAAATAAAGGGCTTATAACGTAAAAAAATAACAATAATGCCACAGTCGGACATCTAAGCGACATCACATAAAGGGCTTATAACGTAAATAAATAACAAGAATGCCACAGTCGGACGTCTGAGCGACATCACATAAAGGGCTTATAAATAAAAAGAATGCCACAGTCGGACGTCTGAGAAACATCACATAAAGGGCTTATAAATAACAGGATATAATGATGAGTTACTTCAGAAAGTAAAATCAATACAGGGATGGTGGTGAGTTCATTTACCAAATGAACCTGATGACAACGCTGTTTTGGCTACTCACAAGAATATACTAGAGACGGTCATCGGGTTGACATGAATATAGATCCTAGGCCACAAACATTGCTACTGAAGGAATTTTAACTCTGCAGAGTTTGTACTAATAACTCATAGCCAACGGGTTCTACTAGCCACGTGGGCTAGCCCCGTCTACGGTGTTTTAATAGAAACCCAACTAACCAGTACACACCCATTTAACATCCTGCCGTCCGGAATCACCCGCGACGACATTCACGGAAAACTTTAAGACGGGGAGGCTACAACCTCGAATAGCATGGGATCAAATTTATATAAGTGCGCTCTAAGGGGTGCCCCCTCTCGGTACCAACCGAAAACACCCTGTCAGGACCCTGGTCCTAAGTCACACCGATCTAGCTGTAACACGTCATATCACTTTGCGGCCTCATGCACGGTATCCCCACGGGTGCCACCTTACCTGGCCCGGGACCGTTTGCGCATTTTGGCACACGTATATGACAGTGTCGCTAGCATCCATATGACAGAGAACCCGGGCCGACATGGCTAGTTATAAACCAAAAGTGGCACTAAATTACAGAGACATGCATCCATGACCCAGCAATGAACATGTCGGTCATCAACGTATGAACCCAAGTCGTAGCAAGCTACATGGACTTAAAGGAATAACGCGTGACATTTCCCCTAAGGGACAGACATAGGAACGAAGAAGGACACATGCCGGCCAGCCTACGTGTTCCGAGCAGTAGCAAGCTACCAAGGCTCATTGGAAGCACCAGGAGGCATTTCCCTGTAAGATAGGCTACCAAAGGAAAATAACTAGGTGTCGGATCCCACACATACCAAGCATTTCAATCATACACACAATATGCTCAATATGTGCAAATACAACATTGCATCACAACAGAACTCTATGACTCAAAGTACTTTATTTAAGAGGCTCCAAGAGCCATACATAACATATCCATACAGGTAGGGGTCACATGACCCAAAACTCAAGTCATACAATCATACAAGCACAAGCGGAAGCTACATGTCTGAGTACAGACAACTTAGAAAATAAAACAGGCTTGGTGTAGCCTGACTATCTACCAGGCCCTTCACAAGCTCCAGATCTCCGTCTGGGTGACAAGCTACTCGTCGACGTCAACGCCTATGTAGAACCCATCAGAAGGGGCAGGGTTCTCCTCTGCAACAGTTATTAAGCAAACATGAGTACAAAGGTACTCAGCAAGTCTTACAACAGAACCTATCATACGTGCAACATTATCAACAGGGGGTAGTGGAGTTCATAGTAGGAAGCCAGCTTTGACTCTTGGCTAACCTATTCTACTACTCTCAACAGATTGTATGATATTACTACGTACAAGAGTCCTCTACTCCCCACAACAATACACTACCGAGGATCCTCCTCCGTCATCCTACGGAAGGGCCATCCACGGCACTCACACTTGTCTTGAGGCTTTTAGTAGTATCCATTAACTTGTCTATGAACTATAAGAGTAACCAAGTAGTCCGTACCGCGAACAACGGCTATTCGAATAGATTGATAACCCTGCAGGGGTGTACTTCTTCACACACGCTTCCACCACTTATCGCCGTTTACTCGACATGTACTCGGCAACCTTCAAGCGGAAGCCCAGCGAGGGTGTCGGCCACGACCTGACTAACTACACAAGTCTCTCGTCCAGGTTTATCGCCTATTTGGGTTCCATCCGTGGGGAGATCCGGCCGGGGTGTCGCTCACGGCCCCAAACGATGTGTACAGGGTTCCCGAGTCACCAAACGGGCAACCGGTACACTGTGCCACGTACCTGTCGCATCACAGCCCACCCCGAGGGTCAGCGCTGTGCATGACCTCCAGTAAACTATAAACACCAGAAACTAGTTGCAACTCCTGGACATAGATCAAGGGTAATTAATAAGCCGAGAGGGTCAATTAAGGATCCCAATTTGTGGTAGTAGCTGAAACTTGAACCACACATACAGATCTCGGGTCCTATGGACGATTCCAATGAAACAACCCACCATGTACTCCTACATGGCCTTTCATCGATACCTTTACCAAGCATATTCCATACTTCCTTCTCTTTGATCCCTTACCCAGATGAATCATACCTGACACAACTCTAAGCATAGCTAGCAACATAAACAAATAGCATGGTGGATCACACATCACATGGCTTAATCAACTCCTACACATGCTAGTGGGTTTCAACTATTTATTGTGGCAATGACAGGTCATGCAAGGGAATAGGGTTGAACTATCGCAGCAAGTAGCGGTTCACACGCTGTTGCCTTAATGCAGTAAAAGAGAGCAGGAGTGAGAAGATGGGTTTGTATCGGAATGATCAATGATTGCTTGCCTGACAGAGTGGTTGTCGGGTACTGCTCTTCAGCTGGATACGCAGAAGTATCCTCGGGAGCAGGACCTAAAACGAAGAATACCGGCGATTCAATCAATAAACAAGCAAATGCAACAATATGATGCATGCTCATGACATGGCAAGGTGCATGTGTTTTGGACTAATGCAACTATGACCAGAAGGGTTTGATCCTATTTGAATCAAAGATTCAAATTAGAACTCAAACTATTATTTAATTAAGTGCATTATCATGTTTTAATGTATACAACAAGGTTAACTTGCTCAAACATGCATGAAACCAGTTCCATTAGAAAGATTGGATTTTTCTGATCAATTTTCATATATAAATCTTTTCCAAATGAGCTACTGTTGAATTTATATGATTTTTTGAAGTTTAGGCATTTGTTGGAATTTCCTGAATTATTTTTAAATCTAAAAATTCCAGAAAATTCTTTACTGCATCAGCATGACATCATGCTGACGTCAGTCAGTCAACAGGGCGGCCCAGGTCAAACCTGACCAGTGGGACCCACTGGTCAGTGTCACAGTTAGCTAATTAACTAATTAAAATTAAATTAAACACTAAACTAGGTTTGACTAGCAGGCAGGGCCCACATGTCAGTGACCCAGGGGGGTCAAACCCTTGGTCAAACAGGGCCAACTAACCGGCGTTTAGCCGCCGGCGAGGCCAAACGCAGCGGTGAGGTGCGGGTTTTGTGCTCCGGCTGCCAAAATGATGGTGGAGCACACCTACGGATAGCTGGGAGCAACCGCATCGAGTGGTGGTGGTGGCTGGCCTCGAGGTCGCCGGAATCGACGCCGACGACGAGTCCAGCGGCTGCCGGAGTTCAAGCGAGGTCGAAAACGACGGTGCGTTGCTCGTAGAGGACCGTGGAGTGAACCTACGGCACCTATGCGTGACAGTGAAGCTTGTGGGCACGGTGGCCGGACGATTAGATGGCCGGAGCCTCGTCGGCGACGAGCTCCGCGGCGGCGCGTGCATGTGAGCTACGTGCGGTGCGTTCAGTGTAGGAGAGAGCTAACGGAGAGGCGGAGGACGAAGCTGGGCTCACAGCGGTTGCAGAAGACACCGAAGTGAGCTTGGGGGCGGTCGGAGATGAGCGGGACGGCGAGGGGGATCTCTGCGGCCGGAGTTGGGGAAGAAGGGGTCGGGGGCGTCTCCAGGGCGGGCGAGCGCTCGGGGCTCAGCCTGCTCGATGTAGTCGAGGACGGCGGAGACGACAGACACGACGACAGGTCTCAGGGACGACGGTGGACGCGGCTACCACAGCGACGCGAGCACGGCGGCGTCGGCCATGGTGCTGGGAGGGCGAAGGAGAGGAGCTGGGGAGGGTGGACAGGTTCAGCGAGCTTGGGGAGGGAGTGGACGACCGATCCAAGCCTCCAGAGCGGCGAGGGAGGAAGTAGGGCGGCGGGCAGCTGCGTGGCGCGTGCTGCGGCCGCCGTCGAGCACCTGCCTGCCTGCCTGGCCGAGCCAAGCAGCTCGCTGGAGCGGCGGCTGGGCTGGGCCGGCAGGTGGGCCGGTTGGGCGCCAGGTAACTCTTTCTCTCTCTCCTTTTTTTCTATTTCTTTTCTGTTTCATTTCTTTTGCAACTTTGTTCAATTATTAAAAAATGCCAGAACATTTTTATAACTCATAAAACTAGTCATGCCCACTGTATATAATATGAACAGCATGGAACATTTTAGTTTATGATTATTTGGGCACATAAAATATTTTATAGCATTTAAATGCCCAAATACAAATACCATGTGATTTAATCCAGAGACCTTAGATGTCCTAGAAAGTTGTGCACCATTTTTGGTAGAGGTTTAAGACCAAGGCAGAAATGATGAACATTTTTGAAGGGCATTTTGGGTACATTGGAAAATATTTTATCAAACCCTAGTTGTTAGAAGAGGGGTGCTGGGGTTTCTGTCATTCCCATTTCAAGTTTCTTTGATAAGTAAACATGATGCACACTCTATCTAGTCCTAATGCAAGTACTAACTAGGGATGTGACAACTCACCCCCACTCAAAAGAATCGCATCCCGAGATTCGGGTTCCTCCGGAAAGAGGGTGGGGTACTAAAGTCGAAGACGATCCTCCCTTTCCCAAGTAGCTTCACTCTCGGAATGATGTGACCATTGAACCTTGAGGATCTTGATATTCTGGCGTCGAGTGGTGCGCTCGGTTTGATCAAGAATACGAACGGGGTATTCTCAATATGTGAGATTGTCCTGGAGATCAAGCGTTTCGTGGTCCACTCCGCGGATAGGATCCGAGAAGCATCGCCTGAGTTGAGAAACGTGGAAGACATCATGAACTCTGGATAGGTGCGGAGGTAGTTCCAATTGGTAGGCAACTTCTCCTCGTTTGGCAAGAATGCGAAAAGGACCGATGTAACGAGGGGCCAATTTGCCTTTGATACCGAAGCGATGGGTTCCCTTAAGAGGAGTAACCCGAAGGTAAGCCTTATCGCCGACTTCAAAGGTCACAGCCTTAGGATGACTATCATATTGGCTCTTCTGGCGAGACTGGGCTGTTTTCAATTTCTCACGAACGATGCGGACTTGCTCTTCTGCTTCCTGGATCATATCCGAACCAAAGAATTGTCTTTCCCCGGTTTCTGACCAGTTAAGAGGTGTTCGACACCTTCGTCCATATAGAACTTCGAAGGGAGCTTTGCCCAAGCTGGCTTGATAACTATTGTTATAAGCGAATTCGGCAAATGGGAGACACTTTTCCCATTCCATACCGAAAGAAATGACAGAGGCACGAAGCATGTCTTCCAGAATTTGATTGACTCGTTCCACTTGACCACTTTACTGGGGATGGAAGGCGGTGCTGAAAGAGAGATGAGTTCCCATAGCATTCTGGAAACTTTCCCAAAATCGTGAAGTGAAAAGACATCCACGGTCTGAGTTAATCTCCAACGGCACACCATGAAGTGATACTATCCGACAGACATACAAGTCTGCTAGCTGGCTAGCGGTAATACTCTCTCGAACAGGCAGGAAATGAGCTACTTTAGAGAGGCGGTCAATAACGACGAAGATAGCATTATTCCCTTTCCTGGTCCTGGGAAACCCGGTAATGAAGTCCATACCGACCTTGTCCCATTTCCATTCAGGAATAGCTAAAGGTTGAAGGGTGCCAGCAGGCCGTTGATGTTCTGCTTTAACTCGACGACAAACGTCGCAGTTAGCAATGAACCGAGTGATTTCTCTCTTCATCCTAGTCCACCAGAATCTCTGACGTAGGTCCTGATATATTTTGGTACTACCGGGATGAATCGTGAGAGGAGATTCATGAGCCTCCTTAAGAATCATCTGTCGTAGTTGTTGTTTCTTGGGTACCACCAAGCAGTTCTCGAAGTACACAACACCTCGATCATCCATATAGAAACTTCTAGCAACTCCGCTAGCAATGTTCTCCTTGATCCGAGATATGCCTTTATCATACCGCTGGGCAACTATGATTTGATCCATAAGGGTAGGTTTCGCCACCAAGGTGGAAAGGAATCCTCGAGGAACAATGTGAAGGTTAAGCTTACGAAATTCCTCGTGGAGAAGTGGTTGCCCTTGTTGTAACATCAAGTTGTTACAATAAGACTTACGACTTAGTGCATCAGCCATGACATTGGCCTTCCCAGGGGTCTAAGTGATTCCTAAGTCGTAATCTGTGTGCAACTCAACCCAACGTATTTGCCTGAGATTTAGATCCGGTTGGGTGAAGATGTATTTCAAACTTTGATGATCAGTGAAGATTTCACAGCTATTACCAAGAAGGTAATGTCACCATGTTTTGAGTGCGTGGACTACAGCTGCAAGCTTTAGATCATGTGTAGGATAGTTATCCTCATGTGGACGCAACTATCGGGATGCGTAAGCAATCAGTTGACAATCTTGCATGAGTATGCAACCTAGTCCTTGCCGTGAGGCGTCGCAGTAGATAATAAAATCCTTGGAGAAGTCTGGTGGTACCAGTACGGGTGCAGACGTCAGGCGCCTTTTTAGTTCCTGAAAGCTGGACTCGCACTGTGGGGTCCACTCAAACTTTTTATCCTTTTTGAGGAGTTCAGTTAGGGGTTTAGCAACCTTGGAGATATTCTCGACGAAGCGTCGGCAATAGCTCGCTAAGCCAAGGAAACTCCTAACTTGCTTGACCGATTAAGGGGGAGTCCAATCAAGGACGGCTTGAACTCGCTCGGGATTGACAGCAATACCCTTGTCAGAGATCACATGACCTAGATAGGTCACTTCCGGCAACCAGAATTCACATTTAGAGAATTTGGCATAAAGGCGGTGTTCTCGAAGTTTCGTCAATACCAGCCTTAGATGCTCGGCATGATCTTCCTTGTTCTTGGAGTAAATGAGTATATCATCAAGGTATACCACGACGAATTTATCCAAGTACTCCATGAATATAGAATTCATTAACCGGGAGAAGGTGGCTGGGGCATTGGTTAACCCGAAGGACATGACGGTGTACTCATACTGGCCATAACGAGTAACAAAAGCCGTTTTAGGAATGTCCCCGTTCTTGATTTTGATTTGATGGTAGCCCAACCTCAAATCCATTTTGGAAAAGACCGAGGATCCAGCGAGCTGATCATACAGGTCGTTGATCCTGGGGAGCGGATACTTGTTCTTTATGGTGACCAGATTGACAGGTCGGTAATCTACAACCATCCGCTCCGTTCCATCCTTCTTCTTAACGAAGAGGACGAGACAAGCCCAAGGGGAAGAACTAGGACGGATGAAACCCTTTTGCAAGGACTCATCGAGTTGTTTCTTAAGCTCAGCTAATTCTAGGGGTGCCATCTTATAAGGTCTCCTAGAGATTGGGACAGTTCCTGGAATAAGATCTATCACGAACTCGACATCTCTGTCAGGTGGAATTCCTGGCAGTTCTTCTGGAAAAACATCCGGAAAGTCACGGACCACCGGGATATCTTCGAGTTCTGGTAGAGAGCTGGCATTAAGAGAGTAGAGCTGACGCTCAGCCATTCGGGTCAAGACATTGACTATCTTGCCGGATGGGTGTGTAAGTTGAACGGTCCTAGTATAGCAATCAATCTTGGCGTAATGAGTTGTCATCCAATCCATACCGAAAATGATGTTTATGTCCGAGGACTTGAGAGCGATTAGATATGCAAGGAAAACAAGTCTATCGACAAGGATTTCATTTCCATGGCTTACCCTAGAGGTTTGCCATTTTGAACCAGGAGTTTGAATAACCATGGAAGTAGGCATGTCACAAAAAGTCATGTTGTGCATTCGAGCATAGCTCTCAGATATGAACGAATGGGATGCTCCAGTATCGAAAAGAACAGATGCCGGATGGCAGTTAACGAGAAGCGTACCAAGGACGACGTTAGGGTCCTCATAAGCTTCCTCAGCAGAGACATAGTTGACATGACCACGTGCAGTGGGGATTGGCTGGACATAATTCACCTTGTCGGTTGGCTTCCCACGGCCAACGGGTTTTCCTGGTTGGTTCTGAGGACACTCACGCATGTAGTGCCCCGGTTCTCCACACTTAAAGCATGTCACGGTGCCAGTGCGTGGAGCAAAGTTGGTAGGTGGTCCCCCATAAGTCTTGGCAGGTGCATACTGTTGAGTTGGGCGAGGCGCCTCATAGGATGGCCTCGGTGTGTACTTGGGCGGCAGAGCAGTGTTAAGAACCCACACACGGCGCTTGTGAGAGCTAGAGCCGGATGAGGAACCAAAGTCTCGAGGATGCTTGCGTGTGGCCTCGAAGTCGGTCTGGCCCGTCTCAGCACTGATAGCTTTGTTTACCAGCTTCTGGAAGGAAGTGCACTCGTGCAGACGTAGATCTCGACGGAGTTCAGGACTGAGTCCCTTGCGGAACCTCGCCTGCTTCTTGGCATCGGTGGATACTTCCTCAGGTTCATAGCGTGCCAAGTTACCAAACTCGCGACTATAGCCATCCACAGTTAACCGGCCCTGGGTGAAATTGCAGAATTCCTCCCGCTTGCGATCCATGAGACCTTCCGGAATGTGATGTTCACGGAATGCCTCACTGAACTCAACCCAAGTAGTGATTTGGCCAGCAGGACGCATAGCTTCAATGTTCTCCCACCAAAGACTGGCAGGGCCCTCAAGATGGTAGGCGGCGTAGGTAACCTTATCAGCTTCGGCCACACGGGCAGAGTGTAGCTTGTCGGTGATACTACGAAGCCAGTCATCCGCATCCAGAGGTTCAGTGGAGTGATGGAACTTCGGTGGGCACATCTTGATACAGTCATTGATTGACACCACGTCATTCCTCTGGCGGAACCCAGTGTTTTGCTCTATGCGTTCTAGCAGACGGTTGGTCTCTCTCTTGTTCCGTTCTGCTTTGAGCATAACTTTAGCCAAGGAGAGTGGCTGGGGCAGATTCTCATCTCTAGCCCCACTAGCCTCACCCTGCTCCTGAGCAGCAGGAGTGCTGCGAGTGTTGACCATCCTAAAGAAACAGAACAACGGTTTAGACAAGGATGGCAAAAATTTGACATAGGAGTGCAGAATGTAATGGATGACACTGAATGCAGAGACGTTCATCCGTACGACATGGTAATATAGAAACTGCCATATATACACCAGTGGTCATACACACCATACATAGTTTAGTACAAGCCAAGGCTAAAGTACAACTGCGGTGAACGACGATACATCCCATCAGAGGTATTCCAAGCTCCTATACATTATTTAACTACACCTCCGGAACTCAGTAGCCGCTAAGTCATATTCCACAAGACGCGCAGGACTGTGGAAATACAACTACTACAATATTACTACTACCACGATCTAGCTCAGACATTTCCGTAGTAATCTTCGTAAATATTACCACCATAGCCTGGAAGTGGAACAGACGGATCTTGAAACTCACGAGCACTCGAAGGATGTGGACCATAGGGACATGGATGTGACCTCGGTCCCGATGCTGGTGGTAACCGACGCCCACGTGGAGGTGTAATACCCCCAACGTCACGCCAATCCATGCGATCAGGCAGACGAGTCCGCACGGGGTACAAATCCCGCATGTCCAGATATCCGGCGTGTACAGCAGGTGCAAGCCGTGTAAAAGTAGTCCAGTGGGCGGCTCGAGTGTTATACAACTCCATTCGGAGGGCACGGACCTCACGGTCCCTATCCTCCCGCATCTGAACAGTAGTCTGAAGCAGTGGCTCTTCATGAGCATCATCAGTATACAGACCAGTGTAGTAGCCTTCCTCTCCGGGAAGTGAGGCTGGCATGTAACAGAACTCAGTGTTCAGCAACAGGGCATGCCTAGCCCGGAGGATGGTCATCATCGAATAGGCGGCATCCTGCACTGCCATCTCCATGGTAACCCCGAGTCCATAAGACCAATGGATGGGGTCATTAGCTCCGGGATATGAGGGGTATATCCGGACTGTGCAGAAATACTGACTCTGATTGAAATCCCGGTACTGTTCCTCCACGGTGTACTCAGGATACCAGCGATAACCGGTCTTAGTCAGCACACGGACTAGCATGGCCGTGTGACCGGGCACATTAATGCACCGAGTCAAACGAACCACTTGGTGAGGTGTGCGGCCAGACATCTGATACGTCCAAAACGTATCTATTATTTCTGCTTGCTCCATGCCTCTTTTGTGTGATATTTCTATGATATTTATGCACTTCCACACACTTTTGATCATATTTGGACTAACCTATTAACTCAGTGCACCACAGTGCCAGTTCCTGTTTTCTGCTGTTTTTCTATTTCAGGTTTCCCCCATATTAAAAGTGCCCTAAAAATTTCGCGAAAAAAACAGGAAAAATCAGCGTACCGGGAGCTTCAAGAAAAACCAAAGCAGGGCCAGAGGGGAGCCAGGGGCAGCCCAGGCGGCCCCACCCCTGGCCGCCCTAGGGGGGCGCATGTGTTGGGGAACGTTGCATGGAAAACAAAAATTTTTCTCTACGTTCACCAAGATCAATCTAGTAGATGCAACTACGAGGGGAGAGTAGGATCCACATACCCTTGTAGATCGCTAAGCGGAAGCGTTATGAACGCGGATGATGGAGTCGTACTCGTCGCGATTCAGATCGCCGAAGACCTAGCACCGAAGCAACGGTGCCTCCGCGTTCTTCACACGTACGGCTCGGGGACGTCTCCTCCTTCTTGATCCAGCAAGGGGTGGAGGAGAGGTTGATGGAGAACCGGCAGCACGACGGCGTGGTGGTGATGGTGGAGGAGAATTCCAGCAGGGCTTCGCCTAAGCACCGCGGGAGAAGAAGATGTTGTGGGAGAGGGAGGGCAGCACCGAGGCACGAACTTGTGTTTGCTGTCCTCCCTTTGCCTCACTATATATAGGGGGGGTGGAGAGGTGAGGGCGCCCTAGGGTTTCCCCCCTAGGGGGCCGGCGGCCAGGGCAAGGGGGGGCGGCGGCCAAGGCAAGGGGGGGGCGGCGGCCAGGGCCAGGCCCTAGGGTTTCCCCCCTAGGTGCCTTGCCCCCCAAGGCTAGGGGGTGCGGCCACCCTAGAGGGGTCCACCCCCCTTGGCGCACAAGGAGAGGGCCCAGGGGGGGGGGGGCGCACAGCCCCCTGAGGGCTGTGGTGTTCCCCCTTGTGGCCCATTAGGCCCAGAACTGCTTCCGGACCCCCCGAAACCGCTTTCCGGTACTCCGCCGATTTCCCGATGCTCCCCGGAACACTTCCGGACTCCGAAACCTTTCATCCTATATATCAATCTTCGTCTCCGGACCATTCCGGAGACCCTCGTCATGTCCGGGATCTCATCCGGGACTCCGAACAACCTTCGGTAACCATACACTTTTCTCACTAACAACCCTAGCGTCACCGAACGTTAAGTGTGTAGACCCTGCGGGTTCGGAAACCATGCAGACATGACCGAGACACTCCCAGGTCAATAACCAATAGCGGGATCTGGATACCCATATTGGTTCCCACATGTTTCTCGATGATCTCACCGGATGAACCACGATGTCAAGGATTCAGGCAATCCCGTATACAGTTCCCTTTGTCTCGTCGGTATGTTACTTGCCCGAGATTCGATCGTCGGTATCTCTATACCTAGTTCAATCTCGTTACCGGCAAGTCTCTTTACTCGTTACCGTAATACATAATCCCGTGACCAACTACTTAGTCACTTTGAGCTCATTGAGATGACGTATTACCGAGTGGGCCCGGAGATACCTCTCCGTCACACGGAGTAACAAATCCCAGTCTCGATCCATGTCAACTCAACAGACACCCTCGGAGATACCTGTAGAGTACCTTTATAGTCACCCAGTTACGTTGTGACGTTTGGCACACACAAAGCACTCCTACGGTGTCAGTGAGTTACATGATCTCATGGTCATAGGAACTTATACTTGACATGCAGAAAACTATAGCGATAACTGACACGATCAAAAGCTATGTTTACGTTTGGGTCTCGTCCATCACATCATTCTCCTAATGATGTGATCCCGTTATCAAATGACAACTCATGTCTATGACCTGGAAACCGCGGTCATCTTCGATCAACGAGCTAGTCCTGTAGAGGCTCACTAGGGACACAAAGTCTGTCTATTCATCCACACGTGTATTTGAGTTTCCAATCAATACAGTTATAGCATGGATAATAAACGATTATCATGAACAAGGAAATATAATAATAACTCTTTTATTATTGCCTCTAGGGCATATTTCCAACACTCAATTCCCCAATAGCTTTCCAACGCCTATGAAAACGACGAAATCGGTGCTTGTTCTCACTTGCTTTGAGAGTCTCGATCAATTCGGACTCTAGGTTGATTTTTGTATTTTCTTTGATCACCGTTTCTTCGCGAGAGTTGGCCTAACACCCTATTGTATCCATACATGGGTGGGGCGCCAAGGACCTGAACACCAAAGTGATATGCCGGCTCATCAAAATTTGAGCTGTAATTGCGATAACTTTCATTTTTTCCAATCCTGCAGGCCATTTTTGAGGGCCAAGACGACCCTTTTTGGTCTCACAATTTTACGCGCACGTGATCCTGTGTGTGCACGTATGTAAAATCCTCCAGATCATAAACACTAGAAGTCCTATCACCTCAATTCCCCAATAGCTTTCCAACGCCTATGAAAACGACGAAATCGGTGCTTGTTCTCACTTGCTTTGAGAGTCTCGATCAATTCGGACTCTAGGTTGATTTTTGTATTTTCTTTGATCACCGTTTCTTCGCGAGAGTTGGCCTAACACCCTATTGTATCCATACATGGGTGGGGCGCCAAGGACCTGAACACCAAAGTGATATGCCGGCTCATCAAAATTTGAGCTGTAATTGCGATAACTTTCATTTTTTCCAATCCTGCAGGCCATTTTTGAGGGCCAAGACGACCCTTTTTGGTCTCAAAATTTTCCGCGCACGTGATCCTGTGTGTGCACGTATGTAAAATCCTCCAGATCATAAAAACTAGAAGTCCTATCACCTCAATGTTGGGGAACGTTGCATGGGAAAAAAAAAATTTTCCTACCGTTCACCAAGATCAATCTAGTAGATGCAACTACGAGGAAGGAGTGTGATCTACGTACCCTTGTAGATCGCTAAGCGGAAGCGTTATGAACGCGGATGATGGAGTCGTACTCGTCGCGATTCAGATCGCCGAAGACCTAGCACCGAAGCAACGGTGCCTCCGCGTTCTTCACACGTACGGCTCGGGGACGTCTCCTCCTTCTTGATCCAGCAAGGGGTGAAGGAGAGGTTGATGGAGAACCGGCAGCACGACGGCGTGGTGGTGATGGTGGAGAAGAACTCCAGCAGGGCTTCGCCTAAGCACCGCGGGAGAAGAAGATATGACGGGAGAGGGAGGGCAGCACTGAGGCACGAACTGTGTTGGCTGCCCTCCCTTTGCCCCACTATATATAGGGGGGGTGGAGAGGCCAGGGCGCCCTAGGGTTTCCCCCTAGGGGCCGGCGGCCAGGGCAAGGGGAGGGGGGCGGCGGCCAGGGCAGGGGGAGGCGCCCAGGCCCTAGGGTTTCCCCCCTAGGTGCCTTGCCCCCCAAGTCCCAAGGGGTGCGGCCAGCCCTAGGGGGTCCCACCCCCTTAGCCGCATGGGGAGAGGGCCCAGGGGGGGCGCACAGCCCCCTGAGGGCTGTGGTGTCCCCCCTTGTGGCCCAATAGGCCCAGAACACCTTCCGGACCCCCCGAAAACCTTCCCGGTACTCCGCCGATTTCCCGATGCTCCCCGGAACACTTCCGGTACTCCGAAACCTTTCATCCTATATATCAATCTTCGTCTCCGGACCATTCCGGAGACCCTCGTCATGTCCGGGATCTCATCCGGGACTCCGAACAACCTTCGGCAACCATGCACTCTTCTCACTAACAACCCTAGCGTCACCGAACGTTAAGTGTGTAGACCCTGCGGGTTCGGAAACCATGTAGACATGACCGAGACACTCCCAGGTCAATAACCAATAGCGGGATCTGGATACCCATATTGGCTCCTACATGTTTCTCGATGATCTCATCGGATGAACCACGATGTCAAGGATTCAGGCAATCCCGTATACAGTTCCCTTTGTCTCGTCGGTATGTTACTTGCCCGAGATTCGATCGTCGGTATCTCTATACCTAGTTCAATCTCGTTACCGGCAAGTCTCTTTACTCGTTACCGTAATACATAATCCCGTGACCAACTACTTAGTCACTTTGAGCTCATTGAGATGACGTATTACCGAGCGGGCCCGGAGATACCTCTCCGTCACACGGAGTGACAAATCCCAGTCTCGATCCATGTCAACTCAACAGACACCCTCGGAGATACCTGTAGAGTACCTTTATAGTCACCCAGTTACGTTGTGACGTTTGGCACACACAAAGTACTCCTACGGTGTCAGTGAGTTACATGATCTCATGGTCATAGGAACTTATACTTGACATGCAGAAAACTATAGCGATAACTGACACGATCAAAAGCTATGTTTAACGTTTGGGTTTCGTCCATCACATCATTCTCCTAATGATGTGATCCCGTTATCAAATGACAACTCATGTCTATGACCTGGAAACCGCGGTCATCTTTGATCAACGAGCTAGTCCTGTAGAGGCTCACTAGGGACACAAAGTCTGTCTATTCATCCACACGTGTATTTGAGTTTCCAATCAATACAGTTATAGCATGGATAATAAACGATTATCATGAACAAGGAAATATAATAATAACTCTTTTATTATTGCCTCTAGGGCATATTTCCAACAGTCTCCCACTTGCACTAGAGTCAATAATCTAGCATTACAAGGTAATGAATCTAACACCCATAGAGTCTTGGTGTTGATCGTGCTTAGCCCGTGGAAGAGGCTTAGTCAACGGATCTGCAACATTCAAATCCGTGTGTACTTTGCAAATGTTTATGTCCTCCTCCTTGACCGAATCGCGGATGGAATTGAAGCGTCGCTTTATGTGTCTGTTCCTCTTGTGAAACCTTGGTTCCTTGGCTAGAGCAATGGCACCAGTGTTGTCACAGAACAGAGTCATTGGGTTCAGTGCACTAGGCACAACTCCAAGATCTGTCATGAACTCCTTCATCCAGACACCTTCCTTCGCCGCCTCCGAGGCAGCTATATACTCCGCTTCACATGTAGAATCAGCTACCACGCTCTGCTTGGGACTGCACCAGCTTACCGCCCCCCCGTTGAGAATATATACGTATCCGGTTTGTGACTTAGAGTCATCCGGATCAGTGTCAAAGCTTGCATCGACGGAACCCTTTACGACGAGCTCTTGATCACCTCCATAAACGAGAAACATATCCTTAGTCCTTTTCAGGTACTTTAGGATATTCTTGACCGCTGTCCAGTGATCCATACCAGGATTACTCTGAAACCTTCCGGCCATACTTATGGCAAGGCTAACATCTGGTCTTGTGCACATCATTGCATACATGATAGAGCCTATGGCTGAAGCATAGGGGACGACATTCATCTTTTCTCTATCATCTGCAGTCACTGGGCATTGAGTCTTACTCAACTTCGTACCTTGCAATACCGGCAAGAACCCCTTCTTGGATTGATCCATTTTGAACTTCTTCAAAACTTTATCAAGGTATGTGCTTTGTGAAAGTCCTATCAAGCGTCTTGATCTATCTCTATAGATCTTGATGCCCAATATGAAAGCAGCTTCACCGAGATCTTTCATCGAAAAACTCTTGTTCAAATACCCCTTCACGCTATCCAAAAATTCTATATTGTTTCCAATCAGCAATATGTCATCCACATATAATATTAGAAACGCTATAGAGCTCCCACTCACTTTCTTGTAAATACAAGCTTCATTGTAAACTTGTATAAACCCAAACGCTTTGATCACCTCATCAAAGCGAAGATTCCAACTCCGAGATGCTTGCACCAGCCCATAAATGGAACGCTGGAGCTTGCATACTTTGTCAGCATTCTCTGGATCGACAAAACCTTCTGGTTGCATCATATACAACTCTTCCTTAAGAAAACCGTTAAGGAATGCTGTTTTGACATCCATCTGCCAAATTTCATAATCGAAATATGCAGCTATTGCTAACATGATTCGGACAGATTTAAGCATCGCTACGGGTGAGAAAGTCTCATCGTAGTCAATCCCTTGAACTTGTGAAAAACCCTTTGCCACAAGTCGAGCTTTATACACGGTGACATTACCGTCAGCGTCCGTCTTCCTCTTAAAAATCCATTTGTTCTGAATGGCCTTCCGCCCTTCAGGTAATACTTCCAAAGTCCATACTTTGTTTTCATACATGGATCCCATCTCGGATTTCATGGCCTCTAACCATTTGTCGGAATCTGGGCCCACCATCGCTTCTCCATAGCTCGTAGGTTCACCGTTGTCTAACAACATGACCTCCAAGACAGGGTTACCATACCACTCAGGTGCAGTGCGTACCCTTGTCGACCTACGAGGTTCGGTAGTGACTTGATCAGAAGCTTCTTGATCATAATCATTGGCTTCCTCTTAAACCTCTGCAGGCTCCACAAAAACATCTTTCTGTGCTGCGCTACTTTCTGGTTGAAGCAGAGGTTCAATAACCTCATCAAGTTCTACCTTCCTCCCACTCAATTCTTTCGAGAGAAACTCTTTCTCGAGAAAGGATCCGTTCTTAGCAACAAACACTTTGCCCTCAGATCTGAGATAGAAGGTGTACCCAACTGTTTCTTTTGGGTATCCTATGAAGACACATTTGTCCGCTTTGGGTTCGAGCTTTTCTGGCTGAAGCCTTTTGACATAAGCATCGCAACCCCAAACCTTGAGAAAAGACAACTTCGGTTTCTTACTAAACCATAGTTCATACGGTGTTGTCTCAACGGACTTAGATGGAGCCCTATTTAAAGTGAATGCAGCTGTCTCTAACGCATATCCCCAAAACGATAGTGGCAAATCGGCAAGAGACATCATAGAACGTACCATATCTAATAGGGTTCGATTACGACGTTCGGACACACCATTACGCTGTGGTGTTCCAGGTGGCGTCAACTGTGAAACAATTCCACATTTTCTTAAGTGATCACCAAACTCATAACTCAGATATTCTCCCCCTCGATCAGATCGTAGGAACTTGATCTTCTTGTTACGATGATTTTCAACTTCACTCTGAAATTGCTTGAACTTTTCAAAAGTTTCAGACTTATGCTTCATCAAGTAAATATACCCATATCTACTTAAGTCGTCAGTGAAGGTGAGAAAATAACGATATCCACCGCGCGCCGTTACACTCATCGGACCGCACACATCAGTATGTATGATTTCCAATAAGTCACTTGCCCGTTCCATTGTCCCTGAAAACGGGGTCCTTGTCATCTTGCCCATGAGGCACGGCTCGCACGTGTCAAGTGATTCAAAATCAAGAGACTCCAGAAGTCCATCAGCATGGAGCTTCCTCATGCGTTTCACGCCGATATGACCGAGACGACAGTGCCACAAGAAAGTGGTATTATCATTATCTACTCTACATCTTTTGGCATCAATGTTAGGAACATGTGTATCATCACTATCGAGATTCAATAAGAATAAACCCCTAACTTCGGGTGCATGACCATAAAAGATATTACTCATATAAATAGAACAACCATTATTCTCTGTCTTAAATGAGTAACCGTCTCGCAATAAACAAGATCCAGATATAATGTTCATGCTTAACGCAGGCACTAAATAACAATTATTCAGGTTCATAACTAATCCCGATGGTAATCGAAGAGCGAGCGTGCCGACGGCGATCACATCAACCTTGGAACCGTTTCCCACGCGCATCGTCACTTCGTCCTTCGCCAGCCTCCGTTTATTCCGCAGTTCCTGTTTAGAGTTGCAAATGTGAGCAACCGAACCGGTATCAAATACCCAGGCACTACAACGAGAGTTGGTAAGGTACACATCAATAACATGTATATCACATATACCTTTGTTGTTGTTGGCCCCCTTCTTGTCCGCCAGATACTTGGGGCAGTTCCGCTTCCAGTGGCCGTTCCCCTTGCAATAGAAACACTCAGTCTCTGGCTTGGGCCCAGCCTTGGGTTTCTTCACTGGATTAGCAACTGCTTTGCCACCCTTCTTAGAGTTACCCTTCTTGCCCTTGCCATTCTTCTTGAAACTGGTGGTCTTATTGACCATCAACACTTGATACTCCTTCTGGATGTCTGCCTCAGCGACTTTCAGCATCGAAAACAGCTCGGCGATGGTCTTGTTCATCCCTTGCTTGTTATACTGCTGCACGAAGCTCTTGTAGCTTGGAGGGAGTGACTGGAGAATTCTGTCAATGATAGCCTCATCCGGGAACACAAGTCCCAGATCAGCTATGCGGGTATAGTACCCAGACATCTTCAGTAAGTGCTCACTGACAGACGAATTCTCCTCCATCTTGCAAGCGAAGAATTTATCGGTGGTCACATACCTCTCGATCTTAGCATTCTTCTCAAAGATGAACTTCAACTCCGTGTACATCTCATATGCACCATGACGTTCAAAACGCCTTTGAAGTCCTCCTTCCAAGCCGTACAACATGGCACACTGCACTATCGAATAGTCATCCGAACGTGTCTGCCAGACGTTCATAACGTCCGCAGAGGCTCCAGGAGCGGGGGGTTCACCTAGCGGTGCATTTAGGACATAAACCTTCTGGGCAGCTGTGAGGATGATCCTCAGATTGCGGAGCCAGTCCACAAAGTTGCTCCCGTCATCTTTCAGTTTAGCTTTCTCTAGGAACGCATTAAAATTCAGGGGAGCTACTGCGCGAGCCATCTACAACCAAAATTTGCAAAGACATTTTAGACTATTGTTCATGATAAGTGAGTTATTACCTAATCAAATTAATTATAACTCCCACTCAAATTGACATCCTTCCGGTCATTCGAGCGTGACATGATCCAAATTCACCAACCCAAGTCCGATCATCACGTGAGATGAGGTGGTGTCAATGGTGAACATCAACATGTTGATCATATCTACTATATGACTCATGCTCGACCTTTCGGTTCTCCGTGTTCCGAGGCCATGTCTGTACATGCTAGGCTCGTCAAGTCTAACCCGAGTGTTCTGCATGTGCAAAACTGGCTTGCACCCGTTGTATGCGAACGTAGAGTCTATCACACCCGATCATCACGTGGTGCTTCGAAACGACGAACCTTCGCAACGGCGCACACTCGGGGGGAACACAATTTTATCTTGAAATTTTAGTGAAGGATCATCTTATAATGCTACCGTCATCCTAAGCAAAATAAGATGCATAAAAGGATTAACATCACATGCAAATCATAAGTGACATGATATGGCCATCAACTCGTGCTTTTGATCTCCATCTCCAAAGCACCGGCATGATCTCCATCGACACCGGCGCCACACCATGATCTCCATCATCATGATCTCCATCATCGTGTCGCCATCGGGGTTGTCGGCGCCCACCATGCTCTTACTACTATTGCTACCGTTTAGCGATAAAGTAAAGCATTACAAAGCGCTTAATGATTGACACGCAGGTCATACAAAAATTAAAGACAACCCTATGGCTCCTGCCGGTTGCCGTATGCATCGACATGCAAGTCGATATTAACTATTACAACATGATCATCTCATACATCAAATATAATTCATCATGTCATTGGCCATATCATATCACATGCATACCCTGCAAAAACAAGTTAGACGTCCTCTAATTTGTTGTTGCATGTTTTACGTGGCTGCTATGGGTATCTAGCAAGAACGTTTCTTACCTACGCAAAACCACAACGGTGATATTCAAGTTGCTATTTAACCTTCTACAAGGACCGCCTTGTTCTATTCCGATTCAAATAAGATAGGAGAGACAGACACCCGCCAGCCATCTTATGCAACGAAAGTCACATGTCTGTCGATGGAACCGGTCTCATGTACGTGGACATGTAAAGTTGGTCCGGGCCGCTTCATCCTATAATACCGCTGAATCAAGAAAGACTAAGGAGGGCAGCAATTTAAACATCAACGCCACAAACCCTTTTGTGTTCTACTCGAGAAAGCATCCACGCAAGATCCTAGCTCATGATGCCACTGTTGGGGAACGTTGCATGGAAAACAAAAAATTTTCTCTACGTTCACCAAGATCAATCTAGTAGATGCAACTACGAGGGGAGAGTAGGATCCACATACCCTTGTAGATCGCTAAGCGGAAGCGTTATGAACGCGGATGATGGAGTCGTACTCGTCGCGATTCAGATCGCCGAAGACCTAGCACCGAAGCAACGGTGCCTCCGCGTTCTTCACACGTACGGCTCGGGGACGTCTCCTCCTTCTTGATCCAGCAAGGGGTGGAGGAGAGGTTGATGGAGAACCGGCAGCACGACGGCGTGGTGGTGATGGTGGAGGAGAATTCCAGCAGGGCTTCGCCTAAGCACCACGGGAGAAGAAGATGTTGTGGGAGAGGGAGGGCAGCACCGAGGCACGAACTTGTGTTTGCTGCCCTCCCTTTGCCTCACTATATATAAGGGGGGGTGGAGAGGTGAGGGCGCCCTAGGGTTTCCCCCCTAGGGGGCCGGCGGCCAGGGCAAGGGGGGGCGGCGGCCAAGGCAAGGGGGGGGGCGGCGGCCAGGGCCAGGCCCTAGGGTTTCCCCCCTAGGTGCCTTGCCCCCCAAGGCTAGGGGGTGCGGCCACCCTAGAGGGGTCCACCCCCCTTGGCGCACAAGGAGAGGGCCCAGGGGGGGCGCACAGCCCCCTGAGGGCTGTGGTGTTCCCCCTTGTGGCCCATTAGGCCCAGAACTGCTTCCGGACCCCCCGAAACCGCTTTCCGGTACTCCGCCGATTTCCCGATGCTCCCCGGAACACTTCCGGACTCCGAAACCTTTCATCCTATATATCAATCTTCGTCTCCGGACCATTCCGGAGACCCTCGTCACGTCCGGGATCTCATCCGGGACTCCGAACAACCTTCGGTAACCATACACTTTTCTCACTAACAACCCTAGCGTCACCGAACGTTAAGTGTGTAGACCCTGCGGGTTCGGAAACCATGTAGACATGACCGAGACACTCCCAGGTCAATAACCAATAGCGGGATCTGGATACCCATATTGGTTCCCACATGTTTCTCGATGATCTCATCGGATGAACCACGATGTCAAGGATTCAGGCAATCCCGTATACAGTTCCCTTTGTCTCGTCGGTATGTTACTTGCCCGAGATTCGATCGTTGGTATCTCTATACCTAGTTCAATCTCGTTACCGGCAAGTCTCTTTACTCGTTACCGTAATACATAATCCCGTGACCAACTACTTAGTCACTTTGAGCTCATTGAGATGACGTATTACCGAGTGGGCCCGGAGATACCTCTCCGTCATACGGAGTGACAAATCCCAGTCTTGATCCATGTCAACTCAACAGACACCCTCGGAGATACCTGTAGAGTACCTTTATAGTCACCCAGTTACGTTGTGACGTTTGGTACACACAAAGCACTCCTACGGTGTCAGTGAGTTACATGATCTCATGGTCATAGGAACTTATACTTGACATGCAGAAAACTATAGCGATAACTGACACGATCAAAAGCTATGTTAACGTTTGGGTCTCGTCCATCACATCATTCTCCTAATGATGTGATCCCGTTATCAAATGACAACTCATGTCTATGACCTGGAAACCGCGGTCATCTTTGATCAACGAGCTAGTCCTGTAGAGGCTCACTAGGGACACAAAGTCTGTCTATTTATCCACACATGTATTTGAGTTTCCAATCAATACAATTATAGCATGGATAATAAACGATTATCATGAACAAGGAAATATAATAATAACTCTTTTATTATTGCCTCTAGGGCATATTTCCAACAGCATGGGCCCCCCTCTCCGCTTCTGGTGACCCCCTTTGGCATATATACTCCTCGCGTCCCGAAACCCTGGAGGACGGAACCCTTTTTTACGATCTCGCCTCTGTTCCGCCGCCGCCGCGCTTCCAAGATCGGGAGCACCAGCAGAACTCTTCCAGGCACCCTGCCGGAGGGGAGAATCACCACCGGGAGCTTCTCCACCACCATGGACGCTTCCCGAATGAGTCGTGAGTAGTCCTCCTTGACCATGGGTCCATGACCAGTAGCTATGTGATGTTCTCCTCCCCTCTTTGTTCTTCATGGTTTAGACCTCGTGAGCTGCCCTACATGATCGAGGCACATATGTAATCTTTATGCTGTTGCTCTGTAGAGTTTTCTGGGATCCGATGGATTATGAGATTATGTTCAGATTGTGTGTGAGTAACATATTTGATTCACCTCTTTTATATTTATGTTCTTGAGTAATTCTTGCATGTTCTCCGTTGCTGTTTATTGCTTTGGCCAAGTAGTAGGTAGTAACTCCAAGAGGGAACGTTATTCTTGATTGTGGGTTCATGCCCCCTGATGACTAGCTTGAGTGACAGAAACATGAGTCTATGGGATGTGCTGTTGCCATAAGGGAGAAAACAACAATGCTTGTACTTGCGGGTGCAAGGATTGTTTACTTTACGCAAAGTTCTTTTAATGTAGTTGTCTGTTGCTTTGAGTTTACACTTTGGGTGGGACCCGCAACTTAATACCAGCGAGATGTTCTGGATAGATATCTCAAGGTGGATGATTAGTAGTAGATGCAGATGGATTTCGGTATACTTACCTTGGCGTAGCGCCCATGCTTTTGAGCCTCTACCTTTCCTTACAGCATAGTTAGCATTGGTTTGCGCACATAATCCTGTCAATTGCCCAGCTGTAATTTGTTTACCTCGCTTTGCTGTTTTATCGTCTTTTGGGAGAGAGACATTGCTAGTGAACATCATGGGACTCCGGTCCATATTACCACCACTGATCACACCTTATATTTACTTCCTGTTCTTATTTCCTAGTTGCAGTCATACCTATCACTATTATCTCTTGCGTTTGATCCTTTGTAAACAGCAAGGCCGGAGGGATTGATAACCACTCTGTACTCGTTGGGAGCAAAGTTATTTGTATCTGTGTGCAGGTCCTGCCAACCGCTAAGTATCTGGCACTGTTAGCAGTTGACACCTACTTGTCGACCCTCGGAGTCTCACGGGATTCGATCCTTGGTATCTTTGCCAAGGAAAACTTGCCGTTACGCTACATCTCAAACCTTCTACTTGGGGTAACCAACGAGGGGCGACAAGCCATCAAGCAAAATTTCTGGCGCCGTTTCCGGGGACTCCACTCTTCAAGATAGGGGAGTTGCACGCTATCTTTTATCTTTGCTTTTTAGTCTTGTTAGTTTACCTTTCAGTTTTTGCTTTAGTGTCCTCTATCAAAAATCACAAAAAAATTATTTGCTTTTCTATTAGCAGTCCTTTCAGTTTAGTCAAGCATGTTAGGATTTGGTGCTTTGAGGGGATCAGAAGTTCTATATTTCCATCAAAGGGATGGAACACTGCCCTAGAAAGAAGATTAAGTTGCCTTTTGAGTCCGTTATACGGGCTAGCTATTCTTTTACTCTTGATAAAACTTGATCCTCTCTTTTTGCATCATGCCTAGCTTAAAGGCATAAAAGAAAGCGCTTTTGGGAGGCAGCCCACAACGAATTAGGATTTATTTTTTTGCTTTTGTTGTGTCTTGATGTTTGTTACTACAGTAGCATCATCATTGTATCTTTTCTTTTCAGCTTTGTGCCAAGTTTAGCCTCCGATTGCAAGAAAGTTCAAAAGTTGTGACGTGCAGTCCAGAAAACAGATTCTGTCCTTGGACAGACAAATTCGTATAAAATCACCAGATCATCTTTTTGATCTGAATTTTTTTGAAAGCGTGCTCTATACAATTGGCTTTCGGGCGTTTGTTCTGAGTTTTTTGATTTGAGTTGCAGAAGTGCCCCGAAACAATTATTTACTACCTGCTGGTCTGTTTTTCACAGATTCTGTCCTGTTTTGCCTTTTCTTCGTTTTGCAAACCTTGAGCTTGCTTTTTCTTTGCAAAAACCTTTTGGCAATCTTGAGAAACAGTAGTTCTTCAAGATTATCCTTATTTCCAGCAGGGAAAAGTTATTTTACTATGGGTACTAACCTCGCTAATCAGATTATGATGAGTTATGTATGAAGGGAGTTTTCAAGTGTGCGAGGGAAGATGATAAAAGAAGATCCAGGAGGGTCAAACGCTCAAGCTTGGGGATGCCCCCGTGCACCCCCAAGAAATATTCAAGAAGACTCAAGAGTCTAAGCTTGGGGATGCCCCCGTGCATCCCCTTCTCCATCAACAATTATCAGTTCGTCTTTCGTTCCACTATATTCTTATCACTTCATGTGTTATGTGCTATGCTTGCAGCGTCTTGAGCTTAGTTTCCTTTTTAGTTTTCTTTAGCTTTTATTGCTGTTCATAACAAGTTAGAACCCAGCTTTCTTTGTGTGGGAGAGAAACACGCTCCACTTCAACCTAGAACACAACATAGGATTTTCATGCTTATCTTTGCTGTGTATGTTCTTTTTCTTTCCATAGCTGCTGTCATGTTTAGCTCTTAGTTTTCATGCTTTTCTTTTTAAAGAACTTTTGTTTAGTTGGTTGCTGAACTCTCTTGAGTTTTCATGTTTATATTGTTAAGAGAGTTTGCCTGTTGCACTGAGTTGTGTGTCTTAACTTAAAGTAGGTAATTGAGGTTGCTATTTAATTTTAGTAGTAACTTGCAATAGTTTTGAGGTATTGCCATGAGTAATGTGTGAACTTTTGGTGTCAAGAGCTTTAGCCTATTAGTGATAGATGTCGTATTTTGGGCAATCCGTGTTTATTTTCGAAAACCTACAAAATAGTTGTGAACTTTAGCTACTAAATGGATCACTAATCTTTGGAGGGATCGAATATTAGAGTACACTCACGTACCATGGGTCGAGGATGCGCAAGGGTAACCAAACCCCCATACACACCTCCTCGGGGTACTTGTCTCTTTGTGAACCTCCTAATTAGATTGAGAGTTACCAATAATAAATGCATGAGTTCTTCGGACTAATGTGAGTATTCGAAAGTTGACACTTCCACCTATCCATATTTTTCTAGCCTCTTCGGTACCGTGCATTGCCCTTTCTCACCTCGAGAGTTGGCGCATACTTCGCCGGTGCATCCAAATCCTTGGCATGATACGCTCTGTCATCATAAGCCTCATTATACCCTTCCTCAAAACAGCCACCATACCTACCTATCAAGGCATTTCCATAGCCTTTCCGAGATACATTGACATGCAACATCCATCTTCTCATGACTTGATCTTCATGTCATACATGCTTTTTGCTTGATCGATGAGCCGCATGCTAGTTGGGCCTTGCCCTAATCATTGCTACATGACGCGCTAGTATCATTGCATATCCTGCTACACTGGTAGAGGCATACATTTGCATACATCATGATAGTTTCATTTTCTTTATGTTGAGTACTTTTGTAAAGTGTGAAAGATCTTCTATACTTCTTGTAATATACAGAGTGTTGCCCCTAAAGTGAGGAAAAGATCCCAAAGAGGACAAAATCAAAAGATCCCAAAGAGGACAAATGAGAGTTAAATAGAAAGAGCCATTGAGGCCACAAAAAATAAAAAAATATAGAAAAAAGATAAAAAGAAATAAAAAGAGAGAAGGGGCACACTACTATTTTCTTTTGAGAGATCCCCACTCGTACTCCATCTTATACCTTGTGCTCCATAGAGATTATCATTCATGCATATAGCTATGTGGGGACCTTCAAACTGTAGAACTTGGCTTGTATATTCCAATGATGAGCCTCCTCAAAAGAGCTCTAGGTCTTCTTGAGCAAGCAAGTTGGATGCACCACCACTAGTTCCATTGGAGAGCTTACCTTAGCTCATATGTGCATCCATTGCATGGCAACCCCTACTCCTCACATCATATCTATCATTTGGCTTTCTCTCGCCGATGATTGTCCTCATTGATGTGAGCCTTTCACACCCTTTTTGTCTTCCCCCTCTATCATTTTTCTCTCTTTGCCATCCTAAGTGTCGACTTTCTTGCTTACGCTCATCCATTGCATGAGTGCTCAAAATATCGAAAGGGAGTGGATCATTTTGACTTGTACCTGGCTGACGGTCTGGGGATGAGTCACGATAAGATTCCAAAGAAGACCAAGTGTGAAACTTTAGTAGATTAAGTTCTCAACAATACAAAAACTATGTTTTACTCTCTCATATATCCCTATCCCCTTTCTTGCACGCAAAAACCATTTGGAGACATTCGAGACATGGACAGCGAGAGCTCTTGCACCTTTATGTTCTTATGTTACTTTTTACAATGCTAATATAGACTCTTGCTTGTTATGACTTGAATTGAATTACATGCCTTGATTGCTTTACTTAAAATTTCTTATATGGTTGATAGCATGTCACCACAGAAATTATGCTTGTTATCATTTACCTACTCGAGGACGAGCAGGAATTAAGCTTGGGGATGTTGATACGTCCAAAACGTATCTATAATTTCTGCTTGCTCCATGCCTCTTTTGTGTGATATTGCTATGATATTTATGCACTTCCATACACTTTTGATCATATTTGGACTAACCTATTAACTCAGTGCACCACAGTGCCAGTTCCTGTTTTCTGCTGTTTTTCTATTTCAGGTTTCCCCCATATTAAAAGTGCCCTAAAAATTCCGGGAAAAATACAGGAAAAATCAGCGTACCGGGAGCTTCAAGAAAAACCAAAGCAGGGCCAGAGGGGAGCCAGGGGCCGCCCAGGTGGCCAGCCCAGGCGGCCCCACCCCTGGCCACCCTAGGTGGGCGCCTGGGCCCCCTCTCCGCTTCTGGTGACCCCCTTTGGCATATATACTCCTCGCGTCCCGAAACCCTCGAGGACGGAACCCTTTTTTACGATCTCGCCTCTGATCCGCCGCCGCCGAGCTTCCAAGATCGGGAGCACCAGGAGAACTCTTCCCGGCACCCTGTCGGAGGGGAGAATCACCACCAGGAGCTTCTCCACCACCATGGACGCTTCCCGGATGAGTCGTGAGTAGTACTCCTTGGACCATGGGTCCATGACCAGTAGCTATGTGATGTTCTCCTCCCCTCTTTGTTCTTCATGGTTTAGACCTCGTGAGCTGCCCTACATGATCGAGGAACATATGTAATCTTTATGCTGTTGCTCTGCTGATTTGCTGGGTTCCGATGGATTATAAGATTATGTTCAGATTGTGTGTGAGTAATATATTTGTTTCACCTCTTTTATATTTATGTTCTTGAGTAATTCTTGCATGTTCTCCGTTGCTGTTTATTGCTTTGGCCAAGTAGTAGGTAGTAACTCCAAGAGGGAACGTTATGCTTGATTGTGGGTTCATGCCCCCTGATGACTAGCTTGAGTGACAGAAACATGAGTCTTGGGGATGTGCTGTAGCCACAAGGGAGAAAACAACGATGCTTGTACTTGCGGGTGCAAGGATTGTTTACTTTACGCAAAGTTCTTTTAATGCAGTTGTCTGTTGCTTTGAGTTTACACTTTGGGTGGGACTCGCAACTTAATACCAGCGAGATGTTCTGGATAGATATCTCAAGGTGGATGATTAGTAGTAGATGCAGATGGATTTCGGTCTACTTGCCTTGGCGTACCGCCCATGCTTTTGAGCCTCTACCTTACTTTACAGCATAGTTAGCATTGGTTTGCGCACATAATCTTGTCAATTGCCCAGCTGTAATTTGTTTACCTCGCTTTGCTGTTTTATCGTCTTTTGGGAGAGAGACATCACTAGTGAACATCATGGGGCCCCGGTCCATATTACCACCACTGATCACACCTTATATTTACTTCCTATTCTTATTTCCTAGTTGCAGTCATACCTATCACTATTATCTCTTGCGTTTGATCCTTTGTAAACAGCAAGGCCGGAGGGATTGACAACCTCTCTGTACTCGTTGGGAGCAAAGTTATTTGTATCTGTGTGCAGGTCCTGTCAACCGCTAAGTATCTGGTGCCGTTAGCCGTTGACACCTACTTGTCGACCCTCGGAGTCTCACGGGATTCGATCCTTGGTATCTTTGCCAAGGGAAACTTGCCGTTACGCTACATCTGAAACCTTCCACTTGGGGTAACCAACGAGGGGCGAGAAGCCATCAACATCTGAAACACAAAGTAATGCAAAAGCATTAGTGTTTCTGGAAGAAATCGGGCAGCATAACAACTGTAAATGCTCAAAAAGATTTTGAGACATCATACAAATGATAGCATAACCACTCAACATTATCATATCACGGTTCCGGGTCCAACAAACCATCACACTAAAAGGGTAGAAACTGAACTGGGGCTTGAAACCAACAATCCTAAGAGTCTACGGAATAGTAACACGTGAACCTAGTAAGGATAAGAGGCCTAGTCCTAAATCCCCGTAGAAATAATAGACTGACTCAGATCAGAAGGGCATAAGGTAAAGGAGTAAAAAGAGCCTTACGTTCCCTTCCACAATCAATTCCCCTACATATAACTAAGAATTTTTATAGACTCAACATCGACCAGTTTGGCATGAGAAACCTACATCCTAAGTCACACCGATCTAGCTGTAACACATCATATCACTTTGCGGCCTCACGCATGGTATCCCCACGGGTGCCACCTTACCTAGCCCGGGACCGTTTGTGCATTTTGGCACACGTATATGACAGTGTCGCTAGCATCCATATGACAGAGAACCCAGGCCGACATGGCTAGTTATAAACCAAAAGTGGCACTAAATTACAGAGACAGGCATCCATGACCCAGCAACGAACGTGTCGGTCATCAACGTATGAACGCAAGTCGTAGCAAGCTACATGGACTTAAAGGAACAACGCGTGACATTTCCCCTAAGGGACAGACACAGGAACGAAGAACGACATATGCCGGCCAGCCTATGTCTTCCGAGCAGTAGCAAGCTACCAAGGCTCATTGGAAGCACTAGGAGGCATTTCCCTGTAAGATAGGCTACCAAAGGAAAACAACTAGGTGTCGGATCCCACACATACCAAGCATTTCAATCATACACACAATATGCTCAATATGTGCAAATACAACATTGCATCACAACAGAACTCTATGACTCAAAGTACTTTATTTAAGAGGCTCCAAGAGCCATACATAACATATTCATACAGGTAGGGGTCACATGACCCAACACTCAAGTCATACAGTCATACAAGCACAAGCGGAAGCTACATGTCTGAGTACAGACAACTTAGAAAATAAAACAGGCTTGGTGTAGCCTGACTATCTACAAGGCCCTTCACAAGCTCCAGATCTCCGTCTGGGTGACAAGCTACTCGTCGACGTCAACGTCTATGTAGAACCCATCAGAAGGGGCAGGGTTCTCCTCTGCAACAGTTATTAAGCAAACATGAGTACAAAGGTACTCAGCAAGTCTTACAACAGAACCTATCATACATGCAACATTATCAACAGGGGGTAGTGGAGTTCATAGCAGGAAGCCAGCTTTGACTCTTGGCTAACCTATTCTACTACTCTCAACAGATTGCAAGATATTACTACGTACACGAGTCCTCTACTCCCCACAACAATACACTACCGAGGATCCTCCTCCGTCATCCTACGGAAGGGCCATCCACGGCACTCACACTTGTCTTGAGGATTTTAGTAGTATCCATTAACTTGTCTATGAACTGTAAGAGTAACCAAGTAGTCCGTACCGCGAACAATGGCTATTCGAATAGATTGATAACCCTGCAGGGGTGTACTTCTTCACACACGCTTCCACCACTTATCGCCGTTTACTCGACATGTACTCGGCAACCTTCAAGCGGAAGCCCAGCGAGGGTGTCGGCCACGACCTGACTAACTACACAAGTCTCTCGTCCAGGTTTATCGCCTATTTGGGTTCCATCCGTGGGGAGATCCGGCTGGGGTGTCGCTCACGGCCCCAAACGATGTGTAAAGGGTTCCCGAGTCACCAAACGGGCAACCGGTACACCGTGCCACGTACCTGTCGCATCACAGCCCACCCCGAGGGTCAGCGCTGTGCACGACCTCCAGTAAACTATAAACACCAGAAACTAGTTGCAATTCCTGGAAAGAGATCCAGGGTAATTAATAAGCCGAGAGGGTCAATTAAGGATCCCAATGTGTGGTAGTAGCTGAAACTTGAACCACACATACAGATCTCGGGTCCTATGGACAATTCCAATGAAACAACCCACCATGTACTCCTACATGGCCTTTCATCGATACCTTTACCAAGCATATTCCATACTTCCTTCTCTTTATCGGTATGATCATTTCACTCTGATCCATTACCCAGATGAATCAGACCTGACACAACTCTAAGCATAGCAGGCAACATAAACAAATAGCATGGTGGATCACACATCACATGGCTTAATCAACTCCTACACATGCTAGTGGGTTTCAACTATTTATTGTGGCAATGATAGGTCATGCAAGGGAATAGGGTTCAACTACCGCAGCAAGTAGCAGTTCACACGCTGTTGCCTTAATGCAGTAAAAGAGAGCAGGAGCGAGAAGATGGGTTTGTATCGGAATGATCAATGATTGCTTGCCTGACAGAGTGGTTGTCGGGTACTGCTCTTCAGCTGGATACGCAGAAGTATCCTCGGTAGCAGGACCTAACACGGAGAATACCGACGATTCAATCAATAAACAAGCAAATGCAACAATATGATGCATGCTCATGACATGGCAAGATGCATGTGTTTTGGACTAATGCAACTGTGACCAGAAGGGTTTGAGCCTATTTGAATCAAAGATTCAAATTGGAACTCAAACTATTATTTAATTAAGTGCATTATCATGTTTTAATGTATACATCAAGGTTAACTTGCTCAAACATGCATGAAACCAGTGCCATTGGAAAGATTGGATTTTTCTGATCAATTTTCATATGTAAATCTTTTCCATCTGAGCTACTGTTGAATTTATATGATTTTTTGAAGTTTAGGTATTTTCTGGAATTTCCTGAATTATTTTTAAATCTAAAAATCCCATAAAATCCTTTACTGCGTCAGCATGACATCATGCTGACGTCAGTCAGTCAACAGGGCGGCCCAGGTCAAACCTGACCAGTGGGACCCACTGGTCAGTGTCACAGTTAGCTAATTAACTAATTAAAATTAAATTAAACACTAAACTAGGTTTGACTAGCAGGCAGGGCCCACATGTCAGTGACCCAGGGGGTCAAACCCTTGGTCAAACAGGGCCAACTCGCCGGCGTTTAGCCGCAGGCGAGGCCAAACGCGGCGGTGAGGTGCGGGTTTTGTCCTCCGGCTGCCAAAACGACGACGGAGCACACCTACGGGTAGCTGGGAGCAAACTGCATCGAGTGGTGGTGGTGGCCGGCCTCGAGGTCGCCGGAATCGACGTCGGCGATGAGTCCAGCAGCTGCCGGAGTTCGGGCGAGGTCGAGAACGACGGTGCGTTTCTCGTAGAGGACCGTGGAGTGATCCTACGGCACCTATGCGTGACAGTGAAGCTTGTGGGCACGGTGGCCGGACGATTAGATGGCCAGAGCCTCGTTGGCGACGAGCTCCGCGGCGGCGCGTGCAGGTGAGCTATGTGCGGTGCGTTCAGTGTAGGAGAGATCCAACGGAGAGGGGAAGGACGAAGCTGGGCTCACAGCGGTTGCAGCAGACACCGAAGTGAGCTTGGGGGCGGTCGGAGCTGAGCGGGACGGCAAGGGGGATCTCCGCGGCCGGAGTTGGGGAAGAAGGGGTCGGGGGCGTCTCCAGGACGGGCGAGTGCTCGGGGCTCAGCCTGCTCGATGTAGTCGAGGACGGCGGAGACGACGGACACGACGACTGGGCTCAGGGACGACGGTGGACGCGGCTACCACAGTGGCGCGAGCACGGCGGCGTCGGCCATGGTGCGGGGAGGGCGAAGGAGAGGAGCTGGGGAGGGTGGAGAGTGTCAGCGAGCTCGGGGAGGGAGTGGACGACCGATCCAAGCCTCCAGAGCGGCGAGGGGAGGAAGCAGGGCGGCGGGCAGCTGCGTGGCGCGTGCTGCGGCCGCCGTCGAGCACTTGCCTGCCTGCCTGGCCGAGCCAAGCAGCTCGCTGGAGCGGCGGCTGGGCTGGGCCGACAGGTGGGCCGGTTGGGCGCCAGGTAATTCTTTCTCTCTCTCTCCTTTTTTTCTATTTCTTTTCTGTTTCATTTCTTTTGCAACTTTGTTCAATTATTAAAAAATGCCAGAACATTTTTATAACTCATAAAACTAGTCATGCCCACTATATATAATATGAACAGCATGGAACATTTTAGTTTATGATTATTTGGGCACATAAAAATATTTTATAGCATTTAAATGCCCAAATACAAATACCATATGATTTAATCCAGAGACCTTAGATGTCCTAGAAAGTTGTGCACCATTTTTGGCAGAGGTTTAAGACCACGGCAGAAATGATGAACATTTTTGAAGGGCATTTTGGGTACATTGGAAAAGATTTTATCAAACCCTAGTTGTTAGAAGAGGGGTGCTGGGGTTTCTGTCATTCCCATTTCAAGTTTCTTTGATAAGTAAACATGATGCACACTCTAGCTAGTCCTAATGCAAGTACTAACTAGGGATGTGACACACCCATGCCCCCTGACCGGATGACGGGCTTTAATCCAGGGCCATGGAACCCTCATCCCGGACCCTCTACTTGGTGTGTACTCGGAAAGTGGTTTACAACTGACTAGACCGTAATCCCAACGGATGGCCTATGATAGTACTGAAAAGGAGACGAACGGAATCGTGACATGATCTCCGTTGATACTGAGTTGCCAACTACTGGCATGCTCCAACAATAACAATATTCCACCCCATCATATCACCATATGATCGAGGTGGTACAACATTCTCCTTCGGGACTCACCCGAAGCATCACTTGCATGAAATATGCCATACACATATGCTCATATAATCATGCTTATGAACGAGCTACTCGAGCAAACATGCAACACAATCATCATATCAAGAGTTCAAACATGCTTGCCTGGTTCTGAAAAGTCGGAGCCTAACTCGGCGTGATTCGCGTCTCCATCACGGCCTCCGGTATCTATGTATTCAAACAAAAAAATATACTAACATAAATAACGCGTGTGAAAATAAAGTTGCTCAAAATATTTCCACATAAATATGACAAAAAACTAGACAGAAAACCAAGATGGACAGAAAAAGAATCAACTAAAAATCACTTTTAGTTTAAAAGATATTAAGGTTTCTGTCTAGGGACCTATCTGTAATGAAACAGAAAAGATCCAGGGGCCAGAACAGAAAAGGACAAAGCGAACCGGTACGTAGTACGTCACCCGCAGAGGGAAAACGCACTTTGCGTAAATACGCCAACAGAAAACGGTTCGAGGGGGAGATGTGAGAGACTGACAGAGGGACCCCACCTATCAGGTTTGAAAAAGAAACAGAGCCGCGCCGGCGCCGGTGCTGCGGTGATCGGCGGCGTCGATCCACGGCGAGATAGGGGAGGGGAGTGGTACCTATGGCTCCACGGTGGTCTTCCGCGTCGAACGGTGGTGGCGTTGGGTGCCGGCGAGCTTATCTCCGGCGGACGGCGGCTCGGGAGTTCGTGGACCTCGTCGGGGAAGGTTTCTGGAGAGAAATTGCGCTGGGGGTTTGGACTAGGTGGATGCCAGGGTACTACGTTCAAGCTCACGACGGCGGAGGAGCCCTAACCGGAGTGAACGGAGCTGGAGCCCGAGGCGGAGGTAGCTGGCCGGAGCCGGGGAAGAAAAGCCTCTCGGGGCTCTTCTAGAGGTTGGGCTTGGTCTAGGGACGTAGTGGAGGCGTGTGTTCTCGAGCACGAGCTTGGGGGTGCCTTTTATAGGCAGCTCGAGGTGGCTGCCGTGAATGGATAAGTCCGGCGAGCCAATTACGGTGCTGCAGTGGTCGGACGACGGGGATAAGAGCTTGAGCATCTTCCAGGAGCTGTTGTGGTTCCATTCCCGTGCCTAACCTAGCAGGAGAGGTAGAGTTACGACCTGTCACTGATGGAACGGCTGTGCGGCACGTCGGTGGCAGAAACAGCGCTCTGCGCATGCCAGGCCACGGCAACGGCATGCCAGGCGTGCGCTGGCTGTGGAGAAGGACACGCGGGGTAGTGGGGTGGTCTGGGCGACGCGAAACGGCGTGGAGCTGCGGCGTTGCGTCTGTTAGCCGCCACGGGCGGCGCTGTGGCCGTGGCAGTCGCCGGCGCGGTCGGGCCAGGGCGCCACCGACGCCCAGAAGCTGCCAAGGGACCGTGCGGCGCGTGGATAAGAAGAAGCTGCAGTGCAGCGTCGAGCCAAGGGAGATATAGACGGAGTTTTGTCGCCGCGCCCGACGACTGTCGAAACTGACGAAACTGACGAAGTGTTAAACTGTCAACAGTTTCAGTTAACAGCTAATAGTTCAGTGTAGGCTAGGTGTTTGATGAAATGATTCTGGTATTTGTGCAATGTCTCTGGAGCTGATTTTTGGTGGAGTGACCTCTTGATGTACCTAGAGGCTGCATGATTTTTCACAGAATTTTTGGATGAAGATAAATATGAATTTCACCAAATTTTGCAAATCTGGTCCAAACTTACAGCAGGTGAAATTTGAAAAATTTGAACTGTGGACCAGTGAAACAAGATGGATCTAGGTTGTGTGTATTAAGGACTATCTAGGAGAGTTGGTTTGGAGTCAAATAGGTAGATGAAAAAGGTGGTTCCTTTGTAAATCACCAAGGTCCACTATAAAAGACAGAATTTGTTTTGAAGTGAAATAAATAGGAGAAAAATCCCAAAAAGGTTCAAACTTGCTGGAATTGATGAAATGCTTGTCCCATGGTGTGAAGAGAGTCTTGGAGAGGATTGTTCCTGTTGGGATCATGGCAGGAGGAAGTTTGGAGGGGAGATAGGTCAAGGCTAAACTTGAAAATTTTAAAACAAGAAGTGGTGAACTCAAACAACTCCATTTGAATCTCAACTTGTGCTTGAGCCAAACACAAGAGGAGAACATCAATGCTAAAAACCAAGCTTGAGAAGACACACAAACTTTGGCAAAAAGGGATTTTAGAAGGGCAAAAGAAAAGATCAAACAATCCCCTTTCAAAAAGGCCAAAAGTTTGCAAGAAAAACCAACTCAAAAATTTGGGGTGTTACAGCAGGGTAGTGGGTAGTACCTTCACACAAGAAACAAGTAATCTGCCTAGTTGGGCATTCTTCAGCTAGGTGACTTCCTTCACAATTAGGGCATTCATCCTTGTGCTCCTCCTGGGTATGTCCTATTTCTCCACAAATCCTACAAGCACAAAGTTTCTTCTTTGGCTTGTCTCCACGCTCTCGGATGAGACGGGATTTTAACAGGGTCTTCTTGAATTCTTTCCAACTTCCTGCTCCATTACATCCTTGTATGGCTTGATGCATCTTCCACCATGTTGCAGCACCTTTTGTAAAGTACTTGAGAACGTATTGAACTTCATACTTCCTTTCAACTAAATTCTTCCTGAAGTGATCCTCCATGTTTTGTATCCATAATTCTGCCTCCGGTTAGGTCATTGGTCCAGAGACTTCAAGTCTATCTTCACTCATCCCCTATTGGGTCCAATGGTTTTGGGATGAGATTCAGAAGAGATGGAGAGAGATACACTCAATACAAACAAAGGTTTGAAAAGACGGGTTTTGTTATGTGGCCATCGGAAAACATCAAACAATTGACGGCTCACAATCGTCGCATCTAACGTAAGTACATAACAGGGGTTGGTCTACTAATGGTCATCATCTCTTCAAAGTTGTCAACTCTTCAAACCTTCGGAGTATCCATTGTTGTAGCTTCAACACTTCCAATGTATGGTAAAATCCTCTTTACTCCGAAGTGGTCCAAATGAGAAAAGGGGTATTGTCTAACTATTTAAGGTCAAAGGGAAAGTTTGACAAAGCTCAGAAAAAGAAGAGAGATAAGAATCATTTTGAAAAAGATAGTTTTAGAGAAATCCTTTCCTATGGGCTTGCTAGTTTCTACGGTCACGTCCTACAGTCAACATGTCCTCTGATACCATCTTGTAGCGACCACGATCCGAATGGACCGAAGTCTCTGTGTTCTGTGTCATCTCTGGATCGGTATGCTGACACACACAGTACAAACAGGATTTATAACAGAGGTAAATCACATGTATTACGTAACGTAAATACTATTACCTCAATCGATCATAGCGGAAGCAACAAGGTTGTGGATTACCATCAACACCAACGGCAAAGTTGAGTGTAGAAATCGTAACCCCTAACATATCACTTACTCGTCGTAAGATAATCCTGCAACATGAGACGTTGCAGCCACAGAGGGTCAGTACATTGAATGTACTGGCAAATTCGCATTGTAATGATAATGATGAATAAGGCCTACAACTACATGCATATTTGGCTGGTGGAGGCTGTAAGGTTAAAGTTTTTGCGTAAAGCCAAATTTTCCCTACTTCAAAGGAATGCATTTTAATTAACTATCATGGTAGTTGAAACATTGTTGAGAAGATAGACATCCTCTCAACCCCAATTAAAATAATCATTAACCCAACAATATTAAATTAGAGAGTGATGAGATCAGCAAATAATCCACTTCTAGATACTCAAAGATGTCAATAACCGGGGACACGGCTACTCATGAATAGTTTGTACACTCTGCAAAGGTTTGTGCACTTTTCCCACAAGACTCGATCGCCTCCGTTTGGTTTCTCGCACTGCATGGTGTTTGAGAAACGGATGACCGAGACACAGTCTTTCCGAAGAGGTACCCTTAACCAGATAGATAGGCCGGTACCACCTACAATCCCCCTACATCTGCTAGCCCATTATGGAAAGGTTTCCCACAACTTACTCAACTATGCCAGAGCCCATATTGGCATGTGGTTGCACATGGAAGTTTCTAGGGATGAAATATTATATAATCCCTTTGAGCCTAGGTGGCATTCCAATAGGACAATCACACGGAAACCCCAGGATTTCCTAAGACAACACTGGCAACCCCAGGTGTCCGGGCAATCCACTGGTTCACTCCCAGGCTGCCCCAAACCAATCCACCCAGATGTGTATTCAAGTAGCCACCTTAAGTTGAACCATTAATTAACAACTCACATCTGTCATGGATTTCACTCAAACCCAAACCACGTCTACGAGCATAGCATGTCCTAACAGCAAACGTAGAAGTAACTCCAAAAGGTTTGAATGTAATGCAGGTAATAGGTACTACCTCAACTACATCCCAATCCCACAGATTAATTGATCCTACTGATGCAATGTGTTTGAGGATATAACTAATGCAATAAAAACTGGGTATTTGGAAAATATGATCAAAGTGTGAACTTGCCTGCAATGTTGATGAAGATGATTCGCACTCAAAACTCTTGATATCTCTACTCGTTACACTCCGGTCAATCTATTGTAAGCAAGCAATAGTAACCACACATAAGCAATCACTCAGAAAGATCGGACAGGACGAATAAACACTTCGGAAAACTTCGAAAACACACGAATGACTCTTGAAACATAAAACAATTTCCAACAGTACCAAAATTATGTAAATTTGGCCTTATCAGAAAGTTTAGGTCAAGAGCTTCGATTTGCACAAAGAATCAACTCAAACGGAGTTATGAAACTCAAGTTATGATCAAAACAAGTTTGAATCTAAAACTAGTTGAATTCAAATTTTTAAACTTTTCAAAAACATGTTTGAGTTGTATTAATGGAAAGAGGGGATCGTAACGAAGACGTGGGCGTTGGTTTCGTTGAATTTGGACCAACGAGTAAAAAGATATGGCCGTTTGAAGTGTAGGGACTATTCTGTAAATAAAGTATTCACCTCTAAGTCCCTGGCCGAAACTAAACAGAAAAAGAAAAAGCTAAAGAGCGAACGTTCGTTTTTTAGTCCTAAAGGGTGAACGTTCGCTACATAAAAAGATCAAAAAAATAAAACCGAACAAAACCTAACTACAGAAAACCGAAACGGGTTTATTACCTAGGCGGTTTTATTTCGTAAACCGCGGGTTCAGCGGACACGTCGTTGAGGCGGCGGCGGTGTTCGTGATGAACACGGCGGCGGTGCTGGCATGCTGGAGGTCGGGGGCGACGGGGCGCTGGGCCGCGGCCTGGCGGAAGCTGGGCCGGCCCAGTCGGCGAGGGAGCATTTTTTTTAAAACATTTTTTTTCTAACAGACAGAAAAATGATTAAAACCAAAATAACTAAAAATATCCTATAGGCATATAATATATCAAAATTTGCAGAAAAATAAGCCCTACAACATGAACATTTTCCTACTGCCAAATAAAATGCCCACAAAATCTAATAAATCAAAAGGTCCAACTAATGCAAATAAAAACCATTTTAAAAATACCAAAAGTCTTCAAATTTATTTCTCTCCAATTTTCCTTTGTAGGGAATCATGTTACACTATTTTACATGTAATTTCTTTTTGGAGAAAAATAATTTGAATAAAAACCAAATAACTCAATATTTGAAATTGAGTTCCAGAAAATTTCAGAAAACTTCCAACTCATATTTCCTATAATTTGAAGAAGTCATTTTATCTTCTCTCGGGAAATTCATTGAGTTGCTTAAGGTCTCTGAGTTGAAAAATATTGCGAGGATGGAATTCAAAATCCTTTCAAGCCCTTTATCATTTAATAATAAATGGAAGAAGTCATATTATCTTCACTCTAGGGTTTTGTGTTGAAAAGAAATTGAATTTCCCGGAGATCAAAATGCAAAGTGAAAGTTTTGGGAAAGTCATTTTATTCCCTCTCATTTAACTTTCAAAAGTTTCAAATTTCACTCAATTTCACTCAGCACATCAAACAACAATCAAATCTATCTATTTATTATAACATTCCAAAATTTAGAATTTTGGGATGTTACAGCGACGCACTTAACAAGACCCCTTTGGCTGACGTGTGGCTCATCCACCGTCTTGTTGCACGTACAGTTCAGAGAAGCGGTTGGAATTGGAGGCACCCCGCTCGTAGCGCCGCAATAGTAGAAAATGAGCGACGAGGTGTCAAATCACAAAGCCCCACCTTTCCCGCATTAAGCTAGACGGACAAAGCAACCATCATTTCACTCTAGGGCGCAAGAGCATAAAGAAAAGAGAAAACCAATGATGCGTGTTGCAGCTACCTAGGGCACCCTAGGGTAGGGGTCTCCACTACAGAGTATTTTTTTCTTTTTTTGAAAGCGCCTCCTCTACAAATCGGCTTCTCCCTCGTCCTCTTAAAGAAAACCGATGATGCGTGCGATGGTAGGGTTTGTAGGAGTCCTACTAGGGCGTGCGGGGCCACGTCATAGTAAGTGGGAGAGGGATTGAGTTCGATTCGACGTCTTAAATATGTGTGTGCCCCTTGGTTTTAGGGGAACGAGGCATCATTTTGGGTTTGGGGACCAGTGGAGATATAGTACGTACAAAAAATTATGGACATAGGTTCGACCGAAAGGCAATGATGCATGGGCCCTGCCTTTTGATATACCTGGGGCCGCGTGAAATTTGCTACTCTACTCAAAACTAGTAAGGTACACATGCATTGAATGCATGAGATTTCGAAAACAATTATGAATAAATACACACTATAGCATGTAAAGCTTTGAGTCATATATGCATGATGTAGATGTTCGTTTGGTTCCTATAGTTCATCTCATTCAAAATCAATTAGTTTTATAAAAATGTTAAGATTCATGGGATTGTGCATTATAAAGCATAAAGTAAAAAATAAATAATGGCAATTCGTTTAGAAAAAAATCAATTATCATACGGAAGATTCTAGAACAAAGGAGAAGTGCTTGTGTTTTGAGGTTTGTGCATCATGCTTAAGTTCAACCATGGTATCTTCTAAATTGTACATGTGGACGATCTGGTGGAATGTTGATGATATCCAACGGCTAGTAGTGCTCGGATTTTCCATCTCTGCACTGTCGGATTAGCTTCATCCAGCGACCATCTTTCAAGTTATTCACACACTATATAGTTCTTGTGCCGTAGTTGCATGTCTTGGAAAAAACCTACTCGTGGGTTGTACTAGATATTTAGGAATAGAAGATGTATACATGGCATTTGTAGGGAAAGATATGACATGGAGTATCTCAATTCCTATGAGTAGGGATTGGAAAAGAGATGTCATTTGGTTGACATCATAGATATTTTTCTATTGAATCTAGAGATGACATGCATCTCAATTCCTATGAGGAGGGATTAGAAAAGAGATGTAATTTGGTTCATATCATAGGAACCTTTCTATTGAATATATGCTAATGTTTATTTTCTTTTGAAATTATGGGAGTATAGGAATCCATTCATATGAACCAAGTGGCTCTAAAGCTATAGAAATGATATCATGTTTATTTCCTTTGAAATGTGGAGTATATGAATCTATTCCTATGAACCAATTGGCTCTAAAGGAAAAAAATCCTATAAAAATCATATCATATAGAGTTCCTATGATATTACTCCACACCAAAGGATGGTTGAAATTGCTGCAGGTGATACGATGGTCTTTCTTTGTAGACTCCCCCATCTTTATAGTTACCCCTTGAAGATGAATATTCTACATGTGCAATTTGGTACACAAAAACACGGTAAAAGTTTGCGAGGTTCAAATTTTCAATAAAGCTGTATGCATTGTATTTTGGAACGGAGGGAACATTTGACAGTTGCTTACACTCACGTGGAAGATTTGTGTGTAGGAGGAGTGGCTGTGCTGTTAAATGACATGGCAAAACTGATACTGTCGGATGCCGATCTAACGGTTCTTATAGCGTTCGTCAGGAAAAGGTTTGTGGCGAACGTTTGTCGGATAATGATTTACGGATACATGCATTGCATTGATACGTGCCCCCCTCTCTCTCACGCACACGCACCCTCCCGAGTCCTCTCGCACCCACCGTCTATCTGCAGGTAGACGTCACACACATATGTGCTCTTCACACCCTACCCACAGAACTTCTAAAAAAAAGACGTCACCCACATTTTATTTTAGCTCACACGTCACACACTTATACTATTACTCTTGTGGCGAACGTTCTTTGGGCATAGTTTATTGTACTCTCACGAAGAGAAGCAGTGCATGCACACACTAGTTCTCTCACACCCACTCGCGGGTACACGTAGGAGCGCATTTTTTTGAAGCTGGTACAACAAAATCAATCCACTATATATATATAAGCAGGAGCCTTAGCGCTTGCTTTACTAGGGTTCCTCTCGTTCACTCTCTCATGTCTCCGGATCTAAGCAAGACATAGGTGGCCACACTCTCTCTCAGCTCACGGCTGGTCACAAATCCGAGCGGACAACCTCGACTGGGGCAGGAGTATAGGTGCATCGTTCACGCTGTCGTGGGCGGCGAGGGATGAGACCATCGGCTGCCCGTGTGTCTCGATCGGCGGTCGTGCCATTCTCTCCAAGAGAGTGCCGGCTCTGAAGGACCTCCGACCCCTTCTTCCTCCCTGCGGTATTGTGGCCAAGATGCGGCCTCCCGACGCCGTCTTTGCCACATGCCGACGACCCTCAGGTATATATTCCTTTGAAACCTGCCTTTGCTCTACTGCCCCAGCTCCCCACTTGGCTTCGTGTGGATCTTTTTCTACTTTCTCTACCGTTCCAAAGCCACCTAGACATTTACTATTATTAGAGGTAAAGCTAGTTCATACAGTCGACTCTAAGATTTGGTTCAAACAGGGAAGAAAGTGGGAAAGATGTAGCATGAATCTAGGACTTGGTTATAAGAGGAAACGGGGGAAAGTAGTAGATTCTGGCCACCCCACCGGTCTCTTGGTTGAAAAGAAGAAGAAAGCATGGTGGATGGCGAAGGGTGGGGGGAAGTGGACCTATATCTTGGTTGAAAAAGGAAAGAAAGTGATGGGTGTTGGGGGACAATGCAAATGAGAATGAGTAGGTCTAGATTTCCTGTGCTCACATAGGAAAATGTCACCGAGGAGATAAAAAATGGGACGAATGCAAACATGCTGCCTGAGTGTTTGCCGCTCTCGGCAACCACATCTGCCTCACCAATTTATGCCTTGATACGTCTCCAACGTATCTATAATTTTTGATTGTTCCATGCTATTATTTATGAAGTCTTAGATGTTTAATGGGCTTTATCATACAAATTTATATCATTTTTGGGACTAACCTACTAACCCAAAGGCCCAGTCCAGATTGTTGTTTTTTGCCTGTTTCAGGGTTTTGCAGAAAAAGAATATCAAACGGAGTCCAAACGGAATGAAACCTTCGCGAGAGATATTTTTGGATAAAATCACGCACAGGGGACTTGAGAACCACGTCAGGGGAGCCTCGGGGTGCCCACGATGGTGGGAGGCGGGCCCCCCTTCCGAGGGTGTGCCCCCTGCCTCGTGGGCCCCTCGAGCACCCCCCGGTGTCCTCCTTCCTCCTATATAAGTCTACGTACCCCGAAACCTTCGACAACAGAGAGAAAACCCTAATTCCACCACCGTAACCTTCGGTTCCCGTGAGATCCCATCTTGGAGCCTATTCCGGAGCTCCGCTGGATGGGAGGTCCATCACGGAGTGCTTCTATATCATTATCGTCACCCTCACCATGAGTTGTGAGTAGTTTACCACAGACCTTCGGGTCCATAGCTAGTATCTAGATGGCTTCTTCTCTCTCTGGATCTCAATACAAAGTTCTCCTCGGTCTTCGAGGAGATCTATTCGATGTAATCTCTTTTTGCGGTGTGTTTGTCGAGATCCGATGAATTGTGGATTTATGATCAAGATTATCTATGAGAAATATTTGGTTCTTTTCTGAACTCTTTATGTGTGCTCATAATATCCTTGCAAGTCTCTTCGAATTATTGGTTTGGTTTGGCCTACTAGATCTATAGTTCTTGCAATGGGAGAAGTGCTTGGCTTTGGGTTCAATCTTGCGGTGTCCTTTCCCAGTGACAGTAGGGGCAGCAAGGCACGTATTGTATTGTTTCCATCGAGGATAAAAAGATGGGGTTTATATCATATTGCTTGAGTTTATCCCTCTACATCATGTCATCTTGCTTAAGGTGTTACTCTGTTCTTATGAACTCAATACACTAGATGCATGCTGGATAGCGGTCGATGTGTGGAGTAATAGTAGTAGATGCAGAATCGTTTCGGTCTACTTGTCTCGGACGTGATGCCTATATACAATGATAATGCCTATATAGTCTCATAATTATTCGCTTTTCTATCAATTGCTCGATAGTAATTTGTTTACCCGCCGTAGAATATCGCTATCATGAGACAAGCCACTAGAGAAAACTATGGCCCCCGGGTCTATTCTCAACATATCAATCTACATCTACTTTACTTTTATCGCTTTTATTTTCTGTTCTTATAAATAAAAATACCAAAAATATAAACTATCATCTCTATCAGATCTCACTTTCTTAAGTGACAATAAAGGGATTGACAACCCCTTATCGCGTTGGCGGCGAAGTTCTTATTTGTTTGTGGAGGTGCGAGGGACTCGCGCGTAGTCTCCTACTGGATTGATACCTTGGTTCTCGAAAACTGAGGGAAATACTTACGCTACTGTGCTGCATCTCCCTTTCCTCTTCGAGGGAATACAACGCAAGCTCGAGAAGTAGCCAAGAAGAATTTCCGGCGCCGTTGCCCGGGAGGCTTACGCAAAAGTCATATACCAATTACCTATCACAAACCCTTATCCTTCGCATTACATTTATTTGCCTCTGGTTTTCCTCTCCCCACTTCACCCTTGCTGTTTTATTTGCCCTTCTTCCGCCGTGTGTTTATCATTCGCTTGCTTCTTGTTTGCGTGTGTGTTGGATTGCTTGCTTACCACTATGGCTCAGAACAATACCAAATTTTGTGACTTCTCCAATAACAACAACAATGATTTTATTAGCACTCCGATTGCTCCTATTACAGATACTAAATCTTGTGAGATCAATGCTGCTTTGTTGAATCTTGTCATTAAAGTTCAATTCTCCGGCCTTCCTAGTGAAGACGCCGCTACCGATCTAAACAACTTTGTTGATTTGTGTGATATGCAAAAGAAAAGGTATACGGATAATGATATTGTTAAATTGAAGTTATTTCCGTTTTCACTTAGAAATTGTGCTAAAACTTGGTTTTCCTCTATTCCTAGAAATAATATAGATTCGTGGAATAAGTGCAAAGATGCTTTTATCCCTAACTATTTCCCTCCTGCTAAGATCATCTCTTGTAGAAACGATATTATAAATTTTAAGCAACTAGGTCATGAGCATGTTGCACAAGCTTGGGAGAGAATGAAATTGATGATACGTAATTGCCCTACACATGGTTTGAATCTATGGATAATTATTCAGAACTTTTATGCTGGCTTGATTTTTGCTTCTAGAAATCTTTTAGATCCGGCCGCAGGAGGCACTTTCATGGAAACTACCTTAGGAGAAGCTACCAAACTCCTAGATAATATTATGGTTAATGAGTGGAAAGATGGACGAACTTATGAAATTATTTGCTACTAAGAGTGCTTTTTCTGATCCTAATGATATGCCTTTGTCCACTTTGATTGAAAATAACAATGAATCTTTGGATGTGAATTTTGTTATTAGGAATAATTTTGGTAACAATGTGTCGGTGTACTAAGGTAGGGGTACCTCAGTACCCCAACTTGTGCACGGGCAGTTGCAGCTTTCCGTGGCAGGGTTTACTGCGTGCTCGCCGGAGACCTTCCTGCCCCTTTATTTAACCATTCAAAAACAAAGTATACAAGAAAGAAGATCGAGACCCCGGCAAGAGGAGCTTGCCGGGAAGGCCGTACCAGGCTCAAGACTTCCCCACTAACACAAGGCCCTGGCAAGAGGGGCTTGCCAGGAAGACTAGAAGACACGCCTCGGCGCTTTATGCGCCCCGGCAAGGGCCCGGGGAGCGGCAAGCTCCCGGGCCCGGCAAGATCAAGGCCCCGGCAAGGTGCTTGCCGGGAAGACTGCGCTGTGTGCCCGCGCTCCAGCTCATCGGCCCACGCGTCGCCCTGGGGCCTATCCAGGGACGCGTGGCGGATGGCTGTGCAGCCCGGGGTACACGGTGGCACTCCACGACGGTGGATCCATCGCCGTGGCAGACGGAGACGCTAAGGCGGGAGCTTTTGGGGTCGACGGCGACGGGCATTAAATGCCCTTGTCCCCCACTGTTAAAGTAGGTATAGACTACTATTCCGCACTGTAGCTCCACTGTTCCTGCACTATTACAACTACCACCTCTTTTACGTTTTTACCCCTTTCTCCTACGTTGACACCTGTCGGTGACCCCTTACACTATAAAAGGAGGCCCATGCACAACGTGGAGGGGGTTCGGAACCTAGATCACTCTCACGCTTGGTGTAGCTGCTTCTACAAGCTCCCGAGCACTAAAACTCAATACACAACTAAGCAGGAGTAGGGTTTTACGCGTCTACCGCGGCCCGAACCTGGGTAAAACTGCCCGCGTGCTCGCTACGATCCGCTCTTTGTGCTCCCTCCGCCCTCGTACCGCACAGACAAGGGGCTCCGGTCCCATAGGTGTTCGTGGCGGACAGTTTCCCCCGACATCTTTGGCGCGCCAGGTAGGGGGCGTCGAGGTTGTGCGAACCTGATCCGGCGTTCGCGCGGGCGCATTCTTCATCAACCTCTCCAGCTTCATCAGCAACTTCACCAGCGACAACTCCATGGCCCCGAAGAAGAAGGCTTCGGAGGTCGGAGGCCCGTCTGCGTCTCACCCGCCGCCACCAGAGCCAACGGTGGGCGGGGGAGATGCCGTCGGAAGGGTGGCCACCGGTGAGGACACTCACGGCGCCACCAGATCCAAGAACAGGACGGACGACCGAACCTCGGTCTCCGTGGACGCGCCGCGTCCCTCTCAGCACACGACGACCCAGCAGCGCCATACCACGGGAGGTGGTATCCGCTTGCTGGGGCAAGGCCAAACCGGAGGCTCGCGGGACGCCCCGGACCCCCGTCCGGGCACAAGCAAAGCGAAGGCGCCGGCGCGGGATCCCGCTCCTTCTAACGTTGTTAGAAGTCCGAGCGTATCCCGCTCCTCGCACCGCTCGCCCGCGTTCCCTTCCACCCCAGCAGAAGCGCTCGCAAGGGCTCAACTGCTCCTCGACTTTCCTCCAGCGGCCGACAAGGCCGAAGAATGGAGGGCCACTATACGTAGCCTGATAGACTTCGCCAACAATGATTCTCCACAGCAGCCGTCGACCTCACGGCCGCGGCAAGCTGAGAAGACGAAGGCTGACGGCAACAAGACTGTCGGGGGTGCGACAAGCGTGCACTCCCCGCCGCAGAAACAGAAGACGCCGCCCCGCCGGAACAACCCCGACGACGGCTCCACCGCCTCGTCGGACCCGCGGGCTCGTCGGGACCAGCGCCAAGTCCTCGACGACCGGCGATAAGAAGACGCTCGGACCACAATCGAGCGCCGCCGAGAAGCTCGGCGGCAATCAGACAAGAGGGCTGGGAACACTGTCGACGCGCACGCGCCCGGTGAGCCAGGCAACTTGCCGTACGCGGCAGGCTGCCCTGCGTTCACCCGCGAGCTGCGGCGCGTCCAGTGGCCCAGCATGAAGAATTTTAAACCCGACGTACCGGAGAAGTACGACGGTAAGACGCACCCCTCGGAGTTTCTCAGCGTTTACACCATCGCGGTGCAAGCTGCCGGGGGGCGCGACGAGAAGATCTTGGCGAACTACTTCCCGCTCGTGCTAAAGCCGAACGTCCGTTCGTGGCTTATGCACTTGCCGGAAGGTTCCATCTCTTCTTGGGCCGACCTTTGCCACCAGTTTGTTGGCGCCTTCACCGGCGGCCACAAACCCCATGGCCAGGAGAGCGATCTCCACATCTTGGCCCAGAAGGAAGGCGAGACCCTGCGCAAGTATATCCAACGCTTCAGCCGTGTGCAGCACAACATCCCTGATGTCCACCCTGCCGCGGTTATCAGCGCGTTCCATCAGAACGTGCGTAACCGCCGCATGCGTGAAGAGATGGCGATGACGAAGATTCGGGATGTCAGCGAGCTCTACGCTCTTGCTGACAAGTGTGCACGCGCAGAAGAGGGGAGGAGACTCCCCGGGGAAGATACTGGCGCAGGAGGAAGCGACAGCGACGACGCCGCCCCGGCAAAGAAGAGCCGGCGGCGGAACAATAGAAGGAAGGGCAAGAGGGAGGTGCTTGCCGTCGAGAAGTCCGGCAAGGAGGCCCCCGCCAAGCAAGCACAGGCTGGCGGCTCCGGCAAGGAGCCTGCCCCTGCGGCGGCGGCCGACAAGCCGGGTAGCTCCGACAAGCAATACTGTAAGATCCACCGCACCAAGGGTCACGATCTCTCCAACTGCAAGCGCGTCGAGTACCTCGTCGAGCAGCAGAAAGCTGAGTACGAGAGGCGCGACAAGGAGAAGGCCCAAGGTGGCGGGGAAGAGCCCAGCAAGAAGCGGCCGTTCAACGGCCGGGGAGGACGCCGCGGCAAGGCTAAGCAGCGGCAAGGAGATCGACCTCCCCGGGGCCGCGACCACGACAAAGAAGATGACGACGAAGACATGGAGGACGAGGAGAACATCGAGCAGGAGTTCCAGAAGGCCACGGAGGTCCTGTGCGTCGACGGTGGCGCCTCTCTGCACACCTCCCACCGCCAACTCAAGCAGTGGGTGCGTGAGGTGAACGCAGCGGAGCCGCCCGTGGAGTCGCGCAGGCTCCTCAAATGGTCCAGCACGCCCATCGTTTTTGATCTTGAGGATCACCCTGACCGCACCACTACGGTCGGGTGCTTGCCGATGCTGGTTTCTCCCACCATCCGCAACCTCAAGGTCACCAAAATGTTGGTTGACGGCGGGGCCAGGCTGAACTTGATCTCCTCTGCTGTGATCAAGAAACTCCAGATTCCAGATGGCGAGCTCGAAGAGACCGGTTCATTCCAAGGAATCAACCCGGGAAGGAGCAAGCCCAAGGGAAAGATCACTCTGCCGGTGACCTTTGGCGGGGAGCTCAACTTCAGGACTGAGCGCATCACTTTCGACGTCGCCGATATTCCATTGCCCTACAATGGAATACTCGGCCGTCCTGCCCTCGCCAAGTTCATGGCAGCTTCCCACTATGCCTACAACGTGCTGAAGATGCCGGGGCCGATAAGCGTCATCACTGTCCACGGCGACAAGAAGGATGCGCTTGTCTGCGCCGACAAGATCTACCGGGATGCGGCAGCTGCGGCCGAGAAGGATACTCTTGCCGCTGAAGCTCCCGGGGGGAAGAAGACGAAGACCAAGTCCGGCAAGTGCTCTGGGACCCACTCCGGCAACCGCACCTCCTCGGAGTGCTGCGCTGCCGTCGAGGACGTTCCATCGAGCTCCACCGGCAAGAGTAAGAAAGGAATTGCTGCTCCTCCGGCAACCAAGAAAGTGTCCGCAAGGGAGGACGGCACTGGTGGTACCTTCACCATCAGTGCCACCCTTGACAGCAAATAGGAAAGCGCGCTCATTGCCTTCCTGCGGGCGAATGTCGATGTGTTTGCCTGGCAACCATCTGACATCCCCGGTGTTCCCAGGAAGGTGATTGAGCACAAGCTTAGAAATCAAGAAGAAATCAAGAAGCTAGAAGCAGCAGGCCTAGTTAGAGGTGTGATCCATCCGACGTGGTTGGCAAACCCAGTCGTCGTGCGCAAGGCCAACGGGAAGTGGAGACTGTGTATAGACTTCACCGATGTGAATAAAGCATGTCCCAAGGATCCATTCCCTTTGCCGCGCATTGACCAGATCGTTGACTCCACTGCCGGATGTGAGCTACTCTGTTTTCTTGATGCATACTCAGGCTATCATCAGATTTTCATGGCCAAGGAAGATGAAGAGAAGACTGCATTTATCACTCCATGTGGCACTTATTGCTTTATTCGCATGCCATTTGGATTGAAGAATGCAGGCTCAACCTTTGCAAGGGTAGTGTACACTGCTTTTGAGCCACAGATCCACAGAAATGTAGAAGCTTACATGGATGACATCGTGGTGAAAAGCAAGAGCAAGGAAACCCTGATTCAAGACTTGGAAGAAACGTTTCAGAACCTGCGCAGGATACAGCTCAAGCTGAACCCCGAGAAGTGCGTCTTTGGAGTCCCCTCCGGCAAGCTTCTCGGGTTCTTTGTATCGCAGAGGGGGATTGAAGCCAACCCCGACAAGATTAAAGCCATTGAGCAGATAGAGGCCCCAAAGCGCGTCAAGGATGTCAGGAGGCTTGCAGGCTGTGTGGCTGCACTCAGTAGGTTCATTTCAAAGTCTGCAGAACGCGCCCTACCTTTCTTCAAAATCTTGAAGAAGGCAGGTCCCATAAAGTGGACTCCGGAAGCGGAGGCGGCATTGCAGGATTTGAAACGGTACCTGTCCTCCACTCCTATAGTTGTCGCACCTAGACCACAGGAAAAGTTGTTGCTATACTTAGCAGCAACCAACCAGGTGGTTAGTGCTGCGTTAGTAGCGGAGAGGGAGTCCGACGAGGAGTCAGCACCACCGGCAAGCGAATCCAGCGACAAGCAGGGGGCTGCTCCGGCAAGCTCTGGCCCCGACAAGGATGACTCTGCGCAGGAGCAAGGAGAGGTGCGGAAGAAGATGGTGCAGCGCCCAGTGTATTTTGTAAGTTACCTTCTCCAGGGGGCTAGATCAAGGTACTCTGGTGTGCAAAAATTGCTTTTCGGCCTCCTCATGGCCTCGAGAAAGCTGCGCCATTACTTCCAAGCTCATGAGATAACAGTGGTCACTCGCTTTCCGCTAAAGAGGATATTGCACAACCCAGAAGCAACAGGCAGGATCGTTGAGTGGGCACTGGAGCTGTCGAGCTTCGGACTCAAGTTTGAAAGTACTTCAACCATACAGAGCCGAGCTTTGGCAGAATTCATAGCTGAGTGGACCCCAACGCCAGATGAAGAAGTTCAAGAAACAAGCACACCCGTACAAGAAGCGACAAGTGAATGGGTAATGTATTTTGACGGTGCCTTCTCGCTGCAAGGCGCCGGTGCTGGCGTGGTACTTATCGCGCCCACCGGAGAGCACCTCAAATATGTTATCCAGATGCACTTTCCCAAGGAGCAAGCGACAAACAACACTGCAGAATATGAAGGCTTGCTCGCCGGCCTCAGGATTGCGGCCGAACTTGGGATCAGAAAGCTGATTGTGCGGGGCGATTCTCAGTTGGTGGTCCGGCAAGTTAACAAGAGCTACCAGAGCCCTTTGATGGAAGCTTATGTCGATGAAGTGAGAAAGCTTGAAGAGCACTTTGAAGGTCTGCAAATGGAGCACGTCCCGAGAGCTCAAAATGAAATTGCAGATGGCCTTTCAAAGTGCGCCGCGATGAAGTTACCTGTGGAACCAGGGACCTTCTTGCTCAAGCTGACTCAACCATCCGTTACATCATCAATTGGGCAGTCCAAGAAGAGAAAGTTGGTCTCCGGTGACTACTTGCCGGCGGATCTTCCTGAAACCGCCGCCAAGGTCCCCAAGATCAACAACCAGAACGCTGAGGAACAATTTGCTCCTGCAAGTCCTCGGGCTTGTACAGTTGAAGCAAGCGTTCCCGGCAAGCCTCGCCCCGGCGAGCTTGCCGGGGGACCGTCAGCTCCGGCAGAACCAGAGGTCCTTGCCGTAGAAGCTGAGGTTCCCGCAGCGGCCCTCGAGCCTTTAGTCCTTGCCGTCGAGCCTCGGGCTCCGGCATGGGCAAAGCAGATAGTCCGTTTTCTGCAAACCGGAGAACTTCCCGACGACCCTCAAGAGATAGAGAAGATAACCAGGCAATCAAGTATGTACCAGTTCGTGGATAACGAGCTGTACAGAAGAAGACTCAATGGTGTCAGGTTGAAGTGCATCTCCAGGGAAGATGGACAGAAGCTGTTGGCGGAAATACACGGAGGCATATGCGGCCACCACATTGGCGCAAGGGCGCTTGCCGGGAAAGCTTTCCGGCAAGGGTTCTTTTGGCAAGAAGCCCTCCAAGATGCAACTGCACTAGTAACCAAGTGTGAAGCGTGCCAGTTCCATGCAAAGCAAATCCATCAGCCAGCTCAAGCTCTCCAAACAATCCCTTTGTCATGGCCCTTCTCGGTCTGGGGGCTCGATATCCTCGGCCCTTTCCCTCGTGCTGTCGGGGGCTTTGAGTACTTGTACGTTGCAATCGACAAGTTCACAAAGTGGCCAGAAGTGGAGCCGGTGAGGAAGGTGACAGCACAGTCAGCAGTCAGGTTCTTCAGGTCGATTGTTTGCCGTTTCGGGATCCCTAACAGGATCATCACCGACAACGGTACGCAATTCACTAGTCGCACCTTCATGCAGTACGTCCAAGACCTTGGCGCCAAGGTCTGTTTCGCTTCTGTTGCTCACCCGAGGAGCAACGGTCAAGCGGAGAGGGCAAATGCTGAAGTGCTGCGCGGACTCAAGACGAGGACCTTTGACAGGCTGCGCAAGTGCGGAAGAAATTGGATAGAGGAGCTACCGGCGGCTCTTTGGTCAATCAGAACGACACCAAGTCGAGCCACCGGACAGACACCCTTTGCTCTAGTCTATGGAGCAGAGGCAGTTCTCCCCACGGAACTCGTATACGGATCTCCTCGAGTACTCGCTTATGATGAGCTCGAGCAAGAGCAACTGCGGCAAGATGACGCATTGCTCCTCGAGGAGGGACGTCTCCAGGCTGCTGTACGAGCTACTCGATAGCAGCAAGCTTTGCGCCGCTACCATAGCCGCAAGGTCAAGGCCAGGAGTCTCGAGGAAGGCGACCTTGTTCTTCGGCGCGTTCAGTCCGCCAAGAATTCCAACAAGTTGACGCCGAAGTGGGAAGGCCCTTATCGGGTGAGACAAGTTACGAGGCCCGGCGCTGTCCGCCTCGAGACCGAAGAAGGCTTACCGGTGAGCAACTCCTGGAACATAGAGCATCTTCGCAAGTTTCACCCCTAAGGCGCGGTTGCCGTGATCCGCTCCGGCAACCACCTTTTGTACAAGCTTTCCGCTGTTGCATGTAACCCTTTGTACAAAGCCGGGCGCAGACCCCGTGCATCAGTAAAGTCTTTGTGTTTTTCGCACTGATTGCCTTTCGCATGCTTTTCTTTGCTATTTGCATGTTTCGTTTGGCATTTCGTGCAACACTCAAGTATACGGTAAGCATTAGCACGCCGAAAGGCCATATACTTGTTTCCCTCTCCTTTTTCTTTCCTCTTAAGCAGAAGGAACGTTCCTCGCGCACAAGTTTGCCGGGGGGGAAGGAGGTGGAGGAGGAACCAAGTGCTGTTCAAGAAAGAGAAGTCTTACCGGAAAGCAAGCAACATATGAAAGATAAGTTGTTAGAATTTGACCAGTTCAAATTTTAAATTTTAGTTGTCTTCCTTGAACAGTCACACTTCGTATGGAAAACCTGTGCGCGGAGGAACCTACCCGTAGCTTGCCGCACCCTTATCTTGTTTTCGAGTTCGCTCAACGATTTAAGTGAGCTGCGACAAGTGTCGCGCCCTTGCTTCGTTTCCGAGTACGCTCAGCAAGCTAAGTGCGTTGCGACTAGCTGCGGCAAGGTTGCTTGCCGGCAAAGACCTTGGCCAGCAGGCTGCTCAGGGTCCAGCACTCAGCGCTCGCGGCAAGGTCCCTTGCCGGCAAGCTCCCCGGGAGCGTAGGGTTAAAAACATACTATGTCAAAGATTGAGACAAGGAAGATAACATTGCACTGATTGATCAAAATAAAATAAATATCTTACAAAGGATAACTTGTCGCAATGGACTAATAAGTTCATGACATAATGTGCAGCAACAAAAAGATAAAGATAATGGAGCCCTAATCCACGCGGTCGCCCTCCTTCCTGCCGAGCCTAGCCACCTTGGCGATGATGTGGGCGACCTCCTCCTTCAGGGCCTCCGTGTCTGCATCAGCCGGCAAGCTGCGAAGAACGTTGGTGAGATTGATCCCCGGGTTGCGGTACACGATCTTCGTCAGCACCCGCTCCAGAGTTCCCGCGCAGAGCAGGCACGACTCCTCGGCCAGCTGTGCGGGGATGCGGTTCCGGAGACCTGCAAGGGCCGGCGCGATCCCTCTGAAGAAGAGGCTGAGCTTGGCGCTGTGCGGGAGATCCGGACCCGGCGAGTAGATGAGGTGTTCGACCTTCAGCGCCAGCAGCTCCTGGTCAATGTTGGACGCAGAAGAAACCAAGTCTTCGGTCCATACCTCGATGGTCTGGCGGAAGAGCTCGGATGCCTTGTTGACGCTGTCCACCAAGGTCCGCTCCTTGCGGAGCTCCTCCTTCAGCTTGTTCTCCTGAGCCCGGGCAGCGTCGAGCGAATCCTTCAGAGTGGTGACCTTCAATTCCAAGTCCTCGATGGAGTCCTTGGCGGCCTTCAACTCGTCGCCCCTCTTGGAGAGACTCACCTGAAGCTCGGAGTTTGTGTGAGCGTCCTTCTCGCGCTCCAAGATGAGCGCGGCAACCTTCTCTGCGCTCACCTTCAGCGCCTTCTCCAGCTGCTCAACCTTGGCGGCGAGCTCCTTCTTGGCGTCTTCCGCGGCAACCGCGGCAGCTTTCGCCTCTTTCAGCTCCCCGCCAAGGGCAGCCTCGCGAGCGGCAAGGTCCTCCTCATGAGAGTCCAGCTCGACCTTTCGCTGCGCGAGCTCTCCCTCTCGCCGGGACATCTCCACCCCGGCGAGCCGCTGCTGTTCTTCAGCTTCAGCCTTTTCGAGCACCCACTCCTGGTACTCGTCGGCGAGACGCTCAGGCTCCTCCGTCACCTCGCGGAGGGCCGCCTGGTTGGCGGCGCTGAGCTCCGCCGTGCGCTTCTCCATTTCTGCGGCGGCCTTGGCGGCAAGGGCCTCCCGGGAGGCGAGCTTCGCCTGCCTGGCCCGGTAAAGGGCCAGGAGCTGGTGGAGCAGCCTCTCCTCTTCGGGCCCCTCACTCCCGCCGGGCGCCTCGACGATCTTCAGGCCTGCGGAGGCGAGGACTTCTCCGTCGAACGCCTCGCCCTCCGCAGGAGCTCGCGATGAAGACCCCCAAGGCATCTGGATGAAGACGCCGTTGGGGGCCTCAAGATAGTACCCCTGCTCCTTGCTGGCGGAGGCGCCGGTGGCCGGTGCAGCATCCGATGCTCCCGCCGCCTCCGGGCCGGCGGTGCGGTCGCCGTCCCCCTCCCCAGCCGCTGCGTCCGCAGCCGGGGCAGTCTCCTGCGCGGCCGGCTCGGCGGCCTCGGCCATCTCCTCAACGACAGGAGCGTCGCCGCCGCCGCCCTGCGCGCCCTCCTCCTCGAGGTTGATAACCTCCGTCTCCATGGGCTCAGGAGGAGGAAGATCTAAAAAGAAGAAGAAGAAAAAGAAGTTCAAGATTCAAGCAAATATCCAAAAAGAGGCAAGCCAAGAAGGCAAGTCACAGAACATACCTTGGCGGACGTCCTCGGCGGCGGGCTCCCTCGCCGGGGAGCTCGGCCTTGGCGGAGTGGCCACCCTCGCCGGGCTGCTCGCCCTTGGCGGGGTACTCTGCCTTGGCGGAGTACCCACCCTTGGCGGAGCACTCTCCCTTGCCGGAGAGTTCTGCCTTGGCGGGGACGGCGGGGCCCGCGGCTCCTCTACGACGGTCTCCGGGCGCTCTTCCCGCTGTGGCTCCACCTCTGCACAGAACAAGACAAGAAACATCAAGATATGAAGACAAGACCAAATCCTCAGACGTACCCCGACAAGCGAAAAGAGTAAACCCCAGACTTACGCTGGGGGCTGCGCTGCGGGCTGCGCTGGGGGCTGCTCCTCGGAGCAGCGCTCGGGTCCGGCAGGCTCGGCTCCGGCACACCCCCTGTTGCCGCAGCTGCTGAGTCTTCCCCGACCTCGACCTCGGGCGCCTTGGCCTTCTTCGCCGCGCGATGGGCCAGGGTCCTGAAATCAGAGCAATGAACAGAGTCAGCATCAACAAAAAAAACCAAGACGAAAATCAAGAAGATGTAAGGTCTTGGATCCTTACTCCTGGTCCTCCTCGTCGTCCTCGCTCAGGGCGGAGAAATCATACTCCACCGTGGGCGCGTCGGCGCGAGGAGCGGAAGACGAAGACTCCCTCGCGCGCTTGGTGTTCACCGGGGCTGGGGGCTGCGAAGACCCAGCCCCCGTGGTAGCCGGCGCCCGAGGAGCGGGCGGAGCCGCTGCTCCGCTCCGAGAAGACCCCTGCCGGCTCGCCGCCGGCCTGCGAGGCGCCTCCGTCGTGGTCCGCGCACGGGCCACCTCCGCTGTGGCTGGTGCGCTGGACGGCCTTGGCGCGGCTTGGCTCCCCCGGGGAGCTGCCCGGCGAGCTGGCTGTTGCCGGGGCGCCTGCGCCCTCTCCCCCGTCGCCGCCTTGCGGAGACGTTTCGCCGGGGACTGCCTTGGACTTGCCGGGGGCGGGGAGCTCTCCGACGAGGAGAGGTCGTCGGCGTAGAGCTCCGTGGATCCGCCGGAGTCCTCGGCCTCCTCCTCCTCCTCTTCCCCGGCCGGCTCACTGGGCCCAGCGTCCTACGCTGCGGCCCCCTTTCCCTTGGCGCCTCCGCCCCTCGCGGCGCCTCTGCTCCCTCCGGCGGTACCCTCCATTGCCGCGGCCTCGGCCGCGATCCCGGAGTGCCTCAGCGAGGGGACCCCGGCGAGCGCGTCGGGAGGAAGCTTCAGCAACCTGCGGATCTCCGCCTCCTCCGCCTGGGTGGACGCGTCCGCAGCTTCCGCCTCTTCAGGCGAATATCCAAAAATTCCTGCCGCCGCGGCTGCGGCGGCCTCTTCAGCCCGAGAAGCTATGTAGGCGATCTCCTGGTCGGTGGTGTCCCGCGTGTGCTCCTTGAGGTCGTTCTTGTTCTTCGCCACCTCTGCGAGGTTGTCGTAGAAGTTGAGGACGTCGATAGGCTTGGGAGCGATCCACGTGCGGTCCACGCCGTGCGAGTCACACATGGGCATCATGGCGAGGATGCGATCCCTGACGATGTTGTTGTAGAGCGGCACCACTTCCCGGGGAGGTCTGAACCACTCGGGGTGTGCTGGGTCGTACTTGAAGAGTTCCCGGACCATCCCCTTCAGCTCCAGCGTGGTGAAGTTGAAGTTGAGCCCGGGGCGCAGCCTCATTATGTCTGCCAGGCCGCCGTACTCCCAGGCCGGCCTCTTCCGGTCTTGGAGAGGGGCGATGCGCCGGCGGAGGAAATCTGCGCCCACCTCAGCAACTGACAGCTTGGCCATCCGAAGACGAAGAATCCGGACGAGGGCGATGTCAAGCTTGATGTCGTCCGAATCTAGCTCACTCCAGTCCCTGCCGCGCACGATGGGCGTTGTGCGCGGCGCGGTGAAGGCTTGCGGCTGGTCTTCGACGATCCAGCACCACTCCGCTCGCCATTCCTCCCACTTGCCGCGGAGCTCCCCCGGCAAGTACGCACCCTTTTTATTCAGACGGAAAACCCAAGAAATTCCTCCGGAGAGGGGGGCATCGGCCTCGGCTCTAGGAGTGAAGAAGTGCCTAAAAAGCGCTACATTTGGGTGTACTCCTATGAAGTTTTCGCACATGTGTGCGAAAACCGCCATGGTGAGGATGGCGTTGGGGGTGAAGTCAAGCAGATGGAGGCCGTATGTGTTCATAATGTCGCAGAAGAAGTTTGGGAAAGGAGGACAGAGACCACAATGAAAAAAGGCTGCGAAGAAGTAGTACCCGCCGGGATAGCTGTCCTTGGCGGCGGCCGGATATGCTCGCGTGCGGGGATGCGCGTCGGTTTCCTTGGCCCAGAACAAGTAATACTTGTTCCAGAGCTCCCGCACGCCGAGCTTCGGCGGGAAGACGAGATGCTGCTTCCGGTACGCGATGAGCTTCGCCGCTTGCTCCGACTTCTCCCTCTTGGACTTCTCCGCCTTCGCCTTGTCGGTCTTTGGGGCCATGGCGGACGCGGCGGAAGGAGGGGAACGAAGAGCTCGGCGGCGGCGGAGATGTGGAGGCAGAGCGCAAGAGAGAATCTTTGGAGGAGGAAGACGATGCAATGAAAGCGCAAGGAGGGGAACCGCGCCCGCTTCCTCTGCTTTTATGGGGGAGTGGGGGCGTTTCGCCCTTTCCATTAAGAGATCGTGGGCACGTCCCATCCCACGGCGCCGCGATCGACGCGTGCCGTTACAGTGGGGTGCGGCGGATACGGGAGTGGATTCGGCGCGCCGCGGGCCGCGGGTGCCCGTGCACTGTTTTGGGCCTGGCCCAACAGCGCTCGGCACCGTGTGTGGCCCAGGCCCGGGGGCTCCTGTCGGTGTACTAAGGTAGGGGTACCTCAGTACCCCAACTTGTGCACGGGCAGTTGCAGCTTTCCGCGGCAGGGTTTACTGCGTGCTCGCCGGAGACCTTCCTGCCCCTTTATTTAACCATTCAAAAACAAAGTATACAAGAAAGAAGATCGAGACCCCGGCAAGAGGAGCTTGCCGGGAAGGCCGTACCAGGCTCAAGACTTCCCCACTAACACAAGGCCCTGGCAAGAGGGGCTTGCCAGGAAGACTAGAAGACACGCCTCGGCGCTTTATGCGCCCCGGCAAGGGCCCGGGGAGCGGCAAGCTCCCGGGCCCGGCAAGATCAAGGCCCCGGCAAGGTGCTTGCCGGGAAGACTGCGCTGTGTGCCCGCGCTCCAGCTCATCGGCCCACGCGTCGCCCTGGGGCCTATCCAGGGACGCGTGGCGGATGGCTGTGCAGCCCAGGGTACACGGTGGCACTCCACGACGGTGGATCCATCGCCGTGGCAGACGGAGACGCTAAGGCGGGAGCTTTTGGGGTCGACGGCGACGGGCATTAAATGCCCTTGTCCCCCACTGTTAAAGTAGGTATAGACCACTATTCCGCACTGTAGCTCCACTGTTCCTGCACTGTTACAACTACCACCTCTTTTACGTTTTTACCCCTTTCTCCTACGTTGACACCTGTCGGTGACCCCTTACACTATAAAAGGAGGCCCATGCACAACGTGGAGGGGGTTCGGAACCTAGATCACTCTCACGCTTGGTGTAGCTGCTTCTTCAAGCTCCCGAGCACTAAAACTCAATACACAACTAAGCAGGAGTAGGGTTTTACGCGTCTACCGCGGCCCGAACCTGGGTAAAACTGCCTGCGTGCTCGCTACGATCCGCTCTTTGTGCTCCCTCCGCCCTCGTACCGCACAGACAAGGGGCTCCGGTCCCATAGGTGTTCGTGGCGGACAGTTTCCCCCGACACAATGCTTATAGAGGTAATTTTAATCCTAGGCCTTTTCCTAGTAATTCCTCTAATTATTATGGTAATTCCTACAACAACTCTTATGGAAAGATGCGTTCTGAATTTCAAACTAGTGTTAAGGAGTTTATGATCTCACAAAAGAATTTCAATGCTATGCTTGAAGAGAAATTTCTTACGATTGATGAATTGGCTAGAAGTGTGGATAGAATTACTCTTGATGTTGATTCTTTGAAACTTAGATCTATCCCACCTAAGCATGATATCAATGAGTCTCTCAAAGCCATGAGAATTTCCATTGATGAATGCAAAGAAAGAACCTCTAGGATGCGTGCTAAAAGAGAGGATTATATTAAAGCATCTTCTTCTAGTTAAAGATGAAGATCTGAAAGTTATTGATGTGTCTCCTATTAGATCCTTGTTTTCAAGTATAAATTTTGATGAAGATAGGATTGGAGATGATTCTGCTTTAAGGTGTCCCAATGATTCGTAGTTTTTAGATCTTGATGCTAAAATTGCTAAAAGTGGGAGTGAAGAGATTAAAACTTTGCATAGTGATGAACCTACTACCTTGGATTTCAAGGGATTCAATTATGATAATTGCTCTTTGATTGATTGTATTTCCTTGTTGCAATCCGTGCTAAATTCTCCGCATGCTTATAGTCAAAATAAAGCTTTCACCAAACACATAGTTGATGCTTTGATGCAATCTTATGATGAAAAACTTGAGTTAGAAGTCTCTATCCCTATAAAGCTTTATGATGAGTGGGAACCTACTATAAAAATAAAAATAAAAGATCATGAATGCTATTCTTTGTGTGATTTGGGTGCTAGCGTCTCCACTATCCCAAAAACTTTGTGTGATTTGCTAGGTTTCCATGTGCTTGATGATTGTTCTTTAAATTTACATTTTGCGGATGCCACTATTAAGAAACCTATGGGAAGGATTAATGATTGGCTTATTGTTGCCAACAGGAATTATGCGCCCGTGGATTTCATTGTTCTTGATATGGCAAATTTTAACATGCTCCCTCTTACCCCTTATTTTTACATATGAGGTAAGAAGGTAAGAGTTAATCCGACCACTAATTAATGTGATCAACGGCTCAGATCTACTACATACTCTTACCTCTCATGTGAAAAGAGGGGGTAAGAGGGACCATGCTAAAACTGCTCTCTTGATATAGATTGCAATCCTTCATGTCCTATAATTCTTGGTAGACCTTTCCTTGGAACGATTGGTGCAATTATTGATATGAAGGAAGGAAATATTAGATTCCAATTTCCGTTAAGGAAAGGCATGGAACACTTTCCTAGAAAGAAAATCAAATTACCATATGAATATATCATGAGAGCCACTTATGAATTGCCTTCCAAAGATGGCAATACCTAGATCTATCTTGTATCGTGCCTAGCTAGGGGCGTAAAACGATAGCGCTTGTTGGGAGGCAACCCAATTTTATATTTTCTGTTTTGGTTGCTGTTAGGGAATAAATATTTCATCTAGCCTCTGTTTAGATGTGGTTTCATGTTTTGTTTAGTGTTTGTGCCAAGTAGAACCTTTGGGAAGTTGTGTGTGAAGTTTATGTGATCTTGTTGTGAAAAACAGAATCATTAGCGCTCACTAGAATGGTCGTCAGATTTTACTGGAGCATGCTATTTAGTTGATTCTTTTTGCAGATTGTTAATAGAAGAATTCCTCACATTTGCCAATTTAGTGTGAGTTTTTTGGAGTTACATAAGTATGCGAAACATGCAGATTACTATGGACTGTTCTGTTTTTAAAAGATTCTGTTTTTCGTGTGTTGTTTGCTTATTTCAATGCATCTATGAGTAATATTTGGAGGTATGAACCATAGAAATGTTGGAATACAGTAGGTTTAAAACCAATATAAACAAAGAATGAATTCATTGCAGTACCTTGAGTAGTGGTTTGTTTTCTTATACTAACGGAGCTCACGAGAATTTTTGTCTAAGTTTTGTGTTGTGAAGTTTTCAAATTTTGAGTATTGCTTTGATGGAATAGGGAACAAAGAGTAGCAAAGGCCTAAGCTTGGGGATGCCCATGGCACCCCAAGTAAAATTCAAGGATAATCAAAAGCCTAAGCTTGGGGATGCCCCGGGAAGGCATCCCCTCTTTCGTCTTCATCCAGCGGTAACTATACTTGGAGCTATATTTTTATTCACCACATGATATGTGTCTTGCTTGGAGCGTCTTGTATAATTTGAGTCTTTGCTTGTTAGTTTGTCACAATCATCCTTGCTGGACACACCTAATTGAGAGAGTGAAATATGGCCTAGAAATTGTTAGAACACTCTGTGTGCTTCACTTATATCTTTTGAGTTGAATAGTTTTTGCTCTAGTGCTTCACTTACATCTTTTAGAGCGCGGTGGTGGTAATATTTTGTAGAAATTGTTGAACTCTCATGCTTCACTTATATCTATTTGAGAGGCTATTAAAACAGCATGGTAATGTGTTTAGGCTAAAAAACTAGTCTTCACATGATAGACATCCAATGTCAATGTAGTAACACTAAGTGCATTGAATAGAATGAGATGTTGGATGCTTGATAATTGTTTTAAGATATGAGGATAGTGATATTAGAGTCATGCTAGTGAAGTTATTATGAAATTGAGAAATACTTGTGTTAAGGTTAGTGATTCCCGTATCATGCACGTATGGTGAACCGCTATGTGACGAAGTTAGAGCATGACGTATTTGTAGAGTGCCAACCTTTGTGTGGAGGTCGGGGGCGCGCGATGGTTAAATCCTACCAACCTCCCCCCCTAGGAGCATCCGTTGATTGCTTTGTTTTGATGACTCATAGATTTTCGCAATAAGTATATGATTTCTTATGACTAATGTTGAGTCCATGGATTATACGCACTCTCACCCTTCCACCATTGCTAGCCTCTCTTGTACCGCGCAACTTTCGCCGGTACCATAAACCCACTATATATCCTTCCTCAAAACAGCCATCATGTTATTCTTCAAAACAGCCACCATACCTACCTATCATGGCATTTCCATAGCCATTCCGAGATATATTGCCATGCAACTTTCCACCGTTCCGTTCATATGACATGCATCATATTGTCATATTACCATGCATGATCATGTAGTTGACATCGTATTTGTGGCAAGGCCACCATGCATAACTTTTCATACATGTCACTCTTGTTTCATTGCACATACCGGTACACCGCCGGAGGCATTCATATAGAGTCATACTTTGTTGTAATATCGAGTTGTAATAAAAGTGTGATGATCATCATTATTAGAGCATTGTCCCATGGGAGGAAAGGCTAAATCTATAAAGCCCCTCCGCAAAAAAAGAAAAAAAAGAAAGGCCAAAGAAAAAAAGAAAGTCCCAAAAAAAGAAAAAGAAAAGAAAAAAGGGACAATTGCTACTATCTTTTTCCACACTTGTGCTTCAAAGTAGCACCATGTTCTTCATTGTAGAGAGTCTCATATTTAGTCACTTTCATATGCTAGTGGGAATTTGCGTTATAGAACTTGGCTTGTATATTCCAACGATGGGCTTCCTCAAATGCCCTAGGTCTTCGTGAGCAAGCAAGTTGGATGCACAACCAATAGTTTCTTTTGTTGAGCTTTCATCCATATTTATCTCTAGTGCATCCGTTGCATGGCAATCCCTACTCACTCACATTGATATCTATAGATGGGCATCTCCATAGCCCGTTGATACGCCTAGTTGATGTGAGACTATCTCCCTCCTTTTTGTCTTCTCCACAACCACTCTATTCCACCCATAGTGCTATGTCCATGGCTCACGCTCATGTATTGCGTGAAAGTTGAAAGGTTTGAAAGAATAGAGTATGAAAACAAGTGCTTGTCTGAAATCGGGGTTGTGCATGATATGAATATTTTGTGTGATGAAGAGGGAGCATAGACAGACTATATGATTTTGTAGGGATAACTTTCTTTAGCCATAGTATTTTGAGAAGACATGATTCTTTGTTAGTATGCTTGAAGTATTGTTATTTCTTATGTCAATATAGACTTTTATCTTGAATCTTTCAGATCTGAACATTCATGCCACAATTAAGATAATTACATTGAGAAACTATATTGGTTAGCATTCCACATCAAAAATTCTTTCTTTATAATTTACCTACTTGAGGACGAGCAGGAATTAAGCTTGGGGATGCTTGATACGACTCCAACGTATCTATAATTTTTTATTGTTCCATGCTATTATTTACGAAGTCTTGGATGTTTAATGGGCTTTATCATACACTTTTATATCATTTTTGGGACTAACCTACTAACCCTAAGGCCCAGTCCAGATTGTTGTTTTGGCCTGTTTCAGGCTTTTGCAGAAAAAGAATATCAAACGGAGTCCAAACGGAATGAAACCTTCGCGAGAGATATTTTTGGATAAAATCACGGACAGGGGACTTGAGAACCACGTCAGGGGAGCCTCGGGGTGTCCACGAGGGTGGGGGGCGCGCCCCTTCCCAAGGCGTCCCCCCTGCCTCGTGGGCCCCTCGAGCACCCCCCGGTGTCCTTCTTCCTCCTATATAAGTCTACGTACCCCAAAACCTTCGACAACAGAGATAAAACCAAAATTCCACTGCCGTAACCTTCTGTTCCCGTGATATCCCATCTTGGAGCCTGTTCCGGAGCTCCGCTGAAGGGGGGATCCATCACGGAGTGCTTCTACATCATCATCGTCGCCCTCACTATCAGTTGTGAGTAGTTTACCACAGACCTTCGGGTCCATAGCTAGTATCTAGATGGCTTCTTCTCTCTATCTAGATCTCAATACAAAGTTCTCCATGGTCTTCGAGGAGATCTATTCGATGTAATCTCTTTTTGCGGTGTATTTGTCGAGATCCGATGAATTGTGGGTTTATGATCAAGATTATCTATGAGAAATATTTGGTTCTTTTCTAAACTCTTTATGTGTGCTCATAATATCCTTGCAAGTCTCTTCGAATTATTGGTTTTTTTGGCCTACTAGATCTATAGTTCTCGCAATTGGAGAAGTGCTTGGCTTTGGGTTCAATCTTGCGGTGTCCTTTCCCAATGACAGTTGGGGCAGCAAGGCACATATAGTATTGTTGCCATCGAGGATAAAAAGATGGGGTTTATATCATATTGCTTGAATTTATCCCTCTACATCATGTCATCTTGCTTAAGGCGTTACTCTGTTCTTATGAACTCAATACACTAGATGCATCCTGGATAGAGGTCGATGTGTGGAGTAATAGTAGTAGATGCAGAATCGTTTCGGTCTACTTGTCTTAGACGTGATGCCTATATACTATGATCATGCATAGATAGTCTCATAATTATTCACTTTTCTATCAATTACTCGACAGTAATTTGTTTACCCGCCGTAGAATATCGCTATCATGAGAGAAGACACTAGAGAAAACTATGGCCCCCGGGTCTATTCTGTGGCACCCCGGCTCAGAGAAACCGGAACACCCCGTATTCCAGCCCAGAGATCGATTAGATGTCTTCTGGTATACGACACTGCTTAGCATAGAACAAACCAGCCTTCTATTATTACACGAATGAGAATACAAGGTCGCCGATATTACAATGAATAACACTGGCGCGGCGACACTATGCCTGCCACGGTTGCTCTATGCAAGCAGCATAACAACTCGAGGCAGCGGAACCTCTACTGGCAGCGGAACAACGAATAATGGTGATGGACTCCAATCCGCTGGGACTCTGGCTGGAACGTTTATCCTAGCTCGCGAACACCAGAACCACACCAAAAGAAGCAAGCAATCCAGGCACGACCTGCAAATTGGCATGACACGCCAGGTCATTACATTGAATGTACTTGCAAGCTCACAATAAACCAAACACAATCAAGACAAACAACAACATGGCATTAGCAGGGTAAATCAAACATGAGCATGATATTAACAGAACAACATGGCATGTACAACATAATCTTAGCACTAGCATAGTATGAACATGATAACACTACATGCAACATGATGATACTATCATGCACCGACTTACTCTGCCCAGGTTCCCTCGTAACCATCACAAATATCCAACAACTCAGTATCCTCGATACCACGGTGATCATTTCAATGATCACAACCAACTCATCTCATCAGCGAACCGAGGTTGTTATTAATCAAGATATTATTATTATTACTGTTGACTCACGGTGTGACCGACACGAACTGGGCCCTTATCCGCGGGCACGGCTATCGATACGTTAGACACACACACTCTGCAGAGGTAGCACACAATACCCACACCACAGAACCCATGGCCTCTTTCTCTCATTCGGGTGGACCAACGGCGTTCTGACAAAACCGATCTACTGTCATCACACTCTCCCGGCCACTCCGACTCACTCCCCACTGGGTTAGTCCTGGGTGGCCCCGTGTCTACCAAAGACACAACGACCATCGTCGTGGCCAAACGGTCCCAAATGGGGACCCGAGCTCAAAACAAAAACAACAACGGGCACACAAGGTTATGTCTGCCTACCTGATCAGGGTAACGCGTGTACATGACCTTCCCTCGTTGGAGGCACCGGTGAGAGGCATGACAATAGACCTAGTTAGGGCCTTCCCATAAAGGCAAGTGTGGCTGCACTAGTCAGCTCGATTTGGTGGCACCATGACTCAGCCAACAGTTGTTCAATTTCATTATTATCCGGTTAAACATGAATGCAAGAAGCCGAGTCATAATAAACTAGCATGATGCAACTATAATGCATGAACATGATATCAACATAAGCAAGAAGATGCACATAATCATCGAGCATAACCATAATGAAATATTTAAACAAATGAACAGGGCATACTGACGGGCATGAATATCACAAGCATAACGCTACTCATGGCATGCATGACTACTAGCATAAAAAATAAATACCATGCAAGAGCATAGCAAGAACAGTACCAAGTAAGCATGTAACAAGCTAGTTGCAATGGAACATGCATATCACAGTACAACAAGCATGCATCAAGACTACTACTAGCAGGTACTTATACTACCAAGCATAACATGTGAACATAATAATGACAAGTAGTACAAGATAACAACAAGTATCAGATCATGACGGTGAACATGAAACCACGAGAATAACAACGACAGTAGTAGTAAACAAGCAGACAGATAACAAAAATATTTTATTAAATATTCAAGTTGAAAACCATGGCTACTGCATGGATATCATGCAAATGGTTGTTGTGGCTTGCCTGGGGTGATGGGATACTCCGGGAAGAGGTGCGGTGAAGCCGCAGAAAGAATCACCGGAAACAGTACTCTCTTAGAGGGGGCTGTTTACGGAAATGGCAAAATGTTCATTTTCACAGTGTCAAACCATAGTGAAAATGAAACCAACAGAACGGGCTCGACGAGACGAAGAAGTGGGCTTTGGAATCACCTCATTTGGAGTTGCGAGTAAAAAGTTATGAGGTGACGAAGTTGAGGGATTTTTCTGAAAAAAAATCATAACAAACAAGTCTATGAGTGGATAAGGCAGAAGCAGGTTTTGATAAAATACGCTTTCCAGAGATGAAAACGTACTTACACCCGAAGAAGAAACGGAATGCACCTTCGGTTAAAGGAAATCGTACTTCACCGAGTACGTCTCCACTTAACACGTCAGCGGGGGTGGGGCTGGTCTTCTGGGTCACTGACTGGTGGGTCCCGCGAATTATCCAAGGGAACAATGGCTGGGCTTGGCAGCTTGGAGGCTGATGGGTGGGGTACGCGGGGAGGAGGGGCCTGCCTGGCCTCTGTCTTCTTCCTCCTCTCCCTGCCCCCGATGGAAACAAAGGAGGGAGCAGAGGAGCTACCACCGGCGATGGGCCAGCCGGCTCCAGCCGTCTCCGGCATGGGCGGAGGCACTGGTGGGCTCGGGAAGCCGCACCGCTCCCATCCAGAGGCACAACTCGCGCCTGGGAGGACCATGACGACGACACCGCGCGGATACCGCAAGCAGAGGAGGCGGCGGCCGGTCATGGGGACGGTGGCCACAGGGCTCCGGCGACTCGGCGAGGGGATGGGGAGGCTCGCTGGACTCCGAGGAAGTCGAGGGTGGTGGCTAGGGGAAGAGAGGAGCTGCGGACCGCCGAAATCGAGGAGGGGTAGAGGCGGCGGCAATGGTGGTCAACTACGGCGAGGAGAGGCTCTGGAGCTCCTAGCGCTCGGGCGGATGGATGGCGAAGTTTCTGGGAGTGAGGTGAGGTGAGGCCGATGAGATGCTCGGGTGGCCTTTATATAGCGGAGGGCGAGGTGCCGAGCTGGATCCCGCCGCTCGGGCGTGGCCAAGGCTCTGGCGACGCGCAGCGAGCATGGGCGAGCACAGGAAGGCGACGAGGGG
>LR738715.1:794623577-794647923 GCA_902687465.1 Secale cereale
GGGTGCGGACAAGTCACTGTGAGGCACTATGCAGGGGGGCTGAGAGCATTGGAGGAAACGGCCGAGCGCCGCTGAAGCTTGGTCGGCAACAGCGCACTCGTGGGCGCACGGCGACGAGCACCGACGAGGAAGCGGATGGAGGGGGCAAGGGGTCAGGGCGACGCGGGCGAACATGGGGAGGCTACTGGACACGGTGGGAGGTCGAGACGAGGAGGGAACGGACGAACATAGCATCGGATTCGAGGTAGTGCATGCTAGCTGCATGCCAGGGCGGTGGTCACCATGCGCACTGGTGCGCACAGTGCCATACTGTTTGCCAAACGATGTCTGGGGGTTTGTCCTTCCTGGGGAGGTTTCAACTGCTGTGGTAGAATGGTGAAAGGTGATACGGTTAAACAGAAATCTACCTCTCAAGTTTACTGCTGTAAACTTGATCATGAAGTAATGATCAACTAAGGTAGGATTAGAGGGAAAGAGTTGTCTGGGGTGATTAGCTAAGGAAGAACTACCATACTGGGTAGTTTGGCAGGAAATGGACCAGGATTTAATAGGGTTGCTTTGCAACTGCCAAATCTGGTCCAGAAATAAGATGATGAAGTAGCACTCACTTGGAGTAACCACTTGAGCTGAATTTTGGTGTAGAGGGATTATTTGACCACAGGGAGATGCTGTAAAAAGATCAGGCCATTTGGAGTTACCAAAGTGGCACTTCATTCACAATACTCCATTCTGCCCAGTAATTTAGAAAATTTACTGAGGGTAAATGGGTAGGTGGATTGAGCCAGAACTTGGTGGAGGGAGTAGATGTAAATGTAAGAATGCCCTGGTAAATTGCCAGATCAAATGAAGTAAGGTAAAATAGGGTTGCTTCACAAAGTGGAAATTTTACCACAAAACAAGATTTAGAGTTTAGCTCACATAGATGATCTCCACGAGCTCTAATTTGGCAGAGGCTCATGATTTGGTCAAATGAAGGATGTGACCAAGTTTCATCTCGTGTGGACATGCCTAGAATATACTTCCTTCACAAAGTTCCCTTCTAGACAGACACTTTGGAAAATCATTGAAAAATATTCAATAGGAAAACGAGTGTGAACATTGGCACATGTCAATGATATGGACATGAAAAGATGCCAAAGGAGTTTGGAGTCAATTGGCCAAAGATAAATAACACTTGTTCACAAGGTGACATTTAGGGCAGAATAGGAAAAGGAATATTTGAGAAATATTTTTGAACATGGCAAGGAAAAGTTTTGCCATATTGGAGCAATATATGACCCAAAAAAATTATTAGAATTTATTTGGAAATTTTAGGAGTGACAGAAATATAGGTTGCTTCACAACCTAGGGCAGACAGGGTTATTCCTTTGACAGAAAAAGGAATATTTCCTAGAAAAAGAAATTAGGGTTTGGTTAAGCAGTGGAGTGACATGATCTTGGCAAGGTTTTGAGAATGATGAGCCACTTGGGAGGACAAAAAGAGGATGATTTCCCAGGTGACAAGGCCACAGAACCACTCCAAAAAGAAAAACAGAGCAAAACCCAATAAATCAAAAAGAAAAATAAAAGGGCCAAAAACCAGGCTATGACAAACCTTCCCCCCTTAAAGAAATCTCATCCTCGAGATTTGATGGCTCAGGGAACAAGTGTGACTTGAGGATACCATTACCAACTTGGATATCCATTTCCTTTATTTTCTTTTTCCCCCGAGAATTTCTCATGATCTGATTATCTTTGCTCGGGGTGGTTTGCTTCACCTTTCCCTAAATTCTGACTGGTTTTTTCTCCCACACTAAATCTTTTTGCTGACGCTGATTCTTCCATATCTGCAGTGATATCCAATGCGTCTGAGCATAAATTTTCTTTTGGTCAAGAAAACCTTTTTGCCTCTGCCATGGGGGGGCTTCAAATAAATGCAGGCCTTCTGGTTCCAATAAATGCTGAGAATTATTTTTGGCCATCTTCTGACGGGATCTGACTTCTCATAAGTGGTACTGATTTATTTTGATTTATTCCTTTGTCTCGAGCAAAGATATGTACCAACGATTTGACTGCCTTTTTATCGTGAACAATATACCGGTGTATGGAGTTATAGCTGTGTCATACCTCAAATATTTACATCTTGAGGCTGGCCCAACTGGGAGCTGACGGACAAATTATTTTCCTGACAGACTGACCGTGTACCTGATTCCGTCGATGGCTATACCGGGTCTGAGCTGATTTTCTTGGCTTTTGATTTTTCTCATTTTCTCGGAGTACTCATTTGGATTTTCCACGCTAACCATTCCAAGCGGGTCAACGGGATATGAATTCCTTGTAAAACAGAGTAGGCCGCTGAGGGTATGCTTTTGTGGGTCAATATGGAATTATGGCCTCAAACTAATTTGGGTATCTGGACCCTGTCCTTGATTCTTCGTATGACCATGGACGTGATTAGCGCAATATTTTGACATTATTCCGTATGCATGTTTGCTGACCTAAGTTCACATACATATGACATATACCGGAATTTGTAGCTGTACGTAGCCTATTGCTGAGGCCAATCATAGCAGAAGGTGACAAGGTTTTAGGACATCCCCTTGTCAGTTGCGGGAATAATGACCATTGTCAAGGCTGTTGATTTCATGATGTCATCCCCAGATCTTGGCGATCCTTGTAATTCATGAGATGTACCTCTGCTTATTTTTCCCTTGCCCGAATCGTGAGGTTGTTGGATCCGTACCTCTCTTAGGTATATTTGCTGGATTCGTGCCGCATCTCGTACGAGTGACTGATGCATGCTCACCTTATATAAGAATCATATGCGATCAAACACTTGATTTCTGAAGAGGACACACGAGCCGGCGGATTTGTGCTTCTAACCAAATGTTGCGAGTCCGATCCTTGAGTGGCGCTGCCATATATGGGCAACTCATTATATAACTTCTGAGGACGGTGCAATTGAGATGGACTGAGTGGATTACGAGAGAAGCCATCCGAATAGCTTGCTCAGGAGGACTCGTTAGCTTCTGCTCAAATCTTTTGTCTGGGTATCGTCCAGAAGAAGGTTCCGTAGCTTACACACAAAGCTTGGATTTGATTATCATGCTGGAGAAGCCTAAGTTCCGTACTTGAGAAGCTTCCCCTTGGGTTTGCTTGTTTGAGAAAAAAAATATTTTCGTCTGTCAGAAGCTTTTACCGAGGTATCTGGCTGAAAAAGACCCAGTATCTTGGACCGGAAAATGGTTCACATATCACGCTGAGAAAAATTTGAGGAGCCTTGCCTCATAAATTTCTTCTGATAGCGTGTGGAATAATACTGGGTTGCTTATATCCAAAACTTCATACTGATATGCACACTGAACTTCGTACACACGCCCATAATATTCCGAGGCTACTTATTTGCATGAGAAAAATAGTTTGACTGTCTTCCTCGAGCATGTCACATCCTGATTTTATTTCGGATGATAACATATTTCAAGCACCATGGCTTGCTGAGCAAAATCTTTGTATATAGTCCATACCTTTGCCAGAAAATATACCTTTGATCTGGTACCTGACTTGACTATTACTGCTGTGAATATTTTGTACCGATGTAGACTTGACTTATCTGTACTGTTGTGAGGAGCGCTCATTGATGCAAAATTGATTATCATTCTCAAAATCAGATATTCCCCATTTCACAACAGTTGGCTGATAATTACCATTCTGTTTAGCTGAGTCTCCAATTATTTGAACTCCGTATTACTTCTTCGAGTCCGGTGTCAGTTCATGAGCCATTCTTTATAGGGGAAAAATAATGTAACACCGGGGCCCAAAAGAAAAAGGCGAAAGAAAACTCAACTAAACAAAAGCACACGACAACAATCAATTCACACACAATCAATGCCACATATTACTGCTAGTCACACAATATGCATACCTACTCAAGCACACAAAATCTCGCGGGATCTCCGGTTCTACGATCTAGCATGCTATGACGATGTGCACAAGGACGAATAAATGTTTGGAAGGATTGGTGTAAACATCGCTACATGAAGTGCTAGCTTAGCCATGTAGCAACCTGGACTAGCTCAGAGGCGAGGACGTACTTGGTAACCATGTAGCAGGACACGAATGTCGCAACCACATTATTATCAAGCGGACGGAAAATATCCGTACTCGTCCAAGAAAATGAGGGAAAAACTGAGTCTGCTGACATTTCCCTTTCTTGATGACTAAAACCATTAAGGATTGCCAACACGATAAGAAAAACGATGATCCGGGGTAGAAGCATGTCTACCACCGAAACAAAAATGGGGCTGAAGGAAGGCATTCAGCGCGATACCTGAGCACGGTTTTTGCAAACCGTGTCTGGATCACTTAGCATCACTCTACTCGGACAGAAATGACGCCAAACACCGTAGAACGAGCAAGAAAATAAAACTAGAGAAATGCAAAGGCTGAGCTGTAGTGGATCCGAACCGATGCCATCTACACTCACCAGATAAATCGTCAGTATCAAAATAATAAGGCTATATGCATGCTATGCAACAAACAAATGCAGCAACCAAATGCAACAAACAAATCAAACTCTATACTACCGCATTCTCACGTTCACGCAGTCTAGGACGCTCTACAGCCAGAACTGCTCTGATACCAAGCCTGTGGCTACCCGGCTCAGAGAAACTGGAACGCCCCGTATTCCAGCCCAGAGATCGAGGAGATGTCTTCTGGAATACGACACTGCTTAGCATAGAACAAACCAGCCTTCTATTATTACACAAATGGGAATACAAGGTCTCCGATATTATAATGAATAACACCGGTGCGGCGACACTACACCTGCCACGGTTGCTCTATGCAAGAAGCATAACAACTCGAGGCAGCGGAACCTCTACTGGCAGCGAAACAACGAACCACGGTGATGGAGTCCAATCTGCAGGGACTCTGGCTGGAACATTTATCCTAGCTCGCGAACACTGGAACCACACCAAAACAAGCAAGCAATCCAGGCACGACCTGCAAACTGGCATGACATGCGAGGTCAGTACATTGAATGTACTTGCAAGCTCACAATAAACCAAACGCAATCAAGACAAACAACAACATGGCATTAGCAGGTTAAATCAAACCTGAGCATGATATTAACAGAACAACATGGCATGTACAACAGAATCTTAGCACTAGCATAGTATGAACATGATAACACTACATGCAACATGATGATACTATCATGCACCAACTTACTCTGCCCGGGTTACCTCGTAACCAGCATAAATATCAAACAACTCAGTATCCTCGATACCACGGTGATCATTTCAATGATCACAACCAACTCATCTCATCAGCGAACCACGGTTGTTATTAATCAAGTTATTATTATTATTACTATTGACTCATGGTGTGACCGACACGAACTGGGCCCTTATCCACGGGCACGGCTATCGATAGGTTAGACACACACACTCTGGAGAGGTAGCGCACTATACCCACACCACAGAACCCATGACCTCTTTCTCCCATTCGGGTGGACCAACGGCGTTCTGACAAAACCGATCTACTGTCATGACGCTCTCCTGGCCACTCCGACTCACTCCCCACTGGGTTAGTCCTGGGTGGCCCCGTGTCTACCAAAGACACAACGACCACCATCGTGGCCAAACGGTCCCAAATGAGGACCCGAGCTCAAAACAAAAACAACAACGAGCACACAAGGTTATGTCTTCCTCACAGATCAGGGTAACGCGTGTACATAACCTTACCTCGTTGGAGGCACCGGTGAGAGGCGTGACAATAGACCTAGTTAGGGCCTTCCCATAAAGGCAAGTGTGGCTGCACTGGTCAGCTCGATTTGGTGGCACCATGACTCAGCCAACAGTTCTTCAAGTTCACTATTATCCGGTTAAACTTGAATGCAATATGCTGAGACATAATAAACTAGCATGATGCAACTATAATGCATGAACATGATATCAACATAAGCATGTAGATGCACATAATCATCGAGCATAACCATAATGAAATATTTAACCAAATGAACATGGCATACTAACGAGCATGAATATCACAAGCATAACGCTACTCATGGCATACATGACTACTAGCATCATAAATAAATACCATGCAAGAGCATAGCAAGAACAGTACCAAGTAAGCATGTAACTAGCTAGTTGCAATGAAACATGCATATCATAGTAAAACAAGCATGCATCAAAACTACTACTAGCAGGTACTTATACTACCAAGCATAACATGTGAACATAATAATGACAAGTAGTACAAGATACCAACAAGTATCAGATCATGACGGTGAACATGAAACCACGAGAATAACAACGACAACAGTAGTAAACAAGCAGACAGATAACAAAAATCTTTTATTAAATATTCAAGTTGAAAACAATGGCAACTGCATGGCTATCATGAAAGTGGTTGTTGTGGCTTGCCTGGGGTGACGAGATACTCTAGGAAGAAGTGCGGTGAAGCCGCAGAAAGCATCGCAGGAAATAGTACTCTCTCGGAGGGGGCTGTTTACGGCAAGGAAAAAATGGTCATTTTCACAGTGTCAAACCATAGTGAAAATGAAACCAACAGAATGGGCTCGACGAGATGAAGAAGTGGGCTCTGGAATCACCTCATTTGGAGTTGCGAGTAAAAAGTTATGAGGTGACGAAGTTGAGGGACTTTTCTGAAAAAATATCATCACAAACAATGCCCTGAGTGGATATGGCAGAAGCGGGTTTTGATGAAATACGCTTTCCAGAGATGAAAACGTACTTACACCCGAAGAAGAAACGGAATGCTCCTTCGGTTAAGGGAAAGCGTACTTCACCGAGTACGTCTCCACTTAACACGTCAGCGGGGGTGGGGCTGGTCTTCTGGGTCACTGACTGGTGGGTCCCGCGCCTTATCTAAGGGAACAGTGGCGGGGCCTGGCGGCTTAGAGGCTAACGGATTTGGTCCGCGGGGAGGAGGGGCCCGCCTGGCCTCTATCTTCTTCCTCCTCTCCCTGCCCCCAATGGAAACAGAGGAGGGAGCAGAGGAGCTGCCGCCGGCGATGGGCCAGCCGGCTCCGGCCGTCTCTGTCAGGACCCCGATCCTAAGTCACACAGGTCTAGCCTGTAACACATCATATCACTTTGCGGCCTCACGCACGGTATCCCCACGGGTGCCACCTTACCTGGCCCGGGACCGTTTGCGCATTTTGGCACACGTATATGATAGTGTCGCTAGCATCCATATGACAGAGAACCCGGGCCGACATGACTAGTTATAAACCAAAAGTGGCACTAAGTTACAGAGACAGGCATACATGACCCAGCAACGAACGTGTCGGTCATCAACGTATGAACCCAAGTCGTAGCAAGCTACAAGGACTTAAAGGAACAACGCGTGACATTTCCCCTAAGGGACAGACACAGGAACGAAGAAGGACGCATGCCGGCCAGCCTAAGTGTTCCGGAGCAGTAGCAAGCTACCAAGGCTCGGTGGAAGCACTAGGAGACATTTCCCTGTAAGATAGGCTACCAAGGGTAAACAACTAGGTGTCGGATCCCACACATAGCAATAAACATTACACGTACGCATAACATGCAAGTATGTGCTGTACAACATGGCATCACAACATAACTCAACAACTCATATAGATAAGGCCCAGAAGAGCCATCATAGCATTTATTACAAACAGAGGTCACATGACCCAACATACAGAGCATACAGGCAACGGAAGCATAACATGTCTGAGTACAGACAACTACAAATGAAAAAGGCTGAGAAGCCTGACTATCTACAAGACCCTCCCAAGAGTACAAGATCGTAGTTGAGGTAACAAGCTAAACGTCGAAGTCCACGCGGAACCACTAGCGAGACTGAGGTCTCTCTGCAAAAACATAAATTAAGCAAACGTGAGTACAAAGGTACTCAGCAAGACTTACATCAAAACTAGCTACATATGCATCAGTATCAACAAAGGGGGTGGTGGAGTTTGACTGCAGCAAGCCAGCTTGACTCGGTGGCTATCCTAAACTATGATTGCAAGTAACACTTTTAAGGTGGCACACACGAGTCCACATATTCACCAATCAATACACCACTATGGATCCGCTCCCGTCTCCCTACGAGAAGGCCATCCATAGCACTCACGCTTATCTTGCGTGTTTTAGAGTATCCACTTTCACTTGTCTATGAACTGTAATAGGCAACCCACAAGTCCATTACCGCGGACACGGCTATTCGAATAGATCATATATAAAACCCTGCAGCGGTGTACTTCTTCACACACGCTCTCACCACTTACCGCTGTTTACACGACATGTACTCGGCAACCTTCAAGCGGAGGCCCAGCGAGGGTGTCGGCCACGACCTGACTAACCACACAAGTCTCTCATCTAGGTTTATCGCCTATTTGGGTTCCATCCGTGGGGAGATCCGGCCGGGGTGTCGCTCACGGCCCCAAACGATGTGTACAGGGTTCCCGCATCACCAAACGGGCGATCGGTACACCGTGCCACGTACCTGCCGCGTCACAGCCCACCCCGAGGGTCAGCGCTGCGCACGACCTCTAGTAAACTACAAATACCAGAAACTAGTTGCAACTCCTGGACAGAGATCATGTTGATTAATAAGTCGAGAGAGTCAATTAAGGATCCCAATGTGTGGTAGTAGCTGTTTCATGGACCAACCAACACAGAACTCAGTTCCTGAGGACGGCTACAATGAGACAACCAACCATGTACTCCTACATGGCCTCTCATCGCTACCTTTACCAAATCGTGTTCACACACTTAGCTCTCAACAGTAAGACATGTTCACCACATTCCAATTCATCCCCGATGAATCAGACCTGACACAACTCTAAGCAATAGCAGGCATAACCAGAAAGCATGAATGAGTAGGCACAACATGGCTCAAACAACTCCTACTCATACAAGTGGGTTTCAACTATTTACTGTGGCAATGACAGGTCATGCAATGGAAAGGGGTTCAACTACCGCAGCAGGTAACAGTTGAAGCGTTGTTGTCCTAATGCAGTCAAAGAGAGCAAGAGCGAGAGAGTGGGATTGTATCGGAATGTTCAATGGGGTTTGCTTGCCTGGCACTTCTGAAGATAACATTGGGTCTTCATCGGTGTCATCGAACTCATCGTCGGAACACGTCTACTGAGAGGGAACAACACCGGCAACAGAGAAAGAAACACAATCAATGCAATGCAATAATATGATGCATGATCATGACATGGCAATATGCTGTGGGTTGAGCCAATGCAACTAGCAACACAATTAAATGAAGTTGGTTTGAATCCAAGATTCAAATTCAAACTCCATATGTGATTATTTAAATGCCATTTAATTGATTTGACCTGATCAGCAGGTTTAACTTGTTCAAACATGCATGAAAATGCCATAAACAGATTCCTTGGATTTTTCTGATCAATTTTCATATATAAATTATTTTCATCTGAGCTACGGTTGATTTTATAAGATTTTTAGAAGTTTAAAGCATTTTCTGGAATTTCTAAACCTTTTCTGATTTATTTTAATTCCAGAAAAGCTTTATTGCGTCAGCACTGCATCAGGATGAGGTCAGCAGTCAACAGGGCTGGTCTAGGTCAAACCTGACCAGTGGGGCCCACTGGTCAGTGACCCACAAACTAACAGGGTTAGTTAGTTTTTAAACTAACACTAACTAAACTGTTGGTGGGGCTTGGGCCCACATGTCAGTCTACAGGGCCTAATTAAGTTTAGTTTTAAACTAAACTAATCTAACAGGGATTGGCCCCACGTGTCAGTGACTCATAGAGCTAAGCATAGTGATTAGTACTTAAATGAAACCTAAACTAAAACTAAACAACGGCCGGCCCCACATGTCATGGACACAGGGGGGGGTCCAGCCGGAGGCAAACAGGGTCAAAACCACCGGCGGCTCGATGCCGGCGAGGCCAAACGGGGTGGCAGTGCTCGTAAATCCTCCTCCGACGACCAAACGACCGGCGGAAGGCATCAACGTGACGCGGGCACTCTTCCGCATCGAGTGGTGGCAGTAGTTGGCCCTGGGGTGGTCGGAAAAGTGGCCGGCGATGAGGTCCAGCGGCGGCAGCGGTCGGGCTGGCGCGGGCGTGGCGCTGCAGGCTGCGGCTGAGCACGCTGAGGGCACCAGGAGGGAGCCCGTGCTCTCCCGCATCCATCCCCGCAAGTGGGAGGAGCTGGGGTGGCCGGAGCTCGTCGAAAACGAGCTCATGGCGGCGTCGGAGTTCGGGCTCCGTCGAGTTAGGCGCTGCGGGGCACGGGGAGGTGAGCTGATGGCTGCTACGTGTTCGGGAGGTCATTAGGAGCTCAGTGGTGCACTCAGGTGGATGCCCCAGTGGCTATAGCCACGACGGCGACATTGCCGGCGGTGAGGGGTTCTCGGGCACGGTGGGGGTTGGAGCTACAGCACGCGCATGAGTAGAGGAATAGGGAGAGGAGCAAGAGGGGCTCACGGCGGTTGCAAAGGTCGTCGAAGTGGGCTCGGGGAGGCACCAGCCACCGCGAATTCGACGGTGAGGTCGTCGGCGGCCGACGAGGGGAACGGCTGCGCAGACGGCGTTCGGAGACGTGTGGTGCCGCGTGGCTCGGCGGAGGGGTACAGGGTGACGAGGCGGAGCTCTGGGGCTCATCGGAGGGGCGAGAGGTGGACGGTGGCCGCGGTGGTTCAGGACGGCGGCGACGACAGCGTTCGGGCGCTCGCGGGGAAGAGAGACAGAGGAGGGGAAGGGGGCGAGTGAGGGGTCAGATCGATCCGGACGGCAGTGGGGTGGTCATCCGCAGCGTCGCGCTAGCGAGGGGAGGGCCAGGCAGGCAGGTGGCGTGGAGGCACGGCCGTGCGCGCGCGCCGGCCACACGCCTGGCCGACTGGCGCCTGGAGGACGACGGCGGTGGTGGGCTGGGCCGCTACAGTGCTGGCCACACAGGTAAGTGGCTCAGGTGGGCTTCCTCTTTCTCTGTTTTCTATTTAGTTTCTGTTTTCTATTTTTTTACTTTTGTTTTGATTTAATAAAAATGCCAGAACATTTTCATAAATCATGAAACCAAGCATGGCTACTGTTTGGAATAAATCCAACAGTAAACATTTTAGTTTATGATTATTTGAGCATTTAAAATAATATATAAAATTTAAATGCCCAAATGTAAATAAGATATGATTTAATTCAAAAATCTAGAATGGTCTTAGAAATAAGTGCAACATTTTTGGCAGGGGTTTTTAATCAATCCAAAAATGATGAACTTTTCCAAGGGGCATTTTGGGTTCATTGAAAAGGATTTTAATTTGACCCTAGTTAAATTCGTTTAGTGCTAGGGTTTGAGCATCCCCATTTCAGGTTTTCCTTTGAAGATAAACATGATGCAACAGACAGGTGCTATCCTAAAGCAAGGTGAAGCTGGGGATGTGACAACTCACCCCCACTAAACAAGAATCTCGTCCCGAGATTCAGGACGTGAGATAAGATATCAGAGGAGACACTAACTAACACAAACTTCATGATCCAAGTGTCCTCTATATAAATGTTGATTGCTTGCCTCATGTTGATCCTGGCTTCCTTGCTTTCGAGATCTTCGTCCAAACGGTGATGATGAGAGAAACTCTAAAACATTGATCTTCCGAAAGATCGAGCAACTCAAGATCAACCCATGGAGTGAGACGTTGAAACATCTCTTGAGCTGAGACACGGGGTACACCTCCAAGGGGATGGAGTGAAACAATGATGAAGGTTCGCCTGATGGCAATAATTCCACACCTAAGAAGATGGTGATTGATACCACCAGACGGGGCACCTTAGAGAAGGTGACTCGTAGAGTTATTCCCTTAAGTGGCAAAAAGAATTACTTTTGATATAGAGAACATTGAAATTCCCTATACCAGCCTAAGGCAAACACAATCGATCATTTGACGGAGTCCAAAGGAATGACATTCTCCATATAGAATGGATGATGTGGACTGCCTTGTAAAAGACAATGCCAAGGTTGATTTTGCTTATCACCGGAAATGGATGGGACCTATGGCAAGTCTATTGCTGAAGATAATCCTGAACAGCAGTGATTGAGAACGGTAACCCATGGAAAATCGGCACATTGGCGGTGCAAGCTGGGAACAAAATGCAAATGCTGGGAATGATTCAGGAAACTGGGAAGAGTCCCAACAGTAGAGAGTAAATCTACTCTTGAGGGGTTATAGCATAAGCAGGAGCACGGGGAGCAATCCCGGTTGGTGTCGAGGATAACACCTAGTGCTTGTGCGTGCTCTCAAGAACTTGAGTATTCCCATATTCATCAAGGTTTTACCAATATCCGTGTCAAGGATCCTGGCAACATCACATACTACCATGATGAATAACGATGGATGATGCAGATGCAAAGGAAGATAACACTTCTCAGATTTCACCCTAGCAGAGTCAAGGGGCAAAATCTGGATGATCGACCGAGACACATTTAGCACTCCGCTTCTAATGTTCTCCTTGATGTGTTAGCGTAAACCATTCATAGATATGTTTGGTATCTTGAACATCAGGTAAAGGTCGGACTTCGGAAGCACAAGAATCCATAAGGAACAACTAGGGAGTAAATCCTACGAAGTCCTTATGGGGAGGTGGCCAACTTCTTCAATCAAGATTCTACAACAATAGTTCTTCCGGCCGGGTGTGTTGGCCACGACATCCACCTTACCGGTTATCGAGAGACCATTATTATAGATCTTGGGAAATGCACCAACCATCATATCTGCCTGAGATTCAGTTCTGGTTGGTGTCAGAATATTCCAGACTCATCTAGTCTAGAAGGAAAAATGAAAGTTGCAACACAATTCGTCGAGACGACGTTGCGAGATTCTCGGGAATGAACTACGGTAGCAAGCTCCAAAACATGAGCTGGTTCTACTACAAACCTGTGAACATGTTGTCCAAGACAAGCATGACCACATAGCAGTCTTACGATAAAACACTATCGAGTTCAGGTGGGGAACCATCAACAAGGATAGCGAAGTCCTAACATAGGTCATGATTCTTAAGAAGGAACCTCTTCTCCTTGAGCTAATCAATCAGTGGCTTGGTGTGCTAGGGATATATATAGAGTGAAGGTTGCAAGTCTCCAAACCACAGAATACTTCGCACGTATGCATGACTGACTTGGGATGATTCCACAGAAAACAAAATAAACTTTCTCAAACTCACGGTGGCAACTTACATCAATTACACATGAATTAGGGAAAGTCTCTCCTCTCATCCAACATATACCTCATGAACGAGACACGAAGGCAATGCTTACAAAGTTTCCAACACTAGCTTAAATGTTCAGCATGAATCGTGGTCAAGATAAACGATGTTGATGGGCTCAACAACGGGTCATCGAGATATCCATGAAGATGGAATTCCACAATTTATATGAACAAGGTGGTAGCATTGGTCAGACCAAGGGGATATAATGGTGTAGGCTCGAGGAATCATCCCCGAGTAAGACAACATTATGAACATCGTTGGTTCTGATTTGATTTGATGATAGCCCATACTCAAATCAAAGTTTTGGACAAGACAATAGATCCAGCAATTGATCACGGGGATCAATTGGAGAAGATATCATCTATCTTCAATTCACACACAAGATATCCCTTTGGAGTGAGCTATGTGGGTGAAGCTTTTATCTTCCAACTCTCCAAGTTGTTGTTTAGCTTAGCCAACCAGTTCAGGGTATCCAACACATATTCTTGGAGAAGTGATGGTTTATAAGGAACCAACTTGATCACGAACTCAACATAGCGGTCAGGTGACAACCTGGTAATACTTCCGAGAAGATATTCGGAAAATTACGAACCACCGATATGTTACTAAGCTCGAGAACAATCTTGCTTTTCAGAGCAAGACGATATGATCAAATGAGCGAGGGATTGACACAATCCTAACTCATTGATCGGAGAGTGCACCACGTAAGATGGACTAGGTAGCACGGTCAATCTTAGAATGGTGATTAGTAACCAACACACTAAGAATGAAATTGTTGTCCTTTAACCGCCAAGCAACTAGATTGCTAGGGGTATTGATTTCACACATCACAATTCACTTGTCAGCATTCCGGTTACAAAACACGGAGGCGGAGGAATAAACGATGATGCGGAGAAGTATCACCTTATCAAAAGTTCATAGGAGGTGGTGCAATTCCCATGACATTCTTGACATAAGGACGGTAATACTCCAGGATAGAACAGATTATAAGCTGGATTAGCGTTCTTCATCTGCGGAGTACAACTTCTTTGACCCAGTCCTGGATATGGATAAGGTACTGGAGTTTGGTTCTCCTAGTCATTCCGAGATAGAATGAATTAACGGATCACAAGAGTAAAAGGAATCGATGAACACAAGTGCACGACTACTCCTGACTATCAATTGATAGACGAGGATCATAATACAACTAAAAGGAGACAACTCAAGGAACATATAACTTTGTGAGATGTGGATGCATAGATTAACATGTCGAACGAGTTCAACATATTTCTTTCGGATAACCCATGCAGAAAGTAGAATTGGCAGAGTCACAATATGAATGGAGTACTACTCAGGAGCACTCTGGTTGTGATCTTTTGGTTCGGAGGAACTTCTACCAAGGGTGGTTCATGGTATTTGGAAGAAGGATATACCACGGACCACGAGGACTATCACAAGGTTACTAATATCCTAAAGGAACGAGCAAATACTACCAACATGAAGTAGGTAGAATGAATCTTGGATTCAAGAACCCAGAAATATAATGCCTACTAACTAAATGGCATCACGGGATGCTTTCGAGAACAATGGCCAGATTCATCACATCGGGAATACAGAGTATTGCTAGATTACTGGGTGATTCTCTAGAACACCTATGGTCATAATAATAAGTCCAACATATATGTCGAGGTAACAGAGTGCCTCAACACACCGACTAGTGTGGTTAATCTGGCCTAAAAGGACATTAAGAACAAACAGAAATGATTTGCAAATGCATCAGACTATTTAGAAACCTGGGATGACTCGGACAGCATAATGGTTGCAAATGCTCGAAAATACTTTTGAGATCCAAGCAAAAAGGTAGCATATCCACTTCACATCATAATGTCAAGGTTCTGAGATCAACAATTGAACACACAGTAGTGGAAGAAACTGAACTGAGGATTGAAACCACAATAACGAGATCCTGATAAATAGAATGAGAATCCTAGTTTCTTAATCCCCGTAGAAGAAGAAGGTGACTCAGATCAGAAAGTCATGGGGTAAAGGAGTAAAAGAGCCTTACGTTCCCTTCCACAAACAATTCCCTTACATAACTAAAGAGTTTCTAGACACGACTTCGACCAGTTTGGCTTGCTAATCCTACAGGCAGTCAGGCTCTGATACCAAAGCTGTCAGGACCCCGATCCTAAGTCACACAGGTCTAGCCTGTAACACATCATATCACTTTGCGGCCTCACGCACGGTATCCCCACGGGTGCCACCTTACCTGGCCCGGGACCGTTTGCGCATTTTGGCACACGTATATGATAGTGTCGCTAGCATCCAAATGACAGAGAACCCGGGCCGACATGACTAGTTATAAACCAAAAGTGGCACTAAATTACAGAGACAGGCATACATGACCCAGCAACGAACGTGTCGGTCATCAACGTATGAACCCAAGTCGTAGCAAGCTACAAGGACTTAAAGGAACAACGCGTGACATTTCCCCTAAGGGACAGACACAGGAACGAAGAAGGACACATGCCGGCCAGCCTAAGTATTCCGGAGCAGTAGCAAGCTACCAAGGCTCAGAGGAAGCACTAGGAGACATTTCCCTGTAAGATAGGCTACCAAGGGTAAACAACTAGGTGTCGGATCCCACACATAGCAATACACATTACACGTACGCATAACATGCAAGTATGTGCTGTACAACATGGCATCACAACATAACTCAACAACTCATATAGATAAGGCCCATAAGAGCCATCATAGCATTTATTACAAACAGAGGTCACATGACCCAACATACAGAGCATACAGGCAACGGAAGCATAACATGTCTGAGTACAGACAACTACAAATGAAAAAGGCTGAGAAGCCTGACTATCTACAAGACCCTCCCAAGAGTACAAGATCGTAGCTGAGGTAACAAGCTAAACGTCGAAGTCCACGCGGAACCACTGGCGAGACTAAGGTCTCTCTACAAAAACATAAATTAAGCAAACGTGAGTACAAAGGTACTCAGCAAGACTTACATCAAAACTAGCTACATATGCATCAGTATCAACAAAGGGGGTGGTGGAGTTTGACTGCAGCAAGCCAGCTTGACTCGGTGGCTATCCTAAACTACGACTGCAAGTAACACTTTTAAGGTGGCGCACACGAGTCCACATATTCACCAATCAATACACCACTATGGATCCGCTCCCGTCTCCCTACGAGAAGGCCATCCATAGCACTCACGCTTATGTTGCGTGTTTTAGAGTATCCACTTTCACTTGTCTATGAACTGTAATAGGCAACCCAGAAGTCCATTACCGCGGACACGGCTATTCGAATAGATCATATATAAAACCGTTTACACGACATGTACTGGGCAACCTTCAAGCGGAGGCCCGGCGAGGGTGTCGGCCACGACCTGACTAACCACACAAGTCTCTCATCCAGGTTTATCGCCTATTTGGGTTCCATCCGTGGGGAGATCCGGCCGGGGTGTCGCTCACGGCCCCAAACGATGTGTACAGGGTTCCCGCATCACCAAACGGGCGATCGGTACACCACGCCACGTACCTGCCGCGTCACAGCCCTCCCCGAGCGTCAGCGCTGCGCACGACCTCCAGTAAACTACAAACACCAGAAACTAGTTGCAACTCCTGGACAAAGATCATGTTGATTAATAAGTCGAGAGAGTCAATTAAGGATCCCAATGTGTGGTAGTAGCTGTTTCATGGACCAACCAACACAGAACTCAGTTCCTGAGGACGGCTGCAATGAGACAACCCACCATGTACTCCTACATGGCCTCTCATCGCTACCTTTACCAAATCGTGTTCACACACTTAGCTCTCAACAGTAAGACATGTTCACCACATTCCAATTCATCCCCGATGAATCAGACCTGACACAACTCTAAGCAATAGCAGGCATAACCAGAAAGCATGAATGAGTAGGCACAAGATGGCTCAAACAACTCCTAGTCATACTAGTGGGTTTCAACTATTTACTGTGGCAATGACAGGTCCTGCAATGGAAAGGGGTTCAACTACCGCAGCAGGTAACAGTTGAAGCGTTGTTGTCCTAACGCAGTAAAAGAGAGCAAGAGCGAGAGAGTGGGATTGTATCGGAATTTTCAATGGGGTTTGCTTGCCTGGCACTTCTGAAGATAACATTGGGTCTTCATCGGTGTCATCGAACTCATCGTCGGAACACGTCTACTAAGAGGGAACAACACCGGCAACAGGGAAAGAAACACAATCAATGCAATGCAATAATATGATGCATGATCATGACATGTCAATATGCTGTGGGTTGAGCTAATGCAACTAGCAACACAATTAAATGAAGTTGGTTTGAATCCAAGATTCAAATTCAAACTCCATATGTGATTATTTAAATGCCATTTAATTGATTTGACCTGATCAGCAGGTTTAACTTGTTCAAACATGCATGAAAATGCCATAAACAGATTCCTTGGATTTTTCTGATCAATTTTCATATATAAATTATTTTCATCTGAGCTACGGTTGATTTTATAAGATTTTTAGAAGTTTAAAGCATTTTCTGGAATTTCTAAACCTTTTCTGATTTATTTTAATTCCAGAAAAGGTTTATTGCGTCAGCACTGCATCAGGATGAGGTCAGCAGTCAACAGGGCTGGTCCAGGTCAAACCTGACCAGTGGGGCCCACTGGTCAGTGACCCACAAACTAACAGGGTTAGTTAGTTTTTAAACTAACACTAACTAAACTGTTGGTGGGGCCTGGGCCCACATGTCAGTCTACAGGGCCTAATTAAGTTTAGTTTTAAACTAAACTAATCTAACAGGGGTTGGCCCCACGTGTCAGTGACTCATAGAGCTAAGCACAGTGATTAGTACTTAAATAAAACCTAAACTAAAACTAAACAACGACCGGCCCCACATGTCATGGACACAGGGGGGGGTCCAGCCGGAGTCAAACAGGGTCAAAACCACCGGCGGCTCGACGCCGGCGAGGCCAAACGGGGCGGCAGTGCTCGGAAATCCTCCTCCGACGACCAAACGGCCGACGGAAGGCATCAACGTGACGCGGGCACTCTTCCGCATCGAGTGGTGGCGGTAGTTGGCCCTGGGATGGCCGGAAAAGTGGCCGGCGACGAGGTCCAGCGGCGGCAGCGGTCGGGCTTGCGCGGGCGCGGCGCTGCAGGCTGCGGATGAGCATGCTGAGGGCACCAGGAGGGAGCCCATGCTCTCCCGCATCCATCCCCGCAAGTGGGAGGAGCTGGGGTGGCCGGAGCTCGTCGAAAACGAGCTCTCGGCGGCGCCGGAGTTCGGGCTCCGTCGAGTTAGGCGCTGCGGGGCACGGGGAGGTGAGCTGATTGCTGCTACGTGTTCTGGAGGTCATTAGGAGCTCAGTGGTGCACTCAGGTGGATGCCCCATTGGCTATAGCCACGGCGGCGACATTGCCGGCGGCGAGGGGTTCTCGGGCACGGTGGGGGTTGGAGCTACAGCACGCGCATGAGTAGAGGAATAGGGGGAGGAGCAAGAGGGGCTCACGGCGGTTGCAAAGGTCGTCGAAGTGGGCTCGGGGAGGCACCAGCCACTTCGAATTCGACGGTGAGGTCGTCGGCGGCCGACGAGGGGAACGGCTGTGCAGACGGCGTTCAGAGACGTGTGGTGCCGCGTGGCTCGGCGGAGGGGTACAGGGCGACGAGGTGGAGCTCTGGGGCTCATCGGAGGGGCGAGAGGTGGACGGTGGCCGCGGTGGTTTAGGACGGCGGCGACGACAGCGTTCGGGCGCTCGTGGGGAAGAGAGACAGAGGAGGGGAAGGGGGCGAGTGTGGGGTCAGATCGATCCGGACGGCAGTGGGGTGGTCATCCGCGGCGTCGCGCTGGCGAGGGGAGGGCCAGGCAGGCAGGTGGCGTGGAGGCACGGCCGTGCGCGTGCGCCGGCCACACGCCTGGCCGACTGGCGCCAGGAGGACGACGGCGGTGTTGGGCTGGGCCGCTACAGTGCTGGCCACACAGGTAAGTGGCTCAGGTGGGGTTCCTCTTTCACTGTTTTCTATTTAGTTTCTGTTTTCTATTTTTTTTACTTTTGTTTTGATTTAATAAAAATGCCAGAACATTTTCATAAATCATGAAACCAAGCATGGCTACTGTTTGGAATAAATCCAACAGTAAACATTTTAGTTTATGATTATTTGATCATTTAAAATAATATATAAAATTTAAATGCCCAAATGTAAATAAGATATGATTTAATTCAAAAATCCAGAATGGTCTTAGAAATAAGTGCAACATTTTTGGCAGGGGTTTTTAATCAATCCAAAAATGATGAACTTTTCCAAGGGGCATTTTGGGTTCATTGAAAAGGATTTTAATTTGAACCTAGTTAAATTCATTTAGTGCTAGGGTTTGAGCATCCCCATTTCAGGTTTTCCTTTGAAGATAAACATGATGCAACAGATAGGTGCTATCCTAAAGCAAGGTGAAGCTGGGGATGTGACAGTCTCCGGCGTGGGCGGAGGCACCGATGGGCTCGGGAAGCCGCGCCGCTCCCATCCAGAGGCACAGCTCGTGCCGGGGAGGACCAGGACGGCGGCGGCGCGCGGCAACCGCAAGCGGAGGAGGCGACGGCCGGTCATGGGGACGGCGGCGACAGGGCTCCGGCGACTCGGCGAGGGGATGGGGAGGCTCGCTCGACTCCGGGGAAGTCGAGGGTGGTGGCTAGGGGAAGAGAGGAGGTGCGGACCGCCGAAATCGAGGAGGGGCAGAGGCGGCGGCCGTGGTGGTCAAGTACGGCGAGGAAAGGCTCTGGAGCTCGTAGCGCTCGGGCGGATGGATGGGGAAGTTGCTGGGAGTAAGGTGAGGCCGATGAGATGCTCGGGTGGCCTTTATATAGCGAAGGGCGAGGTGCCGAGCTGGATGCTGCCGCTCGGGCGCGGCCAAGGCTCTGGCGACGTGCAGCGAGCATGGGAAGGCGATGAGGGGGGGTGCGGACGAGTCATAGTGAGGAACTATGCAGGGGGGGCCGAGAGCATATGAGGAAACGACCGAGCACTGCTGAAGCATGGTCGGCCACAGTGCACTCGTGGGCGCGCGGGGACGAGCACCGACGAGGAAGCGGACAGAGGGGGCAAGGGGTCAGGGCGACGCAGGCGAACATGGGGAGGCTACTGGACACGGTGGGAGGTCGAGACGAGGAGGGAACGGACGAACACATCGCCGAATTCGAGCTAGAGCACGTTGGCTCAATGCCAAGGTGGTGGTCACCCCGCGCACTGGTGCACACAGTGCCATACTGTTTGCCAAACGATCTCTGGGGGTTTGTCCTTCCTGGGGAGGTTTCAACTGTTGTGGTAGAATGGTGAAAGGTGATACGGTTAAGCAGAAATCTACCTCTGAAGTTTACTGTAGTAAACTTGATCATGAAGTAATGATCAACTGAGGTAGGATTAGAGGCACAAGAGTTGTCTGGGGTGATTAGCTAAGGAAGACTTACCATACTGGGGAGTTTGGCAGGAAATGGACCAGGATTTAATAGGGTTGCTTTGCAACTGCCAAATCTGGTCCAGAAATAAGATGATGAAGTAGCACTCACTTGGAGTAACCACTTGAGCTGAATTTTGGTGTAGAGGGATTATTTGACCACAGAGAGATGCTGTAAAAAGATCAGGCCATTTGCAGTTACCAAAGTGGCACTTCCTTCACAATACTCCATTCTGGCCAGTAACTTAGAAAATTTACTGAGGGTAAATGGGTAGGTGGATTGAGCCAGAACTTTGTGGAGGGAGTAGATGTAAATGTAAGAATTCCCTAGTAAATTTCCAGCTCAAATGAATCAAGGTAAAATAGGCTTGTTTCACAAAGTGGAAATTTTACCAGAAAACAAGATTTGGAGCTGAGCACACATAGATGATCTCCATGAGCTGTAACTTGGTAGAGACTCATGATTTGGTCAAATGAAGGATGTGACCAAGTTTCATCTCATTTGGACATGCCTAGAATATACTTCCTTCACAAAGTTCCCTACTGGGCAGAAACTTTGGAAAATCATTGAAAAATATTCAATAGGAAAATGAGTGTGAAAATTGGCACATGTCAATGATATGGACATGAAAAGATGCCCAAGGAGTATGGAGTCAATTGGCCAAATATAAATAGCACTTGCTTCACAAGGTGCCATTTAGGGCAGAATAGGAAAAGGAATATTTGAGAAATATGTTTGAACATGGCAAGGAAAAGTTTTTTGCATATTGGAGCAAGATATGACCCAAACAAATTATTAGGATTTATTTGGGAATTTTAGGAGTGACAGAAATATAGGTTGCTTCACAACCTAGGGCAGACAGGGTTATTCCTTTAACAGAAAAAGGAATATTCCCTAGAAAAAGAAATTAGGGTTTGGTCAAGCAGTGGAGTGACATGATCTTGGCAAGGTTTTGAGAATGATGAGCCACTTGGGAGGAAAAAAAGAGGACGATTTCCCAGGTGACAAGGCCACAGAACCACTCCCAAAAGAAAAACAGAGCAAAACCCAATAAATTAAAAAGAAAAAGAAAAGGGCCAAAAACCAGGCAGTGACATATTCTCAACATATCAATCTACATCTACTTTACTTTTATTGCTTTTATTTTCTGTTCTTATAAACAAAAAAACCAAAAATATAAACTATCATCTCTATCAGATCTCACTTTCATGAGTGACCGTAAAGGGATTGACAACCCCTTATCGCATTGGCTGCGAAGTTCTTATTTGTTTGTGCAGGTGCGAGGGACTCGCTCGTAGTCTCCTACTGGATTGATACATTGGTTCTCAAAAACTGAGGGAAATACTTACGCTACTGTGCTGCATCTCCCTTTCCTCTTCGAGGGAATACAACGCAAGCTCGAGAAGTAGCATGCCTCTGCTGTCCCTACGCCCATATCGCTAATGTTAATGTAAAATCACATGAAGCATTAAGCAATGCCACCTAATGTCACTATAAGTAATGGTCTAGTGCCATTGATAAATTGAAACAATGCCACCACCATTTTATGAAGTGCTTCCGTCTTGCTTTATTTCCCATGAATTGTGTTTTTGCAGTTACACTTAAATCTCACACCGCTAGCATTGCTTCATCTCAGTGGAACTGCACAAATTTGATTGCACATTTACCGACCATGTGCTACTCTCATGAAAGTAATACTAATGCTATTGTTCTGCATGTTAATGTAGTGGCAGTGTTGATGTGATGTGACGCTACTTACTTAAGGACACTTTCATACTGTCAATCTAGTGCCAATTATAACACAATAGATTCTGCTGTTAATCATGCACCACTGCAAATATCTGTCACTGTTTAAATAACCGTATTTCGTATTTGCGCAAACATGGATGTCTGTCTCCATATCGTTTCGGGATGTCTGTCTCTGTATTGTTTCTATCCGTGCAATCAAAAGAACACACCTCAGTTTTAGTAGAACTGCGCAAAATGAGATGGATATCCCTCCTTGCCATCCTCTAACCACCCGTCTTCCAGGTATTCCTACATTGGTAGTTACTAGGTAGAATGACCAATGCAATATAAAAGAAGTTGATTCGTACTTTTTACTTCCTTATTGCAGTGTAGGGACGAGTGAAAACAACTGCATCCTAGTGCGGAATGCACTTTCTACCAGTTCATCCATGGACCAAGGACTGGCTGGCACGGCTGCACGGCGGTTTTTTAGATAGGTGCCCGGATAAGAGGCATTGTGGTCTACTTATTTATGCAAATAGAGGTGCTTAAATTTAGTGGAATGCACAAGAGTTTCAGCTGGTCAGTAAATTACATTGTTCAGTTCTGCATTCCAGCTGAGAACACAGTTATAATTGGTTATTTTGGAATGAGAGAACCTAACCCTGGGTGGTGGCAACAAGAAAAAACCAGAGTGAACTCTAGGAAATTTAAGCCTGCCGGGAGGCCCTTTGCTCAGAGAAGCCTTGCTTGTTTTTTCCTGATTTGTAAACCTTCTCACAACTTTGCCTTTTGCTGTGAACTAGTATATGTTTGTTATGTTCTATGAATCATTGAGATGTATAAAATTGCTTAAATTATGCTTTTCAAGTTTTATATGAAGCCGAGTTTAATGTGTGTGTTCCACATGAACGCTGGACTAGCGTGTGAATGTTTGGAATTTACATTGTGGCCTCAATAACTGCATGAACCACTGTAAAAAGATGCATACTTGCTTATATGTCAGACATCAGATTATTGATTCTTAGCTGGTCGATATCATAATGTTAAAGCGGGCTGAGCCAATGTGCCGTGTTTTGCACAACTGCTTACAAGTGGGGTAGCTCCAACAGTGTTTACAAGTACTTATGTATACGTCGGCGCACAGTTCTCAAACGAGTACTCTATTTCATCAAAACTCACACTGCTCGTATGATAAAACTAGTGAGGATGCATATGTTTCGGCAACATTTACAATGATTCACGTGCACACAAAAGTAGCAGCAGTTCCCATAGATGGATTCAAACAGAGTACTAGCCCCAAAGGGCTTGATAACATGCAAGGTTCAGATAATTAGACAAAATCCAAACTACTATTAAATACTAGCTAGGACAAGTATTTCATGCCTCGATCTAATTTGGGCTGGACACAAGATGGACCTTGCCATGAACATCATCGAGGACGTCCGGCAGCAGCTCAATCCTGTGAACCTTCATGAAGACAACCTTGTGGACTTGCCACTCATAAACTTGTTTGTGGAGGCATGCCACGTCATCTTCCTGCGTAAGCTTGACAAGAACAATATGCCTCACAAACGAAGGAGTAGCTTTGAACTTCTTGTGCTTCAGTACACCCTGGACAACACGCCTGACAACAATGAGGCTGGACTACAAATCTTCATTGGTATAAGCGCAAATGGCTTCCAGGATCCAACAGCCTAAAAACTCTGTTTTCCCAGTGCGTATATTCAGGTCATCCGCCTCATAGCGAGTGACATGTGCAACCACACAATCCTTGTCTGTATCAGGGTTCTAATTGAAACAGAAACAAATTATAAATTACTTTCAAGTATAAGAAACACAAGTTATTTAAAGCACTATGTATAGCATGGCATCGAAGCTAATAAATTTTTGCATTATCCATCACCACATACTTAGATGAAAAACCACAATCGAGATCGGCAAAGAAGAAAATCACATTGGGCAGCTCAGCGGG
>LR738715.1:794648025-794695334 GCA_902687465.1 Secale cereale
GGGGGGACACATCCTCGAAGGGGGAAAACTGCTCCTGCAGTGTCATGGGGGCTGTAACCTCAAACGGGCCACTGAAATGATCTCAGTAGTGGCTGTGAGCGTATCTCAGGTCGGCTCGGTGGCTGCCTCCATCTTCTTGGAGCTCTCTGTCTCGTGGGGATCAGCCTCCCGCGTCTGCTCCAATATCGACAGATCTTTGCCTGGTTCTCCTTGGTCCATCATGAAACTGACGAATACTAGGAGACCACTGAAAGGAAAACACAATCGCAATGACAATGAAACAAAAAGAGAGTGAGGATCGGTTACTGCATTGCAAAAGTTTTTTTTTCTCTAAACAAAAATATACCAACGTCACGGATCCCTTACCTTCCCTTCATTGGGAGAGAAGAACAGTGGCAGATGCGAGTGTTGCCTTTCTTTAAGACGGTGAGGGAGAAGGGGATTCAGCGAAGAGTGAAATGATGGTTGCTTCGTCCGTCAAACATAGACTGCGGGGAGGTGGGGTTTTGTTATACGACGGCTCGTTATTGCTGTGCAACGACCGGGGTGACTCTCCGCCTGGATACTGCCTTCTAATTTGTTGGATGGCATTTGGGCCCACGCGCTGCATGGCTTGCATGTCGGTGAACAAAAGTATAATGGCATTCAGTAGAGGGAGACATTTCGATGACCTAGGTAGATCCAGAAGCGGTATTGTATCCACTGTACTAGTAGTAATTGTTTTTCTAGGTAGCTGTAGAGTGTCTCCACTGTACTATTAGTAATTATTTCTCTGGGCCCCAGACAAAACAACCCATCCACCCTAGTAAATAGTAACAACGGGGCTATGCGGGGGCTGTGGCCCGTCTAGCCAGGGTTTTATTTATGTTTACCACATCATGAGCCCAGTTGTGTTTTTTTTCTGGCTGAAAATGGCTAGCCCAGTTCTATTTTTTTTAAAGAAAGACCCAAACGAGGCCTACTTGCTTTATCAGCCCTACTGGGCTGCAAATCTTCAAGACGAGGAGAGTTTTATTCGGTTTGCCAATAAATGAGCTGTACATTTTAAAAACACATCAAACCTGGAATTAGTTTCATTTCTTTTTTCATTACAAGATTTTAAATTCCATTGATTTTTATGCGTGGCAATTATTTGGATTTTATATTTATATAAATTAATTTTCAAAATAATTTGAATGTGAATTGATATTTCGGTATTAAAAACAGTTGACCACACCGAAATATGCAAAAAATCCGTATACTTTTTAACCATGGCAACAATATGGGGTGTAATGCTAACAAAAAGAAGATGGGTTCCAAAAAAATTCTTAAGAATTAGGAAATGAGCTGTACATTATTAGAAATAATGCACACAAGACAAGTAACTGTTGAATGTCAATCCAACGGCTGTCGTGCTTCTTCAATCTCTGCTTTTCCTGCTCCAGTCGCTCAAACAAGCGTCGGCGGGACTACCTGCTCCCTCCTCCCGCGGCTGGCTATGCTACCGTGCAGGTCTCACCGCCCCACTGTACTGCCATCGCTGGCCTAGCCATACGTGAGATGAACCCGTAAACCGTCGTACTCCTCCGCGTGGGAAACAACTGCCGAGTCTTCCTTGGCTCAGTGTCATTCCCTTCCTAGGCCTCGCCATCGTCCACCGCCCTGGTGCCCTCGGCGCAGCCTGGTCAACGTGGTCAATGAACGACATCCATCGGAAGTGGACTGTACGTGGAGAGGCTGATAGCTGGGTCCACGGCTGCACGCAAGGACATGCCTCCTTATTACGCGCAAAATAATGATTCCTCCACCTGAAAGCTAGGACCCACGGGAAGAGCTTCTATATTTCGTGAAAAAACGTCCCCCGCTGATAGGTCGGACCCACCAGCTATATCTTCGCACGTAAGGAAGTGCCTCCTTACGACGCACAAAAAAATGAATACCCCCTGCTAGCTGTGACCCACCATAGTGGGTGGCTCACTTGTGGGCCTACTTAGTTGACGGGGATAGAGGGCATTGTCAAGTTAGTCAATGTGAATGATTCTAGCTCCAGTGACCGTACGATGTCCATCCAACGGCCATAATGCTTCTTCAACCTCTGGTCTTCTTGCTCCAGCCGCCCAAAGCAGCGCCGGTCGTGCCACCTGCGCCTGCCTCCCGTGGCCGGTTGAGCTGCCACAGAGGCCTCACCTCCCCCATACTACTCCCATCGCTGGCCAGAGCATCCCTCCACTCACCCACACCCCCTGTTATTCTGCGACGACGACAGCCTCACACCGCAGCCGAACCAGTGAACCCTTGTACCCCTCTCCGCGTGGGCATCCACTTCCACGTCTTCCCCGACTCTGCGTCGTCCCCTTCCTAGGCCTCATCGTCATCCATCACCTTGGTGCTCTGGGCGCGGCGTGGTCAATGTGGTCAACGACCGACTTCCATCGGAAGAGTACTGTACGTGGAGAGGCTTACAGTTGGGTCCACGGCCACAAGCCAATTTTTTTGTGAGTTGCCAAGTAAGTTGCTTTGTCAGGCCTGTTGGGCTGCAAATCTTTCAAGACGAGGCGAGCCTCATTCGGCTGGCCGAGAAAATGGCCTATCAGTAATGAGAAATGGGTTGTACATTTTAGAACACATCAAACTGGCAATTAGTTTCAAATTTCTTTTTTTCATTTTGAGATTTTAAATTGCATTGATTTTTATGCGTGGACAATTTGTTGGATTTTATATAGATATACATTTATTTTTTAAATTAGTTTGAATGTGACTCAAACTTTTGGGATTAAAAACAGTTCGGACCGCACCGAAATATGCAAAATTTCGTATAATTTTTTAACCCTAGTCACAATACGGGCTGTAATGCTAACAAAAAGAATATGGGATCCAAAATAACCTTAAGAATTAGCAAATGGGCTGTAAATTATTAGAAATAATGGCAGATGGGTTGTATGATATTTCCATAGATTTGAGGCTTTCCTAAAAAAAGGTTGACGTACAAGCAGTGACTGTTGGATGTCCATCCAACAGCCGTCGTGCTTCTTCAATCCCTACTGTTCCTGCTCCAGCTGCTCAAACAAGCGCGGCGGGACTACCTGCTCTCTCCTCCCGTGGCCGGCTGTGCTACCGCGCAGGCCTCACCGCCTCACCGTACTCCCATCGCTGGTCTAGCCATCCCTCTACTCACCCACACCTGTTGTTTTCTCCAAGGACGACAGACGAACCAGTAAACCCTCGTCCTCCTCTGCGTGGGAAACAACTGCCGAGTCTTCCCTGGCTCCATGTCATTCCCTTCCTAGGCCTCGCCGTCGTCCACCGCCCTGGTGCTCTGGGTGTGGCCTGGTCAACATGGTCAATGAACGACATCCATCGGAAGTGGATTGTACGTGGAGAGGCTGACAGCTGGGTCCATGACCGTACACAAGGAAATGCCTCCTTATTACGCACAAAATAATTATTCCTCTGCCTGATAGCTAGGACCCACGGGAAGGGCTTCTGTATTTCGCAAAAAAAACATCCCCCCACTGACAGGTCGGACCTCCCAGCTATATCTTCGCACGCAAGGAAGTGCCTCCTTATGACGCACAAAAAAATTGAATACCCCCTGCTAGCTAGGACCCACCATAGTCTCTGGCTGACTTGTGGGCCTACTAAGTTGACGGGGACAGAGGGCTTTGTCAGGTTAGTCAATATGAACGATTCTAGCTCCAATGATCGTACGATGTCCATCCAACGGCCATAGTGCGTCTTCAACCTCTGGTCTTCTTGCTCCAGCCGCCCAAAGCAGCGCCGGTCATGGCGCCTGCTCCTGCCTCTCGTGGATGACTGTGCTGCCGCGGAGGCCTCACCGCCCCCATACTATTCCCGCCGCTGGCCTGGCCATCCCTCCACTCACCCACACTCCCTGTTATTCTATGGCGACGGCAGCCTCACACCAGCGGAACCAGTGAACCCTTGTACTCCTCTCCGCGTGGGCATCCACTGCCGCGTCTTCCCCGGCTCCACGCCGTCCCCTTCCTAGGCCTCGCCATTATCCACTGCCTTGGTGCTCTCGGCGCGGTGTTGTCAATGTGGTCAACGACCGACTTCCATCGGAAGAGTACTGTACGTGGAGAGGCTGACAGCTGGGTCCATGGCCACAACCCAGTTTTTTTGTGATTTGCCAAGTAAGTTGCTTTGTCAGGCCTGTTGGGCTGCAAATCTTTCAAGGCGAGGAGAGCTTCATTCGGCTAGCCGAGAAAATGGCCTATTAGTAATGAGAAATGGGCTGTACATTTTTAAAACACATCAAACCGGCAATTAGTTTCATATTTCTATTTCTCATTTCGAGATTTTAAATTGCATTAATTTTTATGCGTGGACAATTTGTTGGATTTTATATTGATATACATTTATTTTTAAAATCAATTTGAATGTGACTCAAAATTTCAGGATTAAAAATAGTTTGCACCGCACCGAAATATGCAAAATTTCGTATAATTTTTTAACCGTGGCCACAATATGGGCTGTAATGCTAACAAAAAGAATATGGGATCCAAAAAAACCTTAAGAATTAGCAAATGGGCTTTAAATTATTATTAATAATGACAGATGGGCTATATGATGTTTTCGACAGATTTGAGGCTTTCCTTAAAAAAGGTTGACATACAAGCAGTGACTGTTGGATGTCGTGCTTCTTTAATCTCTGCTCTTCCTGCTTCAACCACTCAAACAAGCGCCGGTAGGACTGCCTGCTCTCTCCTCCCCGCGGCCGACTGTGCTGCCTCGCAGGCCTCACTGCCCCACCATACTCCCATCGCTGGCCTAGCCATCCCTCTACTCACCCACACCTGCTGTTTTCTCCGGGATGGTAGACGGACTAGTAAACCCTCGTACTCCTCCATGTGGGAAACAACTGTCGAGTGTTCCCTGCCTCCATGTCGTTCCCTTCCTAGGCCTCGCCGTCGTCCACCGCCCTGGTGCTCTCGGCGTGGCCTGGTCAAGTGGTCAACGACCGACATGCATCTGAAGTGGATTACATGGAGAGGCTAACAGCTGAGTCCACGGCCGCACGCAAGGAAATGCCTCCTTATTACGTGCAAAATATTGATTCCTCCACCTGACATCTGGGACCCATCGAGGGCCTCTGTATTTCGCGAAAAAACGTTACCACCGCTGATTGCTCGGACCCACCAGCTATATCTTCACACACAAGGAAGTGCCTCCTTATTACGCACAAAAAAAAATACTCCCCCTGTTAGCTGGGACCCACTAAGTTGACGGGGACGGAGGGCTTTGTCAACATAGTCAATATGACCGATTCTAGCTCCAGTGAGCGTATGATGTCCATCCAACGGCCGTATTGCTTCTTCAACCTCTGGTCTTCTTGCTCCGGCGCACAAACCAGCTAGCAAACCAGCGTCGGTCGTGTCTCGTGCTCCTGCCTCCCGTGGCCGGCTGTGCTACCGTGGAGGCTTCACCCCCCTACTACTCCCACCGCTGGCCAGGCCATCCCTCCACTCACCCACACCCCCTGTTATTCTGCAGCAAAGGCAGCCTCACACCACAGCCAAACTAGTGAAACCTCGTACTCCTCTCGGCGCGGGCTTCCACAGCCGCGTCTTCCCCGGTTCCGCGTCGTCCCCTTCCTAGGCCTCGCCGTCATCCACCGCCCTGTTGCCCTCGGCACGGCGTGGCCAACGTGGTCAAGGAACGGCTTTGCATTGGACGTGGACTGTACGTGGAGAGGCTGACAACTAGGTCCACGGCCGCAGCAAGGAAGTGCCTCCTTATTACGCGCAAAATAATTATTCCTCCACCTGACATCGCGGACCCACCAGACGGGCCACCATATTTCGCAAAAAAAAGTTCCCCCAAGACTGCTGGGACCCACCAGGTACATCTTCGCACACAAGGAAGTGCCTGACAGTCGGGATCCACCTGGTCAAAGCGTATGTAGCGTTGTTATTCTGGTCGCGAACGTGTATGTACACACTGGTCGACGTAGAGGGGCGCATGTTTTCGTAGCAGACGCGCGCACGTAGCATGTACACATACGTACAGCGGCCAGGGTGCAAGAAAGTAAATACAGCCACGAACGTACATACGGGCGGGGTCTCGAACGCCTACTCGCGTGTATGTATGGCCAGGGCTCATGTACATGGCTGGGTCGGAATGGAGAAACAACGTCATCGTCATGTTCATGGGGAGCCAACCGGCTGGGTCGGAACGGCATGCGTCATCGTGTTCATCGGGAGGGCTTGGACGGAACAGCCGATGGAAATGAGGCCTGGCGTATCGCAGAACGGAGGAAACGGCCTTGTGTTCGACCAGGCATGATCGAAACGGGATCTTGTTCACCGGGAGGGGTCAGGCGTACCGCAAAACGGAGAAAATGGACCTCCTATGGTCGAAACGGGGGTCCCGTTGATCGAGAGGGGTGTGGCGAACCACAAAACGGGACTCCACGAGATACTGTTCATCTCCACCGTCGACCCCCTCCAGCCTCCACGGGCTACTGTTCATCCACAGTCGACCTCCTCCTGCCTCCACCTGCGACTGTTCAGCCTCCAGCACGTGCTACTCCACCGGCTACTTTTCAACCAGCCCTCTCCACGGGCTCCTGTTCAACCACCCCTCCACGGGCTCTGTTCATCCAGCCCTCCACGGGGTGGTCTTGTTCATCCAGCCCTCCACTGGGTCGTGTTCATGCAGCCCCAACTGGCTCGATCGATCGGGGTCCTATTCATCCAGAGGCAACACCACGGGGTCCTGTTCAGCCACCCCCACTGGGAACTGTTCATCCAAACCCCCTAGCAACGCTCACTGTTCATGCAGAGGCAGCATCGATCGTCTTCAGTTAGCAACAGTAGCGAAGGAATCGCTCGATCGGATTCAGTTAACAGCCATCGATCGATCGCTCGGGTTTAGTAACGCGTAGCCTACAGTGCAATTGCTCGGGTTCAGTTAGAGCTCAACGCCTCGCTCGGGTTCAGTTAGATCCCAACACCTCGCACCCACGCGCGTGCGTGTACGAGAGAAATGCGCATCGCTTGGCCCCAACCACCCACCGTAACCGGGAACACCCCGATATTTTCTGCGCCCTCGCTTCTACCACGTTTTTTCTGTCATGGACGGCCCAAAAAATGTCATGCAGCTGCGTCTCTGGCCCGCCCAGGACAAAAATCCCATTTTCAGTCATGATTTTATGTCATAGAAGTAGGACCCCACCACATATATGATGATATCGGGTTTGGTCACAATTATCGTCATAGAAGTGTCATAAGTATGATAGAAAAAAGTTTCGTTTGTCCCAAACTGTCACGGATGTGTCTCTTTTTTTAGTGGTGGTACGGTAACCCGGTTCTGGAAGTCATGTTACTAGACCATGATGAACCAAAGAACTATGAGGAAGCGATGATGAGCCTAGATTCTGCAAAATGGCTTGAGACCGTGAAATCTGTGATGGGATCCATGTATGAGAACAAAGTGTGGACTTTGGTTGACTTGCCCGATGATCGGCAAGCCATCGAAAATAAATGGATCTTCAAGAGGAAGATCGACACTGACGGTATTATTACTGTTTACAAAGCTCGACTTGTTGCAAAAGGTTTTCGACAAGTTCAAGGAGTCGACTACGATGAGACTTTCTCACCCATAGCGATGCTTAAGTCTGTCTGAATCATGTTAGCAATTGCCGCATTTTATAATTATGAAATCTGGCAAATGGATGTCAAAATTGCATTCCTGAATGGATATCTCAAAGAGGAGTTGTATATGATGCAACCAGAAGGTTTTGTCGATCCTAAAGGTGCTAACAAAGTGTGCAAGCTCTAGCGATCCATCTATGGACTGGTGCAAGCATCTCGAAGTTGGAATATATGCTTTGATGAGGTGATCAAGGCATATGGTTTTATACAAACTTTTGGAGAAGCCTGTATTTACAAGAAAGTGAGTGGGAGCTCTGTAGCATTTCTGATATTATACGTGGATGACCTATTGTTGATTGGAAATGATATATAATTTCTGGATGGCATAAAAGGATACTTGAATAAAAATATTTCAATGAAAGACTTCGGTGAAGCTGCTTATATATTAGGCATCAAGATCTATAGAGATATATCAAGACGCTTAATTGGACTTTCACAAAGTACATACCTTGGTAAAGTTTTGAAGAAGTTCAAAATGGATCAGTCAAAGAAAGGGTTCTTGCCTGTGTTACAAGGTGTGAAGTTGAGTAAGACTCAATGCCCGACCATGATGACCCACAAGTGTAGGGGATCTATCATAGACCTTTCGATAAGTAAGAGTGTGGAACCCAACGAGGAGTAGAAGGGAATGATAGGCAGTTTTCAGTACGGTATTCGCTGCAACCACTGAAATTATAGGTAACATATAGTTTTGTGATAAGGTAATTTGTAGCAAGTAAAAAAAGGTAAAAGTAAATAAGGTGCAGCAAGATGGCCCAATACTTTTTGTAGCAAAGGACAAGCCTGGACAAACTCTTATATGAAGGAAAGCGCTCCCGAGGACACATGTGAATTATCGTCAAGCTAGGTTTCATCACGATCATCTGATTCACATTCGGTACTTTGATAATTTGGTATGTGGGTGGACCGGTGCTTGGGTGCTGTCCTTACTTGGACAAGCCTCCCACTTATGATTAACCTCTATTGCAAGCATCTGCAACTATAAAATAAGTATTAAGGTAAACCTAACCATAGCATGAAATAAGTGGATCCAAATCAGCCCCTTACAAAGCAACACATAAACTAGGGTTTAAGCTTCTGTCACTCTAGCATCCCATCATCTACTTATTACTTCCCAATGCCTTCCTCTAGGCCAAAATAACGGTGAAGTGTCATGTAGTCGACGTTCACATGACACCACTAGAGGAGAGACAACATACATCCCATCAAAATATCGAATGAATACCAAATTCACATGACTACTAATAGCAAGACATCTCCCATGTCCTCAAGAACAAAAGTAACTACTCACAAGACATAATATTGTTCATGATCAGAGGGGTATTAATATGCATAATGGATCTGAACATATGATCTTCCACCAAGTAAACCAACTAGCATCAACTACAAGGAGTAATCAACACTACTAGCAACACACATGTACCAATCTGAGGTTTGGGTACAAAGATTGGATACAAGAGATGAACAAGGGTCTGAGAGGAGATGGTGCTAGTGAAGTTGTTGATGAAGATAACCCTCCCGAAGATTGGAGAGTTGTTGGTGATGACAATGGTGACGATTTCCCCCTCCCGGAGGGAAGTATCCCCGGTAGAACAGCTCTGCCGGAGCCCTAGATTGGTTTCCGCCAAGCTTCCGCCTCGAGACGGAGGCGTCTGGTCCCGAAAGCCTCCTTATGATTTTTTCCAAGTCAAAACACCTCATATAGTAGAAGATGGCCATCGAGGGGCCATCGGGGGGCCCGTGAGCCAGGGGGCGCGCCCAGAGCGGGGGTGGGGGTGTCGCCCCACCCTCGTGGACAGGTGGTGCCCCCCTGGTGATCTTCTTTCGCCAGATATTTTTTATATTTTCTGAAACCGTGTCCTGTGGAGTTTCGGGGCTTTTTGAGTTGTGCAGAATAGGTTTCCAGAGTTAGCTTCTTTTCCAGCCCAGAATTCCAGCTGTCGTCATTCTCCCTCTTCATGTAAACATTGTAAAATAAGAGAGAAAAGGCATAAGTATTGTGACATAACGTGTAATAACAACCCATAATGCAATAAATATCAACATAAAAGCATGATGCAAAATGGACTTATCAACTCCCCCAAGCTTAGACCTCGCTTGTCCTCAAACGAAAGCCGGTATCGAAAAATATGACCACATGTTTAGTGATAGAGGTGTCAATAAAAATAAAATACGGACATGAGGGCATCATGATCATTCTCATAACAACAACATATATAGATTGTCATATGATTCCTATGCTAAAGTAACAATTCATTCACAACATCAAGCATGAATCAGAAACTTCATTGGAAACCAACAAAATATGATCTCGGTCATTGAAGCAATTGCAATTTATCGTAACATCGGAAAGAGTCAACATAAAAGCTTTTCAGCAAGCCTACATACTCAACTATCATATAGTCTTTCACAATTGCTCACACTCATGCAATACTAATGGTTATGGAGTTTTAATCGGGCACAGAGAAAGATGGGGGCTTATGGTTTTGCCTCCCAACCTTTATCTCAAGGGTAATGTCAACAGTACTAGACCATGAAAACTTACATCCAAGTGGGTATATATGTCAGGATCTTTCCAACATAATGTGCTTGCCAAAGGATAAACTGTAAAAAGGAAAGGTGCTTTTCACCTTGACTCTTATAAGGCATAGATAAAAGATAGGCCCTTCACAGAGGGAAGCAGAGGTTGTAATGTGCTCTTATAGTTGGATGCACAAAGTCTTAGCGCAAAAGAAACGTCACTTTATATTGCCACTTGTGATATGGACCTTCATTATGCAATCCATCGCTTTTATTACTTCCATATCACAAGATCATATAAATCTTATTTCCTCCACACTAATAAATCATACATATTTTAGTGAGTTTGTAACATGACGACTTACTTGGAAGGATCTTACTCAATCCATAGGTAGGTATGGTGGACTCTCATGGCAGAACTGGGTTTAAGGATGTATGGAAGCACAAGTAGTATCTCTACTTGGTGCAAGGAGTTTTGGCTAGCATGAGGGGGAAAGGCGAGCTCAACATATTGGATGATCCATGACAATATACGTTATTTTGAATATAAGAAAACATAACCCATTATGTTGTCTTCCTTGTCCAACTTCAACTCTTTGGCATGTCATATTTTAATGAGTGCTCACAATCATAAAAGATGTCCAAGATAGTATATTTGTATGTGAAACCTCTCTTTCTTTATTACTTCCTATTAATTGCAACGATGACCAAAACTATGTTTGTCAACTCTCAACAACTTTTATTCATCATACTCTTTATATGTGAAGTCATTACTTCCCATAAGATCAATATGATCTCCTTGATACTTTTTTGTATATTTTCTTTTATTCTATCATGACCAAAGTGAGGAAATCAAGCCCTTGACTCAACACTAATCTTTATTATATAGCTCACGGACTTGATTACAAAGGGTAAAGATCATAAAGCAAAAGCTCACAACTAGATCATGCTAACTTTATTCTACTAGATCAAGATACTACCAAAAGGATTGAACTAGGAAAAATGGTAAAGATAGGAGTGATGGTGATACGATACCGGGGTCACTCCCCCAAACTTGGCAGTTGCCAAGGGGAGTGCCCATACCCATATGATTATGTCTCCTTCTTCGGGGGTGGTGATGATGGCTTCTTCCTTAACTTGCACTTAAGGGTAGAATTTTGCTCCCTTAGGTCATTGATCTCCTGCTCAAGGTTTAATATTTTCTTGCATAGTACCTGCTTGTTTTCCTGCAAAAGGTGAAAAGGGATAAATTCGATCTTAGATTTGTTTGCTCTGTCGGGGAGGCTTGACTTTTTGAACTCCACATGCATGTCTCTAGGTTGAGGTAGTGGGACTTCGTCTTCATCCGAGGTAGTCCAATCCTTCCCCTTGGAATCACGGTCTTCTTCTTCCTCCCTGGTCCAACCATAATGCTCCCAGTCCCCATAGACCTTAGGGTCAGCAAGGGAATCAGCCACATAACTTTCTCCCTCTGAATCCTGGGATGACATATTGCTTTTACCTGCGACAGAAACAGCTCGAAAAAAACATAGGATTTTTGCGTGATACAGAGGTCAAAACCTTCGAGGGTATATATATTGAATTTTTATCGACCAAACAGAGTAACATACAAGAAATCAGAGTCCGGGAGGCACACGATGTGCCCACGAGGCAGGGGGCACGCCCAGGGGAAGGGGGCGCGCCCTCCACCCTCGTGGACGCCTCGTGTCTCTTCCGGACTACCAATTATTTTTCTATTTTTCTAAATATTCCAAAACGGTGAAAAATTGCCTTTATAAGTGTTTTGGAGTCGGTTTACTTACTGTCAGGGATATTACTACTAGGTATAAACCGCTCAGGAGGGGTCGGTTTATGCCTATCAAGATTACTCCTACTGCAGCCCAGCGGGATATGGAGCGTGAAGCTTTATTACAGAAGACTAGAGATCCAAGGCCACAGAGGTGTTAGAGCATCTCGAGCCGCGCCCCCAAGACGCCCCCAGGACACCTTTTTAGGTTCGGTTTTAGGCTCGGACGGCGCTTTTCGCCGAAAACAGCCCAGCCACGCCCCCAACGCCCCCAGGACGTCAAAATAGCGCCGGCAATCCCAGGCCAAACCCAGTGCGCTGGGGGTCTCTTGGGGACGTTGGCGGAAGTTTTGGCGAATCACGTCTCACCACATGTACTTTTTCTTGGCCCACTTACCCATTCTCCTCACAGACTTTTGCTAGGGATCTGCTGTGACTTGGAAGATGCCCTATTTATTTTGCCGAATTCCGCCGGATGACCCCCAAGACACCGACGCTTTTGGTTCGGTGATGTTCTTGGGGGTGCGAACAGCTGGAGATGCCCTTAGGGCCCATAATGTGTAAACCGCCATACGGCGTGTAACTTGTGTTGTAAGATAGGAAAGATAGAGACCGAGTCGGGCACATTTATGAGCCGGCCTCGAGATTCTGTAAACCGGGCCGGACCCGGCGACGGTTCAAGGACAGAGAACAACAACTCGAGACACAGACAAAGCAGATTCTCTCCCTGTTTATCGAAACCCTAGCAATACCACACCAAACTAGACGTAGGCTTTTACCTTCATCTAAGGGGCAGAACTAGTATAAACCCTCGCGTCCTTGTCCGCTTTAACCCCTTTAAGCTAACCCGTAGCGATGGCTCCATGACTAAGTCCTTTTGCTAGGACATCTATCGTGACATAACCACGACAGTTGGCGCCCACCGTGGGGCTATCGCATGATGGTTTCGAGTTATTGAAGGATAACTTTGAAGGACTCAAGGGCTACGCCGTGGGCCGGATGGCTCAGAGTCGTCGCAGCAAGATCTTCATCGACGATGCAGGCTAGGGTCCCGAGGTCGATTCAATCGAGTACGGGTATCGGGTCCCCTTCGGCGGCATCCACATCTTCATTGGCAAGATCGGCGAACCGGGCCCTGAGCTGGACATCTTCCCAACATCGTCGAGTCGGCTCAGCATGCGAGACCTGCCCGGATTCGGCCCGCCGTGAAGCGTGTTTTCGTGGGAGCGGTTCACGGGGTACAAACTGAGGATGGATCGGAATCCGGTGGCGAGACCGTTGTTTATTCCCACGACGAGTCATCCACTGGAGAAACCGAGTCTCTATATATATTGCAAGATGGCCGGTCTAGGGGCTGTTCCGATGGTGACAGTATTCCGGACACCCTTGATCCACCGAGCCGGGTTGCTGTCTTCATGGCCGGTTCATAATCTGCGCAACAATCGTCAACTACGGCGGCGTTAACATCCGAACTGGCGGCAGCAGCGGCAGCTAGGGAAGGAGGACCGGTTCAGCCATCGGCTCAGATCTGACCGCTTTAGTTGATACTTTGACAGCACTGCTAATAGTGCAGGTCGGCCAAGCTGAGAAGGAACAACACGACGCGGAAGTTGCTAAAGTAAGGGGTCAAATAGATCAAGCTAAATTGGACCTGGCTGCTGAGAATACTAGGATGATCACAAGGCAGGCCGAGCTAGATGCTCAGGCCTATCGGATCCTATTGGATCAGACTGCATCAAACAACGTAATGAGGAGAAAGCGCCAGTCTCGCCTGCCACCAGTTTACGAAGCAAGGAACCTCTTCAGTACGCCAGGAGCAGGAACTAGCAACCAGCCGTGGGTAAATCGGGGAGAAGCGCCTGGCACAGGGGCATCGGCCCAGCCACAGGCCGCGGAGCCAACCCGCCAGGTCGTTCCGTCACAGCACGCGCCCACCCCTCCTGGTCACTACTCCAACCCTTTAGATAACATAGTTGCCACCGCTTCACGATTGGTAGCCCATCCCATTGAAGGGGATCCCCTATACCAGTAGAGGCACAGCGAGCTAGGGAGTTTTTGGAGACGGCCTTAACTCAGCAACAGGCTTATTCCCACAGCCGCGAGAGGGTTCATTCCACCCCCGCCCAAGCGAGAGCTACAGCAGGCACCTGGAAGAACCGGTCGTGTCGAGTAGCGCGCGAAATCATAACCCACCGCGGAGGGACAATCCGGCAGGAGGAGGTGTAAACGCACATGATTTGGTGGATCAACGCAGACAGCGCCGAGAGGCCGAATTAACGGCACAATATGAAGCCCGTCAGCCTACGCTGGTTCGTCCATCTACCACGGTTGAGCCAGGGGTTACTTCAAGCTCTTTGGGAGTATCGTGTCTTATGCCCGCTATATGCAATATAAATTTGCCTAAGGACTTTAATGGACCGCGCAAGGTGCCCAATTATACTGCGGATCTGTCCCTCGAAGTCTAGGTTGAAAGCTACGAGATGGCAATGGAGATGCTAGATGTGGACAATGCAGCGTGCGCAAAGTACTTCAGCATGATGCTGGAGGGCACGACTGGCATTTGGCTAAAAGGGTTACCACAGAACTCCATCGGGTCATGGGCCGAGTTACGATGCCGGTTTATCAATAACTTCAAGGATACATGCAAGCAGCCCATGTCTATTGTGGACTTGGCGGCCTCCATTCAAGGGGAAAACTAATCAACATGTCATGGGGTGCGCCGGGTGTCAAAGATCTTGCAGTGATGACATTGGAAGGCAACTGCTGGTTTGAACCTCTGAAGCTGAAGCTAGGACGAGCCAAGCGTCATTGTCATGTCATTGTCATGACATGGGGACACTCATGGGGGCCCTGGTGAAGTATGCGGATTCAGATAGTGCCAAATATCCAGAGTCTGATGATGAGAAGTCAGGAAAAGGAAAAAAGAATGGTAAAGCGCCACAGTCTAATCCGGCGAATCAAGGATACATCGGTAAGCGTAAAGCGGATAATAGTTCAGATTTGGTAGCTAACACCAACGTGCAGGAGGATGGCCATCGTCGTAAGGGTAGACCGCCCCCACGGGGCAGAGGACAAAATATCAATTTGGAGCGCCAGATGAATTTGCCTTATCCCAGGCACGGCACGAAGGAAAAGCCAGTCACACACCTTTGGAAGGAATGCTTCATAATGAAGTAGTTCAGAAACCGGTTTCAATACAATCACGGATCGTCTGGCGGTTCAGGCCCTGGTTTCCAGGTGCTGGGTTATCAAGGTGGTGGTTCCGATCCAGGGTTCCAAAATAATCAGGGTGGCCACAACAATTAGAATGGACACAACCAACAGAACGGCGGTGCCTCATTATTTACGCGATCAGAAGGTTTACAAGAGGGCAGTGCACTCTGTTGAACCGGCGGTGCCTCGTTATTTATGCTGGTCGGAACAGTCCATTGTGTGGAGTCGAGAGGATCATCCGCCCCGGGTTGACAATCCGGGTCAGCTGGCTCTTTTGGTGGCGCCTTAGGTTGGGGGCTACAAGTTCACCAAGGTGCTCTTGGATGGAGGAAGTAGCATCAATATTCTATATTATGAGACCTTTCGTCGCATGGGGTTGACAGACAAGAAGCTCAGACAGTCCAACACTGTTTTTCACAGTGTGGTACCTGGTAAATTGGCGTATCCGGTCTGTAAGATAGACCTGGAGGTCACCTTTGGAGATGAGCATGATTCGAGGTCGGAAACTTTGACCTTTGAAGAGGTAAAGATCAAGAGCCCATATCACGCCTTGTTCGGGCGGCCGGTTTATGCTAAGTTCATGGCGAGGCCTTGCTATGTTTATCTACAACTCAAGATGCCGGGTCACAAGGGAACTATTACGGTCCATGGGAGCCGTAAGATTGCTTTGGAATGCGAAGAAGGTGATGTAGCTTATGCTGAGGCGGTTTGTGCAACCGAGGAATTGAAATTTTACAAAGATAATGTTGATCCGGCAGACATGTCTCCGTTAAAGAAGCCAACTACGGACCACGATCCGGCCTTGAAGTTTAAATCAGCTAATGAGACCAAGCAGGTTGACTTTGTTCCTGGTGATTCATCCAAGCAGTTTACCATCAGTGCTAACTTGGATCCGAAATAGGAAAGCGCGCTCATCGAGTTCATCCGTGAGAATCGGGACATCTTTGCGTGGAAACCTTCTGACATGTCAGGTGTACCGAGGCAACTCGCAGAGCACACCCTTAATATTGATCCCAAGTTTAAACCGGTTAAACAGTTTCTCCGCCGCTTCAATGAGGAAAGACGCAAAGCTATTGGTGAGGAGGTGGCCAGGCTCTTAGTAGCAGGTTTTATAGTGGAGGTGTTTCACCCTGAGTGGTTGGCTAATCCGGTACTGGTGCTTAAAAAGAACGGCACTTGGCGAATGTGTGTTGATTACACAGATCTGAATAAGGCCTGCCCAGCTGATCCTTTTGCCCTCCCCTGTATTGATCAAATCATTGATGCTACGGCGGGTTGTGAGCGCTTGAGCTTTTTGGATGCATATTCCGGTTATCATCAGATCAATGGCAGTTAAGGACCAGGAGAAAACAGCCTTTATAACTCCCTTTGGAGCCTTCAACTATGTATCCATGGCTTTTGGGCTCAAAAATGCCCAGGCGACCTATCAGCGTTGTGTGCAGAATTGTCTTCATGGACAGATTGGGCGGATCATTCGTGCATATGTGGATGACATTGTAGTGAAATCCAGGAAGGAAGAGACGTTGATAACAGAGTTGAAGGAAACCTTTGATAATCTCCGGGTCTATAAGATGATGCTTAATCCGGCCAAGTGTGTTTTTGGTGTTCCAGTAGGCAAGCTCCTGGGGTTCTTGGTGTCAAACAGAGGAATTGAAGCTTATCCGGAGAAGATCAAGGACATTACATCCTTGGCTAAACCGGCGTGCATCAACGATATCCAACGCTTGGCGGGCCGTATTGCGGCACTAAGCCGGTTTATCAGCCGCTTGGGAGAGAAGGCCATCCCGCTTTATCAGATGATGAAAAAGACAGACAGCTTTGTCTCGCGTGATCCTGCTAATGCTGCGTTCAAGGACTTGAAGAAGCAGTTGTCAGAGCCGCATATCCTTGCCGCACCAGTTGATAATGAGCCGTTGTTGTTATATGTGGCTGCTAATGCCCGAGCAGTAAGCGTTGCCATTGTGGTACAGCATAAGGAGGCAGGAAAGGAATATCTGGTTCAACGGCCGGTTTACTATATCAGCGAGGTGCTCATTGAGTCGAAGCAGAGATACCCGCATTGGCATAAATTGGTATATGGAGTCTTCATGGCAAACCGGAAGCTTAAGCAGTATTTTCAGGGCCATCCAATCACTGTGGTCAGTTCAGCCCCTCTCGGAGATATAATCCAGAACAGAGAAGCGACGGGTCGGGTTGCCAAGTGGGCCATTGAACTTAGTCCGCACGGGTTAAAGTATGTGCCTCGTACTGCAATCAAATCTCAAGCACTGATGGACTTCATCAATGATTGGACGGAGTTGCAAGCGCCGGAGGAAAAACCAGATCACACGTACTAGACTATTCACTTTGATAGATCCAGACAATTGGATGGCTCGGGGGCTGGAGTCGTGTTAACTTCCCCACGAGGTGATAAGTTCTGTTATCTCCTCCGTTTAATGTTCCCTTGTACTAACAATGCAGCTGAGTATGAAGCTCTCCTCTGTGGTCTGTGAATGGCTAAGGAGATGAATTTAAGCCGGGTTAAATGTTTCGGCGATTCAGACCTGGTGGCACAATAAGTATCTGGTACTTGGGACTCGAAGGACCCACTGATGGCGGCGTATCGTCAAGAGGTGGACGCTGTTGCTGGACACTTTAAAGGTTATCAGGTGGACCATGTGGATCGGCGAAAGAATGAAGCGGCCGACGCATTAAGACGGCTGGGTTCTCAACGTAAACCGGTTCCACCTAATGTCTTCTTGGACGTATTGCATAATCCATCGGTGAAATTACCTTCAGAAGAGGATCTAGCTGTTCCTTATCCGGAGGCTCAATTGGTGGCGGCGCTTCATGCTACTCCGGATTGGACAGTCCCGTACCTGGCGTACATGAACCGAGGTGAGTTACCGAAAGGTGAAGTCTCGGCTAGAGATAGTACGGCGGTCTAAATAAATGACTATTGTCAATGGAGAGCTGCATCATTGTAGCGTATCTGGGGCGTTTCAACATTGTGTATCACCGTACGAAGGCCGGGATATTCTTTGAGAGATTCACGAAGGAGATTGTGGTCACCATGCCAGTTCAAAATCTTTGGTGGCTAAAGCTTTTCGTCATGGGTTGTATTGGCTGACGGCTCACGCTGATGTAGATGACTTGGTCAAAAAGTGTGATGCTTGCCAGAAATTTTCACGACGTGCTCATATACCGGCTCAAGAGTTGAGGATGATTCCAATTACTTGGCCGTTTGCGACTTGGGGGCTAGACATGGTTGGGCCCTTTAAGAGATCTCCAGATAAGAAGACCCACCTTTTGGTGGCGTTGGATAAGTTTACCAAGTGGGTTGAGGCGGCGCCAGTCAACAAGTGTGATGTAGCAACGGCGATTCAATTCCTCAAGAAGGTGATTTTCCGGTTTGGCTTTCCACACAGTATTATAACTGATAATGGTACCAATTTATCCAAGGGCGCTATGGAGGAGTTTTGTCAACGAGAGCACATCTAGCTTGACGTATCTTCAGTGGCTAACCCCTAGTCCAATGGTCAAGCTGAGAGAGCCAATCAAGAGATTTTGAGAGGCATTAAACCCTGGCTCATGGTCCATTTGCAGAGGACGCCGGGTTGTTGGGTGGAGGAATTACCCTCTGTGTTGTGGAGCATCAACACCACACCTAACATGTCCACGGGTTACAAGCCTTTCTTCATGGTATATGGAGCTGAGGCGGTCCTCCCTAGTGACATCCATCATGATTCGCCATGAGTGGCGGCTTACGTTGAAGCTGATAACGAGAAGGCACGGCAAGACGCGTTAGACCAGCTGGATGAGGAACGTGACATGGTAGCAGCTCGATCGGCGATTTATCAACAAGATCTGCGCCGATACCACAGTTACCGGGTTAAAACCAGGACGTTTCAAGAAGGTGATCTAGTGCCCCAGCTCATCCAAGACCAGACAGACATGCACAAGCTATCCCCGTCTTGGGACGGACCCTTTGTGGTCAGCAAGAATCTACACAATGGATCATACTACCTCGTCTACGTTCGAGAACACATAGACTCACGCACCGCGGAGGAGGAGACCCGACGGCCGTGGAACATCGCTCATCTTCGGCCTTACAACACCTGAGCATAGGCTCCGCTTTATGTACATATATTTGCAATGTATATATTATGATCAATATAATAAACCGGCGTCCCCGTTAAAGCGGGGTATCTACTAATTTTTTTCATAAGAGTTTGTCACATGGGGGCTTCTGTCTGCAAAGGAGTTCCTATGGCCCTCTTAGACCGGCTATTACGCCAATATCATCATAAGAGCACAACTCTGGTTGCCTCGGTAATCCGGCTATCAAGGCAACATGATGGTAAGGGGCAAAAAAGGCTTGATGCATAGCACAACTCAAACATAGGCACCCAACGAGCACAGCTCACAATGCTACCTGGGGGCTCCTGCCGCACAGCGGCAACGAGTTTTTAAGACCCTTGTAGTAGGCTATCAAGCCACGGCTTGGAAGCCTGGTGTATACACCTAAAACCCCGGGTTAACCTGCCTGCATCAAGTAAGTCAGTCCACCCAGGTAAACCTGGTATGACCCATCGAATGTTTGACAAGTCAATCTTATCACACACCCTGAACTTGTCAACGTTAAATTGACGATAGGTTAAGGATTGAGGACCATCGTAAATGGCTTTGTGAAACAGTTCAACTCAGTGGCCTGGCAGCCCATGAAAAGCCTCGAATTTGGAGCCTCGCAGCTCGTAAAAAGCCTCGACTACAGTATTTTTGTTTTGACGAGTGTTTTCTTTGTTTTTTGCCAAGTTTCTTATCTTTTGAGATCATTGGTATTTAGCCGAAGTCCATTGATTCGGCGGAGTGGTTGACTATAAGTTGCCACCATAATAAACCAGCATTCACAGAACCTGGTCTGGTTTGATTACAATTCACCAGTACTCTCTACAGCTAAACCGGTGTTTATCACAACCCAGCACAGTTTCATCATGAACCGGCAAATATTCAATGAGTCATCAATACTCACAAGTTGGGATCATTGCCCTTACTACAAAATATTGGTTAAAGCCAATGGCACAAATTTCTATCACAGGTATAATATATGTTTCACATTTAAAATAGAGTTTAGGTTATAAACCTAGATCATGTATTTGGGCATCATGACCCGTCCGGCGATAAACCGCCAGGACACTTTATAATTTGTCTTATGTAGAAAACAGGTGGAACAAAACTGTTAAAGTATCCTAAGCAGAAACATTATGAAATTGCCAGATGGAGCAATGTTATGCAAAGGGAGTATGCATGAAGACATAACCAAGTATTTCGGCTACCCTATTACAAGGCATTTTGTCAGCCCAAAAGAATATATGTTCCTTGCCTATGTACTACGGCATGATAAGTTTTAACCCGGCACCGGTTCATGATTCTGCGTCGGCTGGGCTAGAGGGTTGTGGATCATCTCGCTCCGTCTCCTCGTCATCTTCATCAAGCAGCTGGAAGTCAGTGGTTGCCCAATTGATCTGTGTCAGCGCTTGGAAAATAGCTTCATCACTTATTAGTTAAGACGGTTCAACGTCACGGGCGTAAGTGTGCTTACGGATAGGCGGGATGAGATCTTCCACTTCATAAACCGGAGTATCATCCCGGCGATTATCAGCATCATAAACCGCCTGATAGTAGGACTGGTCAGCTTCATCAGCTAATTTGCTAGCCAAGGGCCACATTTCTCTTGTTAGAGCCCGCAAGTCTGTGTCTATGAACTCTGATCCGTCCTCCTTCATGCTGGGATAGCCATTCATCACATCTGCCGGATCAAGGTCAGGCACCCAAGCCTTCGCTCGAGTCAATGCCATTAAAGAACCCGCCCTAGCAGTGATTTCTTGAGCTCTCCAAACCGGGCGGGAAGCACTGATAACTTCTCCAAAGTCCCCTTAATCAGCTTGGGAGCCGGCTTGTTGTGAGAAGCAGTGCAAACAATCCTTTGAGCACTAGCATACAACTGCTCTGTAAGGGTATACACGGCCTTCAATTTCTTCCGCATGTCAGTGCCAAGATGAGCAGTATGTTTTACTGCATCAATAGAGCTTGAGTTAAACCGGAAGAATACCGAACTATCATATTCAGAACAGTGTTAAGTATACTTACCAAAGACAGCAGTAGTCATTGCATTTATCTGCAGCTTTAAACCAGTCAGTTCTTCTCACACCGGATTGAGAGAGTTTTCGGCATAAACGGCCCTTTTCCCCAAAGAGGCTCTTTCTGTATCCCAATCCGCCCGTTCCTCCTGGAAGTCTTTCTTCAATTTCTCCAGACTTGCTAAAGCAAGAGTCAGCTCATCTTTGGTCTTGGAAGCGGCGGATTGTTGGAATTTCAGGTTATCTTGAAGCTCAGACATTTGAGAGTCTTTCCGGTTTAGATCAGCCTATCAATTGAAGAACACATTATACATTGGTAAAAGCATATTGGAAAGTACCAACCACATAACAAGTTATCCACTTGACACTTGGGGGCTGATGTGTATTTGCAGTTATCAAGCATTTTCAGTGAAGTCCCAAGCGCATAACAGGTTATACACTTGGCACTTGGGGGCTAATGCGTATTTGTAGTTATCAAGCATTTTCTGTGAAGTACCAAGCGCATAACAAGTTATACACTTGGCACTTGGGGGCTAATGCGTCATTATTCAAAGAGGATTACAAGGTAAAAATTCTCGGTTCATCCTGATGAGATAAACCGTTCCTTGGGGACTACACATGAGAAAAACTAAATAATTGGTATACTGATGTCTCGGTTCATCATGAAGGAGTAAACCGACCCTTGGGGGCTACAGTGGAGTTAAGACAAGCTACAAGACTTAAGCAGGAATAAAGTTAAAGGAAGTTAAGCACAAGTTTACCTCATAGCGTTCCTTCATCAAATTTACTAAACCGGCTTCATGATCATGGCTTTTGTACCGCCGGTTCAGATAGCCGGAATGAAGATCTTGGGCACTAAGTTGAGCACAGTTGGACAAATCGGAATTCCATTTGCCTTTGTCCTTGCCAGAGACTTCATCTTTTGCAGTGTGTTTGGATAAGGCAACTGGTTCACTAGGAGCAGTATAACCGAAGCCAGTAATTTGAACATCCTCTGTTGAAGCGGCAGCGGGTTTAACAGGGCTAGTAGGAGTATTGTTGGCCCGGACTGGACTGGTCGGATTAACACGAAGGTCCATTGGCGCAGCTTCTTGTTGAATAAAGACTTCATGATCCATTGAAGGAGGATCATCATGCAAGGCATCAACATTTTTTCAGTGGGCTCAGGATTCTTTTCTGGTTCAGGAATCACATCATCACCTGCCGGTTTATTCAGTTTAGCCTTCTTGCTAGGCTTGGGTGAAGATAGTCAGTGGAATGAAAGAAAAAGGTTAACAGAAAAGTGAAAGACTTACCCATGAACAGTTTTGAGAGGAGGAAGCAGCGTAGCTGTTGATTTGCCGGATGATGAACGAGGAGTATCCTGATAATTGGAATCAGACGGATTAAGAGGCTGGCGAATATGACCCGCTTTGGGGTAAAGAGCATCTGGAATATGTAAAACCTCTGATCGACGTCTCCGGGCTCGTGTTTGCGGTAAACTGGTGGACTCAATAACTTGGCCACTATGCCGCGTTGTGCGGCGAGCTTCATGTTGTTCTTTCTTCAAAACAAAGTTTGGGTCCAAGTATGCGAAAGGGTGAGAAAATTGTACTTTCCGGCTTGCTCGATGAATTTTTGGTGTTGGCAGAGGATCTGAACTGGAAGAAAGGGTAATTACCTCGACATCATCAGCCTTTCTGCCTTCAGCGTTTCTCTGAGTACAGTCACTGTCAATAAGATGCAAGAAAAGGGAGCCAAGGGAGTCAAGTAATACCCCTGAGGCCGGTTCATCATCATCAGGATTGGATTCAGATATTTCAGTAGCTTTCTTCCTGATGGTTTTCTTAACAACATTGGTTTTCTAGCGAGTTACCTTCGCCGGTTTATCCTGGATTTTCCTCTTCCATAATGGGTCGTTACCCTGATAAAAATTATGAAGTCATTCAGAAAGAGTGCTAAAGACAGGTAGAAATAAAACAGACAATGTAAAAGAAAGACTCACCGATTGTGGTTTATTGAGCTCGCAGAAGGGAGCCAGTCCGGTTTGGCTGCAGGCTTCCACCGGTTCATTCAATAGCCTTTTAACGGCTTCACTGACATCGTTCTCTAACAGCACAACTTTAGTATGGCGCAGAGGATCTTTGGGGTCTCCAGTATATTCACACATCAAATCGGAGCGCCGGCTTATTGGGAGAATACTCCAAGAAATCCAACAGCGAACGAAGTCAATTCCAGTTAAACCATTTGCGGTGAAAGCCGGGAGTTTTGAAAGCTATGGTGCATATTGGGCCCGTTCTTGAGCGCTCAGCCATTGAGGGAAATGATGGTTCTCAGAAAGCCGATGGGAACGATAACCCGGCAGAGTATTTTCATCTTCCGGAGAAGTGTCTAGACAATAAAACCAGGTCTAGTTCCAATCTTTAGGATGGATGTGATGATTGGCGTGAGGAAAGCTGACATCTTTTCTCTTCTGGATGGACATTCCAGCAAGCTCAGTGTTAGGACCGTCTGAGAACTCAGTGCAGCGGTTTAGATGGAAAAAAAATCCCTAAACAGTTTAACTAAAGGCGATTCTTGCAGGTAACCTTTGCAAAATACATGAAAATTGCAGATGTTGGACACATAATTTGGCCCGATATCTTGGGAATGGAGCTGAAAGCTAGCTAGCACGTCACGAATGAACTTTGACCCGGGAGGACTGAATCCCCGGGCTAGATGATCAAGAACTACTATAACTTCTCCATCTTTGGGCTATGGAGGACATTCCGGTCCAAGGACTCTACAATGGAGGACGTTCTTCTGGCCTAAAGCGCCAATTTCATCCTGGTTCTGCAATTCCTCTGTGGTAACCCGAGACTGGATCTAGTTGCAGGAAGTAAACTGCTTGGCTTGCTTTGCCATTTTGAATGGAAAAGCTGAAAATATAGTGAAGGGCCGGTTCATGATTTATGCAAGGTTAAACCGATAGTGTTTCAAAGGTATCTACAAAACGGCAGTTTAAGCAGGGGCCTAATGGTATCTACCGGTTTATGATCTTTTTCTAAAAGCTAAACCGCCGAGGAGAATATGAAAGGTACAGATCTGAAGTTATGAGAAAACAAGTTTTCTAAAAGTAGCAGCAAGATTACAGATCTACGGCATGTCAGAAATTCGGAAATATTCAGGATCAATATTTCGACGGATACAACAATGGTTCAAACAACCTAGTTTTTACTAGTACGTCAGAAATAATAAGGCACATACTAAAAGAAGCGGAGTTATTACTAAAGACGCACGCCGGAGGATCAGATCTACACTAGTTGTCGGGGCTACGATTAAGAACTGCGAAGAACAGTGCCCTAGCTATGAACTCGCTGGAGAAAACCCTAATGAGATCTATATAAGGGATAAGGAAGGAACTTACTGGAGCCAATGGGTGCGGCGGTGCACCGGCGATTCTCTGATCCAACCAGGTTGATGCAGCGGCCAAACTTGACGAAGATGCAAGGGTCGACGGCGGCGGCAGAGCTTGAGCACGGATAAGCGCGAGGAGGAAGAAGCAAAGGAGAAAGGGGGGAAAAGAGATGCCCTTCTGCCCTATTTATAAGCCGAAAAATGAAACGGCAGGCACGGTAATCAAGGAGCTAGAAAATGGATATGGGACGATACTGTCGCCTTGATGTTCAGAGCTTTTAATGAGTAAAAAATAAAACAGGTACACGTATTAAATGAGCAGCTGACGTCACGGTGGTTCAATGTGATACAGGAAGATGACGTCACGGCGATTTATGAAGTATTTGAAGCCATGGAGGGCGAAACTTTTACAAGGCGTTGAAGATTGACATGAATAGATTCAAATCAATCTGGGGTCTAATGTCAGGGATATTACTACTAGGTATAAACCGCCCAGGAGGGGCCGGTTTATGCCTATCAAGATTACTCCTACTGAAGCCCAGCGGGATATGGAGCATGTCGCTTTATTCCAGAAGACTAGAGATCAAAGGCCCAAGAGGTGTTAGGGCCCATAATGTGTAAACCGCCATACGGCGAGTAACTTGTGTTGTAAGATAGGAAAGGTAGAGACCGAGCCGGGCGAGTTTATGAGCCGGCCTCAGGATTCTGTAAACCGGGCCGGGCGTCAGCCTGTGTATATAAAGGGGCGACCCGTCGACGGTTCAAGGACAGAGAACAACAACTCGAGACACAGGCAAAGCAGATTCGCTCCCTGGTCATCGAAACCCTAGCAATACCACACCAAACTAGACGTAGGCTTCTTCCTTCATTGAAGGGGCCGAACTAGTATAAACCCTTGCATCCTTGTCCACTTTAACCCCTTTAAGCTAACCCGTAGTGATGGCTCCATGACTAAGTCCTTTTGTTAGTACATGTGCCTTGACAAAACCACGACACTTACTGTACCACTTACCTCTTGCTTTTCGGAATCTGAATCATTCTGGAAAGTGTCCCTTATGTATTCCTCTGGGGTTACGGTTTCAATAACATTGGTTTCAACATTTATGGGGTTACATGAGATATAATGTTTGATTCTTTGACCGTTCAACACCTTCGGATTTGTGCCTTCGAAGTTGTTTATTTTTATGGCACCGGAACGATTGACCTCCTCGATAACGTAAGGTCCTTCCCACTTAGAGAGAAGTTTTCCTGCAAAAAATCTTAAACGAGAGTTGTATAGCAATACGTAATCACCTACATTAAACTCACGCTTTTGTATCCTTTTGTCATGCCATCTTTTAACCATTTCTTTAAACAGCTTGGCATTCTCATAGGCCTGGGTCCTCCATTCATCAAGAGAGGTAATGTCAAATAACGTCTTCTCACCGGCAAGTTTGAAATCATAATTGAGCTCTTTAATAGCCCAATATGCCTTATGTTCTAGCTCAAGAGGTAAGTGACAAGCATTTGCATAAACCATCTTATATGGAGACATACCCATAGGATTTTTGTATGCAGTTCTATGGGCCCACAATGCATCATCAAGTTTCTTGGACCAATTCTTTCTAGACCTATTAACTGTCTTTTGCAAAATTAATTTCAACTCTCTATTACTTAGTTCGACTTGAGCACTAGTTTGTGGGTGATAAGAAGATGCAATTCTATGATTTACATCATACTTAGCAAGCATTTTATGGGAAGCACCATGAATAAAGTGTGAACTACCATCGGTCATTAGGTATCTAGGGACTCCAAACCTCGGAAAAAATAACTTCTTTAAGCATCTTAATAGAGGTGTTATGATCAGCACTACTAGTTGGAATAGCTTCTACCCACTTAGTAACGTAATCAACATCAACTAGAATATGTGTGTATCAAATTAGAGGAAGGAAACTACCCCCTATAATTAAAGCCCCAAACATCAAATGGTTCAATAACAAGTGAATAATTCATAGGCATTTCTTGTCGTCTACTAATATTACCAATTCTTTGACATTCATCACAAGATAAGACAAACTTACGGGCATCGTTGAAGAGAGTAGCCCAATAAAAACCAGATTGTAATACCTTATGTGCAGTTCTATCTCCAGCACGGTGTCCTTCATAAGCTTCGGAGTGGCACTTGCGTAGGATATGTTCCTGTTCATGCGCAGGTACAGAACGTCTAATAATACCATCCACTCCTTCTTTATAAAGATGTGGGTCATCCTAGAAGTAATGTCTCAAATCATAGAAGAACTTTTTGTTTTGCTGGTATGTGAAGCTAGGAGGTATAAACTTAACAACAATATAATTAGCATAATAAGCATACCATGGAGCAGTACGAGAAGTATTTATGACACCTAATTGTTCATCAGGAAACCTATCATCAATAGGTTGTGGGTCATCAAGAATATTCTCTATCCTAGACAAGTTATCTTCAACGTGGTTCTCAGCTCCCTTTCTATCAATAATACGCAAATCAAACTCTTGCAGCAAGAGAAACCATCTAATAAGTCTAGGTTTAGCATCTTTATTTTCATAAGGTATTTGATAGCAGCATGATCAGTGTGAATAGTTACTTTAGAATCAATAATATAAGGTCTAAACTTATCACAAGCAAATACAACTGCTAAAAATTCTTTCTTAGTAGTAGCATAATTTCTCTAGGCCCTGTCTAGAGTTTTACTAGCATATTGGATAACATTCAATTTCTTATCAACTCTTACAGCATAATCACTAGCATCGCACATAATCTCAAAAGGTAAATTCCAGTCAGGAGGCTAGACAATAGGTGCAGAGATCAATGCTTTCTTAAGTATTTCAAATGCTTCTAGACAATCATCATTAAAGACAAAAGGAATATATTTTTGTAGGTGATTAGTCAGAGGCCTGGAGATGTTGGAGAAGTCCTTTATGAACCTCCTATAAAACCCGGCATGACCAAGGAAACTTCATATACCTTTGATGTCCAACATCTTTTCAATAGCATCAACTTTAGCCTTGTCAACTTCAATACCTCTTTCAGAAATTTTATGTCCCAAGACAATGCCTTCATTAACCATAAAGTGGCACTTCTCCCAATTCAAGACAAGATTAGTGTCTTCACATCTCAGCAAAACTTGATCAAGGTTGCTTAAGCAATCATCAAAAGAAGTTCCGTAAGCGGAGAAGTCATCCATTAAAACCTAAACAATCTTTTCACAAAAATCAGAGAATATAGCATCTTTGAAAGGTAGCAGGTGCATTACATAAACCAAAAGGCATATGTCTATAAGCAAAGGTACCAAAAGGACAAGTAAAAGTGGTCTTTTCTTGACCCCCTTTTGACACAGGTATTTGAGAGAAACCAGAATAACCATCTAGAAAGCAAAAGTGAGTATATTTGGATAACCTTTCTAGCATTTGATCAATAAAAGGCAAGGGGTAATGATCTTTCTTAGTAGCATTATTTAATTTGCGGAAATCAATTACCATCCTATAACCTGTAAAAATTCTTTGCGGGATCAATTCATCTTTATCATTAGGAACAACAGTCATACCTCCCTTCTTAGGGACACAATGGACGGGACTTACCCACTGGCTATCAGCAACTAGATAGATAATACCTGCCCCTAGAAGCTTTAGTATTTCCTTCCTCACCACTTCTTTCATCTTAGGATTTAACCGTCGTTGATGATCAATAACCGGTTTTAGCGTTTTCGTCCAATTTTATCTTGTGTTGGCATAAGGTGGGACTGATGCCCTTAAGATCATCCAGAGTATATCCAATAGCAGAACAGTGCTTCTTCAGAGTTTTCAATAATTTTTCCTCTTCCTGCTCTGAAAGGTTAGCACTAATAATAGCAGGATATATCTTCTTTTCATCAAGATAAACATACTTAAGATTATCAGGTAAAGGTTTGAGTTCAAACACGGGATCACCCTTGGGTGGAGGAGGATCCCCTAGGATTTCAACACGCAAGTTATTTTTCAATAAAGGTTCCTGATTAAAGAATATTTCATCTATTTCCCTTCTCTCATTCATATGCATATCATTTTCATGATCTAGCAAATATTCTTCTAAAGGATCATTAGGAGGCATAGAAATAGAAGCAAGACCAATAATTTCATCCTTACTAGGTAATTCTTTATCAAGGGGTTGTCTATGAAATTTAGCAAAGTTAAAATCATGAGACATATCCCCTAAGCCAACAGTAACAATATCTTTACACAGACTATCTTAGCATTAACAATAGTCAAGAAGGGTCTACCAAATATAATGGGATAAAAATCATCTTGTGGGGAACCGAGAACAAAAAAATGAGCAGGGTATTTAACTTTCCCACAGAAGACTTCAACATCTCTAACAATCCCAGTTTGTGAGATAGTGTCTCTATTAGCAAGTTTAATAGGGTGCAATATTGTGCATAATTTCATCATATAAGGATATAGGTATTACACTCGCACTAGCACCTACGTCACATAAACCATGATAGCAATGATCTCCTATTTTAACAAAGATAACAGGCAAGCCTACGACAGGTCTATGTTTATTCCTAGCATCGGTTTTGGCTATTCTAGTAGCTTCCTCTTGGAGGTAAATAACATGTCCATCTAAATCTTCAACCAAGAGATCTTTAACCATAGCAACACTAGGTTCAACTTTAATTTTCTCAGAGGGTGTAGGTGTTCTAGTACTACTCTTATGAACCACAGTTGAAGCTTTAGCATGATCCTTTATTCTAGTAGGGAAATGTGGTTTCTCAATATAAGCAGTAGGAACAATAGGATCAAAATTATAAGTGATAGTCTTTTCTTCAACTTTAACAGGTTCAACTACTTTTACTTCAATGGGAGGATGGTATTTAAACCACTTCTCCTTGGGAAGATCAACATGAGTAGCAAATGATTCACAGAAAGAAGCTACTATCTCAGATTCTAGTCCATATTTAGTGCTAAACTCACGGAAAACATCGGTATCCATAAAAGCTTTAACACAATCAAACTTAGGGGTCATACCTGACTCCTTACCTTTGTCGAGATCCCAATCTTCAGAGTTGTGTTTAATTCTTTCTAATAAATCCCATTTGAATTCAATAGTCTTCATCATAAAAGAGCCAGAACAAGAAGTATCGAGCATGTAGCGATTATTGAGAGAAAGCCGAGCATAAATTTTTTGAATGATCATTTCTCTTGAGAGATCATGATTGGGGCATGAATATAACATTGACTTAAGCCTCCCCCAATCTTGAGCGATGCTTTCTCCTTCGCGAGGCAAAAAATTATAGATATAATTACGATCACGATGAACCTGGTGCATAGGGTAAAACTTCTGATGAAATTCCAACTTCAGACGATTATAGTTCCATGATCCAATATCATCACATAGCCTAAACCATGTCCATGCATCTCCCTTCAAAGATAAAGGGAAGAACTTCTTCTTGATAACATCCTCAGGCATACTTGCAAGCTTAAATAATCCGCAAACTTCATCCACATAGATTAGGTGTAAATCGGGATGCAGTGTTCCGTCCCCTGTAAAGGGATTATCTAGCAGTTTCTCCATCATACCCGAAGGAATTTCAAAGAAAACATTTTCAGTAGGTGCAGTAGGTTGAGGAGCAACTCTTTGCTCTTCTGGTCGGGGTGAAGATACCCCGAACAAGCCCCTCAAAGGATTATGAGCCATAGTAACAAGTGACAATAAATTTTAGCACACTATATAAAATTTTCCTTACCAAATTCCACTTACCAAAGGCGCTTCACTCCCCAGCAACGACGCCAGAAAAGAGTCTTGATGACCCACAAGTGTAGGGGATCTATCGTAGTCATTTCGATAAGTAAGAGTGTCGATCCCAACAAGGAGCAGAAGGGAATAAGCAATTTTCAGGAAAGTATTTTCTGCAAGAACTGACATTATAGGTAACAGATAGTTTGTGATAAGGTAATTGGTAGCAAGTAACAAAAGGTAAAAGTAAATAAGGTGCAACAAGATGGCCCAATCCTGTTTGTAGCAAAGGACAAGCCTGGACTCTTATATGAAGGAAAGCGCTCCCGGGAACACATGGGAATTATCGTCAAGCTAGTTTTCATCACGATCATCTGATTCGTATTCCGTACTTTGTTAATTTGGTATGTGGGTTGACCAGTGCTTGGGTCCTTTCCTTACTTGGACAAGCCTCCCACTAATGATTAACCTCTATTGCAAGCATCCGCAACTACAAAAGAAGTATTAAGGTAAACCTAACCATAGCATGAAACAAGTGGATCCAAATCAGCCCCTTACGAAGCAATGCATAAACTAGGGTTTAAGCTTATGTCACTCTAGCAACCCATCATCTACTTATTACTTCCCAGTGCCTTCCTCTAGGCCGAAATAATGGTGAAGTGTCATGTAGTCGACGTTCACATGACACCACTTGAGGAGAGACAACATACATCTCATCAAAATATCGAACGAATACCAAATTCACATGACTACTAATAGCAAGACTTCTCCCATGTCCCCAGGAACAAAAGTAACTACTCACAAGACATAATATTGTTCATGATCAGAGGGGTATTAATATGCATAATGATTCTGAACATATGATCTTCCACTAAGTAAACGAACTAGCATCAACTACAAGGAGTAATCAACACTACTAGGAACCAACAGGTACCAATCTGAGGTTTGGGTACAAAGATTGGATACAAGAGATGAACTATGGTTTGAGAGGAGATGGTGTTGGTGAAGATGTTGATGTAGATAACCCTCCCAAGATGGGAGAGTTGTTGGTGAGGACGGCGATGATGGTTTCCCCCTCCCGGTGGGAAGTATCCCCGAAAGAAGAGCTCTGCCGGAGCCCTAGATTAGTTTCCGCCAAGGTTCCGCCTTGAGACGGTGGCGTCTGGTCCCGAAAGCCTCCTTATGATTTTTTCCAGGTCAAAACACCTCATATAGGAGAAGATGGGCATCGGGGGGGCATGGAGGGGCCCACGAGGCAGGGGGTGCGCCCATAGGGGCGGCGCCCCCCACCCTCATGGACAGGTGGAGCCCCCTGGTGATCTTCTTCCGCCAGATATTTTTTATATTTTCTGAAACGGTGTCCTGTGGAGTTTCGGGGCTTTTTGAGTTGTGCAGAATAGGTTTCGAGAGTTTGCTTCTTTTCGAGCACAGAATTCCAGCTGCCGGCATTCTCCCTCCTCATGTAAACCTTGTAAAATAAGAGAGAAAAGGCATAAGTATTGTGACATAACGTGTAATAACAACGCATAATGCAATAAATATCAACATAAAAGCATGATGCAAAATGGATTTATCATACCACTACAGAAGATAGGGAGAAAATGAAAGTCTTTCCCTATGCCTCAGCCATAGGATCTATCATGTATGCAATGTTGTGTACCAGACCTGATGTGTGCCTTACTATAAGTTTAGAAGGGAGGTACCAATGTAATCCAGGAGTGGATCACTGGACAATGGTCAAGAACATCCTAAAGTACGTGAAAAGGACAAATGATATGTTTCTCGTGTATGGTGGTGACAAAGAGCTCATCATAAACGGTTACGTCGATTTAAGATTTGATACTAATCCGGATGACTCTAAGTCACAAACCGGATATGTATTTTTATTGAATGGTGGAGCTGTCAGTTGGTGCAGTTCCAAGCAGAGCGTCGTGGCGGGATCTACGTGTGAAGCGGAATACATAGCTGCTTCGGAAGTAACAAATGAAGGAGCCTGGATGAAGGAGTTCATATCCGATCTAGGTGTAATACCTAGTGCATTGGGTCTAATGAAAATCTTTTGTGATAACACTGGAGCAATAGCCTTGGCGAAGGAATTCAGGTTTCACAAGAGAACACACATCAAAAGACGCTTCAATTCCATCCGCGATCAAGTCAAGGAGCGAGACATAGAAATTTGCAAGATACATATGGATCTGAATGTCGCAGACCCGTTGACTAAGCCTCTTCCACGGGCAAACCATGATCAGCACCAAGACCCCATGGGTGTTAGAATCATTACTTTGTAATCTAGATTATTGACTCTAGTTCAAGTGGGAGACTGAAGGAAATATGCCCTAGAGGCAATAATAAAGATGTTATTTGTATTTCCTTATATCATGAAAAATGTCTTTTGTTCATGCTAGAATTGTATTAACCGGAAACTTAGTACGTGTATGAATACATAGACAAAACAATATGTACCTAGTATGCCTCTACTAGACTAGCTCATTAATCAAAGATGGTTATGTTTCCTAGCCAAAGACATGAGTTGTCATTTGATCAACGAGATCACATCATTAGGAGAATGATGTGATGGGCATAGACTGCTATTGCTTTCTTCATGACTTATACATGTTCCTATGACTATGAGATTATGCAACTCCCGAATACCGGAGGAACACCTTTTGTGCTATCAAACGTCACAACGTAATTGGGTGATTATAAAGATGCTCTACAGGTGTCTCCGAAGGTGTTCGTGGTGTTGGCATAGATCCAGAATAGGATTTGTTACTCCGAGTGTCGTAGAGGTATCTGTGGGCCCTCTCGGTAATACACATCATAATAAGCCTTGCAAGCAAATGACTAATGAGTTAGTCACGAGATGATGTATTACGTAACGAGTAAAGCGACTTGCCGGTAACGAGATTGAACTAGGTATTGAGATACCGACGATTGAATCTCGGGCAAGTAACATACCAATGACAAAGGGAACAACGTATGTTGTTATGCGATTTGACCGATAAAGATCTTCTTAGAATATGTAGGAGCCAATATGAGCATCCAGGTTCCGCTATTGGTTATTGACCGGAGATGTGTCTCGGTCATGTCTATATAGTTCTCGAACCCGTAGGATCCGCATGCTTAACGTTTGATGACGATCGGTATTACGAGTTTATGAGTTTTGATGCACCGAAGGTAGTTCGGAGTCCCGTATGAGATCACGGACATGACAAGGAGTCTCGGAATGTCCGAGACATCAAGATTAATATATTGGACGAGTATATTTGGACACCGGAAGTGTTCCAGGTGTTATCGGGTAAAACCGGAGTGCCGGAGGGGGTTACCGGAACCTCACCGAGGGAGTATGGGCCATAGTGGGCCATTGAGGGAAAGAGAGGGGCAGCCCATAGGGCTGGCCACACCCCCTAGGGTTCCTAGTTGGACTAAGAAAAGGGGGGGAGGCGCCCCCTCTCCATTCCTTCTCCTCTCCCCTTTCCTTTCCTACTCCTAGTAGGAATAGGAAAAGGGGGTTCCTATTCCTACTAGGAGTAGGAATCCTACTCCCTGGCGCGCCCCCTTGGCCAGCCGCACGTCCCCCCTTGCTCATTTATATACGGGGGCAGTGGGGCACCTAAGGACACAAAAGAAACATTGTTCTAGCTATGTGCGGTGCCCCCCTCCACAGAAACACACCTCGATCATACCGTTGTAGTGCTTAGACGAAGCCCTGTGCCGGTAGCTTGATCATCTCAGTCACCACGCCGTCGTGCTGACGAAACACTCTCATGAAGCTCAATGCGGAGGTGCCGTACATTAGGTGCTTGATCGGTTGGATCGCGAAGGCGTTCGACTACATCAACCACGTCACTAGACACTTCCACTTTCGGTCTACGAGGGTACGTAGACACACTCTCCCCTCTCGTTGCTATGCATCTAGTAGATAGATCTTGCATGATCATAGGATTTTTTTTGAAATACTACGTTCCCCAACACGAGTACGCAAAAATACTGGCCTTAGCATTTCAGCAAAGCGTTCAAATTATTCATAATCTTTCTTTGTAGTTGACCGGGGTCGAAAAGGCATAGATTTTTGAACCCACAGTTCTCTTTCTTTACTGTGTTTTCTAGCAATGAAGTCCCTTTTATCATATTTTTTATTTTTAGGTTGTGGGTTATCAAGATCAACAGGTGGTTCTATATCAACATCATTATGTGGTTCTTTTTCATTGTTTATTTGAGCCTCTTCATGAACCTCATCATTATGTTTTTCGTTATCACTAGTTGAGTGTTCATTACCAGATGGATTTTCAGCATTAGAGATAGAAATTCATTATCATTGTCAGGAGGTTTTTCTACTTCAGGTTCACTAGTGGCATGCACAGTCCTAACATTTTTATTTTTCATTTTCTTTTTAGAAGGACTAGGTGAAGTAGTGTTATTTCTTTGTGAATCCTGTTCAATTCTTTTTGGGTGTCCCTCAGGATAAAGAGGTTCCTGAGTCATTTTACCTCCTGTAGTTGCAACTCTTACTGCAAAGTCATGCATATTATGATTCATTTCATCAAGCAATTCTCTTTGAGATTTAGCAACTTGCTCTAGCTGGGTTTGTACCATGGAAGCATGTTTTCCTACACCTCTAACATCATTTGAAATTCTAAATAACAAGTCACTCAAGCGAGCAATCATATCAGAATTGTATTTCAATTGTTTCATAACATTTGCATTGAAGTGATCTTGTTTTCTAATATAGTTTTCAAACTCATAAAGGCATTGGCTAGGATGCATATTGTGAGGATTATCATTATCATTTTACTTCATAAGAGAATTCACCTCTACGACCTCATGCAGTGGCGGTGCATTAAGCCAATGTATTTCTTCAATAGGAGGTAAATTTTTAATATCCTCAGCTTAATACCTTTTCCTTCATAGATTTCTTGGCCTCTTGCATATCTTCAGGACTGAGATATAATATACCCCTCTTAATTAGAGTGGGTTTAACAAGTGGTTTAGTAATAGTCCAATCATCATAATTTTTCAATATATTATTCAATAATTCTTCAGCTTGAGCAATAGTTCGTTCCCTGAAAACACAACCAGGACAACTATCTAGGAAGTCCCTAGAAGCATCGATAAGTCCATTATAGAAGCTATCAAGTATTTCATTTTTCTTAAGAGGTTGATCAGGCAAAGCATTATGTAGCTGGCAAAGCCTCCACCAAGCTTGTGGGAAACTCTTTTTTTTACCATGAAGACTAAAGGCTTACACCTCACAACATTTTATTAAATGAAAAGGTAAGTATGTAGAAGCTTCCCCCATGGAGAAGAAAACAAAAAAGAGCAAAGTAAAATAAAAAGGGGAATCTACTACTTATAAGATTAAAACATTATGAGACTAGAGCAGTGGAGCTCAGGGTGGAAGGAAATCTATCCATCTAAGCAGTGAATCTTTGAATCAGGTATTGATCCTGTGAGAAAGCAATGTGATGTCATGAATAAAACCAGACCTCCACTGCCTAAAAGAGGGTCTGATGTGCCTGAATGCTTTATCATTTTTGACTTTCCAAATATTCCACCAAGCAAGGAAGACCACTTCTGCAAAGAATGGTTGGCCAAACTCTCTTCTAGCTTGCACATCAATTTGAACCATATCTATGTCATAAATCCATTCAATCTGCAAATAATTCCAGACTCTCACACTGAAGTTACACTGAAAGAATAAATGGTTTTTGTCCTCAAGTGTAGAGGTGCAACACAACACACACTATGGGCCATCATTAATCTTCCAGTGCCTGCGTTGCAACATATCCTTTGTGTTAATCCTATACATGATAACCAGCCAAGTAAACATCTTTATGGACATAGTACATGAACTCTTCCATATCCATCCCAAGAGTGGGTTTGTTATGATTGGCTGATGCACATGCAGGTAAAACTTCATGGCTGTGTAATCAGAAATCTTTCCACGCCTCCATAGCCAAGAGTCAGGGAGTTGGTTGTTCAAGCTAAAGTTGGACAGTAGGGCAAATAGATTGTCAAATTCATTATGGGCCAATTGTGATAATGGGAGGGAAAACAGATCATAGGCATTCTCAGTCATACAGAACTCCCCAGCAGATATGGCTTTATCAGAGCAAAAAGAATGTATCCTTGGAATCTTTCCTTCAGGGGAACAGTCTGGTTGCCTAGTTCCCAATTGTTAGACCAAAAAAGTGCATTATCCCCACTGGTAACTTTGATCATTGTGAGTGTTCTGAATTTATCCATGAGTTTGGATACATCTTTCCACCAGAAGGAACCACACAGAGTGGTGTCATGAGGGACCCTATTATAGTAATAAGAATCCCAAATCAACTGAACCCAAGGTACATTAACTTTATTGTAAAATTTGTTCAGATGCTTCATGAGTAAATCTTCATTTTGCAGACCAAGGTTAAGAATTCCCAGGCCCCATTAGACTTTGGTCTGTAGACTAAAGGCCAAGCAGCTAAGGAGGGTCCCTTTTCCTGACCAAATTTTCTCCATAGGCATGGCGTCTGAATTCTTTCCAACTGTTTGAGTATTCCAGGTGGGATTGACAAACTACCGAGGAAGTATATTGTCACGCCCAAGATGCGATTCTATCTCGATCACTAGATAAAACTTGTGATTTAGGCACAACCGCATTTCAGGCGCTTAGCGAGATAGATATCATTACATCGTACCATTACATACATACATGGGGATACATACAAGTCATACAATTCACATGAATACAACATCATCATATACAAAACATCCGACTACGGATGCAAACATGAAAAGCACAACGACATCCATCGTGCTATCTCAGGCTGCCGACCAGGAACCTAACCCAAAAATGACGAATCAGAAGAAGAAAGAACTCCAACACAAGAACATCGCTCTCACGTTAAGTCATCGGATACCTGGACCTGCAACTGGTGTTGTAGTATCTGTGAGCCACGAGGACTCAGCAATCCCATAACCATGGGTAACAAGACTAGCAAAGCTTTACTGGATATGGAAAGGATAATGGTGAGGTTGCAACAGCGGCTAAGCAAAAGTATGGTGGCTAACTTACGAGTACAAGAATAAGATGAGCATCTACGCAAATGGTCGCAAACTAGTAATGATTGCTAAAGATCCTGAACTACCTGCGAGTCAAATAGAACCCCACCGTGTTCTCTTCTCAAAGTGAAAAGAGACAGTCACGGTTCCTCATGCGGTTGTGTATTTTATTTCGGATCCTCTTACAAGTTTTCTACAACCGGACATTAACAAATTCCCATCTGCCACATAACTGCGGGCACGACTTTCGAAAGATCAAAACCCTGCAGGGGTGTCCCAACTTAGCCCATCACAAGCTCACGATCTGCGGAGTCGCAACTCCAAGTTGGGAAGACCCGTGTATTCTCGGAATCCCTTTATCAAGATATTTTCACAAAGGTAAAATTAATCCAGCGAAACCTCCCGACGTGCCGACACCCTGATAGTAGCCGCGCGTATCTCGTCTCAGGCCACGACCGGATGTGAGAAGCTACGGGGGACAAACTTTGAGTTTCCTCCAGGGGTCCCCGCAGTACTCCCAGTTTGGACCAACACTCATGAGGAGCACTGGCCCGGGGGTTGATTAAGAGTCCTCGGGTGCTAGCTGGTCCCTATGCAAGTCTTTTTAGTTATTAGGCAAATGTAGTACCAAAGTTGGGTCTTGTTGGAAAAGCTTTAAGAAGTGCGAATTATCAAGGGGGGCCCATAAACCCCAACCGTGTTAGGAACGAAAAATCAAGTAATATAACGCCGGTTTATCAGTTCTTAAGGCGGCATGAGTGGAACCAAACACCAAGCAAATGGCCAAGCCTTCCACCCATTGCCAAGTATATATGTGCATTAATTAAATTAATAGATATTGTGATATTCCAACAACGTCCAGCTCCAACATGGAGCAAACTTCGTCTTCACCTGCAACTAACAACACTATAAGAGGGGCTGAGCAAGCGGGTAACATAGCCAAACAACGGTTTGCTGGGATGGTGTCAAAGGTTAGAGGTTTCATGGCAACAAGGAGAGGGTGACATCAAAAGATAGGTAGCACGACATATAGCGATAGCATCGAGACAACTAGAATGGAAATGATAGGAAAGGTATCCCAGGAGACGGTCATCTTGCCTGAGATCCCGTAAGGAAGAAGAACGAGTCCATGAAGAAGACGAAGAAGCAGCCACGAAGACGGGCCAAGTGTAGTCGAACGAATCCTCACGATCGCAACGAAACAAGCACTAACGAGAAGAAGCAAGCAACACGGTAAACACACCACACAAGAACATGACATAATGCTCAACCAAGTATGATGCAAGACAAGTCTATATGATGCAAGACATGTCAAGGGATGAAGCACCAAGAACATCACACAAAGCAAGTTTAAATGAGGCCGGAAACAACATATAACAATTCCGGTAAGTCCTCATATGCCATTTTCGAAATTGGTCCAGATCTGAACAAACCTTATGTTAAAGTTGCTAAACAACAAGTTAACATGCACCATGATGATCTACTTGAAATTCTAGTCAAGTTTCATATAAAGTTCATTTAATTCGAAGCTACGACCTAGAAAATATAAGCAAAACAAGACAAGCATGGCATTGATGCAAAACGCATCCAAACATCAAGCAAACACACTCCAAATAGGTATACAACATGTTAATATGCATCTACATGCAAAACACACAAGTTTCATATAGGACATGCTCAAAACGGAGCAACGTTTAATCATATACACATGAAACAAGATATAACAACAATCAGCCCAAAACAGCAAGTAGGCATATAGTTGACAACAAAACAACATGATACAATAACATTTCATGGCAACAAAGGGCATGGAAAGCATGTACATGTCCAACACTACAAGCATGACCAAAGAGCTACTACAAAAAACCACTAGAACATGCTCAAAACATCATGGCAATACTGCAAAAGATAATAGTTTCACATATTTAGTCAAATAAACTAAACATGGCAGCAACAACGACAAGTAGGCATGTTTGCAAGCTTGTGCAACTCATCTCAAAGCATATCCTGGCATGTGAAGATAACCATCAACAAGAAAACATGTTTATGAAGCTACTCATGGCAAGAACATGGTCATAGGATGCATAGATCACTAGCAATTCACATGGCAAAACTGAACTTGCTGATAACAGGCTGACAGAAACATTTTATAACAACTTAAGAGCAAGAAATAAACAAGCTACATCAGGCTACAATGGCAAACAAGGACATGGATCGATAGAGCATAACATGGACAACAAGACATGATCATTGGACAACCCAAAACATGCATGGATTTGAGTGAGGCATCAAGAAAACATGACATCAGGTTATAACAGTTTCAGACTTAGCAGTTTTCAACAAGTGTAAGAAAACAGCCAAAAGCGAGTAGGTCACTTTGCAAGCTTGTTGCAATCACCGCAAGGCATAACATGGAAAACTAATTAAAGCACGGCAAAGATGGCATGATTGTGCTTCTAAAACATATTGACATGTGGCTCAAACAAAAATCACACATAAAGATATGAAAAAAACAAATCAGCATCTCATAACAAGTTTCAGCACTTAACAACCACACTCACTTTTGCAACAGAGATAAACATGGCAATATGGCACCTAACATGAATGCTACAGAAACGATCATGTAGAGCACTTCATAATGAACATTTTGACATATCATACACTCCTTTTGGACCAACATGCACAAAGATACAACCTCACAAACATGGTAACATATTGTTGACAAAAAACAAGACTTGACACTAACATCACATAGTAGGTTTGCAACAAAGATTAAGACATCAAGATGAACAGTAACATGCATGCAAATGCAACTAACATGTAGAGCATATCACAACGAACATCTGGACATATCATATGCTTCATTTGGATCACCACACAAAAAGATACATCACCACAAAGTATGCATCATAATAAGCTTTTCCGGGACTTAGAAGAAAATCGACCTCGGGAAGGGTGGACATGTCCAGGACCCGGCGGACACGTCCGGCGTCTGGGGCCCAGTGGCAGTGACACATGGCGAGGGGAGGGCGGCCATTGTTCGGGACCAGCCGGACATGTCCGGGCGGCTAGGAGGCTGGCGCGTGGGCGCGGGGTCGCTCTCGAGCTCCATCCCAAGGCAGGACCGCGCCGGCGGATCTCCGGCGCTGACCTGTGGCATGGAGAGAGAGGAAGATCTGAGGGAGGGAAGCAGAATAGGCTGAGGGGAGGAGAGGTGATGGGGCGGTGGCGTTACCTGGGGAGGTGGCCGTCGGCGAGCCTGCTCCGGCGCTCCAGGTCGCCGGCGGGCGGCGACGGTGGTGCTGGGCACGCTCGAGGCGGACGGGCGGTGGTCGCGCGGGCTCCCTCCGGGCCCAGTTCGGTCCAGGGCGGGCCTTGGATGGGCTCTGGAGGACCGGCGACGCTAGGAGACGTGGGAATCGGTGGCTGGGGCCAAGGGGGGACAACATGGCGGCGCAGGAGTGGTGAGAAGAGGCGGCTGGCGGTGGTGGAGCCAATGGCAGCTCGCCAAGTGGTGGGACGGGGCTGACGGCACCGGAATTTGAGGGGGAGAGGGCTGGCTGTGGCTGCTGATGTCTACTACACAACCTTCTTCTTGTAGACATTGTTTTGCCTCCAAGTGCAGAGGTTTGTAGGACAGTAGCAAATTTCCCTCAAGTGGATGACCTAAGGTTTATCAATCCGTGGGAGGCGTAGGATGAACATGGTCTCTCTCAAACAACCCTGCAACCAAATAACAAACAGTCTCTTGTGTCCCCAACACACCCAATACAACGGTAAATTGTATAGGTGCACTAGTTCGGCGAAGAGATGGTGATACAAGTGCAATATGGATGGTAGATATAGGTTTATGTATACTAAAAATATAAAAACAGCAAGGTAGCAAGTGGTAAACGCGAGCATAAACGGCGTTGCAATGATAGTAGACAAGGCCTAGGGTTCATACTTTCACTAGTGCAAGTTCTCTCAACAAGGATAACATAATTGGATCATATTACTAGCCCTCAACATGCAACAAAGAGAACGAACGAAGAGATTATGGTAGGGTACGAAACCACCTCAAAGTTATTCTTTCTGATCGATCTATTCAAGAGTCCGTAGTAACGTTCAATCCATCATAGAGTTCGTACTAGAATAACACCTTAAGACACAAATCAATCAAAACCCTAATGTCACCTAGATACTCCATTCTCACCTCAAGTATCCGTGGGCATGATTATACGATATGCATCACACAATCTCAAAAACATCTATTCAACCAACACCTAGAACTTCAAAGAGCGCCCCAAAGTTTCTACCGGAAAGTCAAGACGAAAACGTGTGCCAACCCCTATGCATAGATTCCGAAGGTCACGGAACCCGCAAGTTGATCACCAAAACATACATCAAGTAGATCACATGATATCCCATTGTCACCACAGATAAGCACGTGCAAGACATACATCAAGTGTTCTCAAATCCTTAAAGACTCAATCCGATAAGATAACTTCAAAGGGAAAACTCAATCAATTACAAGATAGTAGAGGGGGAGAAGCATTATAAGATCCAACTAGAATAGCAAAGCTCGCGATACATCAAGGTCGTGCCATCTCGAGAACACGAGAGAGAGAGAGAGAGAGAGATCAAACACATAGCTACTGATACATACCCTCAGCCCCGACGGTGGACTACTCCCTCCTCGTCATGGAGAGCACCGGGATGATGAAGATAGCCACCGGTGAGGGTTCCCCCCTCCGGCAGTGTGCCGGAATGCGGTCTAGATTGGTTTTCGATGGCTACACAGGCTTTCGGCGGCACAACTCCCGATCTAGGTTAATTTCCGAAGGTTTTAGTATTTATAGGGTTTTTTGGCGTAGGGCACAAGTCAGGGGGCCCTCCGGGCTATCCACGAGATAGGGGGCGCCAGCACCTGCCCAGGGCGCGCCCCCACCCTCGTGGGGAGCCCGTGGCTCTCCTGGCCCAACTCTTTTAGTTCGGGGGCTTGTTTTGGTCTAGAAAAAATCATAAAAAATTGGCACGTCAATTGGACTCCGTTTCATATTACTTTTCTGTAAAAACTCAACAACAAGGAAAAAACAGAAACTGGCACTAGGCTCTAGGTTAATAGGTTAGTCCCAAAAATAATATAGAAGTGTATAATAAAGCCCATAAAATATCCTAGAAAGATAATATAATAGCACGGACCAATCAAAAATTATAGATACGTTGGAGACGTATCAGCATCCCCAAGCGTAATTCCTGCTTGTCCTCGAGTAGGTAAATGATAAAAACAAATTTTTTGATGTGGAATGCTAATCAACATAATTTTCAATGTAATTCTCTTATTTGTGGCATGAATGTTTAGATCTGAAAGATTCAAGACAAAAGTCTATATTGACATAAGAAAATAATAATACTTCAAGCATACTAACAAAGCAATCATGTCTTCTCAAAATACTATGGCTAAAGAAAGTTATCCCTACAAAATCATATAGTCTGGCTATGCTCCCTCTTCATCACACAAAATATCCATATGATGCACAACCCCGATTTCAGCCAAGCACTTGTTTTCATACTCTATTCTTTCAAACCTTTCAACTTTCATGCAATACATGAGCGTGAACCATGGACATAGCACTATGGGCGGAATAGAGGTGGTTGTGGAGAAGACAAAAAGGAGGAAGATAGTCTCACATCGACTAGGCGTATTAACGGGCTATGGAGATGCCCATCAATAGATATCAATGTAAGTGAGTAGGTATTGCCATGCAACGGCTGCACTAGAGCTAAATATGTATGAAAGCTCAACAAAAGAAACTAGTGGGTGTGCATCCAACTTGCTTGCTCATGGAGACCTAGGCCATTTGAGGAAGTCCATCGTTGGAATATACGAGCCAAGTTCTATAACAAAAATTCCCACTATTATATGAAAGTGACTAAACATGAGACTCTCTATCATGAAGAACATGGTGCTACTTTGAAGCACAAGTGTGGAAAAAGAAAGTAGCAATTGTCCCTTTTTTGGGCCTTTTTTTTTCTTTGGCCTTTTTTTTTGGAGGGGCTTTATTCATTTAGCCTTTCCTCACATGGGACAATGCTCTAATAATGATAATCATCACACTTTCATTGAATTACAACTCGATACCAGAACAAAGTATGACTCTATATGAATGCCTCCGGCGGTGTACCGGGATGTGCAATGAATCAAGAGTGACATGTATGAAAAATTATGCACGGTGGCCTAGCCACAAATACGATGTCAACTACATGATCATGCATGGCAATATGACAATATGAAGCGTGTCAATTTAACGGAACGGTGGAAAGTTGCATGGCAATATATCTCGGAATGGCTATGAAAATGCCATGATAGGTAGGTATGGTGGCTATTTTTAGGAATAATATGGTGGCTATTTTGAGGAAGGATATATAGTGGGTGTATGATACCGGCGAAAGTTGCGCGATACAAGAGAGGATAGCAATGGTGGAAGGGTGAGAGTGCGTATAATCCATGTACTCAACATTAGTCATAAAGAACTCATATACTTATTGCAAAAATCTACGAGTCATCAAAAAAAAGCAATCAACGCATGCTCCTAGGGGGGAGGTTGGTAGGAGTTAACCATCGCGCGCCCCCGACCTCCACACAAAGGTTGACACTTTACAAATACCTCATGCTCTAACTTCATCACATAGCGGTTCACCATACGTGCATGCTACGGGAATCACTAACCTTAACACAAGTATTTCTCAATTTCATGATAACTCCATTAGCATGACTCTAATATCACTATCCTCATATCTCAAAACAATTATCAAGCATCCAACTTCTCATCATATTCAATGCACTTAGTGTGAATGTTTTTACTACATTTATATTGGATGTCTATCATGTGAAGACTAGTTTTATAGCCTAAACACATTACCATGCTGTTTTAATAGACTCTCAAAAGGATATAAGTGAAGCATGAGAGTTTAACAATTTCTTCAAAATATAATCACCACCGTGCTCTAAAAGATATAAGTGAAGCACTAGAGCAAAAACTATTCAACTCAAAAGATATAAGTGAAGCACTAGAGCAAAAACTATTCAACTCAAAAGATATAAGTGAAGCACATAGAGTGTTCTAACAATTCCTAGGCCATATTTAACTCTCTCAAATAGGTGTGTCCAGCAAGGATAATTGTGGCAAACTAACAAGCAAAGACTCAAATTATACAAGACACTCCAAGCAAAATACATATCATGTGGTGAATAAAAATATAGCTCCAAGTATAGTTACCGATGGATGAAGACGAAAGAGGGGATGCCTTCCCGGGGCATCCCCAAACTTATGCTTTTTATTGTCCTTGAATTTTACTTGGGGTTCCATGGGCATCCCCAATCTTAGGCCCTTGATACTCTTTGTTCCATAGTCCATCAAAGCAATACTCAAAACATGAAAACTTCACAACACAAAACTTAGACAAAAATCTCGTGAGCTCCGTTAGTATAAGAAAGCAAACCACTACTCAAAGGTATTGCCATCATTTCATTCTTTGTTTATATTGGTGTTAAACCTACTATATTCCAACTTCTCTATGGTTTGTACTTCCCAATATTACTCATAGATGCATTGAAATAAGCAAACAACACACGACAAACAGAATCTGTCAAAAACAGAACAGTCTGTAGTAATCTGCAGGTTTCGCATACTTCTGTAACTCCAAAAAATTCAAACTAAATTGGTAAACGTGAGGAATTTGTCTATTAATCATCTGCAAAAAGAATCAACTAAATAGAACGCTCCAGTAAAATCTGATGACCATTCTAGGGAGGGCTAACGATTCTGTTTTTCACACCAAAATCATATAAACATCACACAAGTCTTCCCAAAGGTTCTACTTGGCACAAACACTAATTAAAATGCAAAACCACATCTAAACAGAAGCTAGATGCAACATTTATTCCTAAACAGAAGCAAAAATAAAGAAAATAAAATAAAGTTGGGTTGCCCCCCAACAAGCGCTATCGTCTAACACCCCTAGCTAGGCATAATGATGCTCACATAAAAGATAAGAATTGAAACATAGCGGGAGCATCATAAAGCATATGAATATCACATTTAAGTCTAACCCACTTCCTATGCATAGGGATTTTGTGAGAAAACAACTTATGGGAACGATAATCAACTAGCATAGGAAGGGAAAACAAGCATAACTTCAAAACTTTAAGCACATAGAGAGGAAACTTGATATTATTGCAATATGTAGAAGCATATGATCCTGTCTCATAATAATTTTCCTTAGCATCATGAATGAATTCAACAATATAACCAGCACATAAATCATTCTTTTCATGATCTACTTGCATAGAAATTTTACTACTCTCCACATAAGAAAAATTCTTCTCATTCATAGTAGTGGGAGCAAACTCAACAAAATAACTATCATGTGAAGCATAATCCAATTGAAAACTAAAATCGTGATGACAAGTTTCATGGTTATCATTATTCTTAATAGCATACAAGTCATCACAATAATCATCATCGATAGGAGGCATGCTTTCATCATAATAAATTGGCTCATCAAAACTTGTGCGACTAAAAATATCATCTTCATCAAACATAGCTTCCCCAAGCTTGGGCCTTTGCATATCATTAGCATCATAGATATTCAAGGGATTCACACTAACAACATAGCAATCATGCTCATCATGCACATATTTTATGCCAAGCATTCTATGTAATTCTTCTTCTAGTACTTGAGCACAATTTTCCGTCCTATCGTTTTCACGAAAGATATTAAAAAGACGAAGCATATGAGGTAACCGTAATTCCATTTTTTTTGTAGTTTTCCTTTATAAACTAAACTAGTGATAAAACAAGAAACTAAAAGATTCGATTGCAAGATCTAAGGATATACCTTCAAGCACTACTAGAAAATGGGCTATTGTCAGGACCGGTCCTTCAGTAAAATAATTACCGGAAGAACGACCTTTTTGTTAAACCAGCGAGGAATATTATTACCCGCTGGCAGACAAATCCTTGATACAGAATTCCAGTACACTGAATATTATACAAGGTTGAGCATGGGGGTTGCTCAACAATTTTATTACAAGCGTGCCAATATATTACATAGAGGCGGATATGACACAAGGCAGGGTGGCATACTACTAACTCGTAATAAAAGGTGGTGGAATATGTGACAGTGAAGTGGGTGATGTGACTCCAATATTTTACAGTTCATCGAGTGTCGGAGTGAGACCCGATGAATTTATTTGGTGGTAGGCGGAAGCGGTTATAAAACAGTGAACAACTCCAGTATCGCAAGGGACTGACTGGGACTCCTCTAAGCATCGAACTCGCTATCGAATTCCTCATCCATGAGATTGCCTTCGTCCACATCTGGACAAATCAACAAGCCAGGTGAGTACATTGAATGTACTCGCAAGACAGTTCGGACTTAGGATATAATAAATGCCAACATGATGCATATGAGTTTTCCAGCAAAAAATGCGACCGGAATAAAATATCAATGTGCTGTATGCAATGATGGAAGTCGGGCGGTAATCCTCCCGAAGTCCGCAAGATAAAAATAGAAGTTGACCAAACGAGTGTCTGAGTGACGCCTCGTAGGAAAATAATAAACGATAGCAGGCCATACTCGGGCGTCTGAGCGACACCGCATAAAGGGCTTATAGCAAAAATATATAACAAGAATGCCTCAGTCGGACGTCTGAGCGACATCACATAAAGGGCTTATAAATAAAAAAATACCGCAGTCAGACGTCTGAGCGACATCACATAAAGGGCTTATAAAAAGAATGCCACAGTCGGACGTCTGAGCGACATCACATAATGGGCTTAAAAAGAATGCCACAGTCGGACGTCTGAGCGACATGACAT
>LR738715.1:794695459-794739868 GCA_902687465.1 Secale cereale
AGGGCTTATAAATGAAAAGAATGCCACAGTCGGACGTCTGAGCGACATCACATAAAGGGCTCATAAATGAAAAGAATGCCACAGTCGGACGTCTGAGCGACATCACATAAAGGGCTTATAAATGAAAAGAATGCCACAGTCGGACGTCTAAGCGACATCACATAAAGGGCTTATAAATAACAGTAGTATAATGATGAAATACTTCTGAAAATAAATACTGAGATAGTTGGTGAGTTCATCTACCAAATGAACTTGACAGAAATATTACTCTGGTTACTCCCGAGAATATACTATAGACGGTCACCGGGTTGATATGAAGATTGACCCTAGGCCATAAACATGGCTACTGAAGGAATTTAACTTTGTAGAGATTGTACTATTAACTCATAGCCAACGGGTTCTACTAGCCACGGGGACTAGTTCCGTCTACGGTGTTTTAGTAGAAACCCAACTAACCAGTACACACCCATTTAACATCCTGTCGTCCGGAATCACCCGCGACGACATTCACGGAAAACTTTAAGACGGGGAGGCTACAACCTCGAATAGCATGGGATCAAATTTATATATGCGCGCTCTAAGGGGTGCCCCCCTCTCGGTCCCAACCGGAAACACCCATGCCCCCTGACCGGATGACGGGCTTTAATCCAGGGCCATGGAACCCTCATCCCGGCCCCTCTACTTGGTGTGTACTCGGGAAGTGGTTTACAACCGACTAGACCGTAATCCCAACGGACGGCCTACGATAGTATCGAAAAAGGAGACGAACGGAATCATGACATGATCTCCGTTGATACTGAGTTAACCAACTATTGGCATGTTCCAACAATACCAGCATTCCACCCATCATGTCACCACATGATCGAGGTGGTCCAAACATTTTCATTCGGGGCTCACCCGAAGCTTGCTTGCATGAAATATAACCATACACAATGCTTATATGACCATGCTTATGAGAGGAACTACTCGAGCAACATGCAACACACTCATCATATCAAAGGTTCAAACATGCTTGCCAGGTTTAGAGAAGTCGTAGCCTAACTCGGTGTGATTCGCGTCTCCGTCACGGCCTCCAAACAAAATACATACTAACATAAATACCACGCTTGCAAATAAAGTTGCTCCAAAAATTTCCACATAAATATGAAAAAAAACTAGACAGAAAACTAAAGAGGACAGAAAAAAGAATCAACTCAAAATCATTTTTAGTTTAAAAGATATTAGAGTTTCTGTCCAGGGACTCATCTGTAATGAAACATATAAGTTCCAGGGGCTAGAACAGAAAACAGCAAAGTGAACCGGTACGTAGTACGTCAACCGCAGAGGGAAAACGCACTTTGCCCGAATGCACCTTCAGAAAACGGTTCGAGGGGAAGAGATGTGAGGCTGACAAGAGGCCACACTCGTCGGGTTTGAAAATGGAAACAGAGCCGCGCCGGCGCCGGTGCTTCGGTGATCGTCGGCGTCGATCCATGGCGAGTTAGGGGAGGGGAGTGGTACCTACGGCTTCACGATGGACTTCCGCGTCGAACGGTGGTAGAGTTGGGTGTCGGCGAGCACCACGTCGACGGCGACACAGTCTCTGGCGGACGGCGGCTCGGGAGGTCGTGGAACTCGTCGAAGAGGGTTCCTGGGATGAAATTGAGGTGGGGTTAGGTCTAGGTGGGTGCCAGGGCGGTACGCTCGAGTTCACGGCGGCGGAGAAGCTCTCACCGGATTCAACGAAGCTGGAGCCCGAGGCGGAGGTGTTTGGCCGGAGTTGGGGAAGAAGGGAATCTCGAGGCTCTTCCAGTGGCTGGGCATGGTCTAGGGAGGTAGTGGAGGTGTGTGGGCTCGAGAACGAGCTCGGGGGTGCCTTTTATAGGCGGCTCGAGGTGACTGCCGTGAACGGATAAGTCCGGCGAGTCGATTACGGTGATGTAGTGGTCGGACGGCGGAGTTAGAGGCTCGAGCATCAGCTAGGAGATGTACGGGTTCCATTCCCGCGCCTAACTCAGCAGGGGAGAGGGAGTTACGGGCTGTCCCCGACGGAACGGCCGCGCGACACGGCGGCGGCAGGAAACGCGCTCTGCGCGTGCCAGGCCACGACGACGGTGTGTCAGGCGTGTGCTGGCACTGGAAGTGGACACGCGGAGTGCTGGGGTGGTTTGGGCGGCGCTAAACGGCGTCGAGCTGCGGTAGTAGCTTCTGTCAGCCGCCACGGGCGACGCTGTTGCTGTGGCAGTCGCCGGCGTGGTCGGGCCTGAGCGCCACCGACGCCCAGAAGCGGCCAAGTGAGCGTGCGGCGACTGGATAAGAAGAAGCTGCAGTGCAGCGTCGAGCCAAGCAGGTACAGACGAGGCTTTGTCGCTGCGCCTGATGAAACTGACGAAACTGACGAAACTGACGAACTGTCGACAGTTTCAGTTAACAGCTGACAGTTTAGTGTATACCAAGTGTTTGATGACATGCTTCTGGTATGTGTGCAATGTTTCTGGGGCTGATTTTTGGTGGAGTGGCCTCTCGATGTATCTAGGGGCTGCCTGATTTTTCACAGAATTTTTGGAAGAGGATAAATATGAATTTCACCAAATTTTGCAAATCTGGTCCAAACTTGCAGCAGGTGAAATTTGAAAATTTTGAACTATGGACGAGTGAAGCAAGATGGATCTAGGTTGTGGGTACTAAGGACTATCTAGGAGAGTTGGTTTGGAGTCAAATTAGTAGATGGAAATGGTGGTTCATTCGTAAATCACTAAGGTCCACTATAAAAGACAGAATTGGTTTTTGGAGTAAAATAAATAGAAGAAAAAAATCCCAATAAGGTTAAAACTTACTGGAATTGATGAAAGACTTGTCCTAAGGTGTGGAGAGGGTTTTGGAGATGAATATTTCTGTTGGGGTCATGGCAAGATGAAGGATGGAGAGGGAGATAAGTCCAAGGTTAAACTTGAGAGGTTTAAAATCAAGGAGGGGAGAATTCAAATAACTTCTGTTGAAACTCAACTTGGGCTTGAACCAAACATAAGAGAAAAACTTCAATGCCAAAAACCAAGCTTGAGAAGACACACAAACTTTGGCCAGAAGGGATTTTAGAAGGGTTTAAGAGAAGATCAAACAACCTCCTTCCAAAAAGGCCAAAAGTTTGGAAGAAAAACCAACTTAAAAATTTGGGGTTTTACAACTATAGATGGGATTGACACTAATGGCGCACCAGACATGCGGTGCGCCATTAGTATATACTAATGGCGCACCACCTTCTGGTACGCCATTATAGTTGAATACACTAATGGCGCACCTGGCTCGGGGTGCGCCATTGATGGGCCTCGAACCCCTCGTTGGTTACCCCAAGTGGAAGGTGTAAGATGCAGTAAGTAGAAGTGTTTCCCCTAGCAAAGATGCCAAGGATCGATTCCCCAGAGACTCCTAGGTTCAACAAGTAGGTGTCAATTGCTACGGCGCCAGATTAGTAGCAACCAACGTGGACCTGCACACAGATACAAATAACTTTGCTCCCAACGAGTACAGAGAGGTTGTCAATCTCTCCGGCCTTGTAGTTCACAAAGGGTTAAAAGCAATGATAGTAGTGATAGATAGTTTTTGCAATAGTAGGTAAATAACGAAAAGTAAATAGTGGATGTGATCAATGATGGTAATATGGACCGGAGTCTCATAATGTTCACTAGTGATGTCTCTCTCCCAAAAGACGATAAAACAACTATGTGAGGTAAACAAATTACAGCTGGGCAATTGACAGGACCACGAACGCAAACCAATGCTGACTACATTGCAAGAAAGGTTGAGGTTCAAAGCATGGGCGGTACGCCAAAGTAAGTAGACCGAAATCCATCAATATCTACTACTAATCATCCACCTTGAGATATCTATCCAGAACATCTCGCTGGTATTAAGTTGCGAGTCCCACCCATAGTGTAAACTCAATGCAACAGACAACTGCATTAAAAGAACTTTGCGTAAAGTAAACAATCCTTGCACCCGCGGGCACAAACACCGTTGTTTTCCCCCTTGTGGCAACAGCACATCCCCTAGACTCATGTTTCTGTCACTCAAGCTAGTCATCGAGGGGCATGAACCCACAATCGAGCATAACGTTCCCTCTTGGAGTCACTACCTACTACTCGGCCAAAGCAATAAGTAACAACGGAGAACATGCAAGAATTACTTATGAACTAAAATATAAAAGAGGTGAATCAAATATATTACTCAAGATCAATCTGAACATAATCTCATAATCCATCGGATCCCAGCAAACTCAACATAGCAATAGCATAAGGATTACATAGGTGCCTCGATCATGTAGGGCCGCTCACGAAGACTAATTAGTGAAGCACAAGAACGGGAGGAGAACATCACATAGCTACTAGTCATGGACTCATGGTCCAAGGGAGACTACTCACGAGTCATCCGGGAGGCGTCCATGGTGGTGGAGAAGCTCCCGGTGGTGATCCTCCCATCCGGCAGGGTGCCGGGAAGAGTTCTCCTAGTGCTCCCGATCTTGGAAGCGGCGGCGGCGGCGGAACAGAGATGGGATCGCGAAAAGAGTTCCTGTTCTGAGGGTTTCGGAGGTCCCTCTAAATATATGCCAAAGGGGGGCACCGGACGGGCTTCGGGGGGCCCAGGCGCCCCGCCGGCGCGGCCCAGGGGGGGGCGCGCCCACAGGGCGCCTGGAGCCCCTGTGCCCCCCCCCCCCCAGGCTGCCCTTCGGATGAAGTGTTGTTTCCGGATCGCTGATTTTTTATATAATTTTTCTGGATTTTTCTGGGCAGTTCTCGAAACGTGAAAACCTGAAATACAAAAACAGCCGAAAATAGAAACTGGCACTGGGGTGCACTGGATTAGTAAGTTAGTCCAAATATGATCAAAAGTGTATGGAAGTGTATGAATATCATAGCAATATCACCCAAAAGTGGCATGGAGCAAGCAGAAATTATAGATATGTTTTGGACGTATCAACATCCCCAAGCTTAATTCCTGCTCAATAATTTCTGTGGTGACATGCTATTAACCATATAGGACTTTCTCATAGTCACATGACAAAAGCTTACTGAGACAATGATTCTAAAGTAATTAAGTTGTCTCAAGAGAAAATCACAAATGACTGAATGTTTTACAACATGAAATTGAAACATCAAAAAGATTTGCAATGAACATGATGTGCAAATATGATAAAGTGATATCTAGCTTGCCCCCTTTAGTGATGCAAAACATAAATGCAAGGGCACCTTCAAGGTTTAAGTGATGACTAGATACAATCATTTCAGAATAAACGATATCACAATCATGCAAAAGACAATGCTACTTTGGGACAATGCACATTACACTCAGAATGACAATCAGGCTCTCAGTAGTTGGTGCTTCAACATAAAGGTAAAATAAAGGTTAAGTGCTAAAGCTTTTTATTTTGAAAACATGGAAGCAATTGTGTCAACGGTAGTAGTACTTCATATGTGGCATGTATAAAACATCCTATAAGTTGCAAGCCTCATGCATCGAATACCAATAGTGCTCGCTCCTTGTCCTAATTAGCACGGATCCCCATGGGTTATCATTGCATTACATATGTTTTAACCAAGTGTCACAAAGGGGTACCTCTATGCCACCTGTACAAAGGTCCAAGGAGATAGATCACATTTGGTTTCTCGTTTTTGATAGATCTCAACTTGAGGACATCCATACCGGGACAACATAGAAAATAGATGATGGACTCCTCTTCAATGCATAAGCATATTCTCATAAGAGATTGAGGATTAAGGTCCAAGCTAAAACTTCCACCATGATGCATGGCTTTGGTTGGCGGCCCAATGTTCTTCTCTAACAATATGCATATTAATTCAACCCACGGCAAATCACCCTTACTTCAGACAAGACGAACATGCATAGCAACTCACATGATATTCAACAAAGTGCGACAGTTGATGGCGTCCCCAGAAACATGGTTACCGCTCAGCAAGCAACTTGTAAGAAATAAGATACATAAGCAACATATTCTTTACCACAATAGTTTTTAGGCTACTTTCCCATGAGCTATGTATTGCATGGTTAGTTTGCTTAGTACAGGTGGAGGTTAGCAAAAGACTGGGAGCGACCAACTAAGAGAGCAATGACGGTCATAATCATGCAGAGCGACAAAGCAATATTGAATCAGGCATGGTAGTTATATCGCTACTCAGAAATAAAAGATCATCAAGGCTTGACAGACTTTCTTTACAGTCTTGAATATGTGAGCATACGCCAAGTCAATCAAAATAAATTCTCGAAGGAAGATATTACTAAACCATACCATATCATAGGCAAACAAACAAAGTTGGTACTCCAATAACACATTGGGAACCCCCCAGCTATTTGAGATTAACCATAAGAAAACCTGAACTACTAAGCACCATCATGAAAGTAGCATCTTTATCATAGACACATTAACCAATGCAAAGGAAGAAAACTCTCTTAATAATGTGAGCATGGTAATTAAAGAGAGTTCAAGCAACCAACTAAATAAAAGCTCTTGAAAAGATAAGCATGAATACTAAGAGCAGAGTATGATAGTAGCTATTAAAAGACAAAGAACACACACAACATAGATAGACATGAAAATTCTATGTAATGTTCTAGGTAGAGGTGGAGCGTGTTTCTCTCCCACATAAAGGAATGCTGGGTTCCGACTCGTTATGAAAAACTAAAAAGAAAACTAAAAGCAAGACGCTCCAAGCATAGCACATAACACATGAAGTGATAAAAATATAGCGAAACGAAAGACGAACTGATAGTGTTGATGGAGAAGGGGATGCACGGGGGCATCCCCAAGCTTAGACGCTTGAGTCTCCTTGAATATTTCTTGGGGGTGCACGGGGGCATCCCCAAGCTTGAGCGCTTGACACTCCTGAATCTTTTTATCATCTTCCCTCGCACACTTGAAAACTCCCTTCATACATAACTCATCATAATCTGATTAGCGAGGTTAGTACCCTTAATAAAATAATTATACCTTGCTGGAAATAAGGATATTCTTGAAGTTCTACTGTTTCTCAAGATTTCCAAAAGGTTTTTGCAAAGAAAAAGCAAGTTCTTAATTTGCAAAGTGAAGGTAAGGCAAAACAGGACAGAATCTGTGAAAAACAGAACAGCAGGCAGTAATTGATCTGTTCGGGATACTTCTGCAACTCAAATAAAAAAACTCAGAACTGACGCACGAAATACAATTATATAGAGAACGCTGTCCAGAAAATTCAGACCAAAAAGATGATCTGGTGATTTTATACGAATTTTTCTATCCAAGGACAGAATCTGTTTCCTAGACAGCACCTCACAACTTTTGAACTTTCTAGCAATCAGAGGCTATACTTGGCACAAATATGAAAAGCAAAGATACAATGATGATGCTACAGAAGTAAACAACATCAAGACACAACAAAAACAAAAACTTTATTCATGTGGGCTGCCTCCCAAAAGCGCTTTCTTTTATGCCTTTAAGCTAGGCATAATGCATAGATCAAGTTGTATCAATTGAACCATCATCAAGATCATCAAAAAGCTCTTCAATAATACAACTAGTCTTAAGAGGTCTCTCAAATAAGGGCCTCATAGAGATACTTCTAGGTAGAAGACCAAAAGGATAAAAGTCAAGGGAAGATTCATTTATAAATTCATCAAAGATAGGTGTTTCTTCCAAAGTCTTTACGGTTTCAACCCCTTTGGCAATAGGTGGATTACTTTTAGAACAGGGAGCCTTTGGAACATGAACGAACTTAGGCTCCCTCTTTGCCGGAGTTTCTACCTTTTTGGTTTTGATCGAGGAAAAAGTAGTTCCTAAGGTATCAAATATTTCCTCAATCTTTTCCATCCTAGAAAAGTCAGAATCATGGAATTTGATGGTCTCCAAAATTTTAAAAAAATTATGCATGGAGCTATCAAGTCTATTCAAATTCCCTTGGATCTTACAATCCAACTCATTCATCTTATTAATGCTTGGCATTTCTAGCTCTATCCTTTCAAGTTTTTTCATAATGTGAGCTAGGGTGATGTCCTCTTGAATGCTAACGACAGGGGGACTCCCAACAAGATTTTCAATAATACTAAGAGACTCCCAGACTGGTGTCTCCAAGAAATTCCCATTGATAGCAGTATCTAGAATAAACCTATTCCAAGAAGTAATTCCAACATAAAAATTTCTAAGTAAGATAGTAGTAGGTTGCTTCTTGGCGGCTCTTTTTTGTGAATCATTAATTCTATACCAAGCATCTTTCAAACTTTCCCCGCCTCTTTGTTTAAAGGTGAGAACTTCTGCCTCGTCAAAGACAAAAGGACCCGACATAATGACAACTTAAGGAACAAGATAACTATTTTTGTGATTTTCGATAAAAGGAACTAAAACAAAAATGAAAGGTAAACTAACAAGACTAAAAAGCAAAGGTAAAAGATAGCATGCAACTCCCCTATCCTGAAGAGTTGAGTCCCCGGCAACGGCGCCAGAAAATACTCCTTGATGGGCCTCGAACCCTCGTTGGTTACCCCAAGTGGAAGGTGTAAGATGCAGTAAGTAGAAGTGTTTTCCCCTAGCAAAGATGCCAAGGATCGATTCCCTAGAGACTCCTAGGTTCAACAAGTAGGTGTCAATTGCTACGGCGCCAGATTAGTAGCAACCAACGTGGACCTGCACACAGATACAAATAACTTTGCTCCCAACGAGTACAGAGAGGTTGTCAATCTCTCCGACCTTGTAGTTCACAAAGGGTTAAAAGCAATGATAGTAGTGACAGATAGTTTTTGCAATAGTAGGTAAATAACGAAAAGTAAATAGCGGATGTGATCAATGATGGTAAGATGGACCGGAGTCTCATGATGTTCACTAGTGATGTCTCTCTCCCAAAAGACGATAAAACAGCTATGTGAGGTAAACAAATTACAGGTGGGCAATTGACAGGACCACGAACGCAAACCAATGCTGACTACATTGCAAGAAAGGTTGAGGTTCAAAGCATGGGCGGTACACCAAAGTAAGTAGACCGAAATCCATCAATATCTACTACTAATCATCCACCTTGAGATATCTATCCAGAACATCTCGCTGGTATTAAGTTGCGAGTCCCACCCATAGTGTAAACTCAATGCAACAGACAACTGCATTAAAAGAACTTTGCGTAAAGTAAACAATCCTTGCACCCGCGGGCACAAACACCGTTGTTTTCCCCCTTGTGGCAATAGCACATCCCCTAGACTCATGTTTCTGTCACTCAAGCTAGTCATCGAGGGGCATGAACCCACAATCGAGCATAACGTTCCCTCTTGGAGTCACTACCTACTACTCGGCCAAAGCAATAAGTAACAACGGAGAACATGCAAGAATTACTTATGAACTAAAATATTAAAGAGCTGAATCAAATATATTACTCAAGATCAATCTGAACATAATCTCATAATCCATCGGATCCCAGCAAACTCAACATAGCAACAGCATAACGATTACATAGGTGCCTCGATCATGTAGGGCAGCTCACGAGGACTAATTAGTGAAGCACAAGAACGGGAGGAGAACATCACATAGCTACTGGTCATGGACTCATGGTCCAAGGGAGACTACTCACGAGTCATCCAGGAGGCGTCCATGGTGGTGGAGAAGCTCCCGGTGGTGATCCTCCCCTCCGGCAGGGTGCCGGGAAGAGTTCTCCTGGTGCTCCCGATCTTGGAAGCGGTGGCGGCGGCGGAACAGAGATGGGATCGCGAAAGGAGTTCCTGTTTTGAGGGTTTCGGAGGTCCCTCTAAATATATGCCAAAGGGGGGGCACCGGACGGGCTTTGGGGGGCCCAGGAGCCCCCCCGGCGCGGCCCAGGGGGGGGGGGGCGCCCACACGGCGCCTGGAGCCCCTGTGGCCCCCCCCAGGCTGCCCTTCGGACGGAGTGTTGTTTCCGGATCGCTGATTTTTTATATAATTTTTCTGGATTTTTCTGGGCAGTTCTCGAAACGTGAAAACCTGAAATACAAAAACAGCCGAAAACAGAAACTGGCACTGGGGTGCACTGGATTAGTAAGTTAGTCCAAATATGATCAAAAGTGTATGGAAGTGTATGAATATCATAGCAATATCACCCAAAAGTGGCATGGACCAAGCAGAAATTATAGATACGTTTTGGACGTATCAGCCATTAGTATCAAATTCTTTTTTTTCCTTTTCCAATCATACTAATGGCGCATCCAGACACAGTGCGCCATTACTAGTTGTAACTAGTAATGGCGCACCAGTCACACAGTGCGCCATTACTAGTTTAAACTAGTAATGGCGCACTATGGCACAATGCGCCATTAGTATGTTTTTTTTGCAAAACTACTAATGGTGCACCACCAGCAGGTGCGCCATTAGTAACCTGGGTTACTAATGGCGCATTTGGAGGTGGTGCGCCATTAGTAAGTGGGCACCAACAAGATATTTTGGACAGCCACTCCTACCCACTCACTTTCTCCCCACTTCATTCTCTCCACCTCCTCCTCCAAAGCTTGTCTCGTGTGCCTCCTCTTTGTCACCTCATTTCCACCATAGATTCATTCAAATTAAGTGGTTAAATTACCTTGTTTTGATAGGTAAGTAAGGGGGGAAGCTATATTTATGTTGTTCTCCCTACAACAATGTGCACATGCACTTTTTATGGCCTAGCTAGATCTATGTATGTTCGTGGTGTTGCATATGTGTTTGTGTTTGGAGGTGTACCGGTATATGAAATGCGATAGTTGCCAATATTTTGCCGGAATGTTGATTCATTTCCGTTTCGGCGAGAAATTTGGGATTAAGCATTCTTTTTGGTCCTATTTTTAGGGAAAGTCATGCCAAATTTTTTCTTGGTTCTAAAATATCGTTTTGCTCTACCCCGCAGTCGACCATGGTCCGCACGATGACCGAAGGCATCGTGAATAGGTTTTTGAGCTCCGTGAAGGCCGAGATGCTTCAAAAGAACGAGACGAAGATAAGATGTCCGTGTCAAAGATGCAAGCTGAAGAGCCTTATTGCGGACCCGGATTCCGGGCAGGTGCGGGACCACCTGCTCTTGCGTGGTTTAATGGATGGCTATCGGTGGCGAGGTGATGAAGATGACTACGAAGTCGTCCATGGGGGCCGGGCAAGAAATGAGGAAGGGCAGCAAGACAACCACCGCGGCTCGGGCGGGCGAGAAGACGAAGAATCCCCAGGAGATTATCACGACGGTGATGCTGTACACAGTCATCATGTAGAAGATGCAGGACATGATGATGAGGAAGATGCCGGAGCAGACGATGGGCATGATCATGAAGATGATGATGCCGGCAGAGCAGACGACGCTGGACCATCGATGGGTTGGGTGCAGGGCCCTCATATTCAACAGCTGCTTCTCAAGCAGACGGATAACACAAGAGCTGCCACTCGAGAGAAAGCCAAGATGGATCAACTGGAGTTAGACGCGGTTACTCTAGTGTATGAAAGATGCAGGCCCGAGGATACCCGCCTAAAAGTAATGCTCATGGCTCTGGAGATGAAGGTAAAACACAAAATGACCGATGCATGCTTCGACGAGAACATGTCAATCTGGCACGAACGTCTTCCCAAGGGGAACAAGTGCCCGACCAGTTTTGATGAGGCGAAGAAAATCGTGTGTCCTCTGGATTTATCGCACGTGAAATACCATGTGTGCATGAACAATTGCATCATTTATCGGGATGAGCACGCGGAGTCTACCATATGTCCGGTGTGCGGTGTCACTCGATACAAGAAGAGGAAGAAAGCTCCTCGAAAAGTGGTGTGGTACTTTTCGATCACTCCTCATCTGCAGCGGTATTTTGCGGACCCTAAGGTAGCAAAGCTCCTGCATTGGCACGCGGATAGGGAGGAGAAGAAGCGAGATAGATAAAAAAGACAAGATGCTGAGTCACCCTAAGGATGCGAGCCAGTGGCAAGCGTTGAACTTCGAAGACCTAGAATTTGGGAACGATCCTAGGAACATCGTGCTGGGCGCGAGCACCGATGGAGTCAATCCGTTTGGCAGCCAGAGAAGCACACATAGCACCTGGCCTGTGTTTGTGTGGATGTACAACCTTCCCCCCTGGTTGTGCTGGAAGAGGAAGTACATTCACATGAGTATGCCAATTGAAAGACCGAAACAACCAGGGAACGACATCAATCTGTATCTGGGGCTGCTGAAAGAGGAGCTTGACACGCTGTGGAAAACGCCAGACAATACGTGGGACGCCGCAGAGAAAGAATATTTCCCTATGAGAGCCGCACTGCTCACGACTGTGCACGACAATCTCGGTTACGGATATGTCGCGGGGCAGGTGGTCCACGGATTTTCTGGATGCATCAGGTGCATGGATGACACAACGTATCGCCAGCTAGATAGAGATCCCGGGTCTTTGAAAACCGTGTTCATGGGACATTGAAGGTGGCTTCGTGACGATGACCTGTGGACAAAACGCAAGGATCTGTTCGATGGTGAAACCGAACCCCGAGGACGCCCGCATACGAGGAGCGGCGAGGAAATAGACGAGCTGTTGAAAAATTGGAAAGATTGCCCACTGCCGGGAAAGAAGCAAAAGGCGCCAGAGCCGGGAAAGAAGCGAAAGGCGCCAGAGCCGCTGCTGAAGGTATTGAAAACGAGGTCTGTTTTCTGGGACTTGCCGTACTGGAAGATCCACCGTGTGCCTCACAGCCTTGATGTCATGCATATCATGAAGAACGTGTGTGAGAGTCTGCCAGAGAGGACCAAAGATGGGCCGAAAGCAAGGGCAGACTTGAAATCAATGGGAATCAGGCAGGATCTTCACGCTAATGATGATGATGATGATGATGATGATGATGATGAGGCGAAGCAGGACACGGAAAGTCGTCGCAAAGGCAAAAAGGCCAAGAAGACCGGAAATGACTATCCTCCCGCGTGCTTCACTCTAAGTCAGGAGGAGATCGAGCAGTTTTTCACCTGCCTCATAGGAGTAAAACTTCCTTACGGTTATGCGGGGAAGATACGCAGATACCTAGACCCAGCGAAGCAGAAGTTCAGCGGGATGAAGTCTCACGACTGTCACGTGCTGATGACGCAGATACTTCCAGTTGCAATCCATGGGATCATGGACGCACACGTCCGTGAAACGCTATTTGGCCTATGCAACTTTTTCGACGTCATCTCTCAGAAGTCGGTTGCCGTGAGGCAACTTAGAAGGCTACAGGAAGAGATCGTGGTGATACTATGCGAGCTTGAGATGTACTTCCCGCCCGCATTCTTCGACGTTATGGTGCATCTGCTGGTCCATATCGTGGACGATATCATCCAACTTGGGCCGACGTTCCTGCACAGCATGATGCCATTCTAAAGGATGAATGGTGTCATCAAAGGATGCGTTCGCAACATGTCACGTCCATAGGGAAGCATAGCCAGGGGCTTTCTGACCGAAGAGTGCATCTCCTACTGCACGAATTATCTAGGCATCGAGAACCCCATTGGTCTGCCCGTCAACAGGCACCTCGGCAGGCTCGCTGGATGGGGTCACCGTGAGGGTTGCCGCGAAATGCATGTCGACTTCGAGGGTCGACTCGCCGACTTTGAAAGAGCAAACCTAGTCACGCTACAACACATAGACGTGGTCGATCCTTAGGTGGTAGAGCACAAAACCTTTATTGAGAATACATACAATGACCGAGGCCAACAGAGGACGGACAGAGATATATTCAAACAACACAACTCATGTTTCACGCGTTGGTTCAATCAGAAGCTTCTGTCGTACCCTTTACATGAGGATTCTTCCGCGGAAGAACAACTCATATTTGCCTTGTCAAAGGGCGCCAAGCACAACCTGATGACCTATGAGGCGTACGATATCAACGGCTAGACATTCTACACCGAGGCCAAGGACATGAAGAGCGATGGTTATCAGAACTCCGGGGTAACGATGGAATCCTACACCGGTAACGACAAGGACAGATACTACGGAAGGATCGAGGAGATCTGGGAGCTGAGCTACACTGGAGAGAAGGTCCCGATGTTCTGTGTCAGATGGGCCAAGAGCGTCCTAAAAGAAGACCGGTATTTCACCACCATGGTTATACCCGAAGCCAAATCCAAGACCGCGGGCGCAAACGTCACCGCAAAAAATGAGCCATGGATACTGGCTTCCCAAGTTGACCAATGCTTCTTCATTACCGACCCGTCAAAGCCCAGTCGTGTTGTCGTGAGGAGAGGTAAAAGGAAGATCATCGGAATGGATGGAGTAGCCAATGAGCAGGACTTCGACAAGTACGGCGACCCGAGGATCGAACATGACGACGATGATGAAGTAGCAGCATACACCACAAGAAGAAGCGGGACCACCCTACCTAAAGGACGTCCGTTCCACACAAGAACTCCATTTGCGAAAAAGAAGGGCAAGAAGATTGTGAACAGATAGCTAGCTAAGATCGATTGTATTTAAATCGTAGCCTTCATTTCTCGATTGTATTTCATGGGCACTTTTTGAACTCTTGAATGTTTTTAAATTTCATGGACACTCGATCTCGATCCCCCTCCATCTCGATCGCTATCCCACCTCACCAAACCCGGTCCCCCTCGCCGCCGAGCACCCTCCGCTCCACCGACCGCTGCCGCCGACCCGCCGCACCCTCCCCTACTGAACCGCCGACGACGACCCACCGCACCCTCCCCCGCTCCACCGGCCGCCGCCGCCGACCCATGAACTCATGATATATTCAAAATAATAAATTTGATGATATTTTTTCATATTCATAAATATTTTCAAATAAAAAATTTGATGATATTTTTAAAAAAATTATTACTGTTTTATAAAAAAATACTACTGTTATGATTTAAACAAGTTTGAACATATTTAAACACAAATAAGTGTCAAACAACATTTTAAATGCATAAAAAAAATTTGGGGAGCCTGTGAATCGAAACAAGGACCTCCTGGTGGGTGTGCTGCGTGCTGACTAGTCGGGCTAGTGGGTGTGTTCTGATGGGGATTGGGTTAGGTGGGATATGACCTGACCAGTCGGGCTAGTAACTAAAACCCAATACTAATGGCGTACCAGGGGGAGGTGCGCCATTAGAATCGCCGTACTTATGGCGCACTAGGGGGAGGTGCGCCATTAGTAATCTCCCCCCATCCATACTTCGTCCCCAACCCCACCCATTCCCTCTCTCCCTCGCCAGATCAACTTCATCCCCCTCCCTCCCTCCAGAGCCCCGACGCCGCCGCCCCCGCGCCACCCCGGCCGAGCCGAGCGCTGCCTCCCTCGCCGCCCCCGCGCCACCTTACTGAGCCGAGCGCCGCCTCCCTCGCCGTCCCCCCTCTGCCCGCGCCCGCGCCCTCAACGTCCTCCCCCGACGCCCGTGCCCCCGACACCCTCGCCCCCGACGCCCGCGCCCCTGACGCCCTCGCCCCCGACGCCCTCGCCGTGCCGTAGCGCTGCCGCGGCCTCGTCGATCGTAGTGGTGGACCAACGGAGCAAGGTATCTTTTCCCCTGCCCTCATCTCTTTCTTTCGTCGCTTCGTCCTTGCACCTTCTGCCGGCGGTGGAGCAACTGCTCATTGTAGCACCTTGAAATAAATATTCAGTTAGCAGTTAGGGTTGGACAAACACTGACCTCTGAATTTCCTAGTTGATTACAAATTTTTTGGCTACTCACTGATAAAGATTGCTTATCATGTCTAGATATAATATTAGTACTCCTAGTACAGTATTCATTCGTCAACGTCCATGAGCACTGCCATACAGAAAGTATCCATCAAACACCTAATTTTTCCCTAATTCAAACTATCCTGATTTAGTAGCACCATGCCATAAATCCACCTACTCATGGACATATATATATATATATATATATATATATATATATATATATATATATATATATATATATATATATATGCAAGTTTCAGATGACACCACACCTTCAACATCATTTCAATTCAAGAAAACATTTGAGATTTACCATATCGAAAATCAACCGCAGATTATATCACCCTCACTGCTTATTTTGTGTAAAGTTCCCACTTAGCAGTTGCCTCCAACTTTGAATCTTCCTTCTCACACAAAGGACAAGTGAGATATTTATCAGGTCACCTTTAGGCTTTAGCTGCCAATTTGAAGAGAGGGATGGAATTAGGTAGTGGTGTTTATGGCCAAATTGAGATGCCACTGTCCTCTCCTCTCGTCTCCATGGGCGGTATATGCTCTCATGTGGTGGTGTGGGGGTAGCATGACAGACAGGGACTTGGCGTCAGTTCACATGCATGTGCGCCCACACTAGAATACAACAGCAAATAGTAGTAGTACATGTTACCCCCCACTCATCAAAACTTTTTTATTTTCATTGTGAGGTTCTACTCTTCTTCCTTTTTTATTTTATTTACTGAATGAATGGATGAATTGCCCTGCTGTTTACTTCTGTTCTTCACTTCATTGTATTTGCAGAAATTAAATAGCTTCAGTTCATTCTGGGTACCAAAAATTTAGTGTTTCTAGTAGTAGGATTAGATAATTAAGTTGATTCTCAGCTATATCTAATATTTTGTTTCATCTGGAAAAAAAATTTAATAGGGAGACATGGGGCAGCCATCCCTGATATCAGAGTGAATAATTAAGTTGACTTTTCAGCTATATTTACAAAATTAGGTTTTAGGTTTTTTTTCATGTACACTAGTACTACTTGTATGTCACACTAGCACAATGATAATAATGGTGGTCATGTATTTGGTTCCTTGTTGTAAATATTTGGATTTGTTTGGATTCTCCATGGTTGGTGTCATGAGTCTCTGTGTGTGTGTGTGTGTACAGTATGCAAAATGGTGTGAATGTCCTTTTAATAGTAAGTGGTGAAGGGTTCTTTGCTTCAGAAGAATTTTGTAGTATTTTTGTTGGATTACTTTTTATTTCTATGTAGAATGTTCGATTTACATGACTAGAAACCACATGGTTTTTGTCTAGGACAAACTTTGTGTGCAATTCTATAGAAATGTTTTATTGGGTTCAAATTTATGAAAAAAAATACTTTGTTTAAGTGATATACATGATGTACACAATAGTTGTGCCATGGGGAAAATGCAGGGTTTTTTTGTGACATAAATAGGTGTATGCCATGGTTTTTATTGAAAGAAAAGAAATTGCTGGTCATGTATAACCAATATAGTTAGATAGTGAATAGTTTTGCAATTGCTGGTCATGTATAACCTTTTCTTCTTGGGTGTTGCTCTGAATGTGTTAGATAGTGAATAGTTTGGAGTTACCAGTGCACAAATGAGTCTGAGACATGCCAAGCTAAGCTACTCACCATTTGAACTTCAAAGTATTGTTTTACAAGCTTCTGCATCTTTTTCTTAACTGTTGCTGCTGTTGTTATGCCTGTATTCACTGTTGTTGCTGCTGTACTTGTGATGATGTTGTACTTTTGATGATGCTACTTGTGATCTTCTGAAATGACCCATTGGCGACTTCATTACGCGGGGATAATGATTTTACAGGTACCCCGATAGGCCCTTGAGTTTGCAGGAATGTCGATTAACTTCCGTTCCGGCAAATTCAGGTACTCCATATGTCCTATTTTCACAGAAGGTCATGCTGAAATTTTCCGTGAATTTTAGCATGACTTTGCTAAAAATAGGACATATGGGGTACTTGTGACTAATGCATGGGCCGGGGTATCTTAGTAGTTAATTAAGTAGGATCAACTGCCCCTTTATTCTTGCTGCATTAAACCATAGGCGGCAATAGAGCCAAGTGATTAGGCCCAACTTAGAATTCTCCTTCCCATCTTAGCTTTTAGGATGCCTCGGTGTCAACAAACCATAAATTTTAAAACCTTGGCTTTTAGGGTGCCTCGGTGTCGATAAAAACCTAAATGATGAAAGCTTAGGCTTTTAGGGTGCCTCGGCGTCGAAAAACCCTCAATGATAAAAGCTTAGCTTTTAGTATGCCTCGGTGTCGACAAACCCTAAATGATGAGACCATGATCTTGTTCCTTGACAATAACCAACTTTTGACCAATTTTTTTTCCTATTTAGAGAGAAACATGGCCAACAACGATGAGGCCGGGGGTTCGGTCAGCAAGGCATTCTGGGAGCTACCCCAGGAGATGGAGGAACAACCTCACTTGTATGAGGACACCGCCTTCCCCACCGATCCTGAGACCACTGATGGTGCCGCCGAGGATGATCCCACTGATGGTGCCACCGAGGATGCCACCACTGATGGTGCCGCCAAGGATGCCACCGCTGATGATGCGGCGCACGCACATATGGCAGCCAACCGAAGAGGCAACGGAAGGACCGGCGCCCGACCGTGCTCCGCACTGTCAAGGAGGAATTTACTGAAGTGGACTCCGACGGGAATCAAACTGTGCCCAAACGAATAGTCAAGGGGTACTCGCTTCAGCTCGGGTGCATTCTCCGGAGCACCGTCTCGATCAATACCGAGAACCTGAGGCATCCTGACCGAGGGAATTTGCGCAACCTGCTCTTTACGAAGCTGCACGAACGATACAAGTTCCCCAATGAATTTGAAAACACAAGCCTCAAAGGGAATAAAGTGAACAATACTGCCCTCACGAGGATGAGCACGGCCCTGTCTACTTGGAGAAGCACGGTGGAGAGAATGATCGAGAAAGGTGATAGTTATGAGAAGATCAAGGAGAAAAATCCTTCGATCACCGAAGATGACTGCAACGACTTCAAGATCAAGTGCTCGAGCATCGCAACCTCCGAATCAAGTCAGTAGGGGAAAGAAATGCGGGAGCTGAACTTAGGGGAACACACACTCGGTCCCGGCGGTTACAGAGTGGTGGAGCCTATATGGGACAAGGTGGAGGCGAACCGTGCCGAGCAAGGCCTACCGCCCCTCTTTGATAAATACGGTAACAAGCAGACCAGGAACTTTGTCAGGGCCAGGTACAAGAAGGACCCGAAAACAAAGGAGCTTACCAAGGATCTGAAGACCAGGGCGCTTGAGCTTGTTCTGGTAAGGAATACACCCCCGCGTAATTAGCTCCATATGGTTGCATTCTAATTAATGAAGCCAAATTTCTAAATGGTTCACATTCCTTCCGCAGGCGACTGAAAGCAGTAGCGCGGGGTCGACTAAGAGCTACCCTTGGGACACCACTCTAAATAGGGCGTTGAATGTAATGAAGAAAAAGGATAAGCTCAGTAAGCCGACGTCAGCTGGTCGTGTGGGCGGCAAAGGCTTGTCCACAAAATGGTCGTCATACTATAACGCTGGTGGGCGAAAGGAGAAAAAGACCAGCTCGGAAAGCCAGTCGCGCGAGGTTCAAGAACTCAAGGCACAAGTGGCGCGGATTCCGGAGATTGTCCAAGAGCAAGTGCAACAACAACTGGGAGCGACGATCACCGGCATTGTGCCTACCTTGATTGAGGGGTTGCAGGCGTGGATTGCGGGCGGCCAACAGGGGCCGCCCCCGATTCCAAGCTTCACGGCCAGCAACTCGCAGAACGCGATGGCGGGGCCATTGGTGTCTCCGGCAGAGGCGGCATTGGTGTCTCCGACGCCGGCACGGGAGCTTAATGCCCCCGGGTGTACGCCGGCCGGCACCTCTGCAGCAAGCGGCCCCTCCGTCAACTGCACGCCCGCCGTTGGCAGTGCCTCAACATTAGTCGAGCTCGACGCCATCATCACGGTAACTAATTAATCCTCTCTCGGACGAGGACTTCATCTCCTTGTGTTTGACTGGGCATCCTTGACGCCCTACATGTTTTCGCAGGGCGCCGCCGACGTTCCGTGCACTCTCCTGCACTTCGCGAACAACGAGTTGGTCGATGTCGCCAAGGGCAAAATTGTTCAACCAGGCAACCCCGTGTTCCACGGTACTAGGATGCCACCCAACTTGTATAGGGTTCAACTGGTTCGGGTGCTGCCAGGCTGCGACGAGTTGTTACCTCCGATTCGACCCGCCGGGGCCGACGAAGATGACGTGATGACCCTCAGCGCCTGCCTGAGCTGGCCCCTGCTTTGGCCAAAGAGCCAGATTCGTTTGGGGGCGGGGGACACCACCCCAAAGACAACACCGCCAGTCGTGCCGGCGCAAAGTCGGCCCCATGGCAAGACCGCCGCAACGGTGTCGGACATCCCTATGCCACTGGATCCAAACATGCATATGGCACAGGATCCGAACGACGACAACGACAACGAAGGCGATACATTTGCCAATGTCGATCAGTACTTTGCCGATCATGGGTACGGTGGCGACTTCATGGGGCCTCTTTCTCAAGAACCCAACCCTACAAAAGACGTGCGCGATCTAGCTGGTACCGCGGAGAAACCAAGTTGCAACAGGCGTCGTCTGCCGTTCAGTTCTCAGGAGCCGCCTCCAGCTGTCGACTTCACCGAGCCTCAGATAGGCGAGGTGCGAAATATTATCAGCCCCAACACACTCAAGAAGGCGGTCTGTGAGCAGAACTCTGTCCCATTACAGGAGAAGAAGAAGGCACGAAAAAGAAAGACTAACAAGGGTGCGAGCCAGCCGGCACCTAGTACGATCCGTGCTCAGGACGGGCCACCTTCACCTGAGGATGTAATGAGGAGGGTGCATGTGGCGGGTAGGCCGATGTTACCGAGAAATATGCTCGATGCTGCAACCGGTGCTATGCGGAGTCTGCATGACAGTGTTCTTTTTTGGAGAAGCGGCATCTCAGAAAGAAGGATGTGGCATACCTGGTTTTCGCGGCCAAGGTGCCAGAGGGCAAGGGCTTTGTGGATAACTCTATCGGGGGTATTATCATCCTGCGGTTTGATGACATCTACGCTATGTTAAACCATCATCCGCTGCACTACACCTTCGTTCGGCTATTTTCGCTGAGTATGGAGATGCGGATCATTCGCGACAAGACCCCGGACATTGTGATAGTCGACCCCTTCTACATGAGTGCCAAGATCTTGGGCAGCGCTGGGGACCGGCAAGTCGCGAGTTCTTACCTCGAAGGCATCATTCTGGCAAACAGAGATAAGGATAACTTCCTCGTGCCTTACTTTCCCGAGTAAGTCCTCCCCTCAACCGCCCCGTAACATATGAATTCTTAGATTGCGATCGTTTTTCTTTTAACATTCCGTGTTTTGTGCAGTGACACACATTGCACACTCATCCTCCTAAGCCCCAAATATTCCATGGCCACGTATTTCGACTCGGACCGTCAGTCGAAGGTAGACTACACAAATGTCAAGAATGTTCTTGATGATGTTATCCCCGGCTATGCCAAATCTGGAGGCACCTTCACCAGGCCTATTCGTAAGTACGGCAAGCACGTGTTCTCCCACAATACGACGTTCTGCTGTGTCAAGCAGCCGCCTGGCGGTCAGAAGGGTGCCTACTACGCCATCCATCACATGCGGGCGATCGTACGGGACCATCATCAACTTCTGCTATTGAGTAAACTCAAAGATTGGGCCGCGAGCATGTCGGCAATCCAGGACGCGGACATCAGACAAGAATTCTTTCGCATCCAGTGAGAGTTTGCAGAAATCATCCATCAAGATGTCCTTCGTACCTCGGGGCAGTTCTACCTCAGAAATCAACCGTCCAACAGTGACATCGACACAATGCTACAAATGCAGGCTGACAACGCCCACGATTTCATGACTCCCACGATAGACGGCAGCTTCATCCACGCTCCGGTCCCTTGAGTCGAGTCGAAAGTAGTGATGCTCTGTCTAGTTCTGAAACATCGATTGGCTCATGTTGTAATTAAACTTTAATGAACTTGTAGTATGTCTCTTTGGTTTCGACAGTCGTTCAACCTAGATGTAATCGATACTATTAATGTCTTGCTTTTCTCTTCCGATCGTTCTGTTGCATACTTATATATTGCTTATGTATTGTCTGTGAATTGGTACTAACGTTTCGTTTGGCTAGTGCATAGCGATGCCGTCGTATGTCGTGTACAAGGGTAAGGTTCCCGGAGTCTACGACGACTGGGAGGAGTGTCGGAGACAGGTTCACCGATTCAGCGGTAATAGTTACAAAGGGTACACCACTAGGGCCGAGGCGGAATCTAGATACGCTCGCTATCTAGCGGGAGAGGGGAGGGAGCGTTGGAGGAACCGGATGAAGACGAGTTTCATCGTGATGACCGTTTCTCTCTTCTATGTGATGGTAGTTTAGATGATCGATATCGACTTGTAATGTGAAGACAAACTCGCTACTCGCGGTCTCGAGACTAATATGATGAATTGTATTCAGAGACTAATCTTCTATTGTATTTGATGAATCTGTTGTTGTTGTGTGCTGGTGCTGTGTATATTCTGTCCAATAATACATTTTGTAACCTGTGCAAAAAACAGAAAATTAAAAAATAAATAAAAAACCTAATATTCGTACTAATGGCGCATCACAACACAGTGCGCCATTAGTATGCAAAAGGATACTAATGGCGCATGAACCAACAGTGCGCCATTAGTATGCCGAAGTTACTAATGGTGCATCAGGCAATTGTGCGCCATTAGTATGCCAAAGCACCTGGGTGTATATGACCCCCTGGGAGGCATACTAATGGCGCACCGTGGTATATACTAATGGTGCATCTGTGGTGCGCCATTAGTAACTAATGGCGCACCACTAGTGCGCCATTACTAAAATATACTGATGGCGTGGCACTAATGGCGCACCACTAATGCGCCATTAATGGCCAAAATAGGTGCGCCATTAATAGGCCTTTTCCTAGTAGTGAAGCACTCACCTCCCCCGACAACGGCACCGGAAAAGAGCTTGATGTCTACTACACAACCTTCTTCTTGTAGACGTTGTTGGGCCTCCAAGTGCAGAGGTTTGTAGGACAGTAGCAAATTTCCCTCAAGTGGATGACCTAAGGTTTATCAATCTGTGGGAGGCGTAGGATGAACATGGTCTCTCTCAAACAACCCTGCAACCAAATAACAAAGAGTCTCTTGTGTCCGCAACACACCCAATACAAAGGTAAACTGTATAGGTGCACTAGTTCGGCGAAGAGATGCTGATACAAGTGCAATATGGATGGTAGATATAGGTTTTTGTAAACTGAAAATATAAAAACAGCAAGGTAGCAAGTGGTAAACATGAGCATAAAACGGTGTTGCAATGATAGTAGACAAGGCCTAGGGTTCATACTTTCACTAGTGCAAGTTCTCTCAACAAGGATAACATAATTGGATTATATTACTAGCCCTCAACATGCAACAAAGAGTCACTCCAAAGTAACTAATAGCGGAGAACAAACGAAGAGATTATGGTAGGGTACAAAACCACCTCAAAGTTATTCTTTCTGATCGATCTATTCAAGAGTCCGTAGTAACGTTCAATATATCATAGAGTTCATACTAGAATAACACCTTAAGACACAAATCAATCAAAACCCTAATGTCACCTAGATACTCCATTGTCACCTCAAGTATCCGTGGGCATGCTTATACGATATGCATCACAGAATCTCAGAAATATATATTCAACCAACACATAGAACTTCAAAGAGTGCCCCAAAGTTTCTACTAGAAAGTCAAGACGAAAACGTGTGCCAACCCCTATGGATAGATTCCCAAGGTCACGAAACCCGCAAGTTGATCACCAAAACATACATCAAGTAGATCACATGATATCCCATTGTCACCACAGATAAGCACGTGCAAGACATACATCAAGTGTTATCAAATCCTTAAAGACTCAATCTGATAAGATAACTTCAAAGGTAAAACTCAATCCAGTACAACAGAGTAGAGGGGGGGGAAGCATTATAAGATCCAACTAGAATAGCAAAGTTCACGATACATCAAGATCGTGCCATCTCAAGAACACGAGAGAGAGAGAGAGATAAAACACAAAGCTACTAATACATACCCTTAGCCCCGAGGGTGGACTACTCCCTCCTTGTCATGGAGAGCGCCGGGATGCTGAAGATAGCCACCGGTGAGGGTTCCCCCCTCTGTCAGGGTGCCGGAACGGGTCTAGATTGGTTCTCGGTGGCTACAGAGGCTTTCGGCGGCGGAACTCCCGATCTAGGTTATTTTCCGAAGGTTTCAGTATTTATAGGATTTTTTGGGGTAGGGCACAAGTCAGGGGGCCCTCCGGGCTGTCCACGAGATAGGGGGCGCCAGTCCAAGGTTGTCAGAATTGTGATTTCGAATCGGATCGGAGCCCCAATGGTAGGATCGCAAATCGTAGAATCTTCACTATGAGGATCGTAGAAATGTAGATTCTATGAACTAAAGTCGTAGAATCATAGGGGTTAGTTTGGATCGTAGGGTCGTAGAATCGTATAACAGAATCGTGATTCTGACAACCATGGGCGCCACCACCTGCCAAGGGCGCGCCCCCACCCTTGTGGGCAACCCGTGGCTCTCCTGGCCCAACTCTTTTACTTCGGGGTCTTCTTTTGGTCCAGAAAAAATCATCAAAAATTGGTATGTCAATTGGACTCCGTTTGATATTCCTTTTCTGTAAAACTCAAAAACAAGAAAAAAACTGAAACTGGCACTGGGCTCTAGGTTTATAGGTTAGTCCCAAAAATAATATAAAAGTGAATAATAAAGCCCATAAAACATCCTATAAGGATAATATAATAGCATGGAACAATAAAAAATTATAGATACATTGGAGACGTATCAGCTGCAGATCCGAGGAGAAGGGTCTAGGGTAGGAGAAGAGGTAGGTTTAGACTAGGGGATGCCCAAAATGGAGTAGGGGATGTCCATTTATAGGTAGGAGGGCTTGGTTTTAGGTCTAGGTTTTTTTTGGACCCTCCGATCCTGATCGGACGGTTCCGGTCACAAGGAGGGGTAGGTTGGGCTAGTGGGTGGTACTGGGCTGTGTAGGAGGGGTTGTGTGGAGAGAAGTGAAGAGGCCCGCGAGGTTTTTGGAGACCGAAAACGTCCGACGAATTAACCGGCAACAGACTGCGAATGCGATGAAATTTGACAGATGGTCTTCCTATGCTATAATAAGACCACACGCCAACTTTCATCCCATTCCGAGAACATTTTCCGACCACTCATAAAATAAATATTTGGAGGTGCCGCGGGCGCGTGCGTGTGTGCTTGGGGTATGAACGGACAACAGAGAGGACGGGCGGACTCGGACGGATGCAAATTTTGAAAACATGATGATGCAATGCACATGATGACATGGCAAAATGCAACACGCAAGAAAATGACATGGCAAAGGCAGGGAATAACTGGGTGACACCTGGTGCATCGGTCTCGGGGCATCACAACACAACCCTACTAACAAGAGATCTCGTCCCGGGATCTTAGGAACGAGACGGAAGAGAAAAAAAGGAAGAACAAGGCGAAGCCAAAGAATGTTGAGAGGTTTAACAACTTGAAGACAGAATACAACAGAGATGAACGAGATTGAGAAGCTCCGTTACAAAAGAGGAACAAGGAACATGATGCGAACCAAATGGTTGGAGGATATGGAACAAGAGTTGAAGGAACAAGAATAAATTCGAAAAAATCATTCCAATTAAGCGAGATACAAAAGGGATAAGAACAAGAAAAATTTAGATAGCAGTCCGGTTGCGCTAGAATGGAATAGAACATGAACCTGAGAAGATGAAACGAAACATGACGAAATGAACAATACAATGCCTCCGGAAGAATGGAAAGAATGCAATGAAAAAATGGAGAAGACGATGACAACTTACACCACGAATGAATTGAAAGAGCATCTTCAAAAGAAAGACTTGAACGGAGTTCTTGAAGAATCAACAACAAAAGAATGCGCTTCTTGTGGGCTTATGGAAATCATCCCGAAACTTGAGGTGATATAATGTCGCAACCAATGTATAGAATAAATGAGATGAAGAACGAAATGCAAAACTCCACTTCAAAAGAATACGAAGAATTATTTGCATCTCGAGACACAAAAGAATAAATCTTGCACTTGATCCAAAAGAATTTGATGAATACTTGAAGAATGATTTGAATCATGATGAACCACCATGAAGAACTCCAGTAACAAAAGGATGATGGGACGAAAAGAATAAGATTAAAGCCTTGCGGTGATATAGAAACTATGAACTCCGGAAAGAAAGAATAAAACACTTGGGATTAAAATTTATTCATCTAGAATAAACTCCAAAGGAAGGAATAACTCAACTTGACGAGAATGAATAAGAATTATGGTATGCTCATCATTCATCTATTAAATTGATGAAAGCAATGGATTCACATACTACTTATTCTCGTTCAGATGATTGAAGAGTTATATATCACAAACTTGCAAAAATCTTCATGAAACACCGGAAAAGAACTCTTGAGAGAACCACCGAGAGGAATTAAAATCGAGTGAATAAAGAGAACGACCACCGTAAGGAATTGAAATTGAGTGAATACTAGAGAATGAATCGCTGGGAAGAATAAGCACTTGGGGAATTTATCTACAAGAGAACCAAGAGATGGCAAACTGATTAAAGAATACTTGAACGAAGCACCGGACGAATGCGAGACGAACGAAGAGGCATCAATGAAGAATATTTGGAGGACGAAGTTGAAAACTGCGGACGAAAAAATCTTCTAAAATGATGGCCTTCGGAGGAACACAAAGAAAAGAATTCATGAAATACTCCGGATGGTTGAGGAAAGAATTTGACACGATCGAAACAAGTAAGAGGATAGCATCATGCTAGCATCACGAATCTTTGGGAGAACAGAAAAGATTTGGAGGAATTCTTCCTCGATCTTCAGATGTTGGGAATGTCGACGAGATATACCACCAAAATTGTTGAGACACTCCGGAAGAATGAAATAGGAAAGGTTGAACCAACGTTGAAAAGAATTTGAAAGCAATCTTGGAGAAGGCATATGACTGAAGGAAAACATACTTACGTCTTGCGAATAGCTCCGTGAAATATTAGAAGAGTCATGTACGATCCTGGGAATAAACCTGTGGGTTAAGGCCCACCGAAAAGAAAACATCGTTGAAAAGGATTATTCGAGTGAGAAACGATGCACCAGAATGTTTGAAAGACTCGAATGAGGTGACAACCTCGAATAAATTGGAGCACAGTCAAATCTCCTAAGATGTCTTCAGAACTCCGGAATAATTAAATGGCGAGAGGCGGATGAGAGAAAGGGAAACACTTGAGAAATGGAAAAGAATAAGATCAGCACAGAAAATTTGAATTGAATCCACTGGAGAAGAAAATGAGATGAAGAATGTCGAATGAGAGGAGAATTCATCGGAGAAGAAAAGAGAAGAAGGATGGCGAACTAGACGAGAATTCACTACTTGAAATAACTGAGGAAAGAATGCAAAGGCTTTACATGAGTAGGATGGATACTCGATTGAGGACTGCGGCTCCGAGAATAAAAAGGGTGGGCGGGTGGGAAAAACAATGACCACTTCAGACAGGGAAAACAACGGCGGTTGGAAAGAACTAAGGATTGAACTTGCAAAAGACGAAGGGGTCCGACTAAGCTTGACGAGAATTGCACCGGATGAAAGAGCTGACATCGCAATGAAGGAAAACTAACCGCGTTATCCTAAAAAAAATTGAAGGGGAAGAGGAGTAATTCAAATCACCTACGTCAATATTCCTCACCAGAGCGACGAAGGGGCTGAGGAGTAAAAAGAATTCCTACTCTCCGATATAACTAGACTCCAAAATGGTTTTCTTCTAGACTCAACAACGACCAAGCTACGATCAATCAAGGGGGCTCCTATGGTCGATCAAGGCTCTAATACCAACTTGTCATGCCCAAGATGCGATTCTATCTCGATCACTAGATAAAACTTGTGATTGAGGCACAACCGCATTTCAGGCGCTTAGCAAGATGGATATCATTACATCGGACCATTACATACATACATGGGGATACATACAAGTCATACAATTCACATGAATACAACATCATCATATACAAAACATCCGACTACGGATGCAAACATGAAAAGCACAATGACATCCATCTTGCTATCCCAGGCTGCCGACCAGGAACCTAACCCAAGACTGATGAAGTAGAAGAAGAAAGAACTCCAACACAAGAACATCTCTCTCATGTCAAGTCATCGAAAACCTGCACCTGCAACTAGTGTTGTAGTATCAGTGAGCCACGAGGACTCAGCAATCCCATAACCATGGGTATCAAGACTAGCAAAGCTTTATTGGGTATGGAAAGGATAGTGATGAGGTTGCAGCAGCGGCTAAACAAAAGTATGGTGGCTAATTTACGAGTACAAGAATAAGATGAGCATCTACGCAAACGGTAGCAAACTAGTAATGATTGCTAAAGAACCTGAGCTACCTACGGGTCAAACATAACCCCACCGTGTTCTCATCTCAAAGTGAAAAGAGACAGTCACGGTTACTCACGCGGTTGTGTATTTTATTTCGGATCCTCTGTCAAGTTTTCTACAACCGGACATTAACAAATTCCCATCTGCCACATAATCACGGTCACGGCTTTCGAAAGATCAAAACCCTGCAGGGGTGTCCCAACTTATCCCATAACAAGCTCACGATCTGCGGAGTCGCAACTCCATGTTGGGAAGACTCGAGTATTCTCGGAATCCCGTGCTCAAGATATTTCGACAAAGGTAAAACTAATCCAGCAAAACCTCCCTGCGCCGACACCCTGATAGGAGCCGCGCGTATCTCGTCTCAGGCCACGACCGGATGGGACAAGCTACATGAGACAAACCTCGAGTTTCCTCTCGGGGTCCCCGCAGTACGCCCAGTTTGGACCAACACTCATGAGGAGCACTGGCCCGGGGGTTGATTAAGAGTCCTCGGGTGCTAGCCGGTCCCTATGCAAGTTCTTTTAGTTATTAGGAAAATGTAGTACCAAAGTTGGATCTTGCTGAAAAAGCTTTAAGCACTGTGAATTATCAGGGGGGCCCATAAACCCCAACCGTGTTAGGAACGCAAAATCAAGGAACATAATGCCGGTTTATCGGTTCTTAAGGCGGCATGAGTGGAAAAAAAAATCGACCAAAAGGCCAAGCCTTCCACCCATTGCCAAGTATATATGTGCATTAATTAAATTAATAGATATTATGATATTCTAACAATGTCCAACTCCAACATGGAGCAAACTTCATCTTCACCTGCAACTAACAAAGCTATAAGAGGGGCTGAGCAAGCGGGTAACATAGCCAAACAACGGTTTGCTTGGAAGATGTCAAAGGTTAGAGGTTTCATGGCAACAAGGAGAGGCTGACATCAAAAGATAGGTAGCGCAACATATAGCGATAGCATCAAGACAACTAGCATGGCAATGATAGTAAATGTATCCAAGGAGACGGTCATCTTGCCTGAGATACCGCAAGGAAGAATAACGAGTCCATGAAGAAGACGAAGAAGAAGCCACGAAGACGGGCCAAGTGTAGTCGAACGAATCCTCACGATTGCAACGAAACAAGCACTAACGAGAAGAAGCAAGCAACATAGTAAACACACCACACAAGAACATGACATAATGCTGAACCAAGTATGATGCAAGACAAGTCTATATGATGCAAGACATGGCAAGGGATGAAGCTCCAAGAACATCACACAAATCACGTTTAAATGAGGCCGGAAACAACATATAACAATTCCGGTAAGTCCTCATATGAAATTTTTGAAATTGGTCAAGATCTAAACAAACCTTATGTTAAAGTTGTTAAGCAGCAAGTTAACATGCACCATGATGATCTACTCAAAATTCTAGTCAAGTTTCATACAAAGTTCATTTAATTCGGAGCTACGGCCTAGAAGATATGTGCAAACAAGACAAGCATGACATTGACGCAAAACGCATCCAAACATCAAGAAAACACACTCCAAATAGGTATAGAACATGTTACTATGCATCGACATGCAAAACACACAAGTTTCATATAGGACACGCTCAAAACGGAGCAACGGTTCATCACATACACATGAAACAAGATATAACAACAATCGTCCCAAAACAACAAGTAGGCATGTAGTTGACATCAAAACAACATGATACAATAATATTTCATTGCAACAAAGGGCAGGGCAAGCATGTACATGTCCAGAACTACAAGCATGACCAAAGAGCTAATACAAAACACCACTAGAACATGCTCAAAACATCATGTCAATATTGCAAAAGCTAACAGTTTCACAAACTTAGTGAAATAAACTAAACATGGCAGTAACAACGACAAGTAGGCATATTTGCAAGCTTGTGCAACTCATCTCAAATCATATCATGGCATATGAAGATAACCAACAGCAAGACGACATGTTTATGAAGCTACTCATGGCAAGAACATGGTCATAGGATGCATAGATAACTAGCAATTCACATGGCAAAACTGAACTTGCTGATAATAGACTGACAGAAACATTTTATAGCAACTTAAGAGCAAGAAATAAACAAGCTATAGTAGGCTACAATGGCAAACAAGGACATGGATGGATAGAGCATAACATTGACAACAAGACATGATCATTGGACAACCCAAAACATGCATGGATTTGAGTGAGGCATCAAGCAAACATGGCATCAGCTTATAACAGTTTCAGACTTAGCATGTTTCAACAAGTGTAAGAAAACAGCCAACAACGAGTAGGTCACTTTGCAAGCTTGTTGGAATCACCACAAGGCATAACATGGAAAATAATTACACCACAACAAAGATGGCATGATTGTGCTTCTAAAACGTATTGCCATGTGGCTCAAACAAAAATCACACATAAAGATATGAAAAAAGACAAATCAGCCTCTCATAACAAGTTTCAGCACTTAACAGCCACATGCACTTTTGCAACACAGATAAACATGGCAATATGGCACCTAATATGAATTCTTCTGCAACCATCATGTAGCGCATTTCACAGTGAACATTTTGACGTATCATACACTCCATTTGGACCAACATACACAAAGATACAACCTCACAAACATGGTAACAAATTGTTGACAGAAAACAAGACTTGACACTAACATCACATAGTAGTTTTGCAACGAAGATTAAGACATCAAGATGAACAGTAACATGCATGAAAATGCAACTAACATGTAGAGCATATCACAATGAACATCTGGACATATCATATGCTTCATTTGGATCACCACACAAAAAGATACATCACCACAAAGTATGCATCATAATAAGCTTTTCTGGGACTTAGAAGAAAATCGACCTCGGGAAGTTTCGGGGATATACCCCGCGGGGTTTTCGGGAAGTGTCGGGAAGTGTCGGGGACTTGGAGTTTCATTGAATACCTGGCAGATTGTAAGCCGACGGATGTTTAAGATGTTTAAGCCGGCGGATGTTTAAGATGTTTAAACCGGCAGATATTGAAGCCAGATGCTTAAACCAGATGTTAAGTCGGCAGATTGTTTAAGCCAGATGTTTAAGCCGGCGGATTGTAAGCCGATAGATTGTTTAAGCCAGACTGTGACAGAGTCGCCTATGGTTAATAAGCCCAAAACGTTAAGAAGCCCATGGAGAGAAGCCTGTGAAGAGAAGTCGGAATAATTAAGTCTTAAGTCCGAGTTGGACTGTACATGTAACCCGCCTGATATGGCCAAGGTCATCAATGTTTTACTCGACACCGATGATATGCCAGCACATATGGTCTATACACAGAGGATCGTTCGACCTAGCTACGAAGATGAGACACCTTTGGTTACCATTACAAGTACGCATAATGCCATGTTACGTCAGGTGAGTTCAAGTCAGAAAATTGTGAACAAGGAGTTGGATATACATGTGTTATCTAGCTATCAATGCGTATATGTTGATCAGCAGAAAGTTCAAATAGAACAAGGCGTACTAGTTGATGTTGTACTACCAATGCATGCAATGGACGTGAGCATGCACAAGTGTTTTGGATGCTTTGGTGTGCATGCACGACTACAGGATATTGGTGGGTCAAATTATAGAAGGAGATCAAATATATTTAAAAGGTACACGCCAGTAGAGACTTTTGACAAGATTTCTCAAAACTCGATAATGGCCGGCGGCCGAAAACACACGCCTGAGCCTAAAGATCTCGGACTCGTACCTAATTAATTATCTAAAACCAATGTAGAATCTATAACAGAATAAACAAACTAGAAAATAAACTTGTTTGTTACCGCACGTCTTCACGGTGGAATCCATGGATCGGTGGCATCAGGAATTAATCATGTACGTGCACATACTTTGCCTTGACCGTATGGCACATGGACTCCTTTTTTTAGTGCCATCTTGTGAACATCCCTTCTTATCAAAATAATAGCCGGTCAAATCTAGCTGACAATCTTTTTCTCCAACTAGTTTTTGTATCCATATACGTGCAACAAAAAATCTACCAATTTAAGTAATTGGTCTCCAAAATAATAGTATCTCCAACCTCCAAACATGTACGTGTAGAAGTAGGAAACCAAATCATCCCTTCTCAGTTTCCAGGATTGTGTGCTAGCGCTATGTGTTTCTTGTTCTTTAGTATTAACGTCAACAACATCAAGTCCATCATGGCTCCACGCGCCACTTTCCTCCTTGGTTCCATGCACAAGCTGAAAACCCTTGACCACGTTGTTACTCACAACTTGATCTTCCTTGGAACTAGGGCCGGCCATATCACCGCCCCTTCAACTTACATAAGGAGGGGCAGGGCTCCCCAAAGTGGGACAAGTAAGAAAGAAACAGTCTCTAGGGTTAGACACAAAAAGGAGAGCCGGCTTATGGGCGACTCCATGAGGGTTATAATGAGATCTAGCCTCAAACATCATGTAGGGCTATTACCGGATGATGTTTCCCGGGGCCCGGAGCAGTCTAAATCTTTGTCTTGCGTTGCGTCTCTCGACTCCGCTCAACCCCTCTCAAGCTACTACATAGATGCGTTGGCCTCACGATTAAGTCCTCACCCTAGGACATCTGCCGTGACAATTCCACGAGAGGAAGGGTGGACATGTCCAGGACCCGGCGGACACGTCCGGCGTCTGGGGCCTACGTGGCATTGACACATGGAGAGGGGAGGGCGGACATTGTTCGGGCCCAGCCGGACATGTCCGGGCGGCTAGGAGGCTGGCGCGTGGGCCCGGGGTCGCCCTCGAGGTCCAGCCCAAGGCAGGACTGTCAGGGATATTACTAATAGGTAAAACCGACAGTGTTTCAAAGGTATCTACAAAATGGCGGTTTAAGTAGGGGCCTAATGGTATCTACCGGTTTATGATCTTTTTCTAAAAGCTAAACCGCCGAGAAGAATATGAAAGGTACAGATCTGAAGTTATGGGAAAACAAGTTTTGTAAAAGTAGCAGCAAGATTACAGATCTACGGCGTGTCAGAAATTCGAAAATATTCAGGATCAATATTCCAACGGATACAACAATGGTTCAAACAACAGAGTTTGGACTAGTACTTCAGAAGGAATAAGGCACATATTAAAAGAAGCGGAGTTATTACTACAGACGTACGCCAGAGGATCAGATCTACACTAGTTGTCGGGACCACGATGAAGAACTACGAAGAACAACGCGCTAGCTATGAACTCGCAGGAGAAAACCCTAATGAGATCTATATAAGGGATAAGGAAGGAACTTACTGGAGCCAATGGGTGCGGAGGCGCGCCGGTGATTCTCTGATCCGACCAGGTTGATGCAACGACCAAACTAGACGAAGAGGCGAGAGTCGACGGCGGCGGCAGAGCTTGAGCACGGACGAGCGCGAGGAGGAAGAAGCAAAGGAGCAAGGGGATGAAAAGACATGCCCCTCTGTCCTATTTATAAGCCGAAAAGTGAAATGGCAGGTGCGGGAATCGAGGAGCCCGAAAAATGGATATGGGACGATACTGTCGCCTCGATCTTTGGAGCTTTTAATGAGTAAAAACTAAAACAGGTACAAGTATTAAATGAGCAGATGATGTCACGGCGGTTCAATGTGATCCAAGAAGACGACGTCATGGCGATTTATGAAGTATTTGAAGCCACGGAGGGCGAAACTCTTACAATGCGTAGAAGATTGACATGAATATGTTCAAATCAAACTGGGGCCTAATGTCAGGGATATTACTACTAGGTATAAACCGCCCGGGAGGGGCCGGATTATGCCTATCAAAGATTACTTCTACTGAAGCCCAGTGAGACATGGAGCATGGCGCTTTATTCCAGAAGACTAGAGATCCAAGGCCCAAGGGGTGTTAGGGCCCATAATGTGTAAACCGCCATACGGCGTCTAACTTGTGTTGTAAGAAAGGAAAGATAGAGACCGGGTCGGGCACGTTTATGAGCCGGCCTCGGGACTCTATAAACCGGACCGGGTGTCACCCTGTGTATATAAAGGGCGACCCGGCGACAGTTCAAGGACAGAGAACAACAACTCGAGACATAGGCAAAGCGGATTCGCTCCCTGGTCATCGAAACCCTAGCAATAATACACCAAACTAGATGTAGGCTTTTAAGTTCATCGAAGGGGCCGAACTAGTATAAATCCTTGCGTCCTTGTCCACTTTAACCTCTTTTAGCTAACCCGTAGCAATTGCTCCACGACTAAGTACTTTTGCTAGGACATCTGCCGTGACAAAACAAGGACAAGGACCGCAGTGGCGGATCTCCGGCGCTGACCTGTGGCAGGGAGAGAGAGGGAGATCTGAGGGAGGGAAGCAGAACAGGGTGAGGGGAGGAGAGGTGATGGTGCGGTGGTGTGACCTGGGGAGGAGGCCGGCGGCAAGCCTGCTCCGGCGGTCCAGGTCGCCGGCGGGCGGGGACGACAGTGCTTGGGAGGAGCGCTCGGGCGCTGGGCACGATCGAGGCGGACGGGCGGTGGCCGCGCGGGTTCCCTCCGGGCCCAGATCGGCCTGGGAGTGCAGTGGATGGGCTCTGGAGGGCCAGCGGTGCTGGGAAACGTACGAAGCAGTGGCTGGGGCCAAGGGAGGACGACCTGGCAGCGTAGGATAGGTGAGAAGCGGCGGCTGGCTGCGGTAGAGCCAATGGCAGCTCGCCAAGTGGCGGGAGGGGGCTGGCGGTGCCGGAATTTGAGGGGGAGAGGGTTGGCTGTGGCTGCAGATCCGAGGAGGAGGGTCTAGGGTAGGAGAAGAGGTAGGTTTAGACTAGGGGATGCCCAAAATGGACTAGGGGTTGTCCATTTATAGGTAGGAGCGCTAGGTTTTAGGTCTAGGGGTTTTTTTGGACTCTCTGTTCTCGATCGGACGGTTCCGGTCACGAGGAGGGGTAGGTTGGGCCTAGTGGGTGGTACTGGGCTGTGTAGGAGGTGTTGTGGGGAGAGAAGAGAAGAGGCTTGTGGGGTTTTCGGAGACCGAAAACGTCCGACGAATTAACCGGCAACGGTGCCGCTATACTTATCCGTTGGGCTAACAAACGGACTCCAAATGAGATGAAATTTGACAAGTGGTCTTCCAATGCTATAATAAGACCACACACCAACATTCATCCCATTCCAGTAACATTTTCTGGCCACTCATAAAATAAATATTCAGAGGTGCCGCGGGCGCGTGCGAGTGTGTCTGGGCTCTGAACGGACAATGGAGAGGACCGGCGGACTCAGACGGATGCAAGTTTTGAAAACATGATGATACAACGCACATGATGACTTGGCAAAATGCAACAAGCACGCAAATGACATGGCAAAGGCAGCGAATAATTGGCTGACACCTGGCGCATCGGTCTCGGGGCATCACATATATGGGCAATGAGGATATAACAGAGTTGACCAATTGAAGTCTACTGCCTTGAGGGAGAAACCATGAACTGGCAGTAAGCCTTCTTTCCATGCAGTCCACCATTGGCATCAGATCCACAATCTTAGGTCTAGTGGTACCCACAGATAAGCCCGGATATGTGAAAGGCATTTTTCCAAGCTGGCAGCCAAACAATGCTGCAAGAGAAGAGGCTATCACATCATCCACATTAATTGGGTACATGGAGGATTTGTGAAAGTTGATTTCCAGACTATTGGCTTTGGAGAAATAATTTAACACTGTTCTGAGAGCAATCAATTGTGATCTTTCTGCACATAAGAACATCAGTGTGTCATCTGCATACTGTACCACAGGAAAATCAGGATCATGTGTTGGGATAGGAAGGCTTATAGTTCCTTGTTGCAGTAAGTTTTTGATCATTATTTTCAAGAGGTTAGCAGCAATGACAAATAACAAGGGTGACAATGGATCTCCTTGCTGAACACCACATCTGCATTTGAAATGTTGACCTGGCACTCCATTGAGCAAAACTGATGAAGTACCTGAAGACATCAGTTCCTTAACCCAGTATATCCATCTCTCAGTGAAACCTTTAGCCAGCAGAATCCTTAGTATTGCCTCATGCTGAATTGAGTCAAAGGCCTTTTAAAAATCCAGCTTGAGCAGAAGGATTGGCCTCTTGGATTGAATGCACTGATGGATGTATTCAGAAGTCTAAGCCAAGCAGTCCTATATGGTTCTGGTCTTAATAAAACCATAATTGATTCTTGTGTATACAACCTATGATCTCATCCTAAAACTTGTTGACAGTCAACTTTGTTAGGAATGTAAGGCCCACACTAGTCAGAGATATTGGCCTAAAATCACTAGAAGTCTCATGAGAATTTTTCTTGGGAACCAGAGTAATATAAGCATCATTGAGGTTTTCCAATCTAACTGTTCCTGCATGGAATTCATGTACCAAAGCGATAAAATCATGTGATATAATGTGCCAATTTTTTTTGAGGAAGAGGCCATTGAAACCATTAGGCCTAGGTGCCTTGTCAATGGGCATTTCCTTAATAACCCTGTCAATTTCCTTGTCCTCAAAAGGTTTAGATAAAACCTCAAGTCCTGGCACCTGATGTATTAAGGACAGAATCTCCCCACCCATTTCTATAGTCCTCACTTTTCCCATTGTGTTTTTAAAAACATGCAAAAATTCATTTGCCATGGTGTCATGGTCATTAGTGTATGATCCATCTTGCAGTATCAGGCTAGCAACAACATTTTTCCTATGTCTCTCAGTGGCCATGGCCTGAAAGAATTTGGTGTTTTCTTCTCGCACTTTGATGTACGTGATAGTACACCTCTTTTTCGAATATAGAAATTGCAAATGCAGGAGATTTTCATGATGCAGCTTGACTAATTTTCTCAAGTTGCTCTCTGGCCTAGATAAAGGTCTGAGATCCTCCAAGTCATCAAACCAAAGAATAACCGAGTTACACTTCAGAAGCAAACTCTTAAAGACTCTCTTCTTTAGTTTGCACAAAGTTAAATATTTCCTGTAAGGAAGCTTGTTTCATATGATTAGGGAAATATTTTTCAGAGAAGTAATAAATCATATCCTGGGGACTACGAACATGATACGTCTGCAACGTATCTACTTTTCCAAACACTTTTTCCCTTGTTTTGAACTCTAACTTGCATGATTTGAATGGAATTAACCCGTACTGACGCTGTTTTCAGCAGAACTTCCTCGTGGGCCCCCTTTTGCTCGACTGACGTATCCCCTGACTCGATATATTCACTTTCCGGGAGGGCTGATCTGGAGTCCGTTCGGGGCTCCGGAGAGGGGAGATCGTCGCCATCGTCATCATCAACCTTCCTCCATCACCAATTCCATGATGTTCACCGCCGTGTGTCAGTAATCCCATCGTAGGCTTGCTGGATGGTGATGGGTTGGATGAGATTTACGATGTAAGCGAGTTAGTTTTGTTAGGGTTTGATCCCTAGTATCCACTTCGTTCTAAGATTGATGTTGCTACGACTTTGCTATGCTTATTGCATGTCAACAGGGCCCGAGTGCCATGATTTCAGATCTGCACCTGTTATGTTTTCATGAATATATGTGTGTTCTTGATACTATCTTGCAAGTCAATAGTCACCTACTATGTGTTATGATCCGGCAACCCCGAAGTGACAATAGTCGGGACCACTCCCGGTGATTACCGAAGTTTGAGGAGTTCATGTATTCACTATGTGTTAATGCTTTGGTCCGGTACTCTATTAAAAGGAGGCCTTAATATCCCTTAGTTTCCATTAGGACCCCGCTGCGACGGGAGGGTAGGACAAACGATGTCATGCAAGTTCTTTTCCATAAGCACGTATGACTATATTCAGAATACATGCCTACATTACATTGATGAACTGGAGCTAGTTCTGTGTCACCCTATGTTATAACTTTTACGTGAGGAATCACATCCGACATAATTATCCATCACCGATCCAATGCCTACGAGCTTTTCACATATTTCTTTTTGCTCATTTACTTTTCCGTTGCTACTGTTACAATCACTACAAAACCACATATCGCTACTTCTGGTACCGTTACCGTTACTTCCATATTACTTTTCTACGAAATTACGTTGCTGTAGATATTAGGTTTTCCAGGTGTGGTTGAATTGACAACTCTGCTGCTAATACTTGAGAGTATTCTATGGCTCCCCTTGTGTCGAATCATTAAATTTGGTTTGAATACTCTACCCTCGAAAACTGTTGCGATCCCCTACACTTGTGGGTTATCAAGACTATTTTCTGGTGCCGTTGCTGGGGAGCATAGCTATATTCTTTAAGTCACTTGGGATTTATATCTGTTGATCACTATGGAGAACTTGAAAGACTCAAAAACCAAGATTTATCCCTCAACTACGAGGGGAGGTAAGGAACTGTCATCTAGCTCTCCACTTGATTCACCCTCTTTTATGAGTAAACTTCTGACACCTACTCATGCTATTGAATCTGATATGTCGCATGTTCTTGATGATGCCACTTCTGTTATGTACGATGAAACTACTTCTATGCTTGATAATAGTGTGCCACTAGGTGAATTTCTAGATGAACAAATTGCTAAGGTTAGGGAGAATGCGAATATTGAAACTGAAAATATTGATGATAGTGATGATGAAGATTCTCCCCTAGGTATGAATCGCCTGTTATTCCTGAGGGTTATGTTATGGATGAAGAAACTGCTAGATACTTTCTTGCTTGCAATGATAGATATGATCCTACGAAATTATTAACTAAGCTGAAAGAAAAGTCTTTGAATGCTAGAATGGCATATGACCCTGCTTTTGCTACTTCACCTATCTTTGTTACTGATAAGGTTATGATTTCTCTTTTGATCCTGAGTTAATTACTTTGGTTGAATCTAATCCTTTCCATGGCTATGAATCTGAAACTGTTGTGGCACATCTTACTAAGTTGAAGGATATAGCCACCCTGTTCACCAACGAGGAAAAGATTCGTTATTACTATATCCTTAAGTTATTTCCGTTCTCATTAAAGGGTGATGCTAAGACATGCTTTAATTCTCTTGAACCTGGTTGTGTGCGTAGTCACCAAGATATGATTTATTACTTCTCTACTAAATATTTTCCCGCTCATAAGAAACAAGCTGCCTTACGGGAAATATATAATTTTGTGCAAATTGAAGAAGAGAGTCTCCCACAAGCTTGGGGGAGGCTTCTCCAATTACTTAATGCTTTGCATGATCATCCTCTTCAGAGGAATGAAATACTTGATGTCTTTTATAATGGACTAACCGATGCTTCCACAGACCACCTGGATAGTTGTGCTGGTTGTGTTTTCAGGGAAAGAAAAGTTGATCAAGCTGAATTACTATTGAATAATATGCCGGCGAATGAAAATAATTGGACACTTCCTTAACTAGCCCCTAAGCCAACTCCAAAGAAAAGGGGTGTTCTTTTTCTCAATCCTGAAGATATGCAGGAGGCCAAGAAATCTATGAAAGAAAAAGGTATTAAAGTGGAAGATGTTAAAAATTTACCACCTATTGAAGAAATATATGGTCTTGATAACCCGACATAGGTAGTAAAGGTAAATTCTCTTTATAGATTTTATGAAGGTGATATTCTTCGTTATAAGTCTGCTAGCCAATGCTAAGATGAGTTTGACAACTTCATGGTGAAACAAGAAAACTTCAATGCTTATGTTGGTAGACAATTGAAACGTAATGCTTATGTGATTGAACGCTACAGTGATTATATGTCTAGAGTTAAAGGTGAATTGAAACTCATTAGTAAACATGCTTCTATGGTTACCACTCAAGTAGAACAAGTACTTAAAGCAAAAAATGATTTTCTCAATGAATTAAATAGTAAGAAAAATGATAATGCTATTAGAGTTGTGAGTAGAGGTGCTAAAATGACTAAGAAACCTCTGTATCCTGAAGGCTACCCTAAGAGAATTGAGCAAGATTCTCAGAGAACTAATGTAGATGCACCTAGTTCTTATAAGAAGAAGAAAAAGTAAAATGATAGGACTTTGCATGCTTCTAGTGAACCTGTAGCTGAAACACCTGAGAATACCAATGATATCTCCATCTCTGATGCAGAAACACAATCTGGTAATGAACATGAACCTATTGATAATGTTAATGATGATGTTCATGATGATGCTCAACCTAGAAATGATAATGATGTAGAGATTGAACCTGCTGTTGATCTTGATAACCCATAATCAAAAAGTCAATGTTATGATAAGAGAGACTTTGTTGTTAGGAAGCACGGCAAGGAAAGCGAACCATGGGTTTAGAAACCCATGCCATTTCATCCTAAACCATCCAAGAAAAAGGATGATGAGGATTTTCAGCGCTTTGCTGAAATGATTAGACCTATCTTTTTGTATATGCATTTGAATGATATGCTTAAAAAATCCTCATGCTAAGTATATGAAAGATATTATCACCAATAAAAGAAAGATACCTGAAGTTGAAATTTCCACCATGCTTGACAATTACACTTTTAAGGGTGGAATACCAAAGAAACTAGGAGATCCAGGAGTACCAACTATACCTTGTGCCATTAAAAAGAAACTATGTTAAAACTGCCTTATGTGATCTTGGAGTCGGTGTTAGTGTTATGCCTCTCTCTTTATATCGTAGACTTGATTTGAGTAAGTTGACACCTACTAAAATATCTTGGCAAATGGTCAATAAATCAACTGCTATACCTGTCGGTATTTGTGAGGATGTGCCTGTTGTGGTTGCAAATGTTACTATTGTAATGGACTTTGTTATCCTTGATATTCCCGAGGACGATAGTATGTCTATTATCCTTGGTAGACCCTTTTTAATACTGCAGGGGCTGTTATTGACTGCAACAAAGGCAATCTCACTTTTCATGTCTATGGTAATGAGCATACGGTACATTTTCCGAGGAAACAACCTCAGGTCCACAATATCAATTCTATTGGAAAAATTTCAACTATTGCTATTGGAAGTTTTGAAATACCTCTTCCTACTACCAAGAAGAAATGTGATATCCTTATTATTGGGGACATACATATCCCGATTGAGTTAACCTAGTCACTAGTAGATAAAGGGTCATCAGACCTGGTTCATTTGGGCCTTTAGCCCCGGTTCCTGAACCGGGACAAAAGTGTCGGTACTAATGCTCTGACCCTTTAGTCCCGGTTCGATCCAGAACCGGGGCAGATGGGTGTCCACGTGGCCTGTGCACCGAGCCCAGGCAGGAGGGGCTCTGGTCCCGGTTGGTGGCACCAACTGGGATCAAAAGGCATCCACGCGTCAGCATTTCTGTGTCTGTGATTTTTGTTTTTGTTTTTGAAAGGGGAGGGGGGGTTGGAGGTTTTGGGGGGTTAATTTAGGTGTTTCATATTGTGTTAGCTAGCTAATTAATAGAGAGAAGTGTCCTCTCTTATGTCCGTGCTTGGTCGACGCTACGTACTACACATATGTATAGAGAGGACTAGACACGCTAGCTACCTAGCTAGCTAGTAAGCAAATGAAGGAAACAGAAGATCGTATAATCAACGTATATATATATATATATATATATATATATATATATATATATATATATATATGCATACAGAGAGAAGTAATATCGACCACCTCTCCTTCTCCGAGAGATTGGTCGAACAACAAGTTCTCGTATATCTATCCGACACTACCGGGTACATATATACAATAATTATCTCTTACAAATATAATCTCCTATATGATGGACGCATGGTCCACATAGTATTCTCCGTCTGGCGCGATCACGTGTTCAAGGAAGAATGCCGCCAATTCCACTTGAATTGCTCGCAGACGATCTGGTGTTAGGAGTTCATCCCGCATCCGAAACATCTAATTTGAAGTAGGGGTCAATACATGAGATGATGCTATAAAATTGTGAATATTATTAATTGCTTACGCACTTCATACTGTGCTTCAGAGTAGCCCCGCTCACAGGTCGTGTGGCGGATGGACTCGCAAATGTAGTATCCACAGTAATCATTCCCGGGTTCCTGCCACAACCACTTTACAAGAAATAGAGGTCAATCAAACTGATAAGCAAGGATGCCAAATGGTATTGATGAAACTAGCGCTTGAATCAAGATATAGGAGATGCGCGGAACATGCTACTATATATAGTACTTACTTTCGGGTGTCTAAATTCTAGCTTCTTCGGCAGTCCCGGAGCTTTTTTGGTGAATTTTCTCCAAACCCTGCCAGACAAAGAAAACAATTACTTGATATCAGAAATGAACAAAGTTGTTGATATGCATTCATGGTGGATAATATTGATCGATTTAACTTACCTGTCGAGCATTTGAGTCATGTCCGCATACTCCTCGGGATCTTTACGTTTAGAGTCCAAGACAGTTACTACTCCCTTCTCAAGCTTAATCTCTCAGAGAATATAGTGGAAGCTGCGCACGCATGCATGAACTCATCAATTATATTACTATAACCTTGACTGATATATAAGGGAAACCAAATATGCACAAGACAGTAACACTCACTTGAAGTTGTAAGGAAAGAGTATTATATCTTTGTTTTCATTTACCACCAACGATCGTAGCAAGTTGGTCTCGGTATCTAAGGGACGCCATTTAACCTCGGTTGCATCTATGAGGTATGTGTTAATGAATCCAATATCACCTACTTGTCTTTTCTTCAATTCGACGATCTTCAATCTGCATAATATAGTGAGGATAATTATAAATACATGCAATGAAAGAGATCAGCTATATAGAGAGACTTACTGACAGAAGTAGTACTACTTACAGACAGTAGTAGGTGACCGTTGCTTTATCGAGGGCCAATTGATTGAAAAACTGATAGAACTCCTCAAATGGAATAGGCAACAGTTCAATTCCAACGAGGTCATCCTCTGGTTTAACTCTCACATACAAGCTATCCCTCCCCCCAGACTCTTTGGAGATTTTCAAGTACCAATCATGCAATCTTCGCATATTCGTTGATAGAGATCTTTCATTTTTGACGAGAGGCTTTTTGTACTATTATCTTTGTATCTGCACGTCCAAAAAATCATATTGTACATCGTCGGACACGTAATCTCCAAGATTGCTATAACCGGGCACCATCCTCGGATCATTAGCGACCATGTCGCTAGACACCTTGAGCGGGGGGCACGATTGGTCCGCTTGTTCACCGAGCTAGGCAATTTGTTTCCCAGCTCATCCTTCTGCTAACCTTTGATCACTTTTAGTACTTCCCGACCGCTTCGCTGCTTGAAATGACTTTTCAATCATGCGGTCATAGTTGTCCTTCGGCTTACTTTTCGCTGGTTGCTTCAGGGCAGCAAGAGTGCGCTTTGCTTTCATCGGATCTATCTTCTCCTCCGGAGGTGGATGTCTCTGTTCTTTCAACCCTTCAAGCCAGTCCTTCACTTCGCCTTGAGCATTCTTCGTGTTTTCCTCGTCGGACCTCTCGTATGGTAACTTCTCTAGAGGCGTGAGAGAAGGACCGAATCTGCATCGCCTCCCGCCTCTGGCTGTACTGCTAGACGTCGCCAGACCAGACGAAGCGACTGTCTTCTTTCCTTGCTTACGCGCCGGAGCAGGAGCAGCCGGAGCGGCGACAGGTCTCTTCCGCCCTTGCTGACTAGGCGGAGAAGGAGGAGCAGGCTGGCTGCTCGGGCACGCTAGCGCAGGCGGAGAAGGAGGAGGCTGGCTGCTCGGGCGCGCCGGCGCAGGTGAAGGAGGCGGAGTGCCGCCACGCGCCGGAGAAGGAGCCGGAGTACCCTGATCGTCACTCACGGGAGGAGGAGGCGGTGGAGGAGGCGGAGTGCCCTGACTCGCCGGAGGAGGAGGAGGAGGAGGCAGAGGCATCCAATTGAGAATTTTGATAACTTTGGAACAAAAGACGGATTAACCTATCAAGAACTCCATTCCAAAATAACTTTGCATAATTTCGTACCAACATGCCCCGGTTACTTCTGGCAAATGATGAAGTCATGGATTTCTTCAATACTTTGAAACTAGCTAGGCAACCTCTCTACCCCTCGACCCTCGACTGCTCGGGGATCCACAACCCTATAGACCCCCTCATGTCACATTTTGTCTAGTGTCAAAGGATTCAACAAAACCAATACTTCATCATTAGGCGAAAGTAACAACAACTATATACACATAACAAATATACACATATATATATACAGCAACTATATATATACAACAACTGTAAACATACAAAAAAATCCCTCACATCGCGACGGCGCGGGGCGGGGCGGGGCGGCGCGACGGCGCGGGGCGGGGCGGCGCGACGGTGACAGGGAGACTGCGATGGGGCGGGGCGACGG
>LR738715.1:794740208-794762529 GCA_902687465.1 Secale cereale
CGACGGCCGGGGCGACGGGGGCGGGGAAGGAGAGAGGAGGCGTCGGGGGCGGGGAAAAGGAGAAGGGAATGAAATTTTCGCAAGTGCTGATTATATAGGAGGGGCATTAGTCCCGGTTCGTGGCTCCAACCGGGACCAATGCCCCCTTTAGTCCCGGTTGGTGCCACCAACCGGGACCAAAGGTCCCTTTTCAGCAGCCAAAAGGGCGGGAAGGAGGAGCCTTTGGTCCCGGTTGGTGGCACCAACCGGGACTAAAGGGGGGTATTAGCCCCGGTTGGTGCCACGAACCGGGACCAAAGGTGGGTATTGGTCCTGGTTCGAGCCACCAACTGGGACCAATAGCCTGTGCACAACGGCGTGGTGGTGGGAGTTTAGTCCCACCTCGCTAGCTGAGAGCGCCCATCACCTGTTTATAAGCCCCGCTGCCTCCACCATCTCGAACTCCTCTTAACTGCAGGCCTAAGGGCCTAAACTGACACTTCTTTGCCTGTGGGCTTGCTGGGCTTTCTACGGGCCTGAATCCTGGCCCAGGATTGGGTTTCTAGTCGTATTCAGGCCGTGTTGGCACAGTAGGTGGCATTTTTTTTTCTTTGTTGCTTTATTTTTTAGTTTTGTTTCTACTTTCAACAAAATACTTACTGTTGCTATTTTTATTTATTTGTTTTCTTTGTTGCTTTATTTATTTTATTTTGTTTCTACTTACAACAAAATACTTATTGTTGCTTTTTTTGCAAGTTTTTTGTTTTGTTTTCTGCATTATTTATTTTCTTTTGTTTTTTGCTTTATTTTTTAATTCTTTCTGGTAAAACCAATTACAAACTTTGTGTTAGTGCAAGTAGTATTCAAATTTGAATAGTTTAAATTTGAAATTATTTGTTTTCTTTGTTGCTTTATTTATTTTATTTTATTTCTACTTACAATGAAATACTTATTGTTGTTATTTTTTATTTTTTTGCAAGTTTTTTTTGGTTTTCTGCATTATTTATTTTCTTTTGTTTTTTGCTTTTTTTTAATTCTTTCTGGTAAAACCAATTACATACTTTCTGTTAGTGCAAGTAGTATTGATATTTGAGTAGTACAAACGGACAATGGTATCATACTCGTTTGTTACAAAGTTGGCATGGTATCATCATAATAGTTGCGGAAAAAAGTCTTCACTTTTTCTTCGCTTGTGTCATTTGCTTATTGCGCCGTAACCATGGATAATCTTCATCGTTTATCAGGATGCTTGGGTCAGCCTTGACTTTGAAGGGAGGAATTTCATGAAACTTTTCATAATCTTCAGACATGTCTGTCTTGCCCTCCACTCCCAGGATGTCCCTTTTTCCTGAAAGAACTATGTGGCGCTTTGGCTCATCATATGATGTATTCGCTTCCTTATCTTTTCTTTTTCTCGGTCTGGTAGACATGTCCTTCACATAGATAACCTGTGCCACATCATTGGCTAGGACGAACGGTTCGTCAGTGTATCCAAGATTTTTCAGATCCACTGTTGTCATTCCGTACTATGGGTCTACCTGTACCCCGCCTCCTGACAGATTGACCCATTTGCACTTAAACAAAGGGACCTTAAAATCATGTCCGTAGTCAAGTCCCATATGTCCACTATGTAACCATAATATGTGTCCTTTCCCCTCTCGGTTGTTGCATCAAAGCGGACACCGCTGTTTTGGTTGGTGCTCTTTTGATCTTGGACAACCGTGTAAAATGCATTCCCATTTATCTCGTATCCTTTGTAAATCAATACAGTCGAAGATGGTCCCCTGGACAACAAGTACAACTCATCACAAACAGTGTTGTCACCTCTGAGACGTTTTTCCAACCAACTGCTGAAAGTCCTGATGTGTTCACATGTAATCCAGTCGTCGCACTGCTCCGGGTGTTTGGAGCGCAGACTGTTCTTGTGTTCATCGACATACGGGGTCACTAATGTAGAGTTTTGTAGAACTGTGTAGTGTGCTTGAGACCAAGAATATCCGTCCCTGCATATTATTGAGTCCCTTCCAAGCGTGCCTTTTCCAGTCAGTCTCCCCTCGTACCGCGATTTAGGGAGACCTATCTTATTAAGGCCAGGAATGAAGTCAACACAAAACCCGATGACATCCTCTGTTTGATGGCCCATGGAGATGCTTCCTTCTGGCCTGGCGCGGTTACGGACATATTTCTTTAGGACTCCCATGAACCTCTCAAAGGGGAACATATTGTGTAGAAATACGGGCCACAGAATGACAATCTCGTCGACTAGATGAACTAGGACGTGTGTCATGATATTGAAGAAGGATGGTGGGAACACAAGCTCGAAACTGACAAGACATTGCGCCACATCACTCCTTAGCCTTGGTACGATCTCTGGATCGATCACCTTCTGAGAGATTGCATTGAGGAATGCACATAGCTTCACAATGGCTAATCGGACGTTTTTCGGTAGAAGCCCCCTCAATGCAACCGGAAGCAGTTGCGTCATAATCACATGGCAGTCATGAGACTTTAGGTTCTGGAACTTTTTCTCTGCCTGTCAGGATCCCGATCCTAAGTCACACAGGTCTAGCCTGTAACACATCATATCACTTTGCGGCCTCACGCACGGTATCCCCACGGGTGCCACCTTACCTGGCTCGGGACCGTTTGCGCATTTTGGCACACGGATATGATAGTGTCGCTAGCATCCATATGACAGAGAACCCGGGCCGACATGACTAGTTATAAACCAAAAGTGGCACTGAATTACAGGGACAGGCATACATGACCCAGCAACGAACGTGTCGGTCATCAACGTATGAACCCAAGTCGTAGCAAGCTACAAGGACTTAAAGGAACAACGCCTGACATTTCCCGTAAGGGACATACACAGGAACGAAGAAGGACACATGTCGGCCAGCCTAAGTGTTCCGGAGCAGTAGCAAGCTACCAAGGCTCAATGGAAGCACTAGGAGACATTTCCCTGTAAGGTAGGCTACCAAAGGTAAACAACTAGGTGTCGGATCCCACACATAGCAATACACATTACACGTACGCATAACATGCAAGTATGTGCTGTACAACAAGGCATCACAACATAACTCAACAACTCATATAGATAAAGGCCTAGAAGAGCCATCATAGCATTTATTACAATCAGAGGTCACATGACCCAACATACAGAGCATACAGGCAACGGAAGCATTACATGTCTGAGTACAGACATCTACAAATGAAAAAGGCTGAGAAGCCTGACTATCTACCAGATCCTACAAGGGTTCAAGATCGTAGCTGAGGTAACAAGCTAAACGTCGAAGTCCATGCGGAACCACTAGCGAGACTGAAGTCTCTCTGCAAAAACATAAATTAAGCAAACGTGAGTACAAAGGTACTCAGCAAGACTTACATCAGATCTATCTACAAATGCATCAGTATCAACAAAGGGGTGGTGGAGTTTGACTGCAGCAAGCCCGCTTTGACTCGGTGGCTATCCTAAACTACGACTGCAAGTAACTCTTTTGAGGTGGCGCACACGGGTCCACATATTCACCAATCAATACACCACTACGGATCCGCTCCCGTCTCCCTACGAGAAGGCCATCCATAGCACTAACGCTTATCTTGCGCATTTTAGAGAATCCACTTTCACTTGTCTATGAACTGTAGAGGTAACCCAGAAGTCCATTTCCGCAGACACGGCTATTCGAATAGATTATATATAAAACCCTGCAGGGGTGTACTTCTTCACACACGCTCTCACCACTTACCGCCGTCTACACGACATGTACTCGGCAACCTTCAAGCGGAGGCCCAGCGAGGGTGTCGGCCACGACCTGACTAACCACACAAGTCTCTCGTCCAGGTTTATCGCCTATTTGGGTTCCATCCGTGGGGAGATCTGGTCGGGGTGTCGCTCACGGCCCCAAAAGATGTGTACAGGGTTCCCGCATCACCAAACGGGCAATCGGTACACCGTGCCACGTACCTGCCGCGTCACAGCCCACCCCGAGGGTCAGCGCTGCGCACGACCTCCAGTAAACTACAAACACCAGAAACTAGTTGCAACTCCTGGACAGAGATCATGCTGATTAATAAGTCGAGAGAGTCAATTAAGGATCCCAATGTATGGTAGTAGCTATTTCATGGACCAACCAACACAGAACTCAGTTCCTGAGGACGGCTGCAATGAGACAACCCACCATGTACTCCTACATGGCCTCTCATCGCTACCTTTACCAAATCGTGTTCACACACTTAGCTCACACACAGTAGGACATGTTCATCACATTCCAATTCATCCCCGATGAATCAGACCTGACACAACTCTAAGCAATAGCAGGCATAACCAGAAAGCATCAATGAGTAGGCACAACATGGCTCAAACAACTCCTACTCATACTAGTGGGTTTCAACTATTTACTGTGGCAATGACGGGTCATGCAGTGGAAAGGGGTTCAACTACCGCAGCAGGTAACAATTGAAGCGTTGTTGTCCTAATGCAGTAAAAGAGAGCAAGAGCGAGAGAGTGGGATTGTATCGGAATGCTCAATGGGGTTTTGCTTGCGTGGCACTTCTGAAGATAACAATGAGTCTTCATCGGTGTCATCGATCACATCGTCGGAACCACGTCTACTGAGAGGGGACAAACACCGGCAACAGAGAAAGAAACACAATCAATGCAATGCGACAATATGATGCATGATCATGACATGGCAATATGCTGTTGATTGAGCTAATGCAACTAGCAACACAATTAAATGAAGTTGGTTTGAACCCAAGATTCAAATTCAAACTCCATATGTGATTATTTAAATGCCATTTAATTGATTTGACCTGATCAGCAGGTTTAACTTGTTCAAACATGCATGAAAATGCCATAAAAAGATTCCTTGAATTTTTCTGATCATTTTTCATATATAAATTATTTTCATCTGAGCTACGGTTGATTTTATATGATTTTTAGAAGTTTTGGCTATTTTCTGAAATAAATAAATCATTTATGATTTATTTAAAATTCCAGAAAACACTTATTGCGTCAGCACTAGGTCATGCTGACATCAGCAAGTCAACAGGGGCTGGTCCAGTCAAACCTGACCAGTGGGTCCCACTGGTCAGTCTCTCAGGGCTAACTAAACATTTAAAAACGAAACTAAAGGTTAACAGAGTCTGGGCCCCACGTGTCAGTGACACATCTAACTAACAGGGTTAGTTAGCCTTAAGTTAATACTAACTAAACTGTCAGTGGGCCCAGGGCCCACATGTCAGTGGCTAGCTAATCTAATTAAACGTAGTTATCATTAACCAAGGTTAAGCTAATTAGGTTTAAGTCTAAACTAGGTTAATTAGTCGTGTGGGGCCCGCATGTCATAGACCCAGGGGGGTCAAACCTCGGGTCAAAGACCCAAACAAGCCGGCGGCTCACCGCCAGCGACAGCGGGCACGGCGGAGGGGCTCGCAATCTGCCCTCCGTCGACCAAATGGCCGGCGAGGACCACCTACGTGACGCTGGCGCTCGTGCGCATCCAGCGGTGCCATCGGCTCGAGTCGCCGTGGACCCAAACAACGGCGGCGACGACTAGTGCGGTCGCCGGAGCTCGGGCAACGACGGAAACGGCACATCGGTATACTAGGGGAGGAGCTATTGGGTGGAAAGTGCTTCTGGGGTGCACTGAGCTCGCTCATGGCCTCGAAGGAGTGTGGCAGCAGCTCTGGCCACGGCGGCGCCATGGACAGCGGCGGCGAGCTCACGACCATGGTTGGGATTTGGGCTACGCGGTGCAAAAGAGGCGGGGAAGAGAGGGGTTCGGAGCGGAAGCTCACAGTGGACACGCAGAGCAGACAAGCGGGCTCGGGGAGGCGCTAACGACGGCGAATTCGACGGTGAGTTCGTCGGCGGCCGAAGGTTGGAGAAGACGAAGACGGCGGTGTTTTGGGGCTTCCGGCGTCGGGCGGCTCGGCGAGGTATAAGAGAGGGACGAGGCGAAGCTCGTGGGCATGCTAGAAGGGCGAGGCGGCAGCGGTGGCTATGCGTGCGGCGAACGGCGGCGACGAGCTCCGCTCGGACGTGAGAGGAAGAGAGAGCAGAGGAGAGGGGAAGCACAGAAGAGAGTGGGAGAGGTCCGGGGGGGTGCTTGGCATCTCCAGGGGGTCGAGGAGCAGGCAGGCAGCCTGGAGCTGGCCGGCGTGTGGCCACGCGCGGCGAGCACATGCCCTCCTGCCTACTGGCAGGAGGTTGAAGACGGTGGAGCAGCTGGGCTGCTTTCTGGGCCGGGCTAGCAGCAGTGTTGGGCCGCAGCAGGTGGGCTGCACAGGTAAGCCTTCTCCTTTTTCTAATTCTGTTTCTGTTTCTATTTTATCTTCTGTTTTCTATTTTGTTACTTTGTTCTAGGCTTTATTAAAAGTACTTAGGCACACTCAAAAATCATGAAACCAAGCACGGCTACTGTTTAGAATAAATCCAACAGTAAACATTTTAGCTTATGATTATTTGAGCATTTAAATTAATACATAAAATTTAAATGCCCAAATGCAAGTAAGATATGATTTAATTCAAAAATCCAAAATGGTCCTAGAAATATGTGCAACATTTTTTGCAGAGGTTTTTAATCAATCCAAAAATGATGAACCTTTCCAAGGGGCATTTTGGGTTCATTGAAAAAGATTTAAATTTGACCCTAGTTAAATTCATTTAGTGCTAGGGTTTGAGCATCCCCATTTCAGGTTTCCTTTGAAAAATAAACATGATGCAACAGACAGGTGCTATCCTAATGCAAGGTGAAGCTGGGGATGTGACACTGCCATATTTATTATTCCCTTTATATTCGACGAGAAGCCAGTCAGGACCTTCATACTGAGTAGGCATTCAAAGAAGATTTCTTTCTCTTGTTTCGTAAGAGCATAGCTGGCAGGACCTTCATACTACTTCGGAGGGATGCCGTCTTTTTCGTGCAAACGTTGCAGATCCTCCCATGTCTCAGCTGTATCTTTTGTCTTTCCATACACGCCCATGAAGCCTAGCAGTTTCACGCAAAGGTTCTTCGTCATGTGCATCACGTCGATTGAAGAGCGGACCTCTAGGTCTTTCCAGTAGTGTAGGTCCCAAAATATAGATTTCTTCTTCCACATGGGTGCGTATCCCTCAGCGTAATTCGGAACAACTCATGCGTCGGGGCCCTTTCGAAAGATTACGTGTAAATCATTGACCATAGCAAGTACGTGATCACCGGTACGCATGGCGGGCTTCTTCCGGTGATCTGCCTCGCCTTTGAAATGCTTGCCTTTCTTTCGGCATTGATGGTTGGTCGGAAGAAATCGACGATGGCCCAGGTACACATTCTTCCTGCACTTGTGCAGGTATATACTTCCAGTGTCATCTAAACAGTGCGTGCATGCGTGGTATCCTTTGTTTGTCTGTCCTGAAAGGTTACTGAGAGCGGGCCAATCGTTGATGGTCACGAACATCAACGCCTTTAGGTGAAATTCCTCCTGTCTGTGCTAATCCCACACACGTACACCGTTTCCATTCCACAGCTGTAAAAGTTCTTCAACTAATGGCCTTAGGTACACATCAATGTCGTTGCCGGGTTGCTTAGGGCCTTGGATGAGAACTGGCATCATAATGAACTTCCGCTTCATTCACATCCAAGGAGGAAGGTGATACATACATAGAGTCACGGGCCAGGTGCTGTGATTGCTGCTCTGCTCCCCGAAAGGATTAATACCATCCGCGCTTAAAGCAAACCATACGTTCCTTGGGTCCTTTGCAAACTCCTCCCAGTACTTTCTCTCGATTTTTCTCCACTGCGACCCGTCAACGGGTGCTCTCAACTTCCGGTCTTTCTTACGGTCCTCACTGTGCCATCGCATCAACTTGGCATGCTCTCTGTTTCTAAACAAACGTTTCAACCGTGGTATTATAGGAGCATACCACATCACCTTCGCAAGAACCCTCTTCCTGGCGGGCTCGCCATCAACATCACCAGGGTCATCTCGTCTGATCTTATACCGCAATGCACCGCATACCGGGCATGCGTTCAGATCCTTGTATGCACCGCGGTAGAGGATGCAGTCATTAGGGCATGGATGTATCTTCTGCACCTCCAATCCTAGAGGGCATACGACCTTCTTTGCTGCGTATGTACTGTCAGGCAATTCGTTATCCTTCGGAAGCTTCTTCTTCAATATTTTCAGTAGCTTCTCAAATCCTTTGTCAGCCACAGCATTCTCTGCCTTCCACTGCAGCAATTCCAGTACGGTACCAAGCTTTGTGTTGCCATCTTCGCAATTGGGGTAAACCCTTTTTTGTGATCCTCTAACATGCGATCGAACTTCAGCTTCTCCTTTTGACTTTCGCATTGTGTCCTTGCATCGACAATGACCCGGCAGAGATCATCATTTGGTTCCTCTTGATCTTCAGCAGCTTCACCCGTTGCAACATCATTGGGCACATCGTCTGGTTCCTCTTGATCTTCACCAGCTCCCCCCATTGCAGCATCACCGTATTCAGGGGGCACATAGTTGTCATCGTACTCTTCTTCTTCGCCGTCTTCCATCATAACCCCTATTTCTCCGTGCCTCGTCCAAACATTATAGTGTGGCATGAAACCCTTGTAAAGCAGGTGGGAGTGAAGGATTTTCCGGTTAGAGTAAGACATCGTATTCACACATTTAGTGCATGGACAACACATAAAACCATTCTACTTGTTTGCCTCAGCCGCATTTAGAAACTCATGCACGCCCTTAATGTACTCGGAGGTGTGTCTGTCACTGTACATCCATTGATGGTTCATCTGCGTGAATTATATATAATTAAGTGTGTCAAAAACCATTACAAAACATCATAAATAGATAATTAAGTGACCAAATGGATAAAAGTTCATGATCACATTAAAACCAAAGTATATACATATATAGTTCTCATCTAACAACATATAGCTCTCCATACACATCGAAACTATGTAAAACATTTCAATGCGAAAACAAATGCGGTCATAATCGCAACCAAGGTAACAATTGATCCAATGGCATAATGATACCAAGCCTCGGTACGAATGGCATATTTTATAATCTTTCTAATCATCAACCGCATTGCATCCATCTTGATCTTGTGATCATCGACAACATCCGCAACATGCAACTCCAATATCATCTTCTCGTCCCCAATTTTTTTTTCCTTCAAGAATTTGTTTTCTTCTTCAACTAAATTTAACCTCTCGACAATAGGGTCCATCTTGATCTTGTGATCATCGATGACTTCCGCAACATGCAACTCCAATTCCATCTTGTCCTCCTCCATTTTTTCCAATTTTTTCTTTAAGGAAATGTTTTCCTCTTCAACTAAATTTAACCTCTCCAAAAGAGGGTCGGTTGGAATTTTCGGTTCAACTACCTCCTAGAAATAATAAAACATCTATGCATGTCAGGTTGGCGGCATAACTATCATAATATACCACATCCGAATCGTAGACAGGACGAGGGCCCACGTGGGCGGATATCAAAACCATCGCACTATATAATAACAAGCATTAATAAACGTAAGAAAATTAGACAAATATCTATCTAAAGCAATAATAACAAGCAATAATAAAAGTAAGAAAAGCATGGACATAACAAGAGGCTCACCACGGTGGTGCCGGTGACGAGATCGGCGGGGGCGATCGACGGCGGCGAAGACGCGGACGGGACGTGACGGACCGCTAAACCTAGACAAATCTCAGAGAAAATAGAGCTTCGAGAGGAGAAAAGCTTAACTAGTGTGCTTCGGGCATTCCATCGAACACGTTGTGTGCATAGGAGGTGAGCTAGAGCACCACTAACCCCTCTCCCCCTCGGCCAGAAAAAAAACAGAGCAGTGTGCTCTGCTCTTGAGTGAGGGGGTATATATAGGCACCTCATTGGTCCCGGTTGGTGCTACGAACCGGGGCTAAAGGGGTGCCTTTGGTCCCGGTTCATATCACCAACCGGGACCAATGGTGGTGGGCCAGGAGCAAGACCCATTGGTCCCGGTTCGTCACACCAACCGGGACCAAAAGGTCCAGACGAACCGGGACCAATGGCCCACGTGGCCCGGCCGGCCCTCTGGGCTCACGAACCGGGTCCAGTGCCCCCATTGGACCCGGTTCTAGATTGAACCGGGGCTAATGGGCTGGACAGGCCTGGACCAAAGCCCTGTTTTCTACTAGTGAGTGTTATTCGAAAATTCTCCGGTTTCATGTTATTCGGAAAGAGTTTACTAACAAGACTTGATCAACCTTGTTAATGGATTCCTTTTGATGAGCATGTAGTGGGTGAATCTAGATAGCACAACTTTCTGTATTCTCCTTTTACTTTCTGTTAATTAGAATAAATTAAGCAAAAATAGTATTTTATGTCTGTTTCCAGAGTTATCCGTGCAATAAAAAAATACCCCGAAAATAAAAGTTCTCCAAATGCCCCGAAAATGAAATATGATTTTTTCTAGAATATTTGAGAATATTTGGCACTGAGAACACAACAGGGGGAGCCAGCACCTGGCCACGAGGGTCCAGGGCGCGCCCACCCCCTAGGCGCGCCCCTTGCCTCGTGGGACCCACGTGGCCCCCCTCAACTTATTCCTGCACCCACACACTCCTTCTTCCTCCCAAAAAATCACCATCCAGCTCAAGCACGAGTTATAGCTCATCTTGCTGCCATTTTCGATCTCCTTGCTCAAAGCTCCATTCACAAAACTGTTTGGGGAGATTGTTCCTTGGTATGTGACTCCTCCATTGGTCCAATTAGTTTTTGTTCCAGTGCTTTATTTATTGCAATTTTTTGCTGCTTAGGTGACCCTGTTCTTGGGCTTGCATGTCAAATTTATGTGGTTCCAAGTAGTTCTAATGCATGATATAGTGTCTAGGCACTTGTAGGAGTAGTTGCTATCAATCTTGTTAAGTTTCGTTCACATTTATTTTGAGTCACTAAAAATTTCAGAAATTTTCAGAGGAAGAAAATGATGAGGAGATTGTTGAGAGGCTCTTCTAGCCAAAGCTCAAAGGATAAGCAAAAGGAAGAGAATAAGAAGTCCAAATATAATCTTCCTCGCACTGCGGAAGTTCGGCCATGTGAATGGCCTTGTAATGAGTTCCTAGAAGCCACCGGGATTTATAAAGACTTTTATTATTTGGCGGATAATGCAGGCCTCACCGAATTCCTCCATGACCAGCGTGAACAATATCTCTTGCTCACTAATATTTTCACGCAAAACATTCATTGTCATGCTAAGAAATCACCACCTTCAGTGGAGTTCCGTTTATATGATGAGGTTAAGGAGATGTCGTTCTATGAATTTTGTCATGTATGTAAAATACCCTTTGCTGGTAGTCTTGATGAACCACATCGCAAAGATGTTGAGTGGTTTATTGATATGATAGCTGTAGGGGAAACAAGGCAAGTTTCAGGGGCAAGAATTACTAGTATACATTTTCATGTTCTACGCTACTTAGCTATATTTGCTAGTAGATGCTTAATTGGTCGCGGGAACACTGGGAATCTTAGTGCCCCTGATATTGTCTTTTTGCGCCATGCTTTGTTTCAAGACACAAATTTTAGCTTGGGCACTGTTGTTTCTAAACGATTAAGTCTGAACCGTGCAAAGGGTCCCATCTCGGAGGCATCTTTGCTTCACGTCTTGCTGAACACTTTAGAATACCTATTAGGCGTCATGAGAAGAAAGAAAAGTTGCTGGCCCCGTTTATCTAGATTATAAGAGTATGATAGCACATGATTTTATTGTTAAAGACAAGAAGAAGTTTCTTAAGTACAAATTGAGGTTTGATGAAAAATATTGTGAGATTATTACCTTGCCTGCACCATCTCTGTTTGATCTATTTTCAGGCATGTACCTCGTTTTGCTAGATGCAGTCCATAAGTATTGGAGCCAGACACAAGCTTTAGAGTCGGAGCCGGAACCACCACTTGACCCTTACCGGCAGTCTGTTTATCAGTGGGATCCGGATGAAATTGCCAACCAGTGGCACCCAGAGGATGCTCCTTCGCGCACCGGAGAGAGTATCTTTGATCCGTGGCAATATTCCAACTTAGGCCAAAAGCCTAAGCTTGGGGGAGTACGCATTTCTCACCGACATTACATTCTTGTTCACACAGTTATTCCAGTAGTCGGTGCTCACACTCTTTCATTGTACTATCCATGCTAGTTTCATTTCTTTTCTTAGTATTTTTCTCGTGTGTTAGAAAAACCTTAAGAAAAAAAATAGTTGTAGCTTTTTAGCTAGTTTACTTTCCATGCTTGTAGTAGTAGTAATTAAAAGGAAAACCCAAAAATATTTCTCGTTCTTCTTTTTGCTTGTTGGGAGCTTTCCCGTGTACATAGTTTCTTTTCTTTTCTTTGGGGGTCAAGAGGAGAAGACCATGATGAAAATGCTTAGTGGCTCTCATATGCTTTATTGTTGATTCAACCTTGAGCCATATTACTTTGTCTTCTCTCTTGTATTAAATGCTTGCAGATTCCAGCTTAGTCCAATGCATGTGCACTATTATTATTTTCCACATTGTTCGGTCGTGCGAGTGAAAGGCAATAATGATGATATATGATGAACTAATTGAGATGGGAAAAGCTGGTATGAACTCGACCTCTCTTATTTTCGTAAATACGATAGTTCATCGTTCCTGATTCAGCTTGTTATGAATGAAACATGCTTGCAATGACAATTAGAGATCATAGCTGCTCATGCCATACTTAATTAGCTAATAGTTTATAATGGTCTATCTTGCATGCCAACATGATATTAAAATGGTTGTGATGTGGTATGATAGGGTGGTATCCTCCTTTGAACGATTCAAGTGGTTTGACTTGGCACATGTTCACGCCCGTAGTTGAAACAAAATCAACATAGCCTCCACGATATTTATGTTCATGGTGATTTATGTCCTACTCATGCTTGCACTCATTGTTGATTAATCTTAATGCATGTTCATGACGTTGTCGCTCTCAAGCTAGTCGCTTCCCAGTCTCTTTCGAGCCTTCATTTGTACTAAGCGGGAATACTGCTTGTGCATCCACTTCCATAAACCCCAAAGTTATTCCATATGAGTCCACCATACCTTCCTATATGCGGTATCTACCTGACGTTCCATGTAAATTTGTATGTGCCAAACTCTAAACCTTCAGATGAAATTAGGTTTTGTATGATCGAACAACTCACGTATCAACTAGGGCTATCTATATCTTCCATGCTAGGTGGGTTATTCTCACGATGAGTGGACTCCGCTCATCATTCATTAGAAAAATGGCTGGTCACCGGGATGCCCAGTCCCATGATCAAATCATAATAATTAAACAAAACTCACCCAGGGCTGTTGCTTGTTTGGACGGTACCCCGTGGATTTGGATGGCCGTGGAGTGTGCTTGTTGGTGGTTGGGGGAGTATAAACTTTACCATTCAGTTTGGGAACCTCCTATAATGTGTGTAGCATGGAAGATATCGAGATTCTTGGTTGTTATGTTGACAATGAAAGTATACCGCTCAAAATATTATTCATCTCTATTTAAAAATCGAGCTCTCGCACCTCTACAAATCCATGCTTCCCTCTGCGAAGGGCATATCTATTTAATTTATGTTGAAGTCATCATCCTCTTATTACAAGAGCACCAGTTGGAGAGCACCGCTATCGTTTGCATGTATTTCTATTAATTGCATTGAGTATGATTGTGACTGGATCTCTTTTACCATGAATTAAAGTGTCTAGTCAGTCCTTGATCTTAAAAGGTGCTCTGCATTTTTGTTTTGCGGTCTCAGAAAGGGCTAGCGAGATACCATCTTGTTATATCATATTATTATTGTTTTGAGAAAGTGTTGTCATCCGAGATTTATTATTATTGCTTGCTAATTGATTATGCCATTGATATGAGTAGACATGAGACCTGAAAGTTATTGTGAATGTGGTTAGTTCATGATTTTTGCCGAAAACTTGAATGCTAGCTTTACATATTTACAACAACAAGAGCAAAGGTTTAAGCTTGGGGGAGTTGATATGAGTAGACATGAGACCTGAAAGTTTGTCAAGGTTTTTCTTCATCACTTTTAGTTTTTCAGCTGAATTGCTTGAGGACAAGCAAAGGTTTAAGCTTGGGGGAGTTGATACATCTCCAACGTATGTACTTTGTCAAACACTTTTGCCCTTGTTTTGGACTCTAACTTGCATGATTTGAATGGAACTAACCCGGACTGACGCTGTTTTCAGCAGAACTGCCATGGTGTTATTTTTGTGCAGAAATAAAAGCTCTCGGAATGACCTGAAATTCAATGGAGAATTATTTCGGAATATATAAAAAATATCTACGGAAAGAACCAGACCAGGGGGTCCACACCCTGTCCACGAGGGTGGGGGCGCCCCCTGGGCACGCCCCCTGCCTCATGGGCCCCCTGTTGCTCCACCGACGTATCCACTGACTCCATATATTCACTTTTGGGGAGAAAAAAAATCAAGGAGAAGGAATTATCGCGTTTTACGATGCGAGCCACCGCTAATCCCTAATCTCTCCCACGAGGGCTGATCTGGAGTCCGTTCAGGGCTCCGGAGAGGGGAGATCGTCGCCATTGTCATCATCAACCTTCCTCCATCACCAATTCCATGATGCTCCCCGCCGTGCATGAGTAATCCCATCGTAGGCTTGCTGGGGTGATGGGTTGGATGAGATTTACCATGTAATCGAGTTAGTTTTGTTAGGGTTTGTGTCGGATTTAGGGCTCTGCAAAACCCGATAAGTTCGAACATAGGGGCGTGAACGAAGATCTCTCCCACTGACGTCTACCTAGCGCCTCGCTCTCTTCTCGGTGGAAGGATTCAAGCAAACAACAAACAGAACACACAAGAGTTTCTACAGGTTCGGGCCACCGTGTGGTGTAAGACCCTACTTCCTTCTTTGGTGGATTAGCCTCGGGCGAGCTGGGAGGTGAACTAGTACAGTGGTTCTTGAGCTCAGGAGGCGAGCTCCGGGAGGTCAAGAGGCAAGTGTTCTTGCTCCTTGTGTGGTGGCAGAGTGTATGAGTTCCCCCCCCCCTCCATAGTGGGAATCCTAGCTACTTATATAGGCGGCCACGGTCCTCTTCCCCCGAAATGTTTAGGCGGGAAGGGATCCCATAACGGCCATTTTTCAGCGGGAACACAAGGACGTTCCTATCCTGACAAAAGTGGTCTTCGCCTGCAAAAGGATCAGGCGGTGACATGGTGGTGGGCTCGATGGTGACATCCTCCTTGTTGTCCTTGCGGTCTTCGGTCTCGTTGCACCAAAGGGGAAACCTTTGCCCTGCTCCTTGGGAACCAATGGCCGCGATGTCCCCTTTGCACCGAAATGGTAACTGTGCCGCTGGCGGACATTGGCACCAGCTGGCGCGGTGCGTCACTGCTGACATCACTGCCTCCTCCTGAGGCAGGCTTGGCCTTGGATTCTGCGCCCTTCCGGAGCGCCTTGCTGAGGCCGCTCCCGAGGAGGTCTTGATTTCGTTCTCCTCGCGAGGCTTAGCCCCCTCGTGAGGGTCTTGGAAAGTTGGTCGATCAGCTGGGTCGTACCAGGCCACTTGTAGGAGCGCGTGGCGGCCCGCAGATAGGCAAGTCTGGGTACCCTAGTTCCCAGGACGCCGACAGTAGCCCCCGGGCCAAGGCGCGCACGGAGTTGGCTTCAGGGCGAAGCCTTAGTCGAGGACGAAGCGCCACGGGCCCCAAATAGGCTGCGGGCTAGGCTGGCGTGTGACGGTTGGATGGGACGTGGGCGACTCCGCTTCCCACGCGGTCTTGGCAATCGTGCGTCTTGACAAAAAGAGGGCCTTCTCCGCATTCATGGATCCTTCTTCCTCCGTTCCTGAGAGAGGTGCTCCCGGCTCGTGGCCGGGTGACGATGGAGCTGAGACACGAGGGGTGTCGCCTTCCTTCTTCGCATGCCGATGTGGAGGTAGTTTCTTCTAGACAGGTCTTCATGACCTGGGGTTGGGGTGTGGTGCGTTGTGCCTGCGCCCCCGCCGGGAGGCACATTCTTCATTTTGCGCTGGATATGATGGGCACGATGACCTTCAAAGTCTTCGGGGCGGACGGCCGCCGGCTGCCGTGTGGCGCGGGGAATGGGCTCACCGGCGACCATTCCCCATGCCGTCAGGGCAGCCAGATGCTCGCCATTGGCTGCGCCTCCGACTCTCCTAGTAGTAGTTACGCTACCCCTGAGACGGCCCCGAGCTCCGATGAGAGCTATGAGCCGCCAAGTCACCGCCCCTATCGTTGGAGGGAAACGGTGTCCTCCCGGCGTCGTCGTTGTTGAATGAATTCAAGCCGCATTCCTCGGGAGCGTCTTCCTTAGCTTAGTTCCTGCGGGACATCATGGAGGGCTCCACCAGGGCATGTAAATTCTTGTAATACTTTTGCTATTGTTTAGTATTATAACATATGTCCTGCATGAGACCCTTGTTAGAGCGTGACTTTCCCTTCCTTCTGTTCCCGCGGTAGTTTAGGGCCCTACACGTGCGAGACCCAGTCCCGGCACAAGCCTCAGCCTGTGCTGGTATGCCAGGTCACGATGTCGTGGTCAAGGCCAGGAGGTGAGGGGTCCAGGGTCCGGTAGGAGCCCCCGAGGCGCGATGCTCAGGAGGTCCCTGTTGGCGTGCAGGCAGCCGCCCACCGGTCCATCAGGAAGGGTTTTCATGCCCTAGCGGATTCGTGATCATAGTAGATTGTGGTGTAGGTACGCGAGTAGGTGCGGCGTTGAAAACTTATCTTAGTAATTCCTGTGGTCAGGTGGTGATGGTACTTGATTTCCTGTTGCCCTTCCCTTTTTGCTTCTAGGTGCCTTCATGAGGACGCGGTGATAGTCGCTCTCGTGGCCCTTGGGACGAAGGTCACGGGGCCGGTGGAGACGTTTCTCCGGGCCGCTACCATCGCAGCCGAAGAGGAGAAGACCGGTAATGCTGGGCTCGGCGATGCCTGGTCCGTTCCTGTTTAGTGAGAGAAGTGCGAGTGCCTCGAGGAGGCGTAAGAACTTTGCTTGAATTTGAAAAACTTGGCATTATTGTAATAGCTAGATGAATTCCATGCTTGCTTCCTTTCATGTTTTCTTAGGTGCTCTCCGTCGGTAGGGCCCAACCCCACGCATACCTCGACCGCCATTGAGCCCTCCGGATGACCGGGGTTAACGTAGTAACTAGACTCAAGGGATGAGGGGCTCGTGGCTAGTGAGGACCTTGGGTCGCGATGCCCAAGGGTCCTCCTTGACGTTCAAGCGATCCCGTTTTCGTTCTGCGTCAGCAGGGCCCAACCCCGCGCATACCGTGATCGCCATTGAGCCCTCCGGATGACCGGGTTTATCGTCATAACTAGACACAAGGGATGAGGGGCTATGTGGCCAGTTAGGCCCCTAGGTCGCGATGCTCAGGGGTCCCCCTTGACGTACGAATGGCTCTCATGAAGGAGAACGAGCACCATACCTTGCCCATGAGCCTTTGCCTGGGATGGGGGCACGAGAAGGCCAGGTGTCTGGGCACCTGGTAGGGTGGCGTCTGCCAGGCGTGACCTGAGCATAGCCCCCATTCCTAGCCCCCCTCGCGACACCCATCCAAGGAGAAGTTGTGAGCGTCATGAGCTGAAAAGCTCCCTGAGGTTGGTGCGACCACTTGAGGGCCACCCTCAGTTGTTTATAACTAGCGCGGAGCATAGAGCTACCACATTTGCGCGGAGTGTGGCCATAACCGCGCCTCGGTCGTAGCGGCCAGCACGGAGCTAGGTGCTTCCACTGGTTAGTGGGCATAACCGCTCCTCTGTTGGATCTGCCAGCGCGGAGCTTGGTACTTCCATTGGACCGTGGGCGGGAGCCTCCCACCGGGAAAGACTCCGGGCGTGTACAACCCCGTCCTGATACGTGGCTTGCACGGTAGGACAGCCAAGGTGTATATGGGCCCTCCTCAGGACGAGGTGAACGACTCTGAGGAAGTTCTCATGAGCTTACGTATCACTCACGAGACCCTACCCTGAGGCGGGTTGCGCCTGAGTCTTCTTCTGCAAAATGTGAAAAGAGAGGTGTTGTGTCGACCTACGCCTAGTGCATCTCTAGAGGGTATCGCATGAAAAGGCCGCAGCACCAGCGACCCCAGGAGGTGATGTCACGGGAATGGCTCGTGAGACACAGCTCAGCCACTGGATTTATTGACGCTGCAGGGACGGACCCGAGCACAGACGTCATGCCCAGTCTTCTCATGCAACGATCCAAAAGAAAAACAACCGGCCCACGGTTCCCACGTGAGCGAGGCACCTGCCACGGGCCCCTATTTACCCATCCACGATTAGCCCATGCGAGAACAAGGCACCAAGGACCATGAGAGGTAACGTCACGGGAATGGGTCACGAGATAGAGCTCAGCCCTTGGGTTTATCGATGCTGCAGGGACAGACCCGAGCACAGACATCGTGCCTGTCCTTAATCATGGGGCGATCGTGAGTGGGCTCACAAGAGCTCATGACCTTAGTGGCGGTGAGAATGCCAAGCATGTAGATAATGCGAATGGAAAGAAACATCTAGCCTTGATCATGCAAAAAGGGAGATAACCGCGGGGGAACAGCCCCCAGCGGTCCGAGGATGATGCAGCCCAAGGGGAGCCCTTGTTTGTATACATCTAGTGTCACCTGATACCTGTCGAAGGAGAGTTGGGGTAGCTGAATACGCGAGCCGTGCGGGTCGCTCCGGAGCTCTGGAGCCTCTCAGCGGTCGCGCGGGTCCGGTTCTCGCGCCGTCCGGACTGCCTGCCACTGAGCATCTCGAGCCCCCAAGGCCTGCTACGCGAGATGCTGGAACGTGGCAGCTGTGTTGCGGAAGCCGAAGAGTGTGCAGACGTAGTTGAAGGGGAGAGCCCTCCTCCGGACGACCGCTGTCGGCTAGAAGGGCTCCTGAGAGGCGGCTCGGTTGAGACCCACGATGTCGACACAGACGCGGAAGCGGTCGCTTGGGCTGCGAGTAGGTGAACTTGGGGTTGTGCGGTTACGCCCACCGCGAATGAGTCTTGCGTACTGAAGTTCCTCGGTAACTTGGTTGATGAAGTCCTGAGCCCCCAGCGCTCAACGGCTCACGCTGGGCTCACAAAAATGCGCGTCGAGACACGCTTACAGGTGGTGCTCGAACTCCTCCCTCGAGACGCCAGTCAGCCCGGAGACACTCCAGAGGACAGCACCTGAGCCCGTCACGAGAGGGGCGTCGAGCGCGCCTCCCTATGCGAGGGTGGAGGGTGCCTCGTCAGCAGGCATGAGTCCTAAGGCCGGTCCGTCGGGAGCCCCTGCGCCATGAGGTCCGTTGACGGGTAGGTTCTTCTTCCTCTTGGGGGCGGCCTGCAGGGCGAGGACGGCTCCATCCTCATCGGAGCACTGGACCACCACGGTCTGGTAGGCGCGCTCCAGGGAACTCACCGCTTCCTTCTCGTCGGAGGCGATCGTGATGAATCCGCCGCTCCCGGGCATCTTGAGGATGTTGTAGCCGTGATGGGTCGCCGCCATGAACTTGGTGAGGGCAGGATACCCTAGGATGGCGTTGTATGGGAGGTGGATGTTGGCGACGTCGAAATCGATGACCTCTGTGTGGTAGTTTTCACGGTCGCCAAAGCTGTCGGGGAGGCGGACCTGCCCCATCGGGAGTGTGGAGCCATCCGTGACCCCGTGGAATGGCTTGGTCGGGTGGAGCTGATCATAGGGAACCTGGAGTGTCTCGAAGGTCTGGACGGAGAGGACGTTGAGTCCTGCTCCACCGTTGATGAGGGTCTTGGTCACGAGGACATTGCTGATGGTTGGGGTGCAGAGCATCCGGAGGGCGCCTGGGGCCGCCGTGCACTTGAGCTGATCCTTGGGGTCGAAGGCGATGACTTGCTTGGTCCACCTGAGGTTGGGCGCGGCATCAGGCCTAGGAAGCGCCGCGTTCACCTCACGGGCAAACTGCTTCAAGATGCGGTGGGAAGCCGGGGCATGGGCTCCTCCCAAGATTCATGCAACCACACACGGCTCCTGGAAGCCCCTTGCCCCGTCTCCCTGGCGGTCTTCGTCGTTCCTCCTTGGCGGCGGTGGCAGCGGAGGCAGGCCTCCATTCCCCTGAGGGCGACCCTCACGAGGCTGGTCGCGCTAGGGGGCGTCACGAGGCTGCTCCTGCCAGTGGTCTTCACGAGGCTGTTCATGCCACCCTTGGCGCGAGTTCCTGCCATCCCAACGTTCTCCTCCTCGGCCTCCTCCACGGCCGTAGCGGCGGTTGTCGCGCTCAGGGAGCTGCCCGACGCGCCCGCCGCGCATCGCCCTGAGCTCCTAGCAGTCATTAGTGTTGTGGTTGTGGACGTTGTGGAAGACGCAGTATGGTCAGTTGTCTCTGGGGAGGTCATCGTAGCCGCAGCCACGCTTCACTTCTGGCTCCTCAGCCAGCACGGCGGGTCCCTTGCGCTTCGATTCCTTGACCTTGGTCTTCTTGTCGTCCGCCTACGCCTCGGGCAGCTCCAGGAGGGAGAGGCGGCCTTCCTCCGCCCTGGCGCACTTTGCCGCGAGCTTGAACATCTCGAGGGCTGTGCACAGGTCCTCGTGAATGGCGAGCTCTTCCCTCATCCTGACGTTGCGGACGCCATCAGAGAACGCGGAGATGATGGCCTCGTCTGAGACCCTAGGGATCCGGAGGCGCATGGTGTTGAAGCGTTGGATGTACTTTTGCAGGGTTTCTCCCGGTTGCTGCCTCACGCGACGCAGATCAGCGGTTGCCTTGGAAGTTGGCGACGAAACGCCTGCGAAGCTCTTCCCAGAAGGAGATGGATCCCACGGGGAGGTTCAGGAGCCAGGACCGTGTGCCGTCTTTCAAAGCCATGGAAACCAGTTCGCCATGACCTACTCGATGCCGTTAGACGCCTCGATGCTCAGCTCGTAGAGTTGGAGCAACTCCGTGGGGTCGGTGGTGCCGTCGTAGCGCGGAGGCAGGTCCAGCTTGAACTTGCCGGGCCAGACGAGGCACCGTAGCTCAGGAGCCAGGGCACGACACCCAGTCATGCTCATGATCGCAGGCCCCCCCTGCGCCTGTTGATGGCCCTCTAACCCCTCGTTGGTTACCCCAAGTGGAAGGTGTAAGATGCAGTGTTGTGGAAGTTTTTCCCTTAGCAAAGATGCCAAGGATCGAATCCCCAGAGACTCCTAGGTTCAACAAGTAGGTGTCAACTGCTAACGGCGCCGGATTAGCAATCAACGTGGACCTGCACACAGATACAAATAACTTTGCTCCCAACGAGTACACAGAGGTTGTCAATCCCTCTGGCCTTGTAGTTCACAAAGGATTAAACGCAAATGATAGTAGTGATAGATAATGTTTGCAATAGTAAATAATAGCGAAAAGTAAATAGCGGATGTGATCAATGATGGTAATATGGACCGAAGTCTCATGATGTTCACTAGTGATGTCTCTCTCCCAAAAGACGATAAAACAGCTATGTGAGGTAAACGAATTACAGCTGGGCAATTGACAGGACCACGAACGCAAACCAATGCTGACTACATTGCAAGGAAGGTTGAGGTTCAAAGCATGGGCGGTACGCCAAAGTAAGTAGACCGAAATCCATCAATATCTACTACTAATCATCCACCTTGAGATATCTATCCAGAACATCTCGCTGGTATTAAGTTGCGAGTCCCACCCATAGTGTAAACTCAATGCAACAGACAACTGCATTAAAAGAACTTTGCGTAAAGTAAACAATCCTTGCACCCGCGGGCACAAGCACCGTTGTTTTCCCCCTTGTGGCAACAGCACATCCCCTAGACTCATGTTTCTGTCACTCAAGCTAGTCATCGAGGGGCATGAACCCACAATCGAGCATAACGTTCCCTCTTGGAGTCACTACGTATTACTTGGCCAAAGCAATAAATAGCAACGGAGAACATGCAAGAATTACTTATGAACATAAATATAAAAGAGGTAGATCGAATATATTACTCAATCACAATCTGAACATAATCTCATAATCCATCGGATCCCAGCAAACTCATCATAGCAACAGCATAAGGATTACATATGTGCCTCGATCATGTAGGGCAGCTCACGAGGACTAATTAGTGAAGCACAAGAACGGGAGGCGAACATCACATAGCTACTGGTCATGGACTCATGGTCCAAGGGAGACTACTCACAACTCATCCGGGAGGCGTCCATGGTGGTGGAGAGGCTCCCGATGGTGATCCTCCCCTCCGGCAGGGTGCCGGGAAGAGTTCTCCTGGTGCTCCCGATCTTGGAAGCGGCGGCGGCGGCGGAACAGAGATGTAATCGCGAAAAAGAGTTCCCGTCCCGAGGGTTTCGAAGGACGCTCTAAATATATGCCGAAGGGGGGCACCAGACGGGGCTCGGGGGG
>LR738715.1:794762662-794878376 GCA_902687465.1 Secale cereale
CCCCCGGTTGTCTTTCGGGCGCAAGGTAGGTTCTGGAACGCTGATTTTTTATATATTTTTTCTGGATTTTACCTAGCAGTTCTCGTAACATGAAAACCTGAAATACAAAAACAGCCGAAAACAGAAACTGGCACCGGGGTGCACTGGATTAGTAGGTTAGTCCAAATATGATCAAAAGTGTATGGAAGTGTATGAATATCACAGCAATATCACCCAAAAGTGGTATGGAGCAAGCAGAAATTATAGATACGTTTTGGACGTATCAACATCCCCAAGCTTAATTGCTGCTCGTCCTCGAGTAGGTAAATGATAACAAGAATAATTTCTGTGGTGACATGCTATTAACCATATAGGACTTATTCATAGTCATATGACAAAAGCTTACTGAGACAATGATTCTATAGTAATTAAGTTGCCTCATGAGAAAATCACAAATGACTGAAAGTTTTACAACATGACATTGAAGCATCAAATAGATTTGCAATGAACATGATGTGCAAATATGATAAAGTGATCTCTAGCTTGCCCCCTTTAGTGAAGCAAAACATAAATGTAGGGGCACCTTCAAGGTTTAAGTGATGACTAGATACAATGATTTCAAAATAACGATATCACAATCATGCAAAAGACAATGCTACTTTGGGACAATGCACATTACACTCAGAATGACAATCATGCTCTCAGTAGTTGGTGCTTTTAAAAGAAGGTGGTGACTCAACATAAAAGTAAAAGAATGGTTATGTGCTAGAGCTTTTTATTTTGAAAATATAGAAGCAATTTTGTCAACGGTAGTAGTACTTCATATGTGTCATGCATAAGACATCCTATAAGTTGCAAGCCTCATGCATCGAATACCAATAGTGCTCGCACCTTGTCCTAATTAGCTCGGATTTCCATGGGTTATCATTGCATTACATATGTTTCAACCAAGTGTCACAAAGGGGTACCTCTATGCCACCTGTACAAAGGTCCAAGGAGATAAATCGCATTTGATTTCTCGTTTTTGATAGATCTCAACTTGAGGACATCCATACCGGGACAACATAGAAAATAGATGATGGACTCCTCTTTAATGCATAAGCATATTCTCATAAGAGATTGAGGATTAATGTCCAAGCTAAAACTTCCACCATGATACATGGCTTTGGTTGGCGGCCCAATGTTCTTCTCTGACATTATGCATACTAATTCAACCCATGGCAAATCACCCTTACTTCAGACAAGACGAACATGCATAGCAACACACATGATATTCAACAAAAGTGTGACAGTTGATGGCGTCCCCAGAAACATGGTTACCGCTCAGCAAGCAACATATAAGAAATAAGATACAAAGGCAACATATTCTTTACCACAATAGTTTTTAAGCTACTTTCCCATGAGCTATGTATTGCAAGGTTAGTCTGCTTAGTACAGGTGGAGGTTAGCAAAAGACTGGAAGCGACCAACTAAGAGAGCAATGACGGTCATAATCATGCAGAGCGACAAAGCAATATTGAATCAGGCATGGAAGTTATATCACTACTCAGAAATAAAAGATCATCAAGGCTTGACAGATTTTCTTTACAGTCTTAAATATGCGTGAGCATACGCCAAGTCAATCAAAATAAATTCTCGAAGGAAGATATTACTAAACCATACCACATCATAGGCAAACAAATCATGTTGGTACTCCAATAACACATTGGGAATCCCCCAGCTATTTGAGACTAACCATAAGAAAACCGGAACTACTAAGCGCCATTATGCACGTAGCATCTTTATCATAGACATATTAACCAATGCAACGGAAGCAAACTCTCTTAATAAGGTGAGCATGATAATTAAAGAGAGTTCAAGCAACCAACTAAACAAAAGCTCTTTGAAAAGATAAGCATGAATACTAAGAGCAGAGCATGATAGTAGCTATTAAAAGACAAAGAACACACACAGCAAAGATAGACATGAAAATTCTATGTTATTTTCTAGGTAGAAGTGGAGCGTGTTTCTCTCCCACATAAAGAATGCTGAGTTCCGACTCGTTATGAAAAACTAAAAAGAAAACTAAAAGCAAGACGTTCCAAGCATAGCACTTAACACATGAAGTGATAAAAATATAGCGAAACGAAAGACGAACTGATAATGTTGATGGAGAAGGGGATGCACGGGGGCATCCCCAAGCTTAGACGTTTGAGTCTCCTTGAATATTTCTTGGGGGTGCATGCGGGCATCCCCAAGCTTGAGCGCTTGACACTCCTGAATCTTTTTATCATCTTCCCTCGCTCACTTGAAAACTCACTTCATACAAAACTCATCATAATCTGATTAGCGAGGTTAGTACCCTTTATAAAATAAGTATACCTTGCTGGAAATAAAGATATTCTTGAAGGTCTACTGTTTCTCAAGATTGCCAAAAGGTTTTTGCAAAGAAAAAGCAAGCTCTTGGTTTGCAAAATGAAGGAAAAGCAAAACAGGACAAAATCTGTGAAAAACAGAACAGCAGGTAGTAATTGATTTGTTCGGGGTACTTCTGCAACTCAAATCAAAAAACTCAGAACAGACGCACAAAAGACAATTATATAGAGAACGATGTCGAAAAAATTCAGACCAAAAAGATGATCTGGTGATTTTATACGAATTTTTCTATCCAAGGACAGAATCTGTTTCCTGGACAACACCTCACGACTTTTGAACTTTCTAGCAATCAGAGGCTATACTTGGCACAAAAATGAAAAGCAAAGATACAATGATGATGCTACTGTAGTAAACAACATCAAGACACAACAAAAGCAAAATATAAAAATTTATTCATGTGGGCTACCTCCCAAAAGCGCATTCTTTTATGCCTTTAAGCTAGGCATAATGCATAGAGATCAAGTTGTATCAATTGAACCATCATCAAGATCATCAAAAAGCTCTTCAATAATACAACTAGTCTTAAGAGGACTCTCAAATAAAGGCCTCATAGAGATACTCCTAGGTAGAAGACCAAAAGGGTAAAAGTCAAGGGAAGATTCATTTATAAATTTATCAAAGACAGGTGTTTCTTCCAAGGTCTTTACAGTTTCAACCCCTTTGGCAATAGATGAATTACTTTTAGAATGGGGAGCCTTTGGAACGTGAACGAACTTAGGCTCCCTCTTTGCCGGAGTTTCTACCTTTTTGGTTTTGATCGAGGAGAAGGTAGTTCCTATGGTATCAAATATTTCCTCAATCTTGTCTATCCTAGAAGAGTCCAAGTCATGGAATTTGACGGTCTCCAAAATTTTAAAAAATTTATGCATGGAGCTATCAAGTCTATTCAAAATCCATTGGATCTTACGATCCAACTCATTTATCTTATTAATGCTTGGCATCTCTAGCTCTATCTTTTCAAGTTTTTTCATAATGTGAGCTAGGGTGATGTCCTCTCGAATGCTAACAACATGGAGATTCCCAACAAGATTTTCAATAATACTAAGAGACTCCCAAACTGGGGCCTCTAGGAAATTCCCATTGATAGCAGTATCTAGAATAAACCTATTCCAAGAAGTAATTCCAACATAAAAATTTCTAAGAAGGATAGTAGTAGGTTGCTTCTTGGTGGCTCTTTTTTTGCGAATCATTAATTCTATACCAAGCATCTTTCAAACTTTCCCCACCTCTTTGTTTAAAGGTGAGAACTTTTGCCTCGTCAAAGACAAAAGGACCCGACATAATGACAACTACAGAACAACATAACTGTTTTTGTGATTTTTGATAAAGGATACTAAAGCAAAAAACTGAAAGGTAAACTAACAAGACTAAAAAGCAAAGGTAAAAGATAGCATGCAACTCCCCTATCCTGAAGAGTGGAGTCCCCGGCAACGGCGCCAGAAAAACTTCTTGATGGGCCTCTAACCCCTCGTTGGTTACCCCAAGTGGAAGGTGTAAGATGAAGTGTTGTGGAAGTTTTTCCCTTAGCAAAGATGCCAAGGATCGAATCCCCAGAGACTCCTAGGTTCAACAAGTAGGTGTCAACTGCTAACGGCGCCGGATTAGCAATCAACGTGGACCTGCACACAGATACAAATAACTTTGCTCCTAACGAGTACAGAGAGGTTGTCAATCCCTCCGGCCTTGTAGTTCACAAAGGATTAAACGCAAATGATAGTAGTGATTGATAATGTTTGCAATAGTAAATAATAGCGAAAAGTAAATAGCGGATGTGATCAAGGATGGTAATATGGACCGGAGTCTCATGATGTTCACTAGTGATGTCTCTCTCCCAAAAGACGATAAAACAGCTATGTGAGGTAAACGAATTACAGATGGGCAATTGACAGGACCACGAACGCAAACCAATGCTGACTACATTGCAAGAAAGGTTGAGGTTCAAAGCATGGGCGGTACGCCAAAGTAAGTAGACCGAAATCCATCAATATCTACTACTAATCATCCACCTTGAGATATCTATCCAGAACATCTCGCTGGTATTAAGTTGCGAGTCCCACCCATAGTGTAAACTCAATGCAACAGATAACTGCAGTAAAAGAACTTTGCGTAAAGTAAACAATCCTTGCACCCGCGGGCACAAGCACCATTGTTTTCCCCCTTGTGGCAACAGCACATCCCCTAGACTCATGTTTCTGTCACTCAAGCTAGTCATCGAGGGGCATGAACCCACAATCGAGCATAACGTTCCCTCTTGGAGTCACTACATATTACTTGGCCAAAGCAATAAATAACAACGGAGAACATGCAAGAATTACTTATGAACATAAATATAAAAGAGGTAGATCAAATATATTACTCAATCACAATCTGAACATAATCTCATAATCCATCGGATCCCAGCAAACTCATCATAGCAACAGCATAAGGATTACATATGTGCCTTGATCATGTAGGGCAGCTCACGAGGACTAATTAGTGAAGTACAAGAACGGGAGGAGAACATCACATAGCTACTGGTCATGGACTCATGGTCCAAGGGAGACTACTCACAACTCATCGGGAGGCGTCCATGGTGGTGGAGAGGCTCCCGATGGTGATCCTCCCCTCCGGCAGGGTGCCGGGAAGAGTTCTCCTGGTGCTCCCGATCTTGGAAGCGGCGGCGGCGGCGGAACAGAGAAGAGATCGCGAAAAAGAGTTCCCGTCCCGAGGGTTTCGAAGGACGCTCTAAATATATGTCAAAGGGGGGCACCAGACGGGGCTCGGGGGGCCTAGGCGCCCCCCCGGCGCGGCCCAGGGGGGGGCGCGCCGCCAGGGCGCCTGGAGCCCTGGTGGCCCCCCCCCCACCGGCTGTCCTTCGGGCACAAGGTAGGTTCTGGAACGCTGATTTTTTATATAATTTTTCTGGATTTTTCCTGGCAGTTCTCGTAACGTGAAAACCTGAAATACAAAAACAGCCGAAAACAGAAACTGGCACCGGGGTGCACTGGATTAGGAGGTTAGTCCAAATATGATCAAAAGTGTATGGAAGTGTATGAATATCATAGCAATATCACCCAAAAGTGGCATGGAGCAAGCAGAAATTATAGATACGTTTTGGACGTATCACCTGTGGTGCCGGTTCTTGAGGTGCTGGTGCCACCACCTCCTGTGGCGCGCGGTCTGGGCGCTGCGGGCCAGGGGGCCCGCGAGCCCCTGCATGAGGATGCGGAATCACCTGGCAGCTCTCCTCGTCACGCCCGTGGGCTCTGCGGGGTTGCTCACGTTGAGGGGCCTCGCGCCGGGCCTCCTGGCGGGCGTGGTGGAGTGGAGGCGGGGCCGGGACCCCATGGTCTTCGTTCCCCGCCGGGGGCGACGGAGGACGTGAGGAGTGCGTTGGTGGGGGTGCTTCCTCAGCGGCGTTGACGAGCTCGGTGATGCGGTGGAGCCACTCATCGTAGATGTCATCCACGGGGCGGTAGCGCAAGATCTCCCGCGCCATCAGTAGCGCAGGTTACTGGTAGACCGGCCCACAGCGGACCAGTGAGGACGACGCCGCGGCCAGCGAGGGTGAATGCGTTGCCGTGCGGCCATCCTGCCGCACGGACAGTGGCAGCGAGGACTCTTGCTACTCGTGGACAGCCGGGTCGGTGGCGGCGTTGGCGATCGGCGAGTTGGGGCGGAGCGGTGCGTCGTTGCCCGCGGGCGCCGTCTGAGCGACGTTCGCAGCGCGGCGGGCGGCGCGAGCTCGGCATGTGTCCACCATGGTTGTGGAGCAGAGTCGACGGCGAGAACGCGACGAGGTCGTCGAAGAGGCGAGATTTCGACACGCCCCCTACCTGGCGCGCCAAATGTCGGATTTAGGGCTCCGCAAAACCCGATAAGTTCGAACACCGGGGCATGAACGAAGATCTCTCCCACTCACGTCTACCTAGCGCCTCGCTCTCATCTCGGTGGAAGGATTCAAGCAAACAACAAACAGAACACACAAGAGTTTATCCAGGTTCGGGCCACCGTGTGGTGTAAGACCCTACTTCCCCTTTGGTGGATTAGCCTCGGGCGAGCTGGGAGGTGAACTAGTACAGTGGTTCCTTAGCTCAAGAGGCGAGCTCATGGAGGTCAGGAGGCAAGTGTTCTTGCTCCTTGTGTGGTGGAAGAGGGTATGAGTTCCCCCCATCCATAGTGGGAATCCTAGCTACTTATATAGGCGGCCACGATCCTCTTACCCTTAAATATTTAGGCGGGAAGGGATCCCACAACGGCCATTTTTTAGCGGGAACACAAGGACGTTCCTATCCTGACAAAAGTGGTCTTCACCTGCAAAAGGATCAGGCGATGACACGGTGGTGGGCTCGATGGTGACATCCTCCTTGTTGTCCTTGCGGACTTCGGTCTCATTGCACCAAAGGGGAAACCTTTGCCCCGCTCCTTGGGAACAAACTATTGTGATGTCCCCTTTGCACCGAAATGGTAACTGTGCCGCTGGCGGACGCTGGCACCCGCTGGCGCGGTGCGTCACTGCTGACATCACTGCCTCCTCCGGAGGCAGGCTTGGCCTTGGAGTCTCCGCCCCTCTGGAGCGCCTTGCTGAGGCCACTGCCGAGGAGGTCTTAACGTCGTTCTCCTCGTGAGGCTTAGCCCCCTCGCGAGGGTCTTGGATAGCTGGTCGATCAGCTGGGTCGTACCAGGCCGCTTGTAGGAGCGCGCGGCGGCCCGTAGACAGGCAAGTTTGGGTACCCTGGTTCCCAAGATGCCGACAGTTCGATCCCTAGTATCCACTATGTTTTTAAGATTGATGTTGCTATGACTTTGCTATGCTTAATGCTTGTCACTAGGGCCCGAGTACCATGATTTCAGGTCTGAACCTATTATGTTTTCATGAATATATATGTGTTCTTGATTCTATCTTGCAAGTCAATAGTCACCTACTATTTGTTAAGATCCGGCAACCCCGAAGTGACAATAGTCGGGACCACTCCCGGTGATCTATTATATACTAAAACAAGAGTCAAACAGGCCATCACATTCATCCACATAGATTAAATTATTCAGGTCATTAGATTTAGATATTAAGGGCTGAGATTTAAAGAAAAATCTTAACATACAAAAAAATATTGTTATGTACCAAATGTTCAACCTGTCACGTAATGGACAGAAGAAAAAAAATCTGAGACGAAAAAGGAAATCTGAGCAGTGCAGATTTGACGTGGAAAAGAAGTAATCTTTTTACGTGGAAGCTAATACAGTACTACTTTGGAAGATATAGGCAAGTCAGACTGTCACGTAATGGACAGAAAAAAAATCTGAGACGAAAAAGGAAATCTGGCAGTTCAGATTTGACGTGGAAAAGAAGTACCCTTTTTACGTGGAAGCTAATACTACTTTCGAAGATATAGGCAAGTCCAAACCTATTACGTGTTCGCACAAGGACATGATATTTGAGGACTAACCACGTAGGGCTTCTGGCTAGCCAACGCCCGCCCGTCTAGAGAAAGGAGCTAGGACTTCGAGGAACAACTGGCATGCGGTAACGACGACGAGAGAACCAGTATGCACGTAGCAAAGCAGCTCTGGAGATCGGCGACTCATGAGCTGTTGCTTGATCCCAATCAGTCGGCACAGAATAATTAAGTCCTTCCACGTTCGCCGGTGCCGATGTATAGCGACAAGGATGGGAAGCACTCGGGCATAAAGCGTGCACCAGCTGAGCCAAAGCTCGCTGTTGTCCATGCAAACATCCACCCTGTGCCATCACAGGCAGGGCACAACTATCCCACGCGAGTACTCGCTGAGACGCCGAGGGAAATCTGTGGATTGGATCTTGATTTTAGACGTTTTTTGTCAAAGAAAAGGTGGGGGCAGAAGTAAGGGAGGCGGTTCGTGGATGCGAAGCATGGATGGGAGCAAACGAGCCGAGCAGGCAAGTCCTGTCCGACCAGGCTCCCCTCCTCGCAGCTCCTCCCAATAGGAGCTAGGATTTTCCCTCTCGTTAGGGTTTTACTCCTCCCGGGGCGACTCTAGTCATCGCTGTCGAGAACGTGTTTTCCCTTCCCCGATCACCGGTTGCCACCCCTCGCGATCGTCTCATGGGGCCGCCTCCTGGGATTTGGCGGGGCGGGTGGAGATCGGGGGTTTAGGGTTGCTGCTACAAGGCCCGATATTTGTCTCCATCGGGTTAGGGTTTCAGAGAAGATGTCTTCGAGCGCGGCTCACGATGCGGCGGCCGCAGGCTCATCGGAGACGGATGATGTGGAAAAGATGATGAGGGAATTGGGGCTTCGAGAGGAAGATCTTGATGATGTGATCTATGATGAGAAAGAGGCGCCGCCGGAAGCAGCCAGATGGATCGCCCTAGCGAGGGTGCCCTCCGAGAAGACGTACAGCCAATACTGGTTTTTTAGGAATATGAGATCAGCGTGGGATCTAGCGCAGGAGGCGATTTTCAAGCCTCTGGAGGATAATATTTACACCATCCAATTCTCATGCTTGGGGGATTGGGAGAGAGTTATGCAGGATGGACCTTGGCACTTCAGGGGAGATGCGGTGATCATCAAACCTTATGATGGGATCACGAAGCCAACCACAGTTTGGCTAGACACCATTGAAATTTGGGCACAAATTCATGTTGTACCACAGCTATATGCATACATGGTGCCGTCGGTTGGAGCTAAGATTGGAGAGGTGCTGTTCACATAGCCACAATCACAAGATTTCAAGTGTAACATTTATCGTGTTTGGGTGAGGATCAATGTCTCCAACCCTCTAAAGAACGTTGTATCCATGATTCCGGATGGCAAAAAGAAGATTTACAGAGTTAGATATGAAAAGCTGCCGGATTGGTGTGCTGTCTGTGGGATGCTTGGTCACCAATTCTTGGAGCATGGCAATGGGATACACCCTCCTTCAGCGTTAGTCTTTAAAGATCTGAGGGCAGGCTGGTTCATGCGCACTGGCCGGGGGCCTGGCGAAGGACGAGGCCGGAGAGGAGTCCGACGGGGTGGCCGATTAGGTGGGCAAGAAAGGAGTGCTCAATACCAGCCTCACCATGGCGATAATGTCTCTGACGAGGTTATCAAGGAAGACAGTGATGATGTGATGAAAGAGGCGGAGAATAACAGAAAGAGGGGGTCAGATCTAGCAGTGGGGCGGAGTTTTTTGCCGGCCGGAAATACTGCAGTCGCAAGCAAGGGACAACAGGCTACTTTGGCGCTCCCAGCCCCCGCTGTTCCTCCTAGCCCAAACAGTAAACAGGAGCCCAAGAGGACAAAACTGCAAACAGATGATGGAAAGAACACCATGCACAATACTGGAGTACAGGGAAAGGTTGAACTAACGGTGGCGGGCCTCGAGGGGCGCCGTCGAGGCCAATGAGTGCCTTTTGTTGGAACTGTCGTGGCGCGGGCAACGCCGCGACAGTTAGCGAGCTTCGTGATTTCGCGAGGCAATTTGCCCTACTGTGTATAGTTGAGACACAAATTGAAGGAGCTAGGGTAGAAGCTTTAGCTAGTACTTTTGGTTATGATAAATCATATGCTGTTGACGGCCGTGGTAGAAGCAGTGGTATTGGGCTGTTTTGGAATGATTCAATAAGAGTGGAGATTCTTGGCTACTCTGACTATCATTTAGATGTGTCGGTTGAGGAAAATGAACATGATATATGGCGGATGATGTGTATTTACGGTGAGGCGCAGACGCACCTTCGACACCAAACATGGCAGGTGCTGAAAAACATAAGTACTTTGAGTGCTCTTCTTTGGCTCTGTATAGGCGACTTTAACGAAGTCTTACGTCCAAACGAACATGAGGGGGTCGGGCAACGTAGTAACGCTCAAATCCAGGCCTTCCGGGACGCTACGGATGTTTGCATGCTGCTGGACTTAGGTTATAAGGGAAATTTTTGGACATTTGAAAAGAAGGTTGTGGGGGGTACTTATACACGTTGTCGTCTGGATAGAGTTATATATGGTGAATGCTGACTGGTTGGCGAGGTTCCCTTTGGCTTCAGTATCACATATTATGTGTGCCACATCGGACCACTCTCCAATCTTGCTTGATTATGGAAGCAAAGCAACTGAAAGAAGAGAGAGATCCTTTAAGTATGAGCTAATGTGGGAGACACACGAGGGGCTCAAAACGTTCTTGACAAATGGATGGACATCGGATCCACCATGCAATAGCGTGGAACAGATGCGTGAGAAGATGCACAACCTTGCAGGCGGGCTGGCCAGATGGAGCAAGGACACCTTCTGAAGTGTCAGAAAGGAGATTAAAAAGCTTACGCAAATTCTGGAGGAGCTCAGGGGCGACCCACTGAGAACTGGGCCTTCTCACATGGAAGTAAAGTTCAACGAGCAGCTGATCGAGATGTATCACAGAGAGGAGATCATGTGACGACAGTGGGCAAGAGTCGAATGGCTTTCGGCGGGAGACAAAAATACCAAATTCTTTCATCTTCGTGCTAGCCTCCGCAGAAAGAAAAATATGGTGAAAGCCTTACAAAATTCTCGGGGCGTTGTCATCTCTGATCCGGCTGAACTTCGGGACATGGCAAACATGTTCTATCAAAATCTGTATACCACGGAGGGGGTCAATAATATGGAAGAAGTGCTGGAGCATGTCCCGCAGATGGTGACCGAGGAGATGAACGCATCCCTTTGTGCTCCGTACACAAAAGAAGAGGTAAAGAATGCTTTGTTTCAAATGTTTCCAACCAAGGCACCGGGCCCGGATAGCTTTCCTGCACACTTTTATCAGCGACATTGGGATGTATGTGGGGACGAGGTCACCAAGGTCGTCCTAAATATAGTCCGTGGGGAAGAAAGCCCGGAATGCATCAATAACACAGTTTTGGTTCTTATACCGAAGGTAACGAATCCAACCATTTTATCTCAATTTCGACCTATTAGTCTTTGCAATGTATTATACAAGATTGCATCCAAGGTGGTCGCTAATAGATTGAAGATCATATTACCTGATATTATTTTTGAAGAGCAGTCCGCATTTGTGCCGGGGTGGCAAATTACTGATGACATCATTTGTGCGTATGAATGTTTGCATTTTATGAAGCGGTCCAGGGCAAAGTCAAATAGTTTCTGTGCACTGAAGTTGGATATGATGAAGGCCTATGATAGGATACAATGGACATACCTGAGAGCTATCATGACTAAACTTGGTTTTGCAGAACAATGAATCAATACAGTCATGGCTATGGTATCATGTGTCTCTTTTTCAGTTCTTTTCAATGGTGAGAAGCTTGACCCTTTCAAACCAACTAGAGGAATCCGGCAGGAAGACCTAATCTCCCCCTACTTATTCTTGATTGCAGCAGAGGGCCTTTCGTGCGTCCTGAAATCCAGTTCTCAGTCATCACTAGCAGGTATCAAGGTGGCCCCCACGGCTCCAACCATTAACCACCTTCTATTTGTAGATGACAGCCTGTTGCTTTTCAAGGCGAGTGTAGAGGGAGCAGTTGCAGTGTCAAACCTGCTAGAGAAATATTGTGACGCTTCAGGGCAAATGATAAACCATGATAAATCCTCTGTATTTTTCAGCAAAGGGTGTCCAGGCCCCACCAGAACAGAGGTGAAGGATTCCCTACAGGTCCAAAATGAGTCCTTGTCTGATCGGTACCTGGGAATGCCAACTGATGTAGGGCACTTAAAGAATGGAACGTTTAAATATCTGAGAGATAGGGTATGGGAAAAGATCAAACGTTGGATGGAGAAGCTTCTGTCCTCAGCGGGCAAAGAAGTACTGAATAAGTCTGTGGCACAAGCGGTACCTGTGTATTCCATGGCATGCTTTCGATTGCCGCGAGGGCTTTGCGAGAACATGACATCAATCATAAGGCAATTCTGGTGGGGGAGTAAGCAGGGAAGATGGAAACCCGGTTGGGTGGCATGGGACGTGATGACTAGGCCGAAACATATGGGTGGCCTCGGCTTCCGTGACATGGAGATATTTAACCTGGCACTTTTGGCATGTCAGGCATAGCGCACAATGACCTCAGAATCCTCACTAAGCTCAAGGATCCTCAAATCAGTTTACTTTCCAAACTGCTCTTGGCTAGAAGCTGAGTTGGGATCTCATCCGTCGCAGATTTGGAGGGCTATTTTGGATGGCCGTGACATTTTGGTGCAAGGTATTATCAGAAGGATTGGAGATGGAGAAGCCACAGATATTTGGGAACACAACTGGATCCCGAGGGAGAGTTTTTAAAGGCCTATAACATCTTTGGTACAGCATCCTCCGACTAGAGTTGCTCAACTCATTAGTGCCTCCACTGCGTCTTGGAATGAAGGACTAGTTCGGTCTATCTTCACTCCTTTAGATTCGGAGGAAATCCTCAAGATACCACTTTGTACGCGCACAGTTTCAGATTCCTGGGCATGGCACGAGGAATCACGTGGAATTTTCAGTATTAGTTCGGCATACCGTATGATCTTGAGGACAAAACTGAATTGAGAGGCATGGTTGCATGAGGTTGAGGGATCGTCGTATGTTCAGCATGAAACCAAGCAATGGAGCAGCATCTGGCACATTCAAGTACCTTCAAAGCTCAGGATGTTCGTGTGGAGGCTAGCTAGGCAGTCCATGCCTACTGGTGAGCTGTTGATGCACCGTCATATGTCGACAGAGGATACATGTAACCTCTGCGGGGCAAGGGACACATGGAGACATGCACTACTTACTTGTCCGATGTCCAGCAGTGTTTGGGCGTTGGCTCCTGAACAGCTCGTGCAACATCTAGTTGATCGACAAGAGGAGAGCCCGAAGGATTGGCTTTTTGCACTACATGAGATACTATGCAAGGAATATTTTGTGCGGCTTGTTGTCACTTCATGGGCAATCTGGGGAGCGCGAAGGAAAGCAATCCATGAAGATATCTTCCAGTCACCGTTATCAATTCACGGCTTCATCACACGATACTTGACCGAGCTTCAAATTTTGAATACAGTGTCGTCGAAGCCGGTGGTAGCGATGACCCCAAGAGCTACCGTTTGGCAGCCGCCGATAGAGAACAGTGCAAAAGTAAATGTTGATGCTGTGGTACCTCAACAGAGAAGATACGGTGTCGTGGGTGCGATAAGCAGGAGCGCCGATGGAGCGTTCTTAGGAGCCTCAGTACTGGTATTCAGATATGTTTCAGAACCGGAAACACTTGAAGCATTGGCTATGCGAGAAGCACTTGCTCTATCAGATGACTTATATCTGCGGAGGATCAATGTGGCTTCCGACTGAAAAGTGGTGGTTGATGACATTACAAGGGAAAATGCCTCTCGGTACGGAGCAATCATACATGAAATAATAGATCACTCGTCGTCTTTTGATTTTTGTAAGTTTAGTCATGAATTTAGGAGCTCAAATTTTGAGGCTCACAATTTAGTGAAGCATGCTCTTTCTCTAGGGGTTGGCCGTCATGTTTGGTTAGGCCACGCCGAAAATCTTCATTTCGTCGCTGTAAACATTGTGACGACTTAATAAAAGCTTCGCGAGATTGTCTAAAAAAAAAAGGACCACCTCCGTATCTCCGGCATAGCGATGCCCAAGCTGCTGTCATGCAAGGCGCAGTCTACGATTTGAAACGGCGCAACAACAGTATAGAAGACGTACTTATGTATGGCATGAGAAGGAATATGACGACGAACATCAGCTAGCCTACACTGGTGCGTGGCAACGGCAGGCTGCAACGGCGGAGGTGTGCGTGTCACGGGACAGGAACGCGGCTTCACTATCAAGAGTCAAGGGGCAAATGCGATGGGCTTCAGCCAAGCATAACACGCATGTACACATGCATCAAGATGTGAACAGGTGCACTGATTAATCTTTCTGTTGCCCACACATGTACACTGATGGATCCTTCATGGGTAAGCTATTACATGGAATATCTATGATCTTACCAGCTAGGCTAGATATCATATCTGCATACATTTGTTAGTTATATACGTTTTGCAGGGGGTATACAGTTGTTTAAAGTTACTACATGGGGTCTGCATCATGCGTGTACGCGAGATCACTTGGCTATGAAGTAACTACATATTACATGCATAGATTGTCAAAAATGTGTTGGACCTTTCTATAGGATTTATTTGATAAAGAATCGATAGTTGTCTAATGCTTGGTACAATGTGTTGGACCTTTCGTAGCATATTTTTGCTTCCACTGGTCAACCGACATAGTAAGTTTTTTATATGGTCGTCCAAATAAATTCCTTGGTTTTTGGGAGATACTCACCACATGGATACGAAGTCTCCACGATCTAGAATTTAGTTCAAAATTGTGCCATTGGGAAATTCATGAAGTTTTAATATTAGTTTTGTATAAGACTCTTACTTGGTCGATAAATAATTTTAAAATAGAAAATTGATTTCCATTATATATAGTTTCTTTTATGTTGTGATGGAGGATTAGTGTGAATTGAACATGATCAAATGTATGAGTTTCTTGGATATATTAACATGCATGAGCTCCGTAGAATTAAAACATATGTACGTCACCACAACAAAATATCCACGAAGATGACATGCATGAGTTGATGTTCATCCATGATTTCATACCGTTACAAGCGACAAAAAATGGTCTATTTTGAAATAATAATAAAAAATATGCGTGTATAAAAAATGAGGTACAAGGCAGCATAACACCGTGTATGAATTTTGGAAGCATAACCGTGTTGTGGCTACAATACTATGGAAGGCAAATGTGATGCACATAATGAGCCATGTCAGTTACGCAAAAAGAATATAATTTATGATAAAAGATTATAAGACGATGACAAAGGATATGTTAAGAAAGGACAAGTTGTGGCGAGATGGAGTATAGGTAAATTTTAATAGTTTCAGCAAATATATAGTTAAACTACATTGCTTTACAAGCAAATAAAATAAATAATATTGTAGGAGTAAAAATTTAAAATGCGACCAATAATGAGTAGAGAAAAATGACAAATGCTTAAGTACGAAGCAAGTGCCTTATAATTCATGGATAGATGATACTCCCCATGGATGTGGAGTGGATGAGAGGAAGTCATACACCGCTCTATGTTGCTAACAAGGAAAAAACAAAACTATATTGTTTTGACTGCAATATACATATATCACTACCATTTATCCTTTTGTTTTGATTTAGAAATGTTCTTCATACAATAGAATCCACTAAAATGGAAAGACCTTATTCCAAAAATAAATAAAAATAAAAGAATATTTGTATGAAAGTTCTCAAGATATACATTTTTGATAATATACTCTTATGTAAATTTTTATTCTTTTGAGTTGTATATTAGTACTAATATATCATTGAACTATAAGGTAAACCTAGCCGCGCAATTGCGCGGGCCACCCATCTAGCTACCATAATTTGAGGAGTTCATGTATTCACTATGTGTTAATCCTTTGGTCCGGTACTCTATTAAAAGGAGGCCTTAATATCCCTTAGTTTCCATTTGGACCCCGCTGCCACGGGAGGGTAGGACAAAAGATGCCATGCAAGTTCTTTTCCATAAGCATGTATGACTATATTCGGAATACATGCCTACATTACATTGATGAACTGGAGCTAGTTCTGTGTCACCCTATGTTATAACTTTTACATGAGGAATCACATCCGACATAATTATCCATCACTGATCCAATGCCTACGAGCTGTTCACATATTGCTTGTTGCTTATTTACTTTTCCGTTGCTACTGTTACAATCACTACAAAACTACTATCGCTACTTTTGCTACCGTTACCGTTACTTCCATATTACTTTGCTACTAAATTACCTTGCTGCAGATATTAAGTTTTCCAGGTGTGGTTGAATTGACAACTCAGCTGCTAATACTTGAGAGTATTCTTTAGCTCCCCTTGTGTCAAATCAATAAATTTGGGTTGAATACTCTATCCTCGAAAACTGTTGCAATCCCCTACACTTGTGGGTTATCAACACACAACCATGAGTAAGAGTATGGTACCAAGCTTTAGCATCACCCTTTAATCAGAACGAAAATAATTTGAGAATAATGCAGTAGCAAGTTTTCTCATCATGAGTAAAAAGGGTGGCTATGTCATTTAACTTAGTAAGATGTGCCGCAACATTTTCAGTTTCATAACCATGGAAAGGATCGGATTCAACAAACGTGATTAACTCTGGGTCGACAGAGAATTCATAATCCTTATTGTCAATAAAGATAGGTGAAGTAGCAAACTTAGGATCACATTTCATTCTAGCATTCAGAGATTTTTCTTTATACTTGTGTAGTAATTTATCAAGATCATCTCTATCATTACAAGCAAGAGTATCTCTAGTTGCTTCTTCACTCATAACATAACCTTCCTGTACCTTAGTCAATTCATATCTAGGAAGGCTAGTTCTAACAGGTATTTCAGGAGTTTAAGTTTCAAGCTCATCATCAGATTCGACAACATCATGTTGTATTACTCTAGCAATTTGATCATCAAGAAATTCACCAAGTGGCACATCATCATTATCAAGCAAGGTACTAGCATCATTCATAGTAGAAGTAGCATCATCAATAACTTGCGACATATTAGAATTGATAGCATGTGGTGGTGTTGCAAGTTTACACATATCAGAAGGTGAATCTAAAGCAGAACTGGATGGCAGTTCCTTACCTACCCTCGTCTTTGAGGGAAATATCTTAGTCTTTGGATCCTTTAGATTCTTCATAGTGATAATATGATAATAATCCCAAGTGAGTCAACAAATATAGCTATTCTCCCCGGCAACGGTGCCAGAAAAAGGTCTTGATAACCCACAAGTATAGGGGATCAGAACAGTTTTCGAGGGTAGAGTATTCAACCCAAATTTATAGATTCGACACAAGGGGAGCCAAAGAATATTTGAAGGTATTAGCAGCTGAGTTGTCACACCTGGAGATTAATTATCTACATCAAAGTGATCAATAGCAAAGTAGTTTGATAGTTTTGATAGTGGTGCCAACAACAATAGTAATAGTAACAGTGATGGCAGTAATTTTCTAGCAAGTGTGACAGTAGTAGCAATAACAGTAACTTAGCAAGATCAATACGGGGCAAATTCGTAGGCATTGGATGACATTCATCATGCAACAGTTATAACCTAGGGCGATACAACACTAGCTCAAGTTCATCTATATAATGTAGGCATGTATTCCGTAAATAGTCATACGTGCTTTATTAAAAGAACTTGCATGACATCTTTTGTCCTACCCTCCCGTGGCAGCGGGGTCCATATATTGGAAACTAAGGGATATTAAGGCCTCCTTTTAATAGAGAACCGGAACAAAGTATTAACACAGAGTGAATACATGAACTCCTCAAACTACGATCATCACTGGGAGTGGTTCCGGTTATTGTCACTCCGGGGTTGCTGGATCATAACACGTAGTAGGTGACTATAACTTGCAAGATCGGATATAAAACATGGATATGATGATGAATTCATAAACGGTTCAGATCTGAGTTCATGGCAGTCGGGCCCAAAGTGACAAGCATTAAGCATAGCAAAGTCATAACAACATCAATCTGAGAACATAGTGGATAGTAGGGATCGGGCCCTAACTAAACTAACTCGAATACATGATAAATCTCATCCAACTCTTCACCGACCAGCGAGCCTAGGAAGGAATTACTCACTCCCGGCGGGTTAGCATAATGGAATTGGCGATGGAGAAGGGTTGGTGATGACGAAGAACGAAGATCCCCCTCTCCGGAGCCCCAAACGGACTCCAGATATGGCCTCTCGAGGAAGAACAGGAGGTGACGGCGGCTCCGTCTCGTGGATCACTATAATTCTTTCTCCCTGCTTTTTTCTCCAAAAATAGGAATTTATAGGGTCAGGGTTGTCGTCTACGGGGTCACCAGGTGGGTACAACCCACCTGGGCGCGCCAGGAGAGGGGGGTGCGCCCTGGTGGGTTGTGCCCACCCAGGGGCCCCTCTCTGGTGGGTCTTGGCTCCAGTAATTTTCTTTTATTCCATAAACAATCCTCGCAAAGTTTCGTTTCATTCCGAGAACTTTTATTTCTGCACAAAAAGAACACCATGGTAGTACTGCTGAAAACAACGTCAGTCCGGGGTTAGTTTCATTCAAATCATGCAAATTAGAGTCCAAAACAAGAGGAAAAGCGTGAGAGAAAGTAGATACGTTGGAGATGTATCACATACCCGAAGGGATTTCATATTCAATATTTTTAGTAGGTGCAGCGGGTTGAGGGGTAACCAACTATGGTTTCGGAAGGGGTGAAGATACCCCGAACAAACCCCTCAAAGGATTGTTTTCCATAGTAACGAGTGACAATAAATTTCAGCACACAATATAAATTTTTCCTTACCGAATTACACTTACCAAAGGCGCTTCACTCCCCGGCAACGGCGCCGAAAAATAGCCTTGATGACCCACAAGTATATGGGATCAATTGTAGCTCTTTTCGATAAGTAAGAGTGTCGAACCCAATGAGGAGTAGAAGGAAATGACAAGTAGTTTTCAGTAAGGTAATGTCTACAAGTGCTGAAACTGTAAGTAGAGAGTTGTTTGATAGCAAGATAATATGTAACGAGCAAGTAACGATAATAGTAACAAGTATGCAGCAAGATAGCCCAATCCTTTTGAGGCAAAGGACATGCCAAAACTGTCTCTTATAATAAGGAAATCATTCTTGAGGGTACACGGGAATTTCATCTAGTCACTTTCATCATGTTGGCTTGATTTGTGTTCGCTACTTTTGATAATTTGATATGTGGGTGGACCGGTGCTTAGTTGTTGTTCTTACTTGAACAAACATCCTACTTATGATTAACCCTCCCGTAAACATCCGCAACTACGAGAAAAGTATTAAGAATAAATTCTAACCATAGCATTAAACTTTTGGATCCAATCGGTCCCTTACGGAATAGTGCATAAATTGTGCTTTAAGTTTCTGTCACTCTCTCAACCCACCATCTAATTGCTACTCCACAATGCATTCCCTTAGGCCCAAATATGGTGAAGTGTCATGTAGTCGACGTTCACATGACACCACTATGGGAATCACAACATACATACTATCAAAATATCGAACACATATAAAGTTCACATGATTACTTGCAACATGCTTTCTCCCGTGACCTCAAGAACAAAGGTAACTACTCACAAATGATAAACATGCTCATGATCAGAGGGGTATTTGATACGTCTCCATTGTATCTATAATTTTTTATTGTTCCATGCTGTTATATTATCATTCTTGGATGTTTTACAATCATTTTATAGTCATTTTATATCATTTTTTGGTATTAACATATTGACATAGTGCCAAGTGCCAGTTGCTATTTTCTACATGTTTTTTACATTGCAAGAAATCAATATTAAACTGAGTCCGAACACCGCAAAACTTTTTGGAGATTTATTATGGGCCAGAAGACACCCAATGGGCTAGAGCTGCACCTAGGGGGCGTGCCCCGATGGGGGCAAAACCCACCAGGGCGCGCCAGCCCCCCCTGGCGCACCCAGGTGGGTTGTGCCCACCTTGGTGGCCTCCCGCACCGCCTCTTTACTCTATAAATTCATAAATATTCCAAAACCCTTCGGGGTAGACCTAGATTAGAGGTTCCACCGCCGCAAGGCTCTGTAGTCCACGAGATCCAATCTAGAGCCCTTTCCGGCACTCCGCCGGAGGGGGAAATCATCACCGGTGGCCATCTTCATCATCCCGGCGGCCACCATGATGAGGAGGGGTAGTCCACTCTCGGGGCTGAGGGTATGTACCAGTAGCTATGTGTTGTATCTCTTTCTCTCTCTCTCTCTCTCTCTCTCTCTGTCTCTCTCTCTCTCTCGTGTTCTTGATGGCACGATCCTGATGTATCGGCGATTTTGTCGATATAGTTGGATCATATGGTGTTTTTCCCTCTCCATCTTGTGATGAATTGAGTTTTCCCTTTGAGATTTCTTTGGACTGAATACTTTTATGGATTCGAGAACACTTGATATATGTCTTGCAATTGAATACTCTTTTTTTACCGTGAACAGTAGGAAAGACTCCTACTGTATTAATGCATTAAACAAAATGTAGCACTGTACAAATGGATATTTACATGGGGTGATTCCCAGCCACTTTGTGGCAAATGGGAAAATACTAGGGAAGGAAATTTGTATCAAAGAGAGTTTACAAAATCAAGTACTAGAGGCTTATGTGCCTCTTTGACCCTATGCTGTAGGAGTCCAAAGTCTCTCTTGAATCTCTCAAGCCAAGATTGGAAGGATGGCAGTATAGCTCTGAAGTGATGGTTGTTCCTTTCCTTCCAGATGCTCCAAGCAGCCACAGTGAATTTCTCCATGAAGAAAGGTGACGGGTAATTGTTCTTCTGGTCTTGAATAGCTTGTAGTCTGTCAGTGAAGGGGTCCCATAGCATATCAATTTTCTCCCAGCATCTTTTGCTAAAAACGCAGGTGAAAACCATATGTTCAACGGTTTCTTCCATGCTTTGAACGTAGAGCAAGCAGTTGTGATCATCCCCTATGTTGTAGTGCCTTCTTTTTAACATGTTACGCGTGTTGAGTCGATCATGGAAAAGAAGCCAGGCGAACACCTCAAGTTTTATGGTGCATTTAGATTTCTAGATCCAGTCAAAGACTTGGTGTGATTGGAGGTCCTTGAAGAAGAAATTGTAATAATCCGTTGACTTGAAGATTGTTTTACCCCAGACATAATGCCACAGATCTGAAGTTGCAGTTGACGGTTGAACTTCAGTAGTGATCGTTTGCATTTGTCTGACCTCATCAAGCGCTTGGGGCGACAGCGGTAGGTGAAACGCTTCATGCAAGGACGTGATCCCCAAGAAATCTTTGACGGAGATATCCTCGTTCAAATAATAAGAAAATGCACGGGGGTGTGAGTCTTGCAGGATCTGTTCTCGCGAGAGATCTTTCCAAAGCAAGGCAGTGGTGCCACAGACAATATTAATGTTCGAGAGTCCCCTAAATTTGGGAGAGAGTTTGAGGATATCGCGCCACCAGAAGGATCCAGTTGGGTCAGTAGAGTCAGGTATCCTCCCTTGGTAGTAAGAGTCCTAGGTTAAATGAACCCAGGGGATGTCCAACTTGTTGTAGAATTTGTGTAGGAATTTAAGTAGTAAGGCTTCATTTTGGACACGTAAGTTGAGGACTCCAAGGCCACATTTGCTTTTAGGTTTACACACCATATCCCAGGCAGCAAGAGAGTTGCATTTGTCACCTTGCTCTGTTTTCTTGACCCATAAGCATCTCCTTCTCATTTTATCAAGCATGGCAATGAGTTTAGGTGGAAAGTGAAGGGTGCACATCGCATAGATGAGCAGTGATGTGACCGTCGAGTTGAGCAAGGTCAACTTTCCAGCATGCGACATGAGGGAGAGCATGGGGGATATGTTTCTCTCAATGGAGCAGACCAGAGGCATGAAATCTTGTATGGTGGGCCGAGACGTACCCAGAGGAAGACCTAGGTATGTGAAGGGCATAGTGCCCACCGGGCATTCGTAGATGGAGGCAATTTGTGCAGTGAGATCCTGGTCCAAGTTGATGGGAATGAGCGTTGATTTATTAAAGTTGATCTTGAGGCCAATCGATTGGGCATATCTGGTGAGGATGCATTTGATGGTATGAGCTTGTCGGGGACAGGCCGGCATAAGCATAATTGTGTCATCGGCGTATTGCACAATCGGGTAATCCATTTGGCCATTACTCGGGAAAGGGAGCTGGATTAGGCCATCTCTAAATGCCTCATTGATGGCAGACTGTAGAAGGTCAGCAACGAGGACGAAGATGAGGGGTGAGAGAGGATCACCCTGGCAAACTCCTCGTCGGCATTGAAATTGTCTGCCCAGCACTCCATTAAGCAGTATAGAAGATGTCCCTGAGGAGAATATGCTTCATAATGTTGATCATTGGGTCATGCTCAATAGTATTGAAAGATTTGGGAAAATCCAATTTTAGCAGCACGATCGGGCATTTTGAAGCTTGACATTGATGGATATTTTGAAAAGTCCAGGCAATGCAGTCTTGTATAGATCGTCCCCGAATGAAACCATATTGGTTGCGATGAATAATCTTGAGAATGACTTTTTGCAAGCGGTTGGCCAGGAGCTTAGTGATGAGCTTGAGGCAACAATTCAGAAGTGTAATCGAGCGATAGTCACTGACAGTTGACGAGGATCCATTTTTTGGGATGAGAGTGATGAGCCCATCATTAATGCTCTGTAGGTCTAGATTACCTGCGTGAAATTGGTTGCACAAGTTGTAGAAGTCTTTTTTCATGATCGGCCAGCATGCTTTGAGGAATATTACACTAAATCCGTCTGGGCCAGGTGCCCTATCCCCAGGCATCTCTTTAATCACTGAGTCAATCTCATCGTGTGTGAATGGTATTGTGAGATGTTCTAGATTTTGGGTTGGCCTTATCAACGATGGAAGATCAAAGTGCATCTGCGTTGGATTAGAGGAACCAAGTCTTGCAGTATAGGCATGAAAGAGGAGAGCTTCCTTACCCGTGTGATCTTCTACTATGAGGCCCTCGTCCGTTTGCAGATTGGCAATGTTGTTCTTACGATATCTCTCCGTAGCTACTGCTTGAAAGAATTTTGAATTCTCATCACGAAATTTGACCCATCGAATGGTGCATCTTTCCTTCCAATATTGTTTCTGATATTCCAATAGGCGTAGTAGGTGGTTCTTGATAATTTTCCGAAAGTTTCCTTCGGGTAGGGTGAGGGAGCGAATGCTTTCTAGGGCATCCAAATCAAGAAGCAGTTTATTGGTATTTTCAATACCAATTGAGAGGCGGGAGATTTTTTTGCTCCAAATTTTGAGCTCCTGCCTCAGGAGTTTGAACTTACGACATAAGATCGGGGCAGCATTATCCGAGTGGACATGACGATCCCAAACTTTCTTAACCACTTCCATGAATCCAGGGTGCAAAAGCCAATAAGATTCAAAGCGAAAGACTTTGGCACATGGGATTTTAGTCTCAATAGACACAACACAGGGAGTGTGATCAGACGTGGGTTTGCAAAGAGGTTTGACCATCATTTGGGGTACACGTGCGTCCAATGAAGAGATGTAAAGAACCAATCCAATTGTTCGAGGAGAGGATCCTGTTGCATATTACTCCACGTGAACAATCTGCCTTTAATGGGTAATTCAATAGGATTATGCTTTCGGATGATATCATTGAAAGTTTACATGTCATTAGCATCACCACCAGGTTTGTTACGATTCTCAGTGCTACAAATGTAATTGAAATCACCTAAGAAGAGGCAGTCCTCATCTGCGTGAATGTCTCTGTCATACAGCCACTGAGTGAAAGTGTCTCGAGCAGGGCCAGAGCAAGGGCCATAAATATTAAAAAGAGACCAGGCTTGAGCAGAGCGTGTGCTAGTAAACTAAATGCCGAGAACAAAATCTTCCTGGACAATCCAAATAGTAAGAATGCCACCCGAGGCACCACGCGAGGGAATAAAAGCAAACCGATCAAAACGCTTGGGGCAGCAGGTTTTCACAAAAGCAAGGTCGATAATATGTTTTTTAGATTCCTGCAAACAAACGATAGCACACCCACTAACAGCAATCGCATTAGATAGCGCGAGAAGTTTCTTTTCGAAATTTAAACCCCGAATATTCCAACACAGGACATTCCAGCTACGCAAAAGCATCATGGGGGAGTGCACCGATCAAGTGGATGAGGAGGGATCTTCCTCCACACTGGTGTTGATGGGGGCCGCAGCGTCCGAAGCCAGCAGTGCAGCCTCGGTGAGCTCCTGTGGAGGGACAGCACAGTGGTTGATGCCGATGTTCTGCATTACGCGGAGAGGAGTTGGTGGAGGCGGCAAATTCTCGGGTTCAGAAGGGCCAGCAGCAGCAGGAGTAACTCTGGGTTTAACCTTGGAAGAGGTGGGACGCCCATCAGTGATTTGTGGCACTCTGAATCCATCAAACCATGTGGATCTTGTGCTGCGTCTGACTTCTGTGGTCACCAGAGGAGCCCTGGTTTTGGAGCGGCGAGGTCAAGCAGTAGATGGCCCAGGGGCATTAGAGAGTATATGGGCCAAGCCCAACAGCGGCTCGCCCTCCGTGGGCTGCAAAGAAGTGAGAGGCAGCCCAGTGTTCAAATCCATAGGTGGCGCCAAAGAAGGACCAACATCAATAGCAGCAGAGCTAACAGTCAAGGTGCAGGCAGTGGTGTCAGGCAGCACAAGATTAGCATCAGAGTGGGTTTCAGGCGGCTCAATAGGCACGACCGAAACATTCTGAGTATTTGTGATGTCCGTTATTTGAACTGCGGAAGTAATTGGTGGGTACCGTATACCAGCTGAAAAGCATATCAGGTGATTCATATCCACAGCTGCCACCTACAGAAAGGATCGGGATGGAGGTACCTGCAGATCCAACTGGGGTAGAACATAGCGAGCGCTCCAAGGCCCATAAGCACCCACCACAGACAATATGGATTGAATGCTCTTGGTGACTATGGGGTATCATATTGACTCAATTGATATATGTTTTGGCACTCAACTTGCGGATTCCCGTGGTGACATTGGGGTAATATATGCACAGGGGTTGATGCACGTTCTTGTCTTTGTTTCTCAAGTATAAATCTTGGGGCACTCTTTCAGTATTATAAATCTGAATTTGTCTTGGGGTTATGACTAGTATGGACTCTTGATAGATAGATAGGAAAGGATAACTTTATGTTGTTTTAGTACGAACTCTTGATAGATTGAACGGAAAAAATAACTTGGAGGTTGTTTCGTTGAGGGGTGGTTATGTGATCCAATTATATTAGCACTGGTGATAGATTGCACTAGCGAAAGTACGGACCCTAGGCCTTGTTTCCAAGCATTGCAATACCGTTTGTGCTCACTTTTGTTACTTGCTACCTTGCTATTTTTTATAGTTCGCACTACAAAAACTCACATCTACTATCCACATTACACTTGTATCACCATCTCTTCACCGAATTAGTGCGCCTATACAATTTCCCATTGTATCTGGTGTGTTGGGGACACAAGAGACTTTTTATTATTTGGTTGCAGGGTTGTTTGAGAGACACCATCTTCATCCTACACCTCCTATGGATTGATAAACCTTAGGTCATCCACTTGAGGGAAAATTGCTACTGTCCTATATAACTCTGCGCTTGGAGGCCCAACACGTGTCTACAAGAATAAAGTTGCATAGTAGACATCAAGCTCTTTTCTGGCGCCGTTGCCGGGTAGGTGAGTGCTTGAAGGTATATCTTTAGATCTTGCAATCGAATCTTTTAGTTTCTTGTCTTATCACTTGTTTGGTTTTGTAAAAGAACAAAATGGAATTGAGATTACATCATATTATTGATCATCTTTATAATATCTTTCTTGAAAATGATTGATCAAAAAATTGTGCTCAATTGTTATAAGAAGAAGTCAAAAAAATGTTTGGCAAAAAAATATTTGAATGATGAGCATGACTGCAATCTTGTTAGTATGAATTCTTTGAATACCCATGATGCTAATGATATGCAAAGCCATAAGCTTGGGGATGCTATGTTTGATGAAGATGATATTTTTAGTCCCCCAAGTTTTGATGAGAAAATTTATTATGATGATTGCATGCCTCCTATTTATGATGATTATATTGATGAAAGTGGATTTGGAGAGGTCATGACTTTATTTAGTGATGAATCCACTACTTTGGAGGGTGTTTCAGTTGACTATGAGAACAAAGTTGCTATCTATGATTATTATAGTGATGACATGTATGCTATATTGAATAATGATAACCATGAAACTTGTCATCATGACTTTAATTTTCAATCTCATGATAGTTATTTTCTTGAGTTTGCTACCACCACTATTCATGAGAATAATTTTAATTATGTGGAGAGTAGCAAAATTTCTATGCTTTTGCATCATGAAAAGAATGCTTTATGTGATGGATATATTGTTGAATTCACTCATGATGCTACTGAAAATGATTATGAGGGAGGAACATATGCTTGTAGGAACTGCAATAATATCAAGTTTCCTCTCTATGTGTTGAAAATCTTGAAGCTATGCTTATTTTTCCTTCCTATGCTAGTTGATTATTGGTCTCATAATTTTATTGCTCACAAAATCCCTATGCATAGAAAGTGGGCTTAAATGTTCTAGTCATATTCTTCATGATGCTCTCTTTGTGTTTCAATCTTTATCTTCTATGTGAGCATCATTGAAATCATCATGCCTAGCTAAAAGGCATTAAAGAAAAGCGCTTGTTGGAAGACAACCCAATATTTATACCTACTGTTTTTGTGTGTTCACATGATTATGCTACTATAGTAATCATGTTTTATAGCTTTTGTTTCAATAAAGTGCCAAGCAAAGCCTTAGGATCATGTTGGGTGATAGTAGATTTGATCTTGCTGAAAAACAAAAACTTTTGCGCTCACGAAACAAATTCTCATTTTTTACAGAAGAGTGATTTTTAGTTGATTCTTTTTGCAGAAGATTAATATACAAATTTCCCAAGTGTACATATTTGTTTCAAGATTTTCAGAGATGCAGAAGTATGGTGAATGTTCAGATCATTATAGACTGTTCTGTTTTTGACAGATTCTGTTTTCAATGCATAGTTTGCTTGTTTTCTAGTTTCTATGGCTTATATTGATCTATATAAATTGTAGAAATGATATGCTGCAGTAAGAATTGTGTGAGAACAATTAGGAACCTTGTCTTTGACAGTACCCAAAGTGAACGATTTGCTTTATCATACTAACCCATCTCACGAAGTTTTGTTAAGTTTTATGTGATTGAAGTTTCAAGTTTTGGGTAAGATATCAATATGAGGAGAATAAGGAGTGGCAAGACCCTAAGCTTGGGGATTCCCAATGCACCCCAAGGCAATATTCAAGGAATACCCAAGCAACTAAGCTTGGGGATGCCCCGTAAGGCATCCCCTCTTTCGTCTCCAACATTATCGGTAACCTCACTTGAAGCTATATTTTTATTCGTCACATGATATGAGTTTTCCTTGGAGCATCATTTTATTTTGTTAGGATTTGCTTGTTGGTATTTATAATAATTTTTTGCATCTTTTATTTCAATAAAAGTGTCAAGGATAGCCTTTACCATGCTTATTTTGGAAGTGCATATGTTGCTGTTTGAAAACAGAAAGTTTTCTATAATTGTCTGAATTCTTCTGGATAGTCAGAATGTGATAAATTCTTGAAATTTTTACAAAGTTAGCATGGATAAGTTCTCTGTTATGTTTGCATTTTTTGCATATGTGTAAGTGCATCTAGTGCCACCCCTAGTTTGTTTTGGAGTATTGACGATAAACCCGGTTGATGGACTAATGTGTTTGTGAGAATTGCAGGATAACACAGGTAGTAGTCCCTCATTGATTTGGTTTACCTACCGGATATGACCCCTAAAAATGTATGAAGACATTGACATCAGTGGTGGTATATGAAGACAATCATATTAAAGACTATGACATGAGAAGACATTGTGTGAAGACTATGGAGAGCGAAGACGTAGATGTTTCGTTGTTTCCTTTTCTTCTTTGTTGAGTCATAGGAACCACCGTACAGTTAAGTGGGGTCCAAGTGAACTAAGTCAGAGTGACTGAAGTGATGCTCAACCAAATCCTATGTCTTTGAGAGAAGACAATGAGAGCAAATCTTATCCAGAGCCGGATGAGTCAGCTTTACTTGTAGCTCAAGTAAAGTTGCCGTGTGTGTTTGAAATCTGACCGTTGGAACACGTGTCAGTTCCTTAGTTACCCAGGGTCACTTCGGACAAATCAGGTCGGGTTGCCCAGTGGCTATAAATATCCCACCCCCTACACCATAAATTGGTGGTTGCTCAGAGTTATTGCATGGCTTTTGTCGTTTGAGAGCAACCCACCACCGAAGCATTTGAGAGAGAAATCCTTGCGAGGACAAAGCCAAAACACCCAGAGCCAAAGAGTGTTAGGCATCACGGAAGTCTTTCTGTCTGTGTGACCTAAAGACTTATTACACTTCAGGACTGTGTTTCCTCCAGCCAGTTAGGTGCCGCGGTCTGAGCATCCAAGAGTCATTGTGGATCGCCGGTGAACGAAGTCTGTGAAGGTTTGGAAGTCTACCCAGAGTGATTGGGCGAGGACTAGGTATCCTTAGCTCAAGGGGAACAAGGTGAAGACGCGGTCTTCTGAGTTAAATCTCAGCCTCCCTAACCAGACGTACAATTGTCACAGCAACTGGAACTGGTCTAACAAATCACTGTCTTCCCCGAGCTACTGGTTCTATCCTTTCCTTCCCTTTACTTACTGCTATATGTTGTGAAGTCATTGCATGCTTGCCTTATCTCATTGACTTCACTGAGTATCTACTTTTTGTGATTGGCTTCATTCTTTCTTCCATCATGATCCCTATTGCCTAGCTGCTATTAGTCTTCGTGCTTTCACTTCATTGAATACATGACTATGGCTAGTCTAGTGTAGTCTACTTTCCTCTGCATACTAATAGGATTGAGTTTATTTTTTGTCTTCAAAACTACCATGTATTGAAGAGTTTCATTAAAATTGCCTATTCACCCCCCTCTAGTCGATATACTGCACTTTCAATTGGTATCAGAGCAAGGTACTCCCTTGTTCTGTGTGATTCGGTTTAACCACCTGGAGTTTTAGCTATGTTGACTGCAGGGATAATCAAAGTCTCCGCTGCATGCCCCGTCTTTGATGGCACCGAATATCCCTACTGGAAGAACAAGATGCGCATGCACCTTGAAGCCATTGACATGGACCTCTGGTTTGTTGTCAAGAACGGCGTTCCGAAGACTGGTGAAGGTATCACCCCTGCTGATGTCAAGAGGCTCGTTCAATTGGATTCAACGGCCAAGAACATCATCTATGGTCATCTGACCAAAGGACAATATGGTCGTGTAAGTGCTCTGGACACGTCAAAGGAAGTTTGGGACTGGCTCTCAAAGGTCAATGAAGGAGTCTCTACCTAGAGAGATCAAAGGATCAGCATCCTTCGCAATCTCTTCAATCGCTTCAAGAGACATGCCAATGAGAATGTCCAGCACACATTTGATCGTCTCACTGACATCACAAATGAGCTTCAAGCACTTGGTGCCACTGAGATTACCAAGCATGAAATCGTCAAGACTCTCCTGAGATCACTCGACAGCTCATTTGATATCCTTGCCCTGATGATTCAAGAACGTCCCGACTTCAAAACTCTCGATCCGTTTGACATACTTGAGAGGCTCAACACACATGAGTTCCAGCTAGCTGAGAGACGTGACATCTATGGTGCCAACTATGGCCGATCTTGCGCCTTAAATGCAAAGGCTGTTTCTTCATATGAAGAAGAATCTGACTGCAGTTCTGATGATCCCGAAGACATTGGAAAGGATCTTGCCATGCTTGTGAAGAAGTTCCAGAAATTCACTAGGAAGAAAGGCTTCAGAAAGTCTTCGAGATCCAGCTCAAGAAATGATGAAGCTTCTACCCATGACTACAAGAAGAGAACTTGTCATAAGTGCAAGAAACCTGGTCACTACATCTCTGAGTGTCCTTAGTGGGAGAATGAGAAGAAGAAGAAGAGCAAGGAATATGATTCTGATGACAAGAAAAAGAATAAATACTCAAAGTCTTCTTCTAAGTCTTCATCAAAGTATACATCACACAAGAAGAATTCATTTGGCAAGGCTCGCGCATTTGTTGGCAAGGAGATGGATTCTGAGGAAGAGTCTGCTTCTGAAGAGGCGGAGGTGGAGTCGGAGGAGGAGTCTGATTCTGGTGCTGCAAGTCTGGCTTTAGCCACTGCCTACGTGGGCAAGTCCATCTTCAACACTGAAGACAATGGCCCCATCCCCAACATTGATGATGAGGACGATGACTCTGCTCCCACCTTTTGCTTCATGGCACGCGGTGCCAGGTAAAATCACGCGATGCTTACTTTCAAACATCTAGTGAAGATGACTCTGATTGTGAATCAAAACCTAGCTACAAAACACTTGCTAAAATTGCCACTTAACAGCAGAAAGCCATGGAACATATTCAAAAACTATTAGACAAAAGCGATGACCTGTTGGACGCGGAAATGACCCTTTCTCAATCCTTAATTGAAGACATAAAAAATCTTCATGTTAAGTAGAAGGAACTTGAAGGTCTTTATGAATCGCTCTCAAAAACTCATGAAAAGCTTTCCCACGATTACATTCAAAGGAAACGAGAACTTGAGAAATTGAAAGTGGCTCATGAAGATCTTCAAAAAGAAAATCAGTCACTCCGCGCACAACTGATCAGCTCCACTCACGAAGAGTTTGAACCACCATGTCTAAAATGCATTGAGCGTGATAATGCTACATCTGTTGCTGAATGTTCTTGTGACACCCCGAGACCGGTGCGCCAGGGGTCAGCCAGTTATTCGTTGTGAGTGCCATATCATCAGCTTGCGTGTGCATCCTTGCCTTGTCATCTTGTGTGTTGCATCAGCATGTTTTCAAAACTTGCATCCGTCCGAGTCTCCTCGTCCTTCCCGTTGTCCGTTCTGAGCCCGGACACACTTGCACCCGCCCGCGGTGCCTCCGAATATTTATTTTGTGAGTGGCCGAAAAATGTTCTCGGAATGGGTTGAAACTTGGCGTGTGGTCTTATTATAGTGTGGACAGGTCGCCTGCCAAATTTCATCGCATTCGGAGCTCGTTTGATAGCCCAACGGATATATTTAGCGGCACTAGTCGCCGGTTAATTCGTCGGATGTTTTCGGTCTCCGAAAACCTCCGCGGGCCTCTCTCCTCTCTTCTAAACTCAGCCCACACCCCTATTTACAGCCCACCTAGGCCCAGCCTATTCCCCTTCGCTCCGTTGCCGTTGGATCACGATCCAATGGCTCCGGATCAGTCCAAAACCCCCCAAACCCTACCCCTTTTGCTATATAAAGGCCCCTCCATGCCAAAAATGGACAGCCTAACCCTTCGCTAACCTCTAGCCCCTCTCTGCATCAATTTCCGCGCAGCACCTCTCCACCCCGCCACTTGGCGCTGCCAAGTCAGCACCCTCCACCTCATTTTCGCCAAGTGGCGCGCCCCCATTGGTTCCCCACACCCCTGAGCCGCCCCTCCTCCACTGAGGGAGCGCCACGTCGCCCCAGGCCTTCCCCCCTCCCCCCCGCGCCAGCCAGCCGCGACCCGCCCGAGCCCGGGCCAGGCCCGCCCCAGGCAGCGACCGGGCCCGCGCCGCACCGCTCCCCACCTGCCTCCTTGCTCCTCCCTGTCGGGCACGCCGCCGCCGTGCTGCCCTCCGGCCGCTGCCCCGCCGCCGGGGCGGCCTCCCGCCGGCACGCGCCTCCCCGCCGCCACGCTCCGGCCACCGCGGGCCCTGCCGCAGCTCTCCGCCACCGTCCGCCGCCGGCCCGACCGCGCCTTCGCGCCCGGCCTCTTCCCCAACGCCGGCCGGGCACCTCGTCGCCGCCGCCACTCGGACAGCCGCCGCCGGGGCCCCTGGCCACCACCGACGGGCGCCGTCGCGCGTCCCTCGCCGGGGGGGCCGCCGCCCTATGCCGCTCAGGCGAGCCGCCACCGCTCAGGGGATCGGGAGATCCCCTCGCCGTCCGATCCGATCTGCCCTAACGGGTCGGGCACCGGGCCCGTTGACCCGTTACCGCGGTGGATCCGCTCCACCACGGCCCGATCCGCCCGAATCCAGCCCGTTTGACCGTCCGAGCCCGCGTTGACTTCTACTGTTGACCCGGAGGTAGTCTCGTAATTCCTCTAAGTCCCTGTTATTTTCAGTTTCTGGAGCAGTTTTGCAATGGTGATAACTTTTTGTGTGCATGTCTGATTTGAGTGAATGATATGTCAAATTGATCGTGGTGACTTGTACTATGTTTTGTTCCATTGTGCCATGCATGTTTGAGTTCATCTAGATGTTTAAATATCTGTTGCAAGAGTGCTACTTGTTATAAACTGATGTTAGTTGTTATTTTGTTGCTATGTCCGTGATGTGATAACTTGGTGCATGTTTATCCAAATGATGCAAATGATATGTCCACATGTTCATCATGATATGCTCTACATATTGAATGCTTTAGCTTGCATGATAGAATTCATCTTGCCATGTTTATCTCCTTTGGAAAAGTGCATGTGGCTGTTATGTTGTTAAACTTGTTATGAGGTGCTGTTTTCAATTGCCCTTTGCTATTGTTGTGTTTGTCTCCATGTGACATGCTTAGATGTTTTGGACTCCCCATGATGTGCTCTTTGATGTGGTGCTTTTATCTTTCCATGATATGCCTTGTGTTAACTTAAACTTGCTCACAAACATGCCATGATAAAACTGCTGTTTAACACTTAGTGAAATTTCACTAAGTCTGGAATCTGTAATATCCGGATGCCATGTTTGCTTGTTGTTCTAGGCCAATCCATGATAGTTTTGGGGTGGCTATTGATGATTCCTTGTTGTATATATTGTTGGCTATCCATTCATGCTCTAACATGCTTAATTGAGTGGTTGTAGCATATTTAACTCTTGCTCCCAAGTTGCCATAAAATGTTGCTGCCAGGATTTAGTTGTCATGTTCAAAATGTCATAGCTTGTTGCTATTGATCCATGGCTCCTTTGGAGATGCTCCAATGGAATTGTTTGCTGTAGGAGATGTCTACTTTATGTTCATACTTCTTGCCATGATGTTTGAGTGTTGTAGCTTATAGTTATCATGCTCCCAAGTTGCTATGTGGCTGTTATTTTCAGCTTGTTGTTATATCTTTATATGAAACTTGGGTGATTTTGCATGTAAATTCATATTATCCTATTGTTATCATGTTTTGAAGTATTTTGCTTGAATGCAAATTGCCATGCTCCTTGTGCTGTAACACTGTGCTTCCTATGTAGACTTTCTGTGCTTCCTAAGTGCATCTGCTGTGCTTCCTTAGTGCATCAGCCATGCTTCCTGTATAGTTTTGTCATGCATCATACCTTGCCATGTATGCATCATATAGACTTGTTTGCATCATATTTGCTTAAGCATATTGTCGTGTTTTTGAGTGGTTTGTTTACCGCATTGCTTGCTTCTTCTCGTTAGTGCTTGTTCCGTTGCGTCGTGAGGATTCGTTCCCCTACCCGTGGTTCTTCTTCAAGGCTTCTTCTCCGTCTTCTTCACGGAACCGTTCTTCTTCCTCGCGGGATCTTAGGCAAGATGACCATATGCTAGGTGGCTTCTCACCGCTCGTTGGTTACCCCAAGTGGAAGGTTTGAGATGCAGTGTAGCAGAAGTTTTCCCTTGGTAATACCAAGGATCGATTTCCCAGACACTCCCAGTTTCAACAAGAAGGTGTCAACTGCTAACGGCGCCGGATATTAGCAATCAACGTGGACCTGCACACAGATACAAATAACTTTGCTCCCAACGAGTACAGAGTGGTTGTCAATCCCTCCGGCCTTGTAGTTTACAAAGGATCAAACGCAAGTGATAATAGTGATAGGTATAATTGCAATAGTAAGTAAATAGCGGAAAAGTAAATAGCGGATGTGATCAATGATGGTAATATGGACCGGAGTCTCGTGATGTTCACTAGTGATGTATCTCTCCCAAAAGACGATAAAACAGCTATGTGAGGTAAACGAATTACAACTGGGCAATTGACAGGACCATGTGCGCAAACCAATGCTGACTACATTGCAAGAAAGGTTGAGGTTCAAAGCATGGGCGGTACGCCAAAGTAAGTAGACCGAAATCCATCAATATCTACTACTAATCATCCACCTTGAGATATCTATCCAGAACATCTCGCTGGTATTAAGTTGCGAGCCCCACCAATAGTGTAAACTCAAAGCATCAGACAACTGCATTAAAAGAACTTTGCGTAAAGTAAACAATCCTAGCACCCGCGGCCACAAGCACCATTGTTTTCCCCCTTGTGGCAACAGCACATCCCCTAGACTCATGTTTCTGTCACTCAAACTAGTCATCGAGGGGCATGAACCCACAATCAAGCATAACGTTCCCTCTTGGAGTCACTACATACTACATGGCCAAAGCAATAAATAACAACGGAGAACATGCAAGAATTACTTACGAACATAAACATAAAAGAGGTGAATCAAATATATTACTCAAACACAATCTGAACATAATCTCATAATCCATCAGATCCCAGCAAACTCATCATAGCAACAGCATAAGGATTACATATGTGCCTCAATCATGTAGGGCAGCTCACGAGGACTAATTAGTGAAGCACAAGAACGGGAGGAGAACATCACATAGCTACTGGTCATGGACACATGGTCCAAGGGAGACTACTCACAACTCATCCGGGAGGCGTCCATGGTGGTGGAGAAGCTCCCGGTGGTGATCCTCCCCTCCGGCAGGGTGCCGGGAAGAGTTCTACTGGTGCTCCCGATCTTGGAAGCGGCGGCGGCGGCAGAACAGAGATGGGATCGCGAAAAGAGTTCCTGTTTCGAGGGTTTCGGGAGACGCTTTAAATATATGCCAAAGGGGGCATCGGAGGAGCCTCGGGGGGCCCAGGCGCCCCCCCGACGCGGCCCAGGGGGGGGCGCCGCCAGGGCGCCTGGAGCCCTGGTGGCCCCCCCCCCGGCTGTCCTTCGGGCGCATGGTAGGTTCTGGAACGCTGATTTTTTATATAATTTTTCTGGATTTTTCCTGGCAGTTCTCGTAACGTGAAAACCTGAAATACAAAAACAGCCGAAAACAGAAACTGGCACTGGGGTGCACTGAGTTAATAGGTTAGTCCAAATATGATCAAAAGTGTATCGTAGTGTATAAATATCATAGCAATATCACCCAAAAGAGGAATGGAGCAAGCAAAAATTATAGATACGTTTTGGACGTATCACCATACCCTTGGAAACCTTTACTATCATTGCCATGCTTAGTGTCTCGATGCTATCGTTACATGTCGCGCTACCCATCATTATTGTCAGCCTCTCCTTGTTGCCATGAAACCTCTAACCTTGGAAACCTTCCTAGCAAAACCCCTGTTTGGCTATGTTCCCCGCTTGCTCAGCCCCTCTTATAGCGTTGTTAGTTGCAGGTGAAGATGAAGATCGTTCCAGGAGGGAACTTGTTGTTGGAATATCACAATATCTATAATTATTATTAACACACCTATATACTGGGCATGGGTGGAAGGCTTGGCCTTTTGCTCGGTGTTTTGTTCCACTCATGCCACCTTAGGCGACGATAAACCGGCATTATGTTCCTTGATTTTTGCGTTCCTTACACGATGGGTGGATGGGGACCCCTTGACAGTTCGACTTTGAATAAAACTCCTCCAGCAAGGCCCAACATTGGTTTTAATTTGCCTCATAATAACAACTTAATTAATTAATTAATTTGCATAAGGGGGACGCTCCTTGGAGATTCTTTTCTACATAGCAGGGGGCCAGTGCTGATGGTGTTGGTCCCAAATAGAGTCGTGTGCGGCGTCCCCCCGTTGGAAACTTGAGGTTTGGCTGATGTACGCTGTGCTCATCCGGTCGTGGCCTGAGACGAGATACGCGCGGCTACTATCAGGGTGTCGGCACGCCGAGAGGTCTTGCTGGACTTGTTTTACCATTGTCGAAATGTCTTGTGCACCGGGATGCCGAGCCTGATCGGATTTCCCTAAGATAAGGGGTGATGATATTATATTTATCACTTCAGCTAATCGTGAGAGCTTGTGATGGGCTAAGCTGGGACACCCCTGCAGGGTTATGATCTTTTGAAAGCCGTGCCCGCGGTTATGTGGCAGATAGGAATTTGTTAATGTCCGGTTGTAGAAAACTTGACAGAGGATCCGAAGTAAAACACACAACTGGGTGAGTAACCGTGACTGTCTCTTTTCACTTTGAGAAGAGAACACGGTGGGGTTATGTTTGACTCGTATGTAGTTCAGGATCTTTAGCGATCACTACTTTTGCGACCGTTTGCTTAGATGCTCATCTTATTCTGGTACTCGTAAGTTAGCCACCATACTTTTGCTTAGCCGCTGCTGCAACCTCACCACTTTACCTCTTCCTACCTTTTAAGCTTTGATAGTCTTGTTACCCATGTTATGGGATTGCTGAGTCCTCGTGGCTCACAGATACTACAACAACAGTTGCAGGTGCAGGTTTCCGATGTCTTGACGTGAGAGCGTTGTTCGTTGTTTGGAGTTCTTTCTTCTTCTTCTTCTTCAGTCTTGGGTTAGGTTCCGGGTCGGCAGCCTGGGATAGCAGATGGATGTTTTGTGCTTTTCTTGTTTGTATCCGTAGTCGGATACTTTGTATTGAGATTGTTGTATTCTTGAGATATGTATGTAATGTTGTATCCCCCATGTATGTATGTAATGGTATGATGTAATGATATCCATCTTGCTAAGCGCCCGAAATGCGGTTGTGCCTCAATCACGCAAGTGTCATGTGATCGAGATAGAATCTCATCTTGGGCCTAACAGTTCTACTGCTGCCACTGTTGCAATATCTTCAACTACTGATGTGGTAACTAACCCCTCTGCTGAGGATACCACTACTATTGCTAATGAAAATGCTAGGTTGAAGACTTTTCTTGAAACAGGGATGTACAAAATCCTCAAAGGGCATCAGACTCTATGTGATGTCGTCAAAAAGCAGATACTGAACCAAAACCCTAGGAAAGAGGGTGTTGGGTTCGAAAGGAAAATGAATGTTGATGGATCATACCGGAAGCCTGAGCAGTATCCCAAAACCACATGGGTTGCTGCAAAGGAACCTTTAGTGGATCCATCTACCTTATCTGGCTTCACTTGTGCTAATCCTGTTATCATTGATGAATCCTTTGATGCAAACTATAAACTATTTAAGAATCGAAATGGTGAAGTGTTTGCCAGGTATATTGGTACTAACTGCAGGAATGGGCCACCTATGAAGAAGATCTGGGTACCCAAAGGTTGTCTTGAGAAACTTCCAGCAAACGTTATCATGACACCTCCTGGGATGAAGACAAACCCCAGACCAAAGGCTTCATATGGTCCTAAGGCTTCATACAGACAAAGGACTCACCTGAGTCACCCTAACGCGAATGTTTTGCAGGGAAACCATACTCAGACCCATGAATATGAGCGTGTTTCTTCAAACCTCTATATTCATAAAACAAAGAATTTTTCTGCCTATTCTTATGAGTATTATTCTCCTCCTGCAAGATTATTTGCTAGGGCTCCAAAGCCAAAATTATCAGATGCTGCTCTTAGACTCATTGCTTCTAAGCCACCCTTGAAAATGTGGGTGGTTAAGAAGAACTAACTTTCTCTTACAGGGGAAGGTCTCCAGCTGAAAATCAGAAGCTTCTGATGCTATTGCTGGGGACCTAAAGCACTTGTAGGGCACAAGATCAAATGCCCCAATGACGTACTGCTCATACTATTCATGTATCATTTGTTGAACATCTTATCAGTTCTAACCTTTATCTAAGCTTTCATAATCCACTTATATGTCAAATGTTTATGCTTCATAATGGCTTTTGGTGAAGCCTATCCTCCTAACTGCATTGTAGGGAGTGACACCAAAGTCTTCAGAATGGATTATGGATAGCGGATGCACACATAATATGACTGGTGATCGAAATCTTCTCACGGACTCAACCTTACGTCCATATAACAAGAGTCACATCACATTTGCTGATACTGGTAAAAGCAAAGCGTTGGGTCTAGGTAGAGTTGCAATCTCAAGAGATCAACACATGGATAAAGTCATGCTTGTTGAATCTCTTGGCTTCAACTGAATGTCTGTCTCAATGCTTTGTGACTTAAACATGATTGTGATCTTTGGTAAATTTTGTTGCCTTGTACTAATGGAATCTGACAAGTCTTTAGTATTTGAAGGATACAGAAAAGGTGATCTGTATATGGTAGATTTCTCAGCTGGACCACAGATGGCCGTATGTCTTCTAGCAAAAGCTTCATAGTGCTGGCTCTGACATCGGAGGCTAGGACATGCTGGCATGAGGAACTTGCACACTCTCGCAAAGAAGAAGCATGTCATAGGCATCGAGGAAGTCAAGTTCAAGAAAGATCATCTATGTGGTGCCTGTGAAGCTGTGAAGATGACTAGAGCCAAGCACCCCTCGAAGACAATCATGACGACATCCAAACCCTTGGAGCTGCTTCACATGGACTTATTTGGCCCTACTCACTGCTCCACATTCTCTACCACAACCTGTCTCTATGGCTTCGTCATTGTTGATGATTATTCAAGATACACATGGGTGCACATAATACTCTACAAGACTAAAGTGCAAGATGTCTTCAGACGGCTCGCGAACCGTGCCAAGAACAACTATGGCATCAAGATCACGCATATCAGAAGTGACAATGGCACTGAGTTCAAGAACACTGGCCTCGATCTTTATCTGGATGAAATGGGAATCACCCATGAATTCTCAGCCCAATATACACCTATGCAAAATGGGATCGTTGAGCGCAAGAACAAAACTCTAATTGAGATGGCTCGAACGATGCTCGATGAATACAAGACACCAAGAAGGTTCTGGCCCGAAGCTATTGATACTGCATGCCATATCATCAACCGTGTTTATCTTCACAAGCTTCTGAAGAAAACATCCTATGAACTCCTCACTGGAAAGAAGCCTAACGTAAGTTACTTCAGAGTATTTGGAGCTAAGTGCTGGATCAAGGATCCTTATCACAAGTCAAAATTTGCACCAAAAGCACATGAAGGCTTCATGCTCGGATATGGAAAGGATTCAAACTCCTACAGAGTCTTCAACATCTTTCTCTATAAAACTGTTGAAACGGTGGATGTGTGGTTTGATGAGACAAATGGTTCACAAAGAGAGTCCCTACCAAATGTGCTAGATGAGGCTTCACCAAATGAATCCATCAAGCTAATGGGAACAAGTGAGATCATGCCTTCTGAAGCACAACATGACGAGGAACTCATCATCTTTGCTCCAAATCAACCTAACGACAATGCTCAGCCTCAAGACAACACTCCTGATGATGACAATGTATTGCAAGAGCAAAATCTTCGTCCAACTCATCCTCGTGTTTCAAATGAAGTACAAGTTGAAAAGATAATTGATAGCATAAATGCTGCTGGTCCACTGAATCGCTCAAGAGCAACACAACTTGTAAATTTCTGTGGGCACTTTGCTTTTGTCTCAATATCTGAACCCAAGAAAGTTGCTGAAGCTTTTATGGAACCCGAATGGATTCAAGCAATGCAAGAAGAGCTTCAACAGTTTGAGCTGAACAATGTGTGGGAACTTGTAAAGCATCCTGACCCTCGCAAGCACAACATAATAGGCACAAAATGGATCTATCGCAACAAGCAAGATGAGCATGGTCAAGTGGTCAGAAACAAAGCTCGTCTTGTTGCTCAAGGATACACTCAAGTCGAAGGGATTAACTTCGATGAAACATTTGCTCCTGTGGCTAGACTTGAAGCTATTCTTATACTGCTAGCCTATGCAATCATCACAACATACTTCTATATCAAATGGATGTAAAGAGTGCCTTTCTCAATGGAAGGATTAAAGAAGAAGTGTATGTTGCACAACCACCTGGCTTTGAAGATCCAAAACGTCCTGATATGGTATACAAGCTGAACAAGGCACTGTATGGCCGCAAACAAGCGCCTCGTGCTTGGTATGACACACTCAAAGACTTCCTGAAGAGCAAAGGCTTCAAACTTGGATCCCTAGACCCCACACTCTTCACGAAGACATATGATGATGAGCTATTTGTCTGCCAAATCTATGTGGACGACATTATCTTCAGGTGCACGGACAAGAAATATAGTGATGAGTTTGGTCACATGATGCAAGAGCAATATCAAATGTCCTTGATGGGTGAGCTGAAGTTCTTCCTTGGTCTTCAAATTCGTCAGCAAAGCAACGACATCTTCATATCTCAAGAGAAGTACCTTAAAGATTGCCTGAAAAAGTTTGGAATGCAAGACTGCAAAGGGTACTCGACGCCAATGCCTGCTAAACATCATCTGGGTCTCAACGCCAATGGTAAATAGTTTGATCAACATGTATACCGCTCCATGATTAGTTCTTTGCTTTATTTATGTGCATCTAGGCCAGATATTATGATTAGTGTTTGCATGTGTGCTCGATATCAAGCGGCACCAAAGGAGTCGCATCACTTAGCTGTGAAGTGAATACTTCGATATTTGGCTTACACCCCAACACTAGGATTATGGTATCCAAAGGGCTCGGAATTTGATCTAGTTGGATTCTCAGATGCTGATTATGCTAGTGACAAGGTTGATCGCAAGTCCACATGAGGCACATGTCACTTTCTAGGACGATCTCTTGTCTGTTGGTCTTCAAAGAAGCAGAACTGTGTATCACTCTCCACTGCTGAATCTGAATACATTCCTGCTGGGTCTTGCTGCGCTCAGCTTCTCTAGATGAAGCAATCACTCACGGACTATGGCGTCAATCTGAAGCATGTTCCACTCTACTATGATAATGAAACCGCTATCAAGATTGCCAACAACCCAGTTCAGCTCTCGAAGACAAAACACATTGAAATTCGTCATCACTTTCTCAGAGATCATTTCATGAAGGAAGATATTGATATCATACACGTCAACACTGAAGAGCAACTGGCAGATATCTTCACAAAGCCCTTGGATGAGAAAAGGTTTTGCAAGTTGCGGTGTGAGATAAATATCTTAGAATCCTCAAATGTCCTGTAATCAGGCACACATCCTAACACTTATGCATATTGATGACTTAGATGTGCAACACACGAAGTAAAGTATATCTTCAATCAATGAAGACTTACATTCTAAGTGTGAATACATTAACATGGAATTTGACTTCGGAGTGCCACGATAATTGTGCGATGTGTCTGGGTCTAATACTTCCTATACAGTGGGTAACGCCACCACCGAATTCTTGTTTGAAGTGTTTCTCGTGGCGTTACATTTGCAAAGTCTTCGCACTTGGTTTATCTTCATATAGGATATATATACATAGAGTTGTGTTCTGTCCTCAACAACATTCACTTATAGATATGTCTTCGTATTTGAATATTTTGAACTAAGTGAATGTGATCGGACCCTAACCTCTCTATGCTTTCTCATCTCACACTCTGTCTGTCCAAATCATATGCATTCTGTTGAAGCTGTCGAGTATCTTCTCTGCATCCTTGTCAGCAGAAGATACGGAGACAAACGTTAAATCTGATTTTAATGCTCCATCCTTTATGCCTGAAATCTGGAGAAGCCGGAACGACCACTCCGACAGTCGTGGTGTACGTGGGATCGTGGGAAAACTCCCAATGCGTTACATGACCGCCACGTGTCACTCGTACGTGAACCGTCAGGGGCACCTGTGTAATTGCGTTGTGCCGTCTCCCATGCCTATAAATTCACGTCCCATCACTGTCAAATCTGGAACTAACTCTCATCATATGAGTGAATGTCTTCGCGCTATGAGGTCAAAGTCTTCAAAACTGTTTTATCTTCAAAAACTTCTGAGAATGCATATGACCTCTTCCCCTTCCCTCGCATATCTAATGCTGTCACAGGTACATGTCCGTGGGAGTATCCCTTGGTTCTCATAGTCTGCATTCATTTGCAGAATTTTCGCAACGTCACATTCACTCCCCTGAAGACAGTTCCTGTCTGACGAGCAGACCGAAGCATTTGCCTATTTTGAAGCCATTCAGTTTGAAGCCCTTCAGGTTGAAGCAAATGGCAACTGACAAGACAGTTAGAAAGGGTGGCAGTCAGCGCCGTGGCAACACCTCCATTGATTTGCCTCCTGATGTCATTGAGATGTACAAGACTGATCCAGAGAAGGATTATAATCAGAGAAGACACGAATCCAATGGATTCGACGATACTAGGCTGAACAGTGGTTCAAGTACAGGTTCGTGACCCAAGAGTATGCTGAGAAGAACGCCATCAAGCATCCATGGGGAGATATAACCTATAAAAATCTTCCCCCCAAGACTCGTGTTGAAGCCATTCCTCAAGGCTTATATCCTTGCATGGTCAGAGGGCCTCAGCCTGCTGATGCTGATCCTAGCTCTTTGCTCTGGTGTCGCGACGACAATCTGTTCAAGCGAAATCTTCAATATGCCAAGAACTCGGCCAAAGAGAACAAGAAGCATTGGGGATTAGACTTCAATCCTATCCCCTCTGCGCCCCGCGCTGATGGCACGCGCGAAGTTGAACCAAACCTGGTTGGGCCCTTCTACAACTTAGAAGGCCTCATCAGTCAGATCAGGGTTCAAGGGGCGGATGTGGATCAGCCTGCAGTAGATGCTGATTCTGAAGAAGCGCCTGCAACATCGAAGCCCAAGAAGAAGAAATCAAAGGCTTCGAAGACCACTCCACCAATTGCTTCTAGAGTGAAGCCTTTGGCCACTGCTCCACCAGCACCAAGTGTGCAATCTGAGGAGCACTCTCGCATCTCCAAGAGCAGACAGCTGAAGAAGAAGCCATCGCACAACCCCCAGTCCAGCTCTCACTCCTCACGCTGTTCTGAAGACTACCAATGATGCCTTTGATCTCTCAAGTGATGAAGATCTTGGTGACGATGCTCTGGAGCTACTGATCAAGAGCAAGCAAGATGCTGAAATCTTCAATGATTTGCCGCTCTTTGATGTGGAAGTTCTCAATAACTTCATTGATGAATGGTTTGACACCCCCAACCTCAGCTTCGATGATCTTCAACTTCCAGTTGGCCTCAGCGTCTCATTCCATGGTGCCATCGCTTCTGAGCTGGCTCTGGCTCAGAGAATTGTTGAGCTAAAGCAAAAAATCGACTATGAAAAGACTCAGTTCAAGAAGCATGTGGACAAGCTCAGCGTACAAGAAATTCAAAACTTCAAAGTTATGATGCATGAGCTCAAGGAAGCCTTTCGCCAGAGGCATGATGAAGCTAAAGATTCTCGTGAGCGAATCAAGGACATGGCTGCCAAATGCGTTCAAGCATTCAATGAAGCTGAAAAGTGCAAGGCCCTTCGGCGTCCAGGCATTGACCCAAGAATGGCTGCCAAGAAAAAGAAGAAACAACCTGTGCCCGAAGGTGAAGAATCAGGGCAGGAAATGCCTCGCATAGTCTTCCCTGCTAGCATGACTGGCACGAAGCCTAAGGCAACCCCAACCGCTTCAAAGCTCAAGAAGACAAAGGTGGCTGAAGCTGAAGCTCGCAAGCGCAAGCAAACTACTAATGAAGCTCCACCCACCAAGAAGCGCAAAACCAAGAAGGATAAGGCTTCTTCCAAAGAGCCTATCTTTGTCGAGCCCATCTCAGTTGCTCGCCCTGCATCTGCCCAAAGAGAACATCGAATGACTTTTCATGAGCCTGCTCCCACAGAGGCTGAAGACATTCCAGCTATTGACCCCACCGCAGCTGAAGACATTGGTCCTCATGACAATGTTGAAGATGATGAAGTCCTTCCTCAGATCGAGTACAACACTGAATCTTCGCCTGTTCTTACGAACAGCGAACGCATTAGCATTGGTCGTCCATTGACGCCAATTGCACAGGATGACTCGTGGGCTGATCACCCACAGGATACACCAGCCACACCTCAGCCAACACAAGACACTAGTTCGGTGCTTGAAGATGAAAACTTTGACGCCCAACAACCTCCATTCCCTCAGGCGTCGCCAGCTTTTCACAGGCTTCGCAAAGGACCAAGGCCTCAAGTCGTCGCCCCAAGTGTTCCAGAAGGAGTAGAGCAACCATCTGTACCTGACGCTGCTCCTACTGTAAACCCCTCAGAATCTGCAGCCAAAGCGGCTGAAGATATTCCGGCTGCATCAGCCGAAGAAGAACCACCCTAAGGAGAAGAACAACCCCAAGCGGAAGATGAACGTACTGCCACACCCCTGTTCTCGAGGAGAACGTGTCTGACCCTCCAGCTCCTGAAGTGGAGGTTACAAATTCATAGGCTGCCACCACCAACACTGAAGCCAATGACGTGGTCATGGCTGAAGCTAATGTGGCACCTGAAGACACAATGGTGCCTGAAGTGATGGCGCCTGAAGACAGTGTTGCACCTGAAGCAAATATGCAGCCTGAAGCTAATGCCTCTGCTCCTGTTCCGCCTCCTAGGCCCCATACACTTGAGCAAGCATACAACCAAGATGATCAACTCATTACTGTCCGGTGGCCTATTTTGACTCCACCACCTACCACTAGACCGCATGCTGCTGGTCCTCAGTTTGATCATCATGTTGAGCACAGGCCTCAAGTTCAGAAGCCTATGCCAAGACTGCCAAGGATTCCAGGTATAGCAACCTCTCAAGGGTCATTCAATGCTAATAGCTTCACTGCGCACAACACCTTCTTTGACAACGCCAAGAACCCATATTCCAAGCCAAGAATATCATCAGATAGGTTCTAGAGCCATTAGCAGCGCAGTTACTACTCAAGAGTACTCTATGATCAAGGGTGCATTTTCCCTCATATGCGTCTTGACACTGAAGCTATTGCTGGTCTCCCTGTCTGGAGGAAGCTCTAGACTGCTTCCGTGATGCTTGCCTGCTCAATTTTGTAATAGACAAAGAGCATTGGAATGAAGAGCTGCTTCTGCAATTCTATACAACCCTCCACATTCGAGGCTTCAGCAGGGATCCGAAGACATGGGTCCTTGAGTGGATGACATGCAATGTCCATCATAGAGCCAAAGCCTTTCATCTCATTGAGCTTACTGGCCTGCCCACTCCAGGAGATCTGTATGAACCTGGCTGTCAATTGCACAATAAAGCCTTGGAGAGTATATTTCATAAGCGCCAGCCCAACATGAGCCAAATGCTAAGCATGATGAAGCCTCTGCCAAGTGATGCTGAATATCCTAAGGACTTCTTTGTTGAAGACCTAGAGTACCTGCCGCGCACCATCTATCATATCATCAGGCGTACTCTATGGCCCGTCAAAGGACATTCTTCATCAGCTAAGCTTGAAGGCACTATGAAGACTTTGGTCTTCTATATCTTCAATGGCATCAGCTTCAATGCTCAAGATTTCTTCATTAGGCAAATGGCTATGTCTGGATCTGATCTATTTGGTCTGCAATTCTATGCCCCTTGAATTATGCGCCTCATCAAGCTGCACTCAGCTGTCACCTATCAGCCCTCTGCTCGCAACCATCACATCTTCTTGCCTGAGGTTGATATGTCAGCTGAAGCTATCTACCAAGAGCCTGCCAAAGAGACTGTCAGTCTTCACAACGCTGATTACCAGAGCTTCACTCAGCAGATTGAAGGAGTTCCAGCAGTCTCACGCATTTATCCTCTGGCTGGCTGTACTCGTCTACCTCGACACACTGAAACCGAAGCCACTGAGAGCACCATCGCCCAAAGGCCTCAGAAGCGATCTCGAGTTCTAAATAACCGAGAGCTTCTGGTTGCCCTCCATCAGAAACAGGATAAGCATCACCTCTGGCTAAAGCGTCAGATGCAAATCCTCTTGGTGGATGTCAATCGCATTCGCAATCTTGCCACCAAGAATGCCTTTGTTGATCAAGAAACCTGTCGGAGGTCTTGGAAGAGTTTGACCTTGCTGAGTGCTGAAGCGGATCTTCAACACGATGGCTTCACAGAGAGATTCAAGTTTGACCACACTCCTCCAAGGACTGCTGTTATGCGTTCTCCATCTCTTGAAGATTCTGAATACTCCTCCTCCGCTGCAACAATTGACACTAGGGTGATCGATGATCAATATGATGCTACCTCACCTCCTCCTACTTCAGCGCGCATCGATACTGCACCAACTACTTCTGCACCGCCAAACACCAACGTCGACCCTGCATCCTCACCTTCTCCAACTGGGAACGAGTAAAGGCTCTATGTCTTCAAACCCTTTTTGGTCCTTACTGACAGAAGGGGGAGAAGCATATGAGTTGATAGTCTTCAAGCGGGTCCATATGGGCGGGTGCTTTATAATTTGCCTAGTGTTTACAACTCTCGTTTTGCTACATTTGGTTCTTTGAGTTGTAACACTTAAACTGATGGTCGTCTGCTACGTTTTTATGCTACTCTGTAATGCGATGATAAATTCCGCATCTGCTATCTTATATTCCGCACTTAGTCATTATTACAGACGTCAATTTTTCATTATGCATGTCATTATCTTCGACATATCAATCGTGCATGATGAATTGTCTTCATAAGTTGAAGAGGATCTCCACAAGTACAACCTGCCATGTGCATTTGCATTCAAAAGCAAATCAACTATATTCACATCTTCAGGGGGAGCCTTTTGATACTTACGAAGACAATACATTTATCCTTTACAATTTCACATATCTTTATCCCCGTTGAAAACATCAACCAGTTTGTCATCAGTCACCAAAAAGGGGGAGATTGTAAGTGCATCTAGTGCCACCCCTAGTTGGTTTTGGAGTATTGACGACAAAACTGGTTGAGGGACTAATGTGTTTGTGAGAATTGCTGGATAACACAGGTAGTAGTCCCTCATTGATTCGGTTTACCTACCAGAGATGACCCCTAAAAATGTATGAAGACATTGACATCAGTGGTGGTATATAAAAACAATCATATTGAAGACTATGACATGAGAAGACATTGTGTGAAGACTATGGATAGCGAAGACATAGATGTTTCGTTGTTTCCTTTTCTTCTTTGTTGAGTCATAGGAACCACCGTACTGTTAAGTGGGGTCCAAGTGAACTAAGTCAGAGTGACTGAAGTAATGCTCAACCAAATCCTATGTCTTCGAGCGAAGACAATGAGAGAAAATCTTATCCAGAGCCGGATGAGTCAGCTTTACTTGTAGCTCGAGTAAAGTTGCCGTGTGTGTTTGAAATCTAACCGTTGGAACACGTGTCAGTTCCTTAGTGACACAAGGTCACTTCGGACAAATCAGGTCAGGTTGCCCAGTGGCTATAAATAGCCCACCCCCTACACCATAAATTGGTGGCTGCTCAGAGTTATTGCTCGACTTTTGTCGTTTGAGAGCAACCCACCTCCGAAGCATTTGAGAGAGAAATCCTTGCAAGGACAAAGCCAAAACACCCAGAGCCAAAGAGTGTTAGGCATCACTGAAGTCTTTCTGTCTGTGTGACCTTTAGACTTATTACACTTGAGGACTGTGTTTCCTCCAGCTGGTTAGGCGTCGCGTTCTGAGCATCCAAGAGTCATTGTGGATCGCCCGTGAACCAAGTTTGTGAAGGTTTGGAAGTCTACCTTGAAGACTTACCAGAGTGATTGGGCGAGGACTATGTGTCCTTAGCTCAAGGGGAACAAGGTCAAGACGCGGTCTTCTGAGTTAAATCTCAGCCTCCCTAACCAGACGTACAGTTGTCACAGCAACTGGAACTGGTCTAACAAATCACTGTTTTCCCCGAGCTACTGGTTCTATCCTTTCCTTCCCTTTACTTACTGCTCTATGTTGTGAAGTCATTGCATGCTAGCTTTATCTGATTGACTTCACTGAGTATCTACTTGTTGTGATTGGCTTCATTCCTTCTTCCATCATGATCCCTACTGCCTAGCTGCTATTAGTCTTCGTGCTTTCACTTCATTGAATACATGACTATGGCTAGTCTAGTGTAGTCTACTTTCCACTGCATACTAATAGGATTGAGTTTATTTTTTGTCTTCAAAACTACCATGTTTTGAAGCATTTCATAAAAATCGCCTATTCACCCCCCCTCTAGTCAATATACTGCACTTTCAATATGTTTCCGTGTTTAATTATTCTATTTGAGGACAGGAGTATTAAATATGCAGAGGCATTTAGTATGCAGTGTTGAATAATAGTTTTAGTTATTTGCTACACTAGAGGATGATAAGGTTTGCATTGGTTTATAGTAACTTATCTCACGAGTTCTTGTTGAGTTTTGTGTGGATGAAGCTTTTAACATTTAGGGAAACCGTGATATGAGAAGAATTAAGGAGACATAAAAGCTCAAGGTTGGGGATGCCCAAGGCACCCCAAGATAATATGTCAACAAGTCTCAAGCATCTAAGCTTGGGGATGCCCCGATAGGCATCCCACCTTTCTTCATCAACAATCATCGGTTAGTATCGGTTGATCCTCAGTTTTTGCTTCTTCACGTGAGATGTGCTATTCTTGAAATGTCATTTTTTTGCTTGTTGCTTTAATAAAATACTTAGATCTGAAAGTTTTTAAATAAAATAGAGCCCCCAAATAGTTGTCGGAAAATCTAGATAAGCGGCACTCAAATCCCTTCAAAGAAGCTCTTTTCTAGCACCATTGCTCTAGTGCTTCACTTATATATTTTTGCGCACGGTGTGCTTTAGTATTTTTGAAGAAATTCTCTCATGCTTCACTTAAATTATTTTGAGAGAAAGAAATTATGCTCATGATCTTCACTTATATTTGTTTGAGCTTATCAAAAGTAACACATGAAAATTAGTCCCGAATTGATAGATATCCAAGAAGGATATAATAAAAACTTTCATGAAGATCATTGGACAAAATAAACTTGATTCCTTGTAATAGTTTTGAGACATGATGATGTGATATGTGAGTCATCATGATGAGTAATTGTGCTTTACTAAGATATCGGTGTTAAGGTTTGTGATTCCCGAAGCATGCACGTGTAGTCTCTCGTTATGCCGGGAGGTTGGAGCACAATTTATCCTTGATTGTCCTATCTTTGTGTGAAGGTCGGGGGCGCCTGATGGTTAACTCCTACCAACCTCCCCCCTAGGAGCATGCGTAGTATTACTTTGCTTCGAGGGCTAATAAACTTTTGCAATAAGTATGCGGGTTCTTTATGACTAATGTGAGTCCATGGATTATACGCACTCTCACCATTTCATAATTGCTAGCCTCTCTTGTACCACACAATTTTCGCCGGTGCATAAACTTTATTATACCTTCCTCAAAACAGTCACCATACCTACCTATTATGGCATTTCCATAGCCATTCCGAGTTATATTGCCATGCACTTCCATCATATAGTTGACTTGAGCATTCAATTATATTATATAAAGTCATACTATGTTATAGGTATCGAGTTGTAATTTTTATTTCTTTTGAGTTATAAGTAAATAGAAGTGTGATGATCATCATTATCCATTATTAGAGCATCTCCCAATGATGGTAGGATGATGGAGACCATGATTCCCCCACAAGGCGGGATGAGACTCCGGACTAAAAAAAAGAAAAAAAATGAAAAAAAGAAAAAAAGGAAAAAAATGATGAATGAAAGAAAAGGGGCATGCAAATACCACACTTGTGCTTCAAAGTAGCACCATGTTTTTCATATAGAGAGTCTCCTATGTTGTCACTTCCATATACTAGTGGAAATTTCTATAGTAGAGTTTGATGCATACCCACTTAGCTTCATATTGAGCTTTCATACACTTATAGCTCTTAGTGCATGTGTTGCATGACAATCCCTACTCCTCACATTGATATCAATTGATGGATATCTCCATAGTCCATTAGTTTGTCTAGTTGATGTGAGACTTTCTTCACTTCTTTTGTCTACTACCACTGCATTCTATTCCACCTATATTGCTATATCCATGGCTTGCGCTCATGTATTGCGTGAGAGTTGAAAATGCTGAAGCACATTAAAAAGTATGAACCAATTGTTTGGCTGACACCGGGGTAGTACATGATTTATACTTTGAGTTGGGAAGATAGAGCATGACAAGACTATATGATTTTGCAGGGATAACGTTTTTTAGCATTTGATATTCTGAAAGACATGGTTGGTTGTTGATATGTTTGAGTATTTAAATATCATGTCAAAACTAGACTATTGCTTTGAACGATATAAAAGTCCAAATGTCCATGTTATAAACGAAAGAATAAGATATGACATGTTAGGCAGCATTCCACATAAAAAATTCTGTTTTTATCATTTACCTACTCGAGGACGAGCAGGAATTAAACTTGGGGATGCTGATACATCTCCAACGTATCTATAATTTTTTATTGTTCCATGCTATTATATTATCATTCTTGGATGTTTTAAAATCATTTTATAGTCATTTTATATCATTTTTTGGTACTAACCTATTGACATAGTGGCAAGTGCCAGTTGTTGTTTTCTGCATGTTTTTTACATCACAGGAAATCAATATCAAACAGAGTCCAAACACCGCGAAACATTTTGGAGATTTTTTATGGGCCAGAAGAGACCCAATGGGCCAGAGCTGCACCTAGGAGGTGCCCCGAGGGGGGCACAACCCACCAGGGCGCGCCAGGCCCCACTGGCACGCCCAGGTGGGTTGTGACCACCTCGGTGGCCTCCCGCACCGCCTCTTTACCCTACAAATTCACAAATATTAGAAAACCCTTCGGGGTAGACCTAGATCTGAAGTTCCGCCACTGCAAGGCTTTGTAGTCCACGAGATCCAATCTAGAGCCCTTTCCGGCACTCCATCGGAGGGGGAAATCATCACTAGTGGCCATCTTCATCATCCCGGCGGCCACCATGATGAGGAGGGAGTAGTCCACTCTCACGGCTGAGGGTATGTACCAGTAGGTATGTGTTGTATATCTCTCTCTCTCTCTCTCTCTCTCTCTCTCTCTCTCGTGTTCTTGATGGCACGATCTTGATGTATCGGGGGCTTTGTAAATATAGTTGGATCATATGGTGTTTTCCCCTCTCTATCTTGTGATGAATTGAGTTTTCCCTTTGAGATTTCTTTGGATTGAATACTTTTATGGATTCGAGAACACTTGATATATGTCTTGCAATTGAACACTTGTGGTGGCAATGGGGTATCATATTGATTCACTTCATATATGTTTTGGCACTCAACTCGCGGATTCTAGTAGTGACATTGGGCTAATCTATGCATAGGGGTTGATGCACGTACTTGTCTTTGTTTCTCCGGTACAAATCATGGGGCACTCTTTGAGTATTATGAATCTGAATTTGTCTTGGGGTTATGATTAGTACGGACTCGTGTAGATGAATCGAAAAGGATAACTTCATGTTGTTTTAGGATAAACTCTTGATAGATTGAACAGAAAGGATAACTTTGAGGTGGTTTCATTGAGGCCTGGGTGTCCTGGCGCGCCCAAGTGGGTTGTGCCCACCTGGTGTCCCCCTTCTGGTGTTTATTGGCTCTAATATTTACTAAATAATCCAAAAAAAATCTCCGTGAAGTTTCAGCTTGTTCGGAGTTGTGCAGAATATGTGGCCTGACGTAGCTTTTCCAGGTCCAGATTTCCAACTGCTGGATTTCTCCCTCTTGTTGCGTTCCTTGCAAATTATGAAAGAAAAGGCATTAGAATTACTCCAAAAACATTATTATGGATAAAAACATTATAAATAACACTAAGAAAACATGATGCAAAATGGACGTTGATACGTCTCCAACGTATCTATAATTTTTATTGTTCCATGCTATTATATTATCTGTTTTGGATGTTTAATGGGCTTTATTATACACTTTTATATTATTTTTGGGACTAACCTATTAACCCAAGGCCCAGTGAAAATTGTTGTTTTTTTTGCCTATTTCAGTGTTTCGCAAAAAAGGAATATCAAATGGAGTCCAAATGGAATGAAACCTTCGGGAGGATCATTTATGGAACAAACGCACCCTAGAAGACTTGGAGTACACGCCAGGGAAGCCACGAGGTGGCCATGAGGCAGGGGGCGCGCCCCCACCCTCGTGGGCCCCTCGTAGCTCCACCGACATACTTCTTCATCCTATATATACTCATATACCCTGAAAACATCTGATAGCACCACGAAACCCTATTTCCACCACCGCAACCTTATATACCCGTGAGATCCCATCTTGGGGCCTGTTCCGGAGCTCCATCGAATGGGGAATCGATCACGGAGGGCTCCTACATCAACACCATAGCCTCTCCGATGAGTTGTGAGTATTTTTCCACAGACCTTCGGGTCCATAGTTTTTAGCTATATGGCTTCTTCTCTCTCTTTGGATCTCAATACAAAGTTCTCCTCAATCTTCTTGGAGATCTATACGATGTAATTCTTTTGGCGGTGTGTTTGTCGAGATCCGATGAATTGTGGGTTTCTGATCAAGATTATCTATGAAAAATATTTGATTCTTCTCTGAATTCTTATATGCATGATTAAAATATCTTTGCAAGTCTCTTAGAATTATCAGTTTGGTTTAGCCTACTAGATTTATCTTTCTTGCAATGGGAGAAGTGCTTGGCTTTGGGTTCAATATTGCGGTGTCCTTTCCCAGTGACAGCAGTGGCAGCAAGGCACGTATTTTATTGTTGCCATCGAGTTTATCCCTCTACATCATGTCATCTTGCTTAAGGCGTTACTATGTTCTTATGAACTTAATACTCTAGATGCATGTTGGATAGCAGTTGATGTGTGGAGTAATAGTAGTAGATACATAATCGTTTCGGTCTACTTGTCAAAGACGTGATGCCTATATATATGATCATGCCTAGATATTCTCATAACTATGCGCTCTTCTATCAATTTCTCAACAATAATTTGTTCACCCACCGTAGAATCAGCTATCTTGACATAAGCCACTAGTGAAACCTATGGCCCCGGGGTCTATCCTCTATCATATTAATCTTCTATCAACTATTCACTACGGGAATCAGGTAATTGGCCGTCTGTGGATTACGGACGGCAAAGACGTAAAAACAGACGGCAAAGATTTTGCCGTCAGCAGATGACAGCAAAGTCAGACGGAAAATTCAAAGTCGGCAAAGAGTTCTTTGCCGTCAGCATTTAGTCGGGCAGACGGCAAAACTCCATCTTTGCTGTCAACCGGAATAATAGCATATGGCAAAGAAAAACAGCTTTGCCATCTGCCATAATCTGTATTTGCCGCCTGCCTCATACACCCAAGACGGCAAAGACAATTATTTCTTTTAAGAAAATATGAACCACCAGTCGAGGTGAGGTCGTAGATGCTCTCGATGGCGTAGACAAAAAAATTTGACAGCGATTTCACCATCAACAGTTCAAGAATGGATGACGACGCAATGGATTTAACAAGACACGAATACTCTATTTGCACAGCATATCCATCATCACAATATTGACATAGAAATACACTTTTTACAATATGAAGTTGTCCATTTACATGATGAACAAATGAACGAATCTGCACACAATAAAACTACAATATTTCACACGAGAAACCAGACGAACTGGCCCTTGCTCAGGCGGCGGCGAGCTCAACAAGAACATTGAGATCGACGCTGCGGATGGTCGTCTTGGAGGAGGATGCCACAGCGGGGAGGAGGAGGATCCCGCGCCGCCCCCCTGCTCAGGCGGTGGTGGTCTTGGAGGAGGATGCCACGGCGGGGAGGAGGAGGATCCCGCGACGTCCCCCCTGCTTATGCGGCGGTGGTCTTGGAGGAGGATGCCACGGCGGGGAGGAGGAGGATCCCGCGACGCTCCCCTGCTCAGGCGGCGGCGAGCTCTTGCGGCGCGTCCAGATCGAAGGGCTGCGGTTGTTGAGGAGAGCAGCTCGGGATCGAGAGGAGGAGCGGAGTTGCTGACAGGGAAGAGGAGGACCCCACGACGCTGTGGAGGAGGAGGAGGATGCCGTGGTGGCCTCCTTCTTAGGAGGCGTCGAGATATTGCGGGGCGGCCGGATCGAAGGCTGGCGGTGGTGGACGAGCAGGGGCTCGTTATCGGGAGGAAGCGCGGGGGTCACGGGCAGGGAGGAGAAGGTGGATCCCGCGGCGAGGAGGAGGATCCCGTGGTGCTCTCCTTCTCAGGCGGGGGCGAGGCGGGGTCAACTGGTGCGGCGGTGAGGTAGATCGAGAGAAAGGTGGAGGGAGCCAGAGGAGGCGGCTGGGTTGGGAGAGAGAGATCGATGGGGATAAGGGAGAGATGGGTCGGGTTGGGAGAGAGAGCTCGGTGGGGATAAGGGAGAGATGGGTCGGGTTGGGACAGGGAGTGGTGGGGTTGGCATGGGACAGGGCAGATCGTGGTGTGCGTGTGGATGGAGCAGATGATGCCATGTCATCGATCCGTGGGTTTGATCCACGTGATGTGTTTTCTTGTTTGTCATCATCAATTTTTTTTACAGACGGCAAAGACATACTTTGCCGTCTTCATTTTTTTATAGACGACAAAGTCATCTCTTTGCCGTCTGTAAAAAAAGCAGACGGCAAAGTATGTCTAGGCCGTCTGTAAAAGAAAAAGCAGACGACAAAGTATGTCTTTTCCGTCAGTCATTCTTTGCCGTCATCCGTTGGCGGCTAAAGTGGTATTTTCCGTCTACCCCGACGAAATGCTGACGGCAAAGAGCAGTACTGACAGGAAATCTCATGTTTCATGTAGTGATTTATCTTTGCTATTCTTTTGTTTTGCTATCTTTAATTTTCAATCTATACAAAAATACCAAACATATTTATCCTATTATCTCTATCAGATCTCACTTTGGTAAGTGGCCGAGAAGGGATTGACAACCCCTTTATCGCGTTAGTTGCAAGGTTCTTATTTGTTTGTGCAGGTACGAGGAACTTGCGTGTAGTCTCCTACTAGATTGATACCTTGGTTCTCAAAAACTAAGGGATATACATACGCTACTTTGTTGCATCACCCTTTCCTCTTCAAGGGAAAACCAACGCATGCTCAAGAGGTCGTATTCGTATCAGCCAACATATGAACTGTGTGCGATATGTGCCCCATCGCACACGAGTTTTCTACGAAACCTGTCTGCCATGCAATACTCCATTGCACACGTTTCCCAACAATTACCGTGTGCGATAATGTTCTATGACAAACCGTCCAGGAGCCCCTTCGCACACATACAAGTGCTGCAGACCATTTGTGATTTGGTGTGTATCACCGACGGTTGCGGCAAGAGTGATGTGTGCTTTTTGTTTGGGATCCCACATGTTTTCTAAAAAAATTACGACCGGAATTGTATTTTACATTGGGCACGGCTTACTCCGAGCTCTCGTGTGCGATAATGTGATATCACAAACGGTTCCGGAGACCCTACGCACACGTAGTAGTGCTGCAAATCGTTTGCAGTCTGCTGTGTATCACTGATGATTTCGCTATGATTGACGTATGCTTTCCGATGTGGACCACACACACTCATTTAGTTGAACCATGTACGGAGTAACTGCCACGTTAAAACAAAAATATATCCCATTTTGAATCGGCATGCAAAAAGTAAATTTGCTACAATATTCAATTGAAAAAATAGTGTCCATAGGAAGAGCATTCATCATAATTCGCAACAACTGCAATTGAACATATGGTAGCTAAATTCCAATGATTTGCCCACACATATATGCATTACAAATTTAATCATAGTGTACGAAATACGAAGACCTCATCAGATGGAAAACAATGGATCCATGGGTATATGTTTAGCAGCTAACTCTTACTCAATGTTTCAGGAGAACGCATGCTAAAATCTTCATTCACGCCAGTGATATTGAGGTAGTGATTCAGGAAGAAGTCGTTGATAAATATTTAAACCATTAGAAATTCACCTGCGGGGAGCGGTTCAGGAGTCCTCTCGATTCTAAGATGAGCTGCAATATTTTTAAGATCAGAATGTGCCATATGAGTGGAGTGAAGGAAATATGCCCTAGAGGCAATAATAAAGTTGTTATTTATATTTCCTTACATATCATGATAAATGTCTTTTATTCATGCTATAATTGTATTAACCGAAAACTTAGTACATGTGTGAATACATAGACGAAACTGACTGTCCCTAGTATGCCTCTACTAGACTAGCTCTTTAATCAAAGATGGTTATGTTTCCTAACCATAGACTTGAGTTGTCATTTGATCAACGGGATCACATCATTAGGAGAATGATGTGATGGACAATACCCATCCGTTAGCTTAACAACTTGATCATTTAGTTCTACTACTATTGCTTTCTTCATGACTTATACATGTTCCTATGACTATGATATTATGCAACTCCCGAATACCGGAGGAACACCTTGTGTGCTATCAAATGTCACAACGTAACTGAGTGATTATAAAGATGCTCTACATGTGTCTCCGAAGGTGTTTGTGGTGTTGGCATAGATCGAGAATATGATTTGTCACTCCGAGTGTCGGAGAGGTATCTCTAGGCCCTCTCAGTAATACACATCATAATAAGCCTTGCAAACAAATGACTAATGAGTTAGTCACGAGATGATGTATTACGACACGAGTAAAGAAACTTTCCGGTGACGAGATTGAACTAGGTATGATGATACCAACGATCGAATCTCGGGCAAGTAACATACCGATGACAAAGGGGACAACGTATGTTGTTATGCGGTTTGACCGATAAAGATCTTCTTAGAATATGTAGGAACCAATATGAGAATCCACGTTCCGCTATTGGTTATTGACCGGAGATGAGTCTCGGTCATGTCTACATAGTTCTTGAACCCATAGGATCCGCACGCTTAACGTTCGATGACGATCGGTATTATGAGTTTATGTATTTTGATGTACCAAAGGTAGTTCGGAGTCCCGGATGTGATCACGTACATGACGAGGAGTCTCGAAATGGAAGAGACATGGATATTGGTATATTGGAAGGTTATATTCTAACACCAAAAGGGTACCGGGGGTCATAGGATAAATATCGGAGTACCGGAGGTTACCGGAACCCCGCGGGGGCTTAATGGGCCTACATGGGCCTTAGTGGAAATAGAAGGCAGCAAGGGGAGTGTGGGGTGCGCGCCCCAAGGCCCAAACCGAATTGGTTTAGGGCAAGGGGGTCGGCCCCCTCTTTCCTTCTCCTCCTCTCCCTTCCTTCCCCCTCTCCTACTCCTACTAGAAAAAGGAGGAGTCCTACTCCTAGTGGGAGTAGGACTCCCCCTCTTGGCGCACCCCCTCCTTGACAGCACCCTCCTCCCTCCCTCCTTTATATACATGGGGAGGGGGCACCCCATAGACACACAAATTGATTTGCAAGCCATGTGTGGTGCCTCGCTCCACAGTTACACACCTCGGTCATATCATGGCAATGCTTAGGCGAAGCCCTGCGCCGTTAACTTCATCATCACCGTCACCATGCCGTCGTGCTAACGAAACTCTCCCGCGACGCTCAACTGGATCAAGAGTTCATGGGACGTCATCGAGTTGAACGTTTGTTGAATGCGGAGGTGTCGTACGTTCGGTGTTTGGATCGGGTGGATTGCGAAGACGTTCGATTACAACAACAACGTCACTAGACGCTTCCGCTTTCGGTCTACGAGGGTCCCTGGACACACTCTCCCCGCTCGTTGCTATGCTTCTCCTAGATAGATCTTGCATGATCGTAGGAAATTTTTGAAATACTATGTTCCCCAACAGTGGCATCATGAGCCAGGTCTATGCGTAGACGATATGCACGAGTAGAACACAATAAGTTGTGGGCGATAATAATCATACTACTTACCAGCATGTCATACTTTGATTTGACGATACTGTGAGATGAAGCGGCCACTGCGACATTACGCGTACGCTTATGCGAGATTGGTTTCACTGTTGCGAGCACTCGTTGCTTAAAGGTGACCGGCGGGTGTTTGTCTCTCTCACTTTAGTTGAATCAAGTGTGGCTACGCCCGGTCCTTGTGAAGGTTAAAAGAACACACTTGACGAAAAATTGTTGTGGTTTTTGTATGCGTACATAAGAACGGTTCTTGCTAAGCCCGTAGCAGCCATGTAAAACTTGCAACAAGAAAGTAGAGGACGTCTAACTTGTTTTTGCAAGGCATGTTGTTATGTGATATGGTCAAACGTGATGAGTTATACGTTATTGTATGAGATGATCATGTTTTGTAAATTATCCGCAACCGACAGGAGCCTTATGGTTGTCTCTTTATTGTATGAATTGCGAGGGCCATGTAATTGCTTTACTTTATCACTATGAGTTAGTGATAGTTGTAGTAGCAATAGTTGGCGAGACGACCATGACGCTACAATGAAGATCATGGTGTCAAGCCGGTGACGATGGAGATCATGACGATGCTTTGCAGACGGAGATCAAAAGCCCAAGATGATGATGGCCATATCATGTCACATATTTTGATTACATGTGATGTTTATCTTATTATGATTCTTATTTTGCTTAGTACGGCGGTAGCATTATAAGATGATCCCTTACAAAATTTCCAGGTACAAGTGTTCTCCCTGAGTATGCACCATTGCGAAAGTTCGTCGTGCCGAGACACCACGTGATGATCGGGTGTGATAAGCTCTAAGTTCAAGTACAACGGGTGTAAAACATTTTTGCACATGCAGAATACTCGAGTTAAACTGGACGAGCCTAGCATGTACAAACATGGCCTCGGAACACTGGAGACCGAAAGGTTGAGCGTGAATCATGTAGTAGATATGATCAACATAAGATGTTAACCATTGAAAACTACTCCATCTCACGTGATGATCGGACATGGTTGAGTTAATTTGAATCACGTGATCATTTAGATGACTAAGAGGGATGTCTATCTAAGTGGGATTTCTTTACTAATATGATTAATTGATTTTTAATTTATCATGAACTTAGTCATGATAGTTTTTGCATATATATGTTGTCGTAGATCACGGGCCCGTGCTACCATTCCCTTGAATTTTAATGCATTCCTAGAGAAAGCTAAGTTGAAAGATGATGATAGCAACTACACGGACCGGGTCCGTAACTTCAGGATTTTCCTCATTGCTGCACTGAAGAATTATGTCCTGGAAGCACCGCTAGGTGACAGGCCTGTTGCAAGAGCAACTTCGGACGTTATGGACGTCTGGCAAGCTCGTTCTGATGACTACTCGATAGTTCAATGTGCCATGATTCATGGATTAGAATCGGGACTTCAAAGACGTTTTGAACGTCATGGAGCATATGAGATGTTCCAAGAGTTGAGGTTAATATTTCAAGCAAATGCCTGAATTGAGAGATATGAAGTCTCCAATAAGTTCTACAGCTGCAAGATGGAGGAGAATATTTCTATCAGTGAACACTTGCTCAGAATGTCTAGGTACTACAATCACATGAGTCAACTTGGTTGCAAAGTTGACGAAGATAATATTATTGATAGAGTTATTCAATCAATGCCACCAGGCTATAAAGGCTTCGTGATGAACTATAATATGCAAGAGATGCGGAAGACTATTCCCGAGCTCTTCGCTATGCTCAAAGCCGCGGAGTTATAAATCAAAAAGTAGCATCAAGTGTTGATGGTTAACAAGACCACTAGTTTCAAGAAAAAGGGGAAGGGAAAGAAGGGGAACTTCAAGAAGAATAGCAAGACAATTGCTACTCTCGCGAAGAAACCCAAGTCTGGAGCCAAGCCTAAAACTGAGTGCTTCTACTGCAAAGGGACTGGACACTGGAAGCAGAACTGCCCCAAGTATTTGGCGGATAAGAAGGATGGCAAAGTGAACAAAGGTATATTTGATATACATGTTATTGATGTGTACCTTACTAATGCTCGTAGTAGCACCTGGGTATTTGATACTAGTTCGGTTGCTAATATTTGTAACTCAAAACAGGGGCTACGGATTAAACGGAGATTAGCTAAGGACGAGGTGACAATGCGCGTGGGAAATGGTTCCAAAGTCGATGTGATCACCGTCGGCACGCTACCTCTACATCTACCTTCGGGATTAGTTTTTGACATAACTAATTGTTATTTGGTGCCAGCGTTAAGCATGAACATTATATCTGGATCTTGTTTGTTGCCAGACAGTTATTCATTTAAATCATAGAATAATAGTTGTTCTATTTATATGAGTAATATCTTTTATGGGCATGCACCCTTGAAGAGTGGTCTATTCTTGTTGGATATCGATCGTAGTGATACACATATTCATAATATTGAAGCCAAAATATGCAATGTTGATAATGATAGTGCAACTTATTTGTGGCACTGCCGCTTAAGTCATATTGGTGTAAAGCGCATGAAGAAACTCTATGCTAATGGGCTTTTGGAATCACTTGATTATGAATCACTTGGTGCTTGCGAACCATGCCTCATGGGCATGATGACTAAACCTCCGTTCTCCGGAACAATGGAGCAAGCAACATATTTGTTGGAAATCATACATGCTGATGTATGTGGACCGATGAGTGTTGAGGCTCGCGACGGGTATCGTTATTTTCTGACCTTCACTGATGATTTGAGCAGATATGAGTATATCTACTTGATGAAGCACAAGTCTGAAACATTTGAAAAGTTCAAAGAATTTCAGAGTGAAGTAGAGAATCATCGTAACAAAAAAAATAAAGTTTCTACGATCTGATCGGGGAGGCGAATATTTGAGTTACGAGTTTGGTCTTCATTTGAAACAATGTGGAATAGTTAGACAGCTCACGCCACTCGGAACACCACAGCGTAATGGTGTGTCCGAACGTCGTAACCGTACTTTATTAGATATGGTGTGATATATGATGTCTCTTACTAATTTACCACTATCGTTTTGGGGTTATGCTTTAGAGACGGCTGCATTCACGTTAAATAGGGCACCGTCTAAATCCGTTGAGACAACGCCTTATGAACTGTGGTTTGTCAAGAAACCCAAGTTGTCATTTCTTAAAGTTTGGGGCTGCGATGCTTATGTGAAAAAGCTTCAACCTGATAAGCTCGCACCCAAGTCGGAGAAATGTGTCTTCATAGGATACCGAAAGGAAACTGTTGGGTACACCTTCTATCACACATCTGAAGGCAAGATATTCGTTGCTAAGAATGGATCCTTTCTAGAGAAGGAGTTTCTCTCAAAAGAAGTGAGTGGGAGGAAAGTGGAACTTGATGAGGTAATTGTACCTTCTCCCGAATTGGAAAGCAGTACATCACATAAACTAGTTCCAGTGATTCCTACACCAATCAGCGAGGAAGCTAATGATGATGATCATGAAACTTCAGATCAAGTTAATACTGAACCTCGTAGGTCAACCAGAGTGCGTTCCATGTCAAAATGGAAATTTTCCCCGTGGGGGCGGGTATCCGCGGGGATTTACCCGCTAAGAAGCGGTGATGGGGATCAAAATCCCCCCATGGATATAACGGGGCGGGTACCCGAGAAGCTAGCGGGGCGGGGATGGGGGGCAAACCGGCTCCATGGAGGCTCCATGGATACCCGGGACCCCACCTATCATTCAAACACCCAACTGAATATATAAAGAAGAAACCCTAAACTGCTCACCTCTCCACTCCTTTCCTCCCCATTCCCCCGTCTCGCAGCCGCAGCCGCCTCCGCTCCTCCTCTCCCCATTCCCTCGATCTGTCCGCTTCATCTCCCCATCACGATATCCACCACCATCGGCGGCGGGCGGCACCGGCCGGCGCCTCATCCGGCTGCCCTTCCCTTAATACCATCGCCCTCTCCTGCTCCTGGCCTCCCCGCAATGTCGCCTTGTCCTCCTTCGCATCAAGGCACCGTCCGGCACCTCATCTGGTCTGGTCGACGTCTCCTTTTACTCGCCTCCTTGCGACCCCGTCTCCTCGACTCCTCCTTCACCTCAAGGACGGGCAAGGCGGCTGCAAGTGCAGGATTGTGGCAATGGCGAGTGATGGTGGGACAAGAAGATAAATGCGGCGGTGGCAGTGGCGACAACGACGACCAGTGACTCGCCTTCTCTTCCTCATCTCAGGTGATTGACAATGCTCCTCTCCCTCATCCCAGGTGACCGGTGGCTTCTGCATCGACCCAAGAGGCCGAGGCCATCAGGGCAAGTAGCTGACCAGCGTCAAGCGGCATCTGCATCGACTCGAGACCTTGCTGTTGTTGAATGTGTAGGATCTTATAGCTCTCACTTCGGTTGTTGAATGTGTATGCATCTATTGAATTATTTTGGTTTGTTATGCCAATGTATTGTTGTTTTGTTGCTATAATGGATGATTGAATCTGTCAAAAAATATTGTGGTTTGTGCAATTATGCTCCTCTTTTATTGTTGTTTTGCTGCTGTTGGTCTCCATCGGGATCCCCATGGGGATCGGGTACCCGTTGTTAGCGGGGATGGGGACTGTTTCCCCCCTCCACCCCGACCAAGGTTGAAGCGGCTAGCGGGGATGGGTATTAGCGGGGATCTGGGCGGGGATGGTGGCGTGCCCCCTTGTCATGAAAGTAACACGGCAGATGTCCGGTTTAACGGACTTGATGATGGAACCATCGCACGGGTTAGCTTGAAGGGGTTAAAAGCACACATAGGACACAAAGGATTTATACTAGTTTGGCCCCTTCGATGAAGGTAAAAGCCTACGTCTAGTTTGGTTTGGTATTGCTTGGGCGTCGATGAACAGGGAGCGGAATCGCTTGCCTGTGTTTCGACGGGTTGTCTCTTGCTTGTCCCTGAACCGTCGCCGGGTCGTCCCTTTATATAGAGGCGACGCCCGGTCCGGTTTACAGAGACCCGAGGCCGGCTCATACTTGTGTCCGCATCGGTCTGTGCTCTTTCTTTCTTATTTCTCAAGTTACATGATCAGGAAGTTTCCAAACCATAACGTTACAAACAGACCCTAAACCTTCATGGGTCGTAACTCCTACTGGGTATTACAATTATACAAATGAACTACCATAATCCGGTTTACACTAGCAGGTTTATACCTGCTAGTAATATCCCTGACATTAGGCCCCAGAATGATTTGAACATGTTCACATCAATCTTTTCAGTCTTGCATGATCTTCTTCTCTTGTGTCTTCTCATTTTTGTAAACCGGCCATGACGTCATCCTTGGAAATCACTTAATTTGATCATGACATCACTTCCGCATTTAATGCACTCAGCTGTCTATCACCTTTGTTTAAAGGCCATCCCGAGAATCGAGGCGACAAGGAATCTTTATCTAATCTTCTGCCTCCTCAAATCGTGCGCCTACCGTTTCGACCCTGCTCCTTTATAAATACTGCTGCCTCTATCCTTTATCTCCTTCCGTTCGTTCTTCTTCCCCCGTCGCCCGAACTCGAGTCTCCGCCGTCGTCCGTCGAGCTCGCCTCCGCCGGCCGCTGCATCAACCTGAGTGTGACCAGAGAAACTCCGCCACTGCTTCTTGCCGTTCCAGGTACTTCGTCTTCTTCGCTGTAGATCTATAGCTCTTAGGGTTCTTCTTGCGCCTTCGCCATTAAACCTCAAAGAAAGCTTCATCTGTTCGTCCTAGGCACCAAGTTTGCAGTAATTTCAGCCTTTAGATCTTGCCCTTAAACTTGCCTCTGTTCCGCTGCCGTATACTTTAGATTTCGGCCTTTAGATTCGTCCTTTAACTTTGTCTCCTCTGTATAAAATTCTTGTAGTTCTTCCTGTAATAGTCTTGTATTTATTTTTCTTTTTCCTGTGTGCTCAGATCTGTTTTACTTTAACCGTCTGTAAAAACTTGTTTTCTTCACCCTTGTAGATCTGTAGAATATTCTCCGGTTTAACCAGTCAAATATCGCTTCTGTAATGTATTGACCATGAACACGACAGTTTAGCTCCTCTCTCTTGTTATTTCTGAACCGGAAGTAATGCGTTCTCTGCTTACTTCCGGGTTTGCTATGCCATTAGTCCCTTGTCCAAACCGTCAGCCTGACTTCGCAGAAGCGATCCGGTATATATCTGTCCATGAATAATCTGGATTTTATTCTTCTTCTTTTCAGCACTTTCATTCTGTTGCTATGGCTGCCAAACAGTTCGTTTCTTGCAACTGGGTTCCTTCCGTTATTACGGAAGAAGATTTAGCTAATACGACTGCAGTTGGTACTCTGGGCCCTCAATCAGTCCTGAAGTGGCGGGCCCCAGGAAATGAATGTCCTCCTGCTCCCAGAGAAGGGGAGGTTATTGTCTTCTTCGATCACATGGATCGAGGGTTTTCTCCTCCCGGTTCAAAATTCTTCCGGGACGTGCTTGCCGCTTTTCAGCTTCACCCTCACGACATTGGTCCAAACTCGGTTTCGAACATCTCCAATTTTCAAGTTTTCTCAAAGGTGTATCTGCAAGAGGAATCATCAGTCGATTTGTTCCGGGATTTTTTTCATTTAAACCGGCGAACTGAATTTACTGGCGGTCCTCATCAAGAATTGGGCGGGGTCAGTATCCAAAAGAGAAAAGATGTGGTCTTTCCTCAGGCCGCTCTTCACACACACCCGAAGGAATGGAATAAATCTTGGTTCTATTGCTTTGACACTTCTACTGAAGGAGAAAACCCACTGCCGGGTTATCGCGAGCATCGTCTTCCTGATGATCACACTTTGCCGCAACGCCTCAGCTCCACAAAGCGGCCCCGGTTTGCTTCTCAACTCATGAAGCTCAAGGCCTTTATGGCCAACGGATTATCCGGGATTGATTTCATTCGTTGCTGGCTTTCTTGGAGCATCCTCCCTCTGAGCATACGTCCCAGTCTGATGTGTCAATATTTTGGTAAACCGGATGATCCTCAACGGTTTTCCAAGGAAAAACTTTCTGAATCGGAAGTTATTGAATCGGCTAAGAAGATGCTCAATGTCTCCTTAGACGAATGCAGCCGAACCGGATTGGCTCCATACTACAAGAAGAACAAGCTGCCTGCCGTAAGCCTAAATTCTTCCGTACGTTAGTATTCCGTTCCTTTAAATCGTTCTTTCATTTATCTTTCACCTTTTAAATAGGCTGATGATCCTTTTTGGAAGAGGAAACCTCAGGAGAAGGCCGGAAAACAGCCACGCCGGAAGGCTTACGCTATCAAGAAGAAAAAGGCGGCTACTGGCTCCGGTTTTCATGCTGAAGATGATGATCCGGACTCTGAGGTATGAGTTAATCCGGCTATGACTTGTTCACTTTTTATCCATATTTTTGTTTAATGGTAACTTTCCACAGGAGTTGGCTGAAGGAGATAAACCGGTAGAAATTGAGGTAACTATTCTTTCTTCAGATTCAGAACCACCTCCACAAAAAATTCATCGGACAGTCCGGAAATATCAGTTTTCTCACCCTTATGCTCAATTGGACCCCAATTTTCTTTTGAAGAAACAACAACATGAAGCCCTTCGCCGGACTACCCGCCATAGCGGCCTTGCAATTGAATCATCCGGCATATCTCTTACTCCGGCTCGGAGGCGCCGCTCTGAGGTTATTCTCTCTCCAACTCCACTTCATCCCAAGGCCGAGCTTATACGCAAACCACTTAAACCGTCCGACCCTAATTATCAGGAGACTCCCTTATCCTCCTCTGGGGAATCTACTTCCACACAAGTTCCAGCTCTGAAGACCGTCCCAGGGTGAGTTTTTCATCCAATCAGGTTGTAATTACTTTGCTTCTGTAGCTCTGATTTTTCTTTCTAATTCCCTTCAGCAAACCTAAGCCTAGCAAAAAGGCAAAGGCCAGCAAGCCAACTACTGAAGCTGCCATTGATGATCCAGCGGTTGATCCGGACACAACTATCCCTCCGGAAGGCGAGCCCACAATTCCACTTGAAGATCCTGCACCTGAGAATCCCAACATTAATAACGTCCATGAACCGGCAAGTCTTGCCCGGGCCGATCCTCCTCGGACTAGTCCGGCTCCTGCTAGCCCGGTCCACACTACGACCCCACCACCAACAACCGCTTCTCCGGAAGTTCAAGTAACCGGTACAGCTTACACCGCTCCTGCTGAGCCCATTGTCTTAGCCAAACATACGGCTAAAGCAGAGAAGTTGCATCAAGAAAAGGGTAAATGGAGTACAGAACTGTCTAGCTTCGCTGACATGAGTGCCCAGGAGCTCTATTCCGGGTATTTGAATCGGCTTCATACTAGCCGAGATTATGAAGCAGGTTTGGTTAACATGATGAAGGACAAGTATGAGGTAATCCTTTGCTTTTGATTTTTGCTTTTGACATGCTTCTGTCTATATCATAGTAGCCCCCAAGTTCCGGTTTAGCTATGTTTATAAGGTGAACCGGTACTTCCTGGTTAAGCAAATGATCTCACATTAGCCACCAAGTGCCAGGGTCATAACTCGGTTTATGTGCCTCGGACTTGTCTGAATTTTTTCCTTTTGATACTTCAACTATCCATTAGCCCCCAAGTGTCAAGTAGACAACTTGTTTGTGTGCTTGAGACTTGTCTTTGAATTGCTACTGTTTGACGCTGAAACTGCCCATTAGCCCCCAAGTGTCAAGTAGACCACTTGTTTGTGTGCTTGAGACTTGTCTGACTTTTTCTTATATTCCACGTGATTTTCCTTGCAGGCTGATTTGAACCGGAGGGCTGAAGAAATTACTGAACTCCGGAACAGACTTGCTGAAACGGAATCTGCTGCTTCTAAGGCCAAGAATGATTTGGCGCTGAGCTTAAAGACTGCTGAACAACTGAAGAAATTCTTTGAAGAGGAGCGGACCGCCTTTGAAGTTCAGAAGAAGGATTTGGAAAAAGGGCAAAGGACGCTGAGGAAGCCCTTAATCCGGTGACTGAAGAGTTAACCGGTTTAAAGCGGCAAATAGAACTGATGACTTCAGCTGTCTTCGGTAAGTACTTATTCTGTATTCCTGCTTTCATCCTTGCAATCTGTAATCCGTTCAGGTTTAACTGTGATAATCGTATACAGGGCGCCGTGTCACCCATCTTGGGGATGATTTACGGAAAAAACTCAAAGCGTGTTATACTTTGGTCGAGCAGCTGTATTCCGGTGCTCAAAGGATCATAAGCGCAACATCTTTCAATAAACCGGCTCCCACTACTATCCAAGGTACATTAGAAAAAATGTCTGTCTTGCCAGTGTGCTTGGAAGAAGTTAAGAAGTCTGCTGCTCGAGCCGGTTCTCTCATGGCACTAACTAGAGCCAAAGCGTAGGTTCCGGACTTCGATCCGGAAGAAGCCTTGAATGGGTATCCCAACACTAAAGAAGACGGATCAGGTTTTACTGCCAAAGATCTCCACACCTAGACGAAGGAGATACGTCCTCTCGCTAGAAAGCTTGCTGCCGGATCAGACTTGTCCAGGTATCATCCGGGGTATGATTTACAGAACGAGCGGGTGGATCGGCCGGTTTATGATACCGTCAATCTTATCCCACCAGTGCGCCCTCATACTTTCGCCCCAGATATTCATCCGTCTAAACTCATCAATGAAGAGATGTACTTTCGTGCTTTAACGAAAATCGATTGGTGCGTCCCTGACTTCCAGCCGCTTCAAGAAGAAGAAGAGACTCCGGAACAAGTTGATCCCCAGACGTCGCGGCAGGGGGAAGCGTAGGTCATAGTATATCTTTGTAGTTGCAATCTCATTTTGCTGGACAATCTTTAATCCATTCAGGCTTGCTATGCCTTGTAATAGGATAGTATAAAACATTATTCGTCTTGATCCGGATATTCCAACTTCTTGTTCTGACGTTGCCAATTGAAATCTGATCTGATATGGTTTATTCTGCATATTATATGTTCCTGCATACATAACACTGCAAATATGTCCTAGCGGTTTACCGCTGGACAAATTAAATTGCTCTCACAATATATCAAACAAGTGTATGTTTGTATCAGAAATAACTTTATACCTGAGATCAAGTATACTTGATACTCTTAATCCAGCGAAATTTGCCATTTTTTAAGGGAGTGTTTTGATAGACCCAATAATAATCCCGGGTCTTATAGAAGCTACCGGTTTAGATCATGCTTGGCTTTTTACTTTGTTTCTGCCTGATGATTCTGCTGAAGCTCTTGGCTTTCTGACTTGGCTTCTGCCTAATGATTGTTCCGATTTATGATGAACACCGGTTTAACTCTTGCTGGTGTTTATGACCCCGCCTTTGAACTTATGCTGGTGTTCATGACCCAGACTTTTTGAACTTATGCTGGTGTTCATGACCCAGACTTTTGAACTTATGCAGGTGTTCATGCCCCAGACTTTTGAACTTATGCTGGTGTTCATGACCCAGACTTTTGAAGATACATGGTCAACTCTGGAGTTGTTCCACTCCGGATCAAAGAACCATAAAACATAAATACCAGAAATGCAAATTTGCAAATAAAACCATGTGGTCGAGGCTTTTTATGAGCTGCCAGGCTCAAAGCAAGGTTCAGCCAATCACTGGATGCGGGTACCATCCAGAGGGCCTTATGGATGCGGGTACCATCCATAGGAACCAGATATAACCAACAGGGGTTAAGCTAGGATTCGGGTACAATCCTGCCCCCTGCTGGCCATATAAAACTTTAGCCAATCACTGGATGCGGGTACCATCCAGAGGGCTTTTATGGTTCGGGTACAACCATAGGAAAAACTTAGCCAATCACTGGATGCGGGTACCATCCAGAGGGCCTTATGAAACTTTAGCCAATCACTGGATGCGGGTACCATCCAGAGGGTCTTATGAAACTTAGCCAATCATTGGATGCGGGTACCATCTAGAGGGCCTTATGAAACTTAGCCAATCACTGGATGCGGGTACAATCCAGAGGGCCTTATGAAACTTAGCCAATCACTAGATGCGAGTACCATCCAGAGGGCCTTATGCCATGTCCTCTTTGGTCGTGATACGACCTATGCTTGAATAGAAAGCTCTTCAGTGAGTTATTGCTCCAGAGTACATATGCCCTGCAAAATCAGTTCAAACCGATCGACTTGTTTGAAATATGACCTATGATAAGAAATGTATGGTTGTCCCCATAAGATACTTGTATTGGAAAAAAGGCTGAGCCCCCAGTTTACCGAGGGTGCCGGTTTATTCATTAATCATAATATATACATAGGATACAGTGGAGCTCATGGCTCAAGTATAGTAGGGCCGCAAGAGGGCGATGTTCCACGGCCTCTTTGTCTCTTCTTCCGATGTCCGTGAGTCCTTGAGTTCTCGAACGTCCACCAGGTAATATGAACCGTTGTGCAGATTCTTGTTGACCACAAAGGGCCCTTCCCATGGCGGGGATAGCTTGTGCATATCTGTTTGATCTTGTATAAGCCGGAGTACTAAGTCTCCCTCCTGGAACGTCATTGTCTTGATCCGGCGGCTGTGATATCTGCGCAAGTCTTGTTGATAGATCGCAGACCGTGCTGCTGCTATATCACGCTCTTCATCCAGCCGGTCCAAACTGTCTTGTCTCGCCTGCTCGTTGGCCGCTTCAACATAGGCCATCACCCTTGGCGAATCATGACGGATATCACCTGGAAGGACCGCTTCAGCGCCATATATCATAAAGAAGGGTGTGTAACCTGTGGACCGGTTTGGCGTAGTATTGATACTCCAAAGGACAGAAAGTAACTCCTCAACCTAGCACCCTGGTGTTCTTTGCAAGGGAGTCATAAGCCGGGGCTTGATACCTCGCAAAATCTCCTGATTTGCTCTTTCAGCTTGACAATTGGATTGAGGGTGGGCCACAGAAGACACGTCTAGGCGAATATGTTCCCGTTGACAAAATTCTTCCATCTCACCCTTAGATAAATTGGTGCCGTTGTCTGTGATGATGCTGTGTGGAAAGCCAAACCGGAAAATTACCTTTTTCATGAATTTAACCGATGTTGCCGCATCACACTTGCTCACAGGCTCTGCCTCAATCCACTTTGTAAATTTATCCACAGCCACCAGTAGATGAGTCTTTTGATCCTGGGATCGTTTAAAGGGTACAACCATATCAAGCCCCCAAGTCGCAAACGGCCAGGTTATTGGTATCATCCGGTGCTCCTGTGCCGGAACAAGAGCACGTCGTGAAAACTTCTGACAAGCATCACACTTCCGGACTAGATCTGCCGCATCAGCATGGGCTGTCAACCAATAGAACCCATGCCGAAAAGCCTTAGCCACCAAGGAATTTGAACCGGCATCATGGCCACAATCCCCTTCATGGATCTCACGAAGAATATCACAACCTTCCTCAGCTGACACACACCGCTGAAACGCTCCAGAAACGCTGCGATGATGAAGTTCTCGGTTTGCAATTGTCATGGATTTAGAGCGTCGGATTATCTGTCTTGCTTCGATCTCGTCGTCCGGCAGCTCTCCTCGGCTTAGATACGCCAAATAGGGCAGCGTCCAATCCGGAATAACATGCAGTGCCGCAACTAATTGTGCCTCCGGATCAGGAACAGCCAGGTCTTCCTCCGATGGTACTTGAACCGATGGACTGTGCAACTCATCCAAAAAAGTATTCGGCGGTACCGGTTTACGTTGAGAACCTAGCCGGCTCAGGGCATCGGCCGCTTCGTTCTTTCGCGGTCTATGTGATCCACCTGATATCCTCTGAAATATCCGGCAACTGCTTCAACTTCTCGTCTGTAAGCTGCCATGAGAGGATCTCTTGAGTCCCACTTACCGGATACCTGCCGTGCCACTAAATCTGAATCGCCGAAGCACTTGACCTGGCTCAAGTTCATCTCCTTGGCCATCCGTAAGCCGTGAAGCAATGCTTCATACTCTGCTCCATTATTGGTACAAGGAAACAATAAACGGAGGACATAGCAAAACTTATCCCCTCGCGGGGAAGTTAAAACAACTCCAGCCCCCGAGCCTTCTAACTGCCTTGAACCATCAAAGTGAATCGTCCAGTATGTAAGATCCGGCTTCTCCTCTAGTGTTTGCAGCTCTGTCCAATCATTGATGAAATCTACCAATGCTTGAGATTTGATAGCGGTGCGTGGCACATATTTCAATTCGTGTGGGCTGAGCTCAATGGCCCACTTCGCCACTCTGCCCGTAGCTTCCCTGTTCTGGATTATGTCACCGAATCGTGCTGAACTAACAACAGTTATTGGGTGACCTTGGAAATAATGCTTCAACTTCCGGTTTGCCATGAACACACCATATACCAGTTTCTGCCAATGAGGGTATCTTTGCTTGGACTCAATGAGAACTTCACTGACGTAATAGACCGGGCGTTGAACCGGGTATTCCTTCCCTGCTTCCTTGCGTTCAACCACAATTGCTACGCTGACCGCCCGTGCATTGGCGGCGACATATAACAGCAACGACTCATTATCAACAGGGGTAGCTAGGACCGGCGACTTTGCCAGTTGCCGCTTCAAATCCTCAAACACTGCATTTGCCTCATCACTCCATATAAACCGATCCGTCTTTTTCAACATCTGATAAAGCGGAATCGCCTTCTCCCCCAAACGGCTGATGAACCGGCTCAAGGCTGTGATCCGGCCGGCGATACGCTGAACATCATTGATGCAAACCGGATTAGTCAAAGATGTGATTGCCTTGATCTTCTCCAGATTAGCTTCTATTCCTCTGTTTGACACCAAGAACACAAGGAGCTTGCCTGCCGGAACACCAAAGGCACACTTCTCCGGATTAAGCATCATTTTATAGGCCCGAAGATTGTCAAAGGTCTCCTTGAGGTCCTCTATCATCGTCTCCTCCTTCCTTGACTTTACCACGATATCATCCACATAAGCATGAACATTCCTGCATGCCTGCCCCTTAAGACAGTTCTGTACACAACGCTGGTAGGTGGCTTGGGCACTCTTGAGCCCAAAGGGCATAGATACATAGCAAAAAGCACCAAAAGGTGTTATGAAGGACGTCTTCTCCTGATCTTTAACTGCCATCTTGATCTGGTGATATCCTGAATAGGCATCCAAAAAACTTAGCCGCTCACATCCCGCAGTAGCATCGATGATCTGATCAATGCGAGGGAGAGCAAAAGGATCAGTTGGACAAGCTTTGTTTAGGTCCGTGTAATCCACACACATTCTCCACTTTCCATTTTTCTTTAACACCAGCACCGGATTAGCCAACCACTCCGGGTGAAAAACTTCAACTATGAACCCTGCAGCCACAAGCCTGGCCACCTCTTCTCCTATAGCCTTGCGTCTTTCTTCGTTGAAGCGACGCAGATACTGCTTGACCGGTTTAAACTTCGGATCAATATTAAGACTGTGCTCAGCGAGTTCCCTCGGTATACCTGGCATGTCAGAAGGTTTCCATGCAAAGATATCCCGGTTCTCACGGATGACCTCGATGAGCGCGCCTTCCTATTTGGGATCAAGGTTAGCGTTGATAGTGAACTGCTTGGATGAATCGCCTGGCACAAAATCAACTTGCTTGGTCTCTTCTGCGGATTTAAACTTCAACGCCGGATCATGCTCCGTAGTTGGCTTCTTCAACGGGGATCATGCTCCGATGAATTGTGGGTTTATGATCAAGGTTATCTATGAAAGATATTTGGTTCTTCTCTGAACTTTTTATGTGTGCTCATAATATCCTTGCAAGTCACTTCGAATTATTGGTTTGGTTTGGCCTACTAGATCTATAGTTCTTGCAATGGGAGAAGTGCTTGGCTTTGGGTTCAATCTTGCGGTGTCCTTTCTAGTGATAGTAGGGGCAACAAGGCACGTATTGTATTGTTGCCATCAAGGATAAAAAGATGGGGTTTTCATCATATTGCTTGAGTTTATCCCTCTACATCATGTCATCTTGCCTAAGGCGTTACTCTGTTCGTATGAACTCAATACACTAGATGCATGCTCGATAGAGGTCGATGTGTGGAGTAATAGTAGTAGATGCAGGCAGGAGTCGATCTACTTGCCTCGGACGTGATGCCTATATACAATGATCATGCCTAGATAGTCTCAAAATTATTCGCTTTTCTATCAATTGCTCGACAGTAATTTGTTAACCCGCCATAGAATATCGCTATCATGAGAGAAGCCACTAGAGGAAACTATGGCCCTCGGGTCTATCTCTATCATATTACTTTCCCGTTAATTTCTACCGTCGTTGTTTATTTCCTTTCTTTACTTTTTGTTTCTATATCAAAAATACAAAAAATATAAACTATCATCTCTATCAGATCTTACTATCGTAACTTACCGTAAAGGGATTGACAACCCCTTATCGCGTTGGCTGCGAAATTCTTATGTGTTTGTGCAAATGCGAGGGACTGGCGCGTGGTCTCCTACTTGATTGATACCTTGGTTCTCAAAAACTGAGGGAAATACTTACTCTACTATGCTGCATCTCCCTTTCCTCTTCGAGGGAATACAACGCAAGAAGAATTTCTGGCGCCGTTGTCGGGGAAGCTTACGCAAAAGTCTTATACCAAGTACCAATCACAAAACCTTATCATTCGCATTACATTTATTTGCCTCTCGTTTTCCTCTCCCCCACTTCACCTTTGCCGTTTTATTTGCCCTTCTTCTGTCGTGTATTTTTCGTTCGCTTGCTTCTTGTTTGTTTGTGTGTTGGATTGCTTGTTTGTTGTTATGGCTCTCCCTGTTAGTGTAGATCCTCACCTCAAGAGGCTGGAGGAGATTGAAAACAATGTTAGACATTTTATGACTATCCGATTTGAGCATAATGACTTTTTCAGAAGTGAGCTTAAAGAACAGAAAACGTTTATGGAATACATGAATAAATACCTTGATGATGCGTCTATGGAATTTTATGGTTTGCAATCTCAGTTTGCTCATCTTGACAACTTAATTGCCCAAATTTCCGATAAACAGTCCACCTTGATCAAAAAGATGGCTGCCAAACCGGAAGAGCATGAAAATAAAGATGAAGATCTGAAAGTTATTGATGTGTCTCCCATTAGATCCTTGTTTTCTATTATTAATCTTGATGAGAATAGGATTGGAGATGATTCTGCTTTAAGGTGTCCCAATGATTCGGAGTTTTTAGATCTTGATGCTAAAATTGCTAAAAGTGGGATTGAAGAGATTAAAACTTTGCATAGTGATGAACCCACTACTTTTGATTTCAAGGGATTCAATTATGATAATTGCTCTTTGATTGATTGTATTTCCTTGATGCAATGTTTCTCTCCAAGACCTCCTCTACACCTTAGGACAAGTCTCCCATCAATTCCACTGAGTTTCAACCTTATTGGAATTCTTCCTCTATTTATTTTACTCCTAAAACAATTTATGTCCCTTAAAGTGAACCTTGGTGATTTACAAAGGAACCACCATGTCCACCTTGTTATAGGTTTCCAAACTAACTTCCCTGGATAATACTTAGTACCCACAACCTAAATCCATCTTGTTTCACTGGTCCACAGTTCAAAATTTTCAAATTTCACATGCTGCAAGTTTGGACCAGATTTGCAAAATTTGGTGAAATTCATATTTATCTTCTTCCCAAAATTCTGTGAAAATTCAGGCAACCTCTAGATGTATCAAGAGGCCACTCCACCAAATATCAGCCCCAGAAACATTTCCCACATGCCAGAATCATTTCATCGAACAGCTGGCTTGCATTGTTCTGTCAGTTTCAGAAACTGCTAACTGAAGATCACACTCGACAGTGCAGTTCGCCAGTTTCGTCAGAGCCACATCGTCAATCTCGACAGTGCTCGCCTTAGATCGATGCTCACTGCACCTCCTTCTTATCCAGCACGCCACACGCTTGCTTGGCTGCTTCTGGGCGTCGGTGGCGCCCTGGCCCGCCCACGCCGGCGACTTCTGCGGCGACAGAACCTCCCGTGGCGGCCGACAGGGAGCATTCTGCAGCTCGACGCCATTTGGCACCGCCCAAGCCACCCGAGAGCTCCGTGTGGCCATCTCCACTGCTAGCACGCGCCTGCAGCACCGTCGCCATGGCCTGGCACGCACAGAGCGCGTTCTCCTCCGCCGACGTGCTGCACGGCCGTTCAGTCGAGGGCAGCCGTAATCGCCCCTCCCCTGCTGAGTTAGGCACGGGAATGGAACCAGTACGTCGCCTAGCCGATGCTCAAGCCCCTAAACCCACCGTCCAGCCACTTCGCCGCCGTAATCGCTCGCCGGACTTATCCCGTTCACGTCAACCGCCTCGGGCCGGCTATATAAAGCGCCCCCGAGCTCGCTCTCGAGCCCGCACACCTCCACCATCTCCCTGGACTGCGCCCAGCCTCTTGAAGAGCCTCGAGGGGCCCTTCTTCCTCAACTCCGGCCAACTCCGTCCGCCTCGGGCTATAGCAACGTTCTCTCCGGTGAGAACTCCTCCGCCGCCCTGGACTCGAACGTAACCTCCTGGCATCTACCCAAGCCTAACCCCACTCCAATTTAACCCCAGGAGCTCTCTCCGACGAGGCCCACGACCACCCGAGCCGCCGTCCGTCGGAGACAGGGTCGCCGTTGACGTGGGGCTCACCGACGGTCAACTCCACCACCAATTGACGAGGAAGAACACCAGGAAGCTGTACGTACCACTCCCCTCCCCTAACTCGCCGTGGATTGGCGCCGGCGACCACCGCAGCTTCTGGCGCCGGCGCGACTCTGTTTCAGTGTTTAAACCCGACGAGTGGGACCCCCTCGTCAGCCTCTCGTTTCCCTCCGAAACGTTTTTCTGGAAAGCTCCTTCGGGCAAAGTACGTCTTTGTCTTGTACTGCGTACCAGTTCGCTTTTCTGTTTTCTATTCTAGCCCCTGGAAACTTTCTGTTTCATTACAGATGAGTCCCTGGACAAAAAATCTAATATCTTTTTAACTAAAGATGATTTTGAGTTGATTCTTTTTCTGTCCTCTTTATTTTTCTGTCTAGTTTTTTGTCATATTTATGTGAAAATATTTTGGAGCAACTTTCTTTGCACGCGCAGTATTTATGTTAGCATCCGTTTTGTATGAATACGTAGATACCGAAGGACGTGACGGAGCCACGAACCTCACCGAGTTAGACTCCGACTACTCCGAACCAGGCACGCATGTTTGAACCTTTGATATGATGAGTGTGTTGCATGTTTGCTCGAGTAGTTATTTTCATAGCATGGTCATATAAGCATTTGTGTATGGTTATATTTTCATGCAAGCAAGCTTCGGGTGAGCCCCGAATGATAATGGTTGAACCACCTCGATCATGTGGTGACATGATGGGTTGTGTACTGATATTGTTGGAGCATGCCAGTAGATGGTTAACTTAGTATCAGCATGGATCAAGTCATGACCCCGCTCATCTCCTTTTTGGTACTGTCATATGCCATCTGTTGTGATTACGGTCTAGTTAGTTGCAAACCACTTTCCGAGTACACACCAAGTAGAGGGGCCAGTATGAGGGTTCCATGGCCCTGGATTAAAGCCCGTCATCCGGTCAGGGGGCATGGGTGTTTCCGGTTGGGACCGAGAGGGGGGCACCCCTTAGAGCACGCATATATAAATTTGATCCCATGCTATTCGGTGTTGTAGCCTCCCCGTCTTAAAGTTTTTCGTGAATGTTGGGTTTCTTCTAAAACACCATGGACGGAACTAGTCCATGTGGCTAGTATAATCCGTTGGCTATGATTAAATAGTACAAGCTCTGCAGAGTTAAATCCTTCGAGTAGCCATGTTTATGGCCTAGGGTCAAATCTTTGTGTCAACCCCGGTGATCTCCTCTAGTAAATCCTTGACAGTTACAAGAGTAGTGATTTTTGTCAAGTTCATTTAATAGATGAACTAACCAATTATCTCTGTACTAAATTATTTCCTGAAGTATTTCACCGTTATACTACTGTTATATAAGCCCTTTATGAGATGTCTCTCAGACGTCCGACTCTGGCATTCTTGTTATTTTTTCCATTATATGCCCTTTATGAGATGTCGCTCAGACGTCCGACTGTGGCATTCTTATTATTTATTTCCATTATAAGCCCTTTATGAGATGTCGCTCAGACGTCCGACTGTGGCATTCTTATTATCTATTTCCATTATAAGCCCTTTATGTGTTGTCGCTCACACGTCCGACTATGGCATTCTTGTTACTTATTTTCATTATAAGCCCTTTATGTGATGTCGCTCAGACGTCCGACTAAGGCCTTCTTGTCATATATTTTCTTTATAAGCCCTTTGTGTGGTGTCGCGCAGATGCCCAACTATGGCATGTTTCCATTTATTTATCCTCACGAGGCGTCACTCAGACACTCGTTTGGTTTGTTTTTATTTATCTTATGGATTTAGGTAGAATCACCACCCGACTTCTATTTTTGCATACAGCTCAGAAATATTATTATCCAGTTGCATTTTGCGAGAATACTCTTATGCACCATGCTTACTTTTGTTATATCTTAAGTCCGAACTGTCTTGCGAGTACATTCAAAGTACTCACCTGGCTTGTTGATTTGGCCAGATGTGGACGAAGGCGATCTCATGGATGAAGAGTTCGATAGCGAGTCCGACGTCTAGTGGAGTCCCAGTCAGTCTCTTGCGATCCTGGAGTTGATCACTTTTATATAACCGCTTCTGCCAACCACCAAATGAATTCATCGGGTCTCACTCCGACACTTGATGAACTGTAATATATTGGAGTCACGTCACCCACTACACTGTGACATATCCGCCACATTTTTATTACGAGTTATTAGTAAGCCACCCCACCATTGTGTCATATCCGCCTTTATGTCCTATATTAGCGCACTTGTAATATATTGTTGAGCAACCTCAGCTCAACCTTGTATAATATTCAGTATTCTGGAATTCTGTATCAAGAAATTTTCCATCGGCAAGAAATATTCTTCCTTGTCGGTTTAATAAAAAGGTCGGTCTTTCGGTAATTATTTTACTGAAAAACCGGTCCTGACAACATATAGTTGATGCTTTGATGCAATCTTATGAAGAAAAACTTGAGTTGGAAGTTTCTATACCTCGAAAGCTTTATGATGAATGGGAACCTACTATAAAAATAAAAATAAAATATCATGAATGCTATGCTTTGTGTGATTTGGGTGCTAGTGTTTCCACTATCCCAAAATCTTTGTGTGATTTTTTAGGGTTACATGAGCTTGATGATTGTTCTTTAAATTTGCATCCTGCGGATTTCACTATTAAGAAACATATGGGAAGAATTAATGATGTTCTTATTGTTGCCAATGGGAATTATGTGCCCGTATATTTCATTGTTCTTGATATAGATTGCAATCCTTCATGTCCTATTATTCTTGGTAGACCTTTCCTTAGAATGATTGGTGCAATTATTGATATGAAGGAAGGAAATATTAGATTCCAATTTCCGTTAAGGAAAGGCATGGAACACTTTCCTAGGAAGAAAAACAAATTACCATATGAATCTATCATGAGAGCCACATATGGATTGCTTTCCAAAGATGGCAATACCTAGATCTATCTTGTATCATGCCTAGCTAGGGGCGTAAAACGATAGCTCTTGTTGGGAGGCAACCCAATTTTATGTTTTTTCTATTGTTGCTATTAGGGAATAAATATTGCATCTAGCTGCTGATTAGATGTGTTTTCATGTTTTTTTTTTAGTTTTTGTGCCAAGTAGAACCTTTGGTAAGACTTGTGTGAAGTATATTTGATCTTGCTGTGAAAAACAAAATCGTTAGCGCCAGCTAAAGTAGTCTTCAGATTTTACTGGAGCATGCTTTTTAGTTGATTCTTGTTTCTGCTGGTTGGTAGACAAATTTCGCAAATTTACCAATTTAGTTTGAATTTTTTTGGAGTTCCAGAAGTAGGTGAACCCAGCAGATTACTACAGACTGTTCTGCTTTTGACAGATTCTGTTTTTCGTGTGTTGTTTGCTTATTCCGATGCATCTATGAGTAATATTGGAGGATATGAACCATAGAGAACTTGGAGTATGGTAGGTTTAACACCAATATAAACAATGAATGAATTCCTTGCTGTACCTTTGAGTGGTGATTTGCTTTCTCTTACTAACGGTGCTCACGAGAATTTTTGTCTAATTTTGTGTTGTGAAGTTTTCAAGTTTTGAGTATTGCTTTGATGGACAATGGAACAAGGAGTAGCAAAGACCTAAGCTTGGGGATGCCCATGGCACCCCAAGTAAATTCAAGATAATCAAAAGCCTAAGCTTGGGGATGCCCTGGGAAGGCATCCCCTCTTTCGTCTTCATCCATCGGTAACTATACTTGGAGCTATATTTTTATTTGCAACATGCTATTTGTTTTTCTTGGAGCGTCTTGTATAATTTGAGTCTTTGCCTGTTAGGTTGCCACAATCATCCTTGCTGGACACACCTATTTGAGAGAGTTAAATATTTTTTAGAAATTGTTGAAGTCTCATGCTTCACTTAGATCTATTTGAGAGTCTATTAAAACAGCATGGTAAAGTATTTAGGCTAAAGGAACTAGTCTTCACATGATAAACAACCAATGTTAATGTAGTAAAAAAATCACATCAAGTGCATTGAGTAGAAAGAGATGTTGGATGCTTGATAAATGTTTTGAGACATGAGGATAGTGATATTAGAGTCATGCTAGTGGAGTAATTATGAAATTGAGAAATATTTGTGTTAAGGTTAGGGAATCCCGTAGCATGCACGTATGGTGAACCATTATGTAACTAAGTTAAAGCATGAGGTATTTTTAGAGTGTCAACCTTTTTGTGGAAGTCGGGGGCGCGCGATGGTTAACTCGTACCAACCTCCCCCCTAGGGGCATGCGTTGATTGCTTTGTTTTGATGACTCGTAGATTTTTGCAATAAGTATATGAGTTCTTTTGACTAATATTGAGTCCATGGATTATATGCACTCTCACCCTTCCACCATTGCTAGCCTCTCTTGTACCGTGCAACTTTCGCCGGTGCTATAAACCCACTATATATACTTCCTCAAAACAGCCACCATATTGTTCCTCAAAACAGCCCTACCTATCATGGCATTTCCATAGCCATTCCGAGATATATTGCCATGCAACTTTCCACCGTTCTGTTTATATGACACACATCATTTTGTCATATTGCCATTGCATGATCATGTAGTTGACATCGTATTTGTGGCAAGGCCACCATGCATAATCTTTATACATGTCACTCTTGTTTCATTGCACATACCGGTACACAGCCGGAGGCATTCATATAGAGTCATACTTTGTTGTTGTAGTATCGAGTTGTAATCTTGTATTGTCCCATGGGAGGAAAGGCTGAATCTATAAAGCCCCTCCGCAAAAAAAAGGCCAAAGAAAAAAGAAAGGCCCAAAAAAAGAAAAAGAAAAAGAAAAAAAGAAAATAAAAAGGGACAATTGCTACTATCTTTTTCCACACTTGTGCTTCAAAGTAGCACCATGTTCTTCATTGTAGAGAGTCTCATGCTTAGTCACTTTCATATACTAGTGGGAATTTTCGTTATAGAACTTGGCTTGTATATTCCAACGATGGGCTTCCTCAAATGCCCTAGGTCTTCGTGAGCAAGCAAGTTGGATGCACACCGACTAGTTTCTTTTGTTGAGCTTTCATTCATATTTAGCTATAGTGCATCCATTGCATGGAAATCCCTACTCACTCACATTGATATCTATTGATGGGCATCTCCATAGCCCGTTGATACGCCTAGTCGATGTGAGACTATCTCCCTCATTTTGTCTTCTCCACAACCACCTCTATTCCACCCATAGTGCTATGTCCATGGCTCACGCTCATGTATTGTGTGAAAGTTGAAAGGTTTGAATAGATAGAGCATGAAAACAAATGTTTGGCTGAAATCGGGGTTGTGCATGATATGAATATTTTGTGTGATAGCGAGCATAGCCAACACTATATGATTTTGTAGGGATAACTTTCTTTAGCCATAGTATTTTGAAAAGACGTGATTGCTTTGTTAGTATTGCTTGAAGTATTGTTATATCTTATATCAATATAGACTTTTATCTTGAATCATTCAGATATGAACATTCATGCCACAATTAAGAGAATTACATTGAAAAACTATATTGGTTAGCATTCCACATCAATAATTGTTTCTTTATCATTTACGTACTCGAGGACGAGCAGGAATTAAGCTTGGGGATGCTTGATACATCTCCACCGTATCTATAATTTTTGATTGTTCCATGCTATTATTTATGAAGTCTTAGATGTTTAATGGGCTTTATCATTCACTTCTATACCATTTTTGGGACTAACCTACTAACCCAAAGGCCCAGTCCAGATTGAAGTTTTTTTCCTATTTCAGGGTTTTATAGAAAAGGGATATCAAAAGGACTCCAAACGGAATGAAACCTTCGCAGGAGATATTTTTGGAGAAAATCACGCGAGATAAACTTCGGGGCCAAGCTAGAAGACAGGGGGCCACCCTCGATGTTGGGGGCACGCCCCCCTTCCCAGGGCACGCCCCCTGCCTCAAGGGCAGGCCCGGTGGCCCCTGGTGCCCCTTTTCCACCTATATATGCCTACGTACCCCAGAAACTCCATACACAGAGAGAAAACCCTAATTCCACCGCCGTAGTTGTTGTTCCTGTGGAGATCCCATCTTGGAGCCTGTTCCGGGAGGGGGATCCATCATGCAAGCCTTCATCATCATCATCATCGCCCTGACCATGAGTTGTGAGTAGTTTACCATAGACCTTCGGGTCCATATCTAGTATCTAGATGGCTTCTTTTCTCTCTCGAGATCTCAATACAAAGTTCTCCTTGGTCTTTGAGGAGATCTATTCGATGTAATCTCTTTTTGCGGTGTGTTTGTCGAGATCCGATGAATTGTGAGTTTATGATCAAGGTTATCTATGAAAGATATTTGGTTCTTCTCTGAACTTTTTATGTGTGCTCATAATATCCTTGCAAGTGTCTTCGAATTATTGGTTTGGTTTGGCCTACTAGATCTATAGTTGTTGCAATGGGAGAAGTGCTTAGCTTTGGGTTCAATCTTGCGGTGTCCTTTCCCAGTGACAGTAGGGGCAGCAAGGCACGTATTGTATTGTTGCCATCGAGGATAAAAAGATGGGGTTTTCATCATATCGCGTGAGTTTATCCCTCTACATCATGTCATCTTGCCTAAGGCGTTACTCTGTTCGTATGAACTCAATACACTAGATGCATGCTGGATAGCGGTCGATGTGTGGAGTAATAGTAGTAGATGCAGGCAGGAGTCGGTCTACTTGTCTCGGACGTGATGCCTATATACAATGATCATGCCTAGATAGTCTCATAATTATTCGCTTTTCGATCAATTGCTCGACAGTAATTTGTTTACCCGCCGTAGAATATCCCTATCATCAGAGAAGCCACTAGAGAAAACTATGGCCCTCGGGTCTATCTCTATCATATTACTTTCCCGTTAATTACTGCCGCCGTTCTTTATTTTCTTTCTTTACTTTCTGTTTCTATATCAAAAATATCAAAAATATAAACTATCATCTCTATCAGATCTCACTATCGCAAGTGACCGTAAAGGGATTGACAACCCCTTATCGCGTTGGCTGCTAAGTTCTTATTTGTGTGTGCAGGAGCGAGGGACTAGCACGTAGTCTCCTACTGGATTGATACCTTGGTTCTCAAAAACTTAGGGAAATACTTACGCTACTGTGCTGCATCTTCCTTTCCTCTCCGAGGGAATACAACGCAAGAATGATCAGTATTATGAGTTTATGTGTTTGGATGTACCAAAGGTTGTTCGTAGTCCCGGATGTGATCATGGACATCACGAGGAGTCTAGAAATGGCGAGACATAAAGATTGATACATTGGAAGGTTATATTATGACACCGGAAGGGTTCTGGGGGTCACCGAATAAATATCGGAGTACCGGGAGGTTACCGGAACCTCCTGGGGGCTTAATGGGCCTACATGGCCCTTAATGGAAATAGAGGGCAGCATGGGGAGTGTGGGGCGTGCCCCCCATGGCCCAAACCGAATTGGTTTAGGGCAAGGGAAGCAGGCTCCCTCTTTCCTTCTCCTCCTCTCCCTTCCTTCCCCCTCTCCTACTCCTACTAGGAAAAGGAGGAGTCCTACTCCTATTGGGAGTAGGACTCCCCCTGTTGGCGCGCCCCCTCCTTGTCTGCACCCTCCTCCCTCCCTCCTTTATATACGTGGGGAGGGGGCACCCCATAGAGACGAAAGTTGATTTGCAAGCGGTGTGTGGTGCCCCCCTCCACAGTTACACACCTCGGTCATATCGTTGCAGTGCTTATGCAGAGTCCTGCGCCGGTAACTTCATCATCACCGTCACCACGACGTCGTGCAGACGAAACTCTCCAGCGACGCTCAACTAGATCAAGAGTTCATGGGACGTCATCGAGCTGAACGTGTGCTGAACGCGGAGGTGCCGTACGTTCAGTGCTTGGATCGGTTGGATCGCGAAGACTTTCGACTACATCAATCGTGTCACTAGACGCTTCCGCTTTCGATCTACGAGGGTACGTGGACACACTATCCACGCTCGTTGCTATGCTTCTCCTAGATAGATCTTGCGTGATCATAGGAAAATTTTCAAATACTACATTCCCCAACATGGAGTAGAAGATATTAATTAAGATATACTTATTAGTACTAATTCACGAGGATCGTCACAATTATCAGCAAATTTGCAGATGGAGATCATGTGTCTACAAACATAGTATCCACAAAGATTGGTCCCTTGCTGAGAACACTGAATTTGTTTTTACATAATTAGTCATGTATTTGTCCTGTTAGGAACAACCTAACTGGTGGTAGATGTATTATTATTTCTTTGGACCGAAATAGAAAGAGGTTTATTTAGAAGCTTGAACATTTGATTAGCGTAAAAAAGGTATTTGCAGACTATTGGATAAATTTTCCGAAAATAGCGGATTTCAGTGTGTTACCGGAGAAATGATCTCGTGTTGTGGAGGTAGTTCCCTCTTGAACAGATTCCCTGGTTTCGTTTTCCACAATGCGAGCACACTGTAAATGAAGATGAATTTTGACAGCATCAATTATTAAACCAGATATGAATGCAAATTAATTTCAACATCATAGAATTCAATACCTATCCATGAATTGCTGAAGATGCGTCAGATCCTGAGCATTTATCGACACTCTGAGAGAATCCATGTAGTAAACTATGTTCTTGTTTGGAACAATGAATACCAATATCCAGTGATCACTACATATTAAGAAAGCTATGAACTTAGGAATTATGTCAAAATCTGAAAGACAATCAGTGTATGAGTAGTTGTTTACTTGACTTACCGTTCATGATATGGCCAAAGAAATGATTCTTCATGGGACATGATTTTGAAGATAAGGATGACCGTGTTAATAGCCCGGTCCCGTAGGTCCTTACCATCTAATGTTGTGCCATTTGCTAATGCTAGATCTATGAAATACACACTCTCCCTTTTTCTTCTCTGTGCGTTCAATCCCCTGAGAGGAATAAAATGCAGTTAGCTGTTTATCATTTACAACCTTGTATGGAGAAGTTGATCAGAGTTTTTTAAGTACTTACGAAATCAGGCATCTAACAAGAGCGGCATCGAGCTCGTTGAAGTTGAAGAAGAGATGTACGTCCTCGAAACTCATAATGATGGAACCAACATCGTGTCGGAAATGATCTCTATTGTAGCAGACTAGCAAACCATGATGACCTGCTGACATTTGATCCATGCAATACTCATGTAACTCGCGACAACTGGAGCCGCACTCATCAAAGTATTCGCCAACAAGAAATGGCTGGCCATGGACGTAATTGCATGCTTCAAGTACGTCTACTTTACTTTTAGCAAGCAACAAATCTACTTCTTCATCATTCATTCCGTCAAAAATAATATTACTCCCCGATTCGAACAACCTATTGTTAATTTGGTTCTCGGCGATGAGTGCTTTAAGTAAGAGGCAATCGTTCTCTTTCCTCTTCGCTTTCCCGCCGCGCTTCCTCATGGGTTGTAACACCCCGAGAATCATGCGACGGTAAACCCATGCTAATGATGCCATATCACCAGATTTTTAAGCTAAGTTTCCTCTTGATAAAAATCAAAGCCAAATTCAAATTTAAAATGCAAGTCAAACATTTATTTCTTCAAACACTAAAACTAAAATGTTAACAATATGATATAAATTCCCCTGATCATTTCCATGTTGAACCCAACATTATTTGAGACTCCAAAAATGTCTGTAGTTATTTTGGAATGACCCAACAGCACCCTTCCATCACTTTTAAATTCAATCCAAAAATCATTTGAGGTTCAAACTTTTTGTGGCAGTGCAATTTAATGCAGCTTGAACTATGTTGCAAATTACACTTTTTACAAAAATCAATTTGTGGCTCTACTTAATGCAAAATTGTGTAGAAAAACAAAATGCTAACAAAAATTAAAGTAAAAAAAGTAAGAAAACCTTCTCCCCCTTTGGGCCTCGTGGCCCCATTGGCCTACAAAGCAACTAGGCCGGCCCAACTCCTCCCCACCGTCCCCTTCCTCTACTACAGGGAGGCAGGGGGATTGTGGCGCCCATCCGCCGGCGATGGCCGGGCGTGGCAGCCATCCACCCCCCTGGCGCCCTATTAGTACCCCGGGGCACCACCAAACCCTAGGCCCCATCCACTTTATCCCTCCCATCGCGTCCCCATCTTCCTCCCCCACGCTCGGCGTCCTCCGCACCACCTCGTCGTCGCCGACATCTTCGCGGCCACCGTCGCCGCCGTCGCTCGGTAGCACGTCTAGGAGGTCTTGTGTGGCCGGCTTTGCCCGTCCTGAGCACCAAACCGAGCCAGGACGGCTCATACGCTCTACATCGCCCTCGTCTCCCCGCCACGGTCGCCCCCTCTCATCGTCAAATTTGACGCATCCCGGCCAACCCACGCTCCCTGACTTCAACCACAAGCACCAGGGTGAGCATCCCCTTTGATTCTCCCATGTCTCCGCTTCGATTTGTACCCGTGCACGCCACCCTCCGCCATGGCCGAAGCTCGGCGTCCGCGTACGCGCACATGCTACTGCCTTGCTGATGCTACTGGCGCTATGTTGCCTCCTGTTGCTACTGTCGTTGTGCTGCTGGCTGCCGCGCGACTCTGCTACTGCTCCTATCGCTGCTAGCTACTGCTACTCATGCTATGCCGCTGCTTGTTTCTTGTACTACTACTAATTACTCTAGCTATGGCTATCTTTGCGAATATTACACTGACTAACCCCTTGATAACCTCTAATCAGCGGTTAAACAACCATTAACAACACTACAAATAATATGAGTATGTAGTATACTTGTGTCAGGACCCCGATCCTAAGTCACACCGATCTAGCTGTAACACGTCATATCACTTTGCGGCCTCACGCACGCTAACCCCACGGGTGCCACCTTACCTGGCCCGGGACCGTTTGCGCATTTTGGCACACGTATATGACAGTGTCGCTAGCATCCATATGACAGAGAACCCGGGCCGACATGGCTAGTTATAAACCAAAAGTGGCACTAAATTACAGAGACAGGCATCCATGACCCAGCAACGAACGTGTCGGTCATCAACGTATGAACCCAAGTCGTAGCAAGCTACATGGACTTAAAGGAACAACGCGTGACATTTCCCCTAAGGGACAGACACAGGAACGAAGAAGGACACATGCCGGCCAGCCTACGTGTTCCGAGCAGTAGCAAGCTACCAAGGCTCATTGGAATCACTAGGAGGCATTTCCCTGTAAGATAGGCTACCAAGGGAAAACAACTAGGTGTCGGATCCCACACATACCAAGCATTTCAATCATACACGCAATATGCTCAATATGTGCAAATACAACATTGCATCACAACAGAACTCTATGACTCAAAGTACTTTATTTAAAAGGCTCCAAGAGCCATACACAACATAGTCATAAAGGTAGGGGTCACATGCCCCAACACTCAAGTTATACAGTCATACAAGCACAAGCGGAAGCTACATGTCTGAGTACAGACAACTTAGAAAATAAAACAGGCTTGGTGTAGCCTGACTATCTACAAGGCCCTTCACAAGCTCCAGATCACCGTCTGGGTGTCATGCTACTCGTCGACGTCAACGTCTATGTAGAACCCATCAGCAGGGGCAGGGTTCTCGTCTGCAACAGTTATTAAGCAAACATGAGTACAAAGGTACTCATCAAGTCTTACCACAGAACCTATCATACATGCAACATTATCAAAGGGGTAGTGGAGTTTATAGCAGAATGCCAGCTTTGACCTTGGCTAACCTATACTACAACTCTCAACAGATTGCAAGATGTTAATACGAACACGAGTCCTCTAATCACCACATCAATACACTACCGAGGATCCTCTTCCGTCATCCTACGGAAGGGCCATCCACGGCACTCACGCTTATCTTGAGGCTTTTAGTAGTATCCATCAACTTGTCTATGAACTGTAAGAGTAACCAAGTAGTTCGTACCGCGAACAACGGCTATTCGAATAGTTTGATAACCCTGCAGGGGTGTACTTCTTCACACATGTTTTCACCACTTAGCGTCTGCACACGACATGTGCTCGGCAGACTTCAAGCGAAAGCCGACGTGGGTGTAGACCACGACCTAACCAACCACTCAAGTCTCTCGTCCAGGTTTATCGCCTATTTGGGTTCCATCCGTGGGGATATCCGGCCGGGGTGTCGCTCACGGCCCCAAACGATGTGTACAGGGTTCCCGAGTCACCAAACGGGCAACCGGTACACCGTGCCACGTACCTGTCGCATCACAGCCCACCCCGAGGGTCAGCGCTGCGCACGACCTCCAGTAAACTATAAACACCAGAAACTAGTTGCAACTCCTGGACAGAGTACAAGGGCAGTCAATAAGTCGAGCGGGGTCATATTTCAGGGCCCAATGTGTGGTAGTAACTGTAACTTGAATCACACACACAGATCTCGGGTCCTATGGACGATTCCAATGAAACAACCCACCATGTACTCCTACATGGCCTTTCATCGATACCTTTACCAAGCGTATTCCACACTTCCCTCTCTTTATCGGTAAGATCATTTCACTCTGATCCATCACCCAGATGAATCAGACCAGACACAACTCTAAGCATAGCAGGCAACATAAGTAAATAGCATGGTGGATCACACATCTCATGGCTCAATCAACTCCTACACATGCTAGTGGGTTTCAACTATTTACTGTGGCAATGACAGGTCATGCAAGGGAATAGGGTTCAACTACCGCAGCAAGTAGCAGTTCACGCGCTGTTGCCTTAATGCAGTAAAAGAGAGCAGGAGCGAGAAGATTGGGTTTGTATCGGAATGATCAATGATTGCTTGCCTGACAAGGTAGTTGTCGGGTACTGCTCTTCAACTGGATACGCAGCAGTATCCTCGGGAGCAGGACCTAACACAGGGAATACCGATGATACAATCATTAACAAACAAATGCAACAATATGATGCATGTTTATGACATGGCAAGATGCATGTGTGTTGGCTAATGCAACTAAAACCAGAAGGGTTTGAACCTATTTGAATCAAGGATTCAAATTGAAGTTCAAACTATTATTTAAATAAGTGCATTATCATGTTTTTGATATATACAGCAAGTTAACTTGTTCAAACATGCATGAAACCAGTGCCATTAGAAAGAATGGATTTTTCTGATCATTTTTCATATATAAATCTTTTCCATCTGAGCTATGGTTGATTTTATATGATTTTTAGAAGTTTTGGGTATTTTCTGGAATTTCCTGAATTATTATTAAATCTAAAAATCCCAGAAAAACCTTTACTGCGTCAGCATGACATCATGCTGACGTCAGCCAGTCAACAGGGCCAGTCCAGGTCAAACCTGACCAGTGGGTCCCTCATGTCAGTGTCACAGCTAAATAACTGAGTTAATTAGAGTTTAACTAAAACTAATTAGCTGTCAGTGGGGCCAGGGCCCACGTGTCAGTGACTAAACTAATTAACTAGTTAATATTAAATTAACACCTAAACTAAGTTTGACTTGCGGGCAGGGCCCACATGTCATTGACCCAGGGGGTCAAACCCGTGGTCAAAACAGGTCCAACTCGCCGGCGTTTAGCCGCCGGCGAGGCCAACGCGGCGGCATGCTTCGGAAAACGCCTACGGTGCACGGCTCGAGCTGCGGCTGGGTGCGTTGGAGAGCTCTTGCTCTTGCGCATCGGATGGAGGTGGTCACCGGACCTGGGGTGGCCGGAGACGACGGCGACCGGCGTCGGGCGAGTGTGGAGAAACGGCTGCAGGGGCCTAGGCGATGTGTGCGTAGCACCGTTCGCATCTACGTGCTGTGGTGAGTATGTTGGACTGGTGCCAGTGACCAAATGGTCACCGGAGCATCACCGGCGACGAGCTCGGCAGCGGTGCGTGCGGGCGAGCTTCGTGCAGTGTGTTACAGGGCAAGAGGGAGCCAACGGAGAGGGGGAGGAGGTAGCTAGGCTCACAGGGGTTGCGGCAAGCACCGGAGCGAGCTCGGGGGTGGTCGGAGCTGAGCAGAATGGCGAGGGGGATCTCCGCGGCCGGAGTTGGGGAAGAAGAGGTCGGGGGCGTCTCCAGGGCGGGCGAGCGCTCAGGGCTCGGCCTGTTCGAAGCAGTCGAGGACGGCGGAGACGAGGGACAACACGGCGGAGCTCGGGGACGACGGTGGACGCGGCTTCTACGACGGTGCGATCACGGCGGCGTCGGCCATGGCGCGGGGAGGGCGGAGGAGAGGAGCTGGGGGGAGGTGGAGGTGTCTGGGGGGTCGAGGGGGACGTGGACGTTCGATCCATCCTCCAGGACGGCGAGGGGGTGAAGCAAGGCGGCGGGCAGCTGCGTGGCGCGCGGCGCGGTCGCCGTCGAGCACCTGCCTGCCTGCCTGGCCGAGCCAAGCAGCTCGCTGGAGCGGCAGCTGGGCTGGGCCGGCAGGTGGGCCGGGTGGGCGCCAGGTAAGTGTTCTTCCTATTTTTCTTTATGTTTTATTTCTTTTGCAGCTTTGTTCATTTAATAAAAATGCCTAAACATTTTTATAACTCATGACACTTGTCATACCTGCTGTATATAATATGAACAGTAGGAAACATTATAGTTCATGATTATTTGAGCATTTAAATTATTTTATAGCATTTAAATGCCCAAATTCAAATACCATATGATTTAATCCAAAGCCCTAGATTGTCCTAGAAAATTGTGCACCATTTTTGGCAGAGGTTTAAGACCAAGGCAGAAATGATGAACATTCTGAAGGGCATTTTGGGTACATTGGAAAATATTTTAGCAAACCCTAGTTGTTAGGGGAGGGGGTGCTGGGGTTTCTGTTAATCCCATTTCAAGTTTCTTGGAAAGTAAACATGATGCACACTCTAGTCAGGTCCTAATGCAAGTGCTAGCTAGGGATGTGACAACTTGACAAACTACATTTTATTCCACTCAAACAAATTCATTTGGTACATGGATTAAATCGTATAAAAATCACAAAATGCTCTCTTCTCTTAATAGGAAACAAAATTAACCCCATTCTGTGCCGTGTGCCGCGTGGTGTGTGTGTGTGCGCCGTGCATGTGGCCAGAGTAGTGGCCGGCCCTCATTTTAATTAGTACTACTAGTTTAGAGCTAAGTTTTCCTACTAGTAGATGACATGTAGGACCTCATTTACATAAGTTAGTCTTTATTTACTTGTTTAGGTAAATAGTCTATGATATGTAGGCCACACCTGCCCTTTTGACTAGTCAAGTTGACTTGGTCAATTCGAATTAATTAAATAATATTATTTCAGAAATTCTAGAATATTAGTAAATCATTGAAAATTGATATAAAATAATTCGTAACTCGAATGAAAAAGTTTTATACACGAAAGTTGCTCAGAACGATGAGACGAATCCGAATAGGCAGTCCGTTAGTCCGCCACACATTTTATCATAGCGAACATGCAACTTTCCCCCTCCGTTTCATCTGTCCGAAAATGCCTAACTCTGCGAAAACTTCCCCGAATGTTATCCCCCTTCGCCGGTATCGTGTAGCACCGCGTTAGAACATCCTAGCACCGCGTGTCTACTTGTCGTGCCTCTTTGTTGCATCTATATGCTTTGTATTTATTGTTTCCTCCCCTCTTCTCTCCGGTAGACCTCGAGGCTGATGCTACTTCGGTGCTCGACTACATCGACGACGAACCCTCCTTCTCGTTTGAGCAACCAGGCAAGCCAGCCCCCTTTGATCATTCCGATATTGCCCACTCTCTTCTCTCTCATGCTTGCATTAAAACTGCTACTATTTTGTATGATCATATTCTGATGCATAGCCTATTGTTGTAACCTGCTTTCATAGCTTACATGTTTATACTAAATTGCTTAGTACATACTGGTTAGAGATCCATCGGAGACCCCCCCACTTCGTCTTGTCTGCCCTGCTGGATTATCAGAAGGCCCGATCAACGGGATCGAACACCAGGCCCCGGCCCCACACATCACTTTCCCCTTAGTTGCTCGACAATACTGGGTTACCATCGAGTTCCGAGGGTGACACCTCATCAGCACTTTTGATGTTACCCTTGTAGGTTAGTTCATCGGTTATGGTAATCGAGGGTAATTTCTCTTTCTCCACTCCCGATAACGACACTGTCGTGCAACTCCTCAAGAGTGGACCTCGAGGTTGACTCCTCTTTCGTTCACCATGACGATAAACATCAAGTGGAATTCCATCGAGGGTGATTTCCTCAGGTTTGCCTCTGGTGTTAGACACACGGTTACTATGATTACTATGACTTTACACCGAACCATGTTACTACAGACGGGTCAGCCCTGAAGGGTACCCGCGCGAGCTTAATTGCGAGTGATGTGTAGTCGGGTTGACCTAGAAGGTGCCCGCGAGATAAATACGAGGCGTGGGCGGGCATTCTTAGCCCTTGACGCAAGTCCTCGAGACGGGGTGATGGGGTCACATGATTGTGAGTCTCTCCTCGTTACCGCGCGTTCCCAAAACACTAAACGGTTTGGATATTTGATTCGAGGGGCCTCTGGCCTGATAGCACTAACCATAACGTGGGCATAGTATGGGCATTCTGCATCGTATGCATCACCCGAAGCTTAACTGACGTCATGCGATAGAGCGGCGCGAGACGGGTTGGCCCGCGTAAGAACCTGCCTTTTTAAGGAGGGAGCCCAAGTCTGCTCACCGGCCACGTACGTAACATGCAGGAGTTCTCTTGGCGATTGGCCCAAGATCCCTGGGGGCATAGGGTTTAGTCCGGCATGCATGTCCTCTCTATTAGGACTAGGTCGGGTTGCGGCGTATTGTTTGGCCGAGGGCGGGCATGACCTGATGGTGTGTCCGGCCGGAGTTAAGAAAGCGTGGTGGGTAAGTTGGTGCACCCCTGCAGGGAAGAAAACATCTATCGATAGCCTGTCCTACGGTAACGGACACTTGGAGTTGTATCTCGATCGCTACAACTAGAACTGGATGTTGAGGCATGGTTTGGATATGTTGCGTCGGTAGTCGAGAAAGGACCCCAGAGCGTTGAAACAACAACATAAATATGACTTATGTTATACTACTCTACTTCCCCCTCTTCCTGCAAGATGGTGGTTTCCAGAAGATGCTAGTCTTCGATAGGACCAGCTTTTCCCCCCTCTTATTTTGGCATTCTGCAGCTTAGTCCGCAGTTACTACCCTTTTCATTGATACCGATGCATATGTAGTGTAGATCCTTGCCTGCGAGTACTTTGGATGAGTACTCACGGTTGCTTTGCTCCTCCTTTTTCCCCTTCTTTCTTCTTTCTGGTTGATGCAACCAGATGGTGGAGTCCAGGAGCCAGATGTCACCCTTGACGACTACTACTACTACGTGAAGGACGCCGACGACTAGGAGTACTTAGGATGATCCCAGGCAGGAGGCCTTGCCTTTTCGATCGTGTTGAATTTGTGCTAGCTTTCTTAAGGCAAGCTTGTTTAACTTATGTCTATACTCAGATATTATTTCTTCCGCTGACTCTTGTGTATTCGAGCCCTCGAGGCCCCTGCCTTGTAATATAAAGCTTGTATTATATTAATTTGTGTCTAGAGTTGTGTTGTGATATCTTCCAGTGAGTCCCTGATCTTTGTCGTACACATTTGCGTGCATGATTAGTGTACGGTCAAATCGGGGGCGTCACAAGTTGGTATCAGAGCCAACTGCCTGTAGGAACCCCCTTTCCAACTCCTTGGCCGAAGTTGAGTCTAGTCACCACAAAACTTTTACTAACATGGTCGTGTGTCTTACGGGCCCACGTCGCCATTGGGTGGTATTAGGATCTTTTATTCCTCATCTTTACTCTGGGATTCTGATCTCTCTTCTATTTTCGGGTTAAATGAATTTACTAACTACATTAGGTTCTCGTGACGACTTTCCTCGGAGCATTCTCGATGGTTACCTGCTTCACCAGAAGGCTTCAAAAATATTCTCCGTTGTTTCCCCGAGACCCTTGTGCCCTTCGCCGTTGCAATTCCATATCAGCGATAATTTCCTAAGGATAGATGCGTACACTTGTCGTCCATACCTTCATTTAAATTTATCTTCTTGTTACAAGATAACATGTAATACTTCGGATATTCCGAGAATCCTTTGTGCCCACGTAGCTCCTTTCTGCATGAATACATGTATAAATAATTCCCCATACCTACCAGGAATTCGTTCGTCCCCAGTTGTTCATGCATTTCACAAATGTTTTCGAAACGCTTTTCAATCTTCCAAAATCCTGAGTAACCTATTGCTCTGGAAAGTTTTACCTGCTTGCATTATAGTTAATTCCATATGTATATCAATATTCATTAAAATCCTTTGTGATTGACTTTCTGATCTTATTGATTCAATAGGATGCAATTACTCGCAATCATCAGTCAAACTAGAATTCGTTCTTCCAGCTCATACGTCATTCCGAATATGAGCTGGATCTCGATCAATCAAATTGCCATCGATTGTACCCCTAAGTCATTTCAACATACCCATCCTTAATCAGAGCGGTTCCTTCTGATTGCTTGATTTGGAATTCATAATCCCTTTGCATTTGAGATTTGAATTAGTCAGTTGTTTCTATAAACTGATATCCTTGCATTCTTCTTCTTATGGTTGGGTACCGATGCTCACATCAGATCCCTAGTAGACCACCAGATCCTTTGTTGGATTATTATCCGAAAGTGCCCCTCATATTTAATCTCCTCGTGAGTTATTCTTGGATACATAAAGCCTTGGTAGATGGTATCCTCTCTCTTTAAGTTTGTGGTATATGTCCCTAAGATGCCCCTATGGTTTGAACCTATGGCTTCCCTAATCCATGTGAACCCGAGAGTTTTCACGAGTTATACTCTTCTGGTGATTTGCTAGATATAATTTCAACACTACGATTTCATCGGAAGCGAGAAGTGAATGGAAGGTTATACATTGAAGAAGTGGGAGTCGAACTTTAACTTTGTGTTCATGCCCATAAACACAGTGTAGATCTTATCATTAAGGCTTCTCTTAAATTTGTTATCCACTTGATATAAGTTCATCTTATATCTGGGATCTGGCCTTTTGCAGTCGTGGTTCCCACCATGCTCTCCTTTAAATACCATTTCTCGGACAAGTTAAACCACTTGTCCTCTGCAGGTCAATGCACCTGTCCAACCTCTATTATGATATACCTTCGAGTATTACCCCGTGGTATCTTGATAATGTCACATAACCATATTACTTCTTATGAGTTCTTCTTCAAGTATTACTTCTCACAGGTTCCAATTTCCCCGGGTTCTGAGTTGTTAGACACTCAAGGACACCAATAAATGAATCAATTTCGTTCTCCGATTCAATAACTCTAAGTAATCTCCATTGCTTATGAGTTTATTATTTCTTCAAGTCATATCTAGCCTGATGGGCTTTATCGTTATAGCGCATCTTTTTAACCGTGCTACCTGGTCCTTCTTCCCAGAGCAGAATTTCAGCAATGAGCTAAGCTAATGCCGATCATCCTCGGCACATAATTTCGCCTTGAACAACTAGCTTGATTTCAAGTTTGTATTGTACTAGTGGTTTCCATAACCTTTCACTCCTTCTTTCATTTGAATTGATATCATCGCCGATCGATTACATCCTAATGAAATCTCTGGACAAATGTGTCGTGATCATCGTCAACAATGATTTGTCTTCTTCAAAGTAGTGAATCAAATTCATGATGGGTAATACCATCCTTTCCCCTCGATGATTTGTATTCAAATCGACAACATTCTTGCATTCCCTCCAACACAAACTTGTTCTTATTTTGTGTTATACCTCGAGTTCCTTGTTATCCGAGTTATGACATGCTCTACCTTGGAATACTACCATCTTTCATGTCAAGAATGTCGTGAGAATTTCATCAACCATTATGAATTCTTGATACAAGTAATACTTCTCGCCATCTTCGTTTGTTCCCTGGTCCCCGTGTTGTTTCTAACCGGAAACCCAACAATTGAATTATGACGTGTGAATTCAAAACTTCTGGCAAACCGAATGCTTTGAAGAGAATGGTCGATAGTTTCATTCCAACCCTTCTGGTTATTAAACCTCCATGCTAACATCGATTTTGCTACTTGGTACATATTTCTAGGTGCATTTCGTCTAGTACTTAATTGTGGATGTTCTCCAAGAACACACTTCATTATATATCCTGGTGTATCCGAAGTCTGATCTTTACCCAATGACCATGTCGGTGCTAACTCGAAGCATGTATGTGGTACTCCGAAGATCCAGAAGAACATTGTAAACGCAATGCTAAATGTTCTTCATCAACTATCCAACATCGTTGTGTGGGTACACATCATAATTCTTCATACCCCTTTTATCTATATGATCATGACTTTGATCTCCTGACACGCATATCATGCCCTGCTTAATCTTGGGAGTGATATACTCGTATTCATTGTCTTTTAACACATTTCCCTTTCCAGTTGTTTGATTAACCTTTCTTTGATCTACATATAATCTAAGGAGTAATAATTTTCTGCTTATGTAAACACCTTGGTGTACAACTTTGTCAGTAAAACCCTGTTACTATTGTTGATGACCTTCCGGTAACCACCGATGGACGAGAACCTTTCCTAATGCTCCGCCTTATTCCAACAAGCAGGAAAATGGTTCTCTTCGTCCCTCGTCCTTGGTACCAATGTTGATGCCAACATAACTGACATACTATCCTATGACATGCCTTGCTATCATATCCGTGCAAGATGTCACCGCTCTTCCTACTCTAAACACACAAGGTGGGCCCATAACCCACAGTTCCACATGATCGAAACCCGACTCTCTTGTACAACCCTAATTCCGAAATATTTCTTGCACTTGGCTTCGTATGAAATTCACAAGCTAACTTCCTCACCATGATTCATTCCCGAATCATAGGAAACATTATTCCTCATTGCTCTGAACCCCTTCTCCACCTGTTATAGGCATCAACTTGATGCCTACCTGGTTGAAACTTGTTGAACCTGCTTATGGCACTCTCGATTTGTCTCCTCGTGCTTCTAAAATCTCCTTCCTAGAGATAATTACCGGATGCCAATTCTTTCAAACATCCGTCCTTATAGTTTTCTCATTATACCCTATTCGTAACTATGATGGAGTTTCTAAAAGAAAAGAGAATGAGGTCTTCGTCAGGATGCCCCGATGCAGCGAATTGTAGACATCAACGTTATTGATCAACTTCTTCAGGAAAAGCAACCAAGACGGAGAAGATCCGTTAGAATTTCGTAACCAACTCTTTCCCCCTTCCTCCACCTCTTAAATCTCGGGACGAGATTTCTTGTAGTGGAGGAGATTTGTAACACCCCAAGAATCATGCGACACTAAACCCATGCTAATGATGCCATGTCACTAGATTTTTACGCTAAGTTTCCTCTTGATAAAAATCAAAGCCAAATTCAAATTTAAAATGCAAGTCAAACATTTATTTCTTCAAAAACTAAAACTAAAATGTTCACAATATAATATAAATTCCCCTGATCATTTCCATGTTGAACCCAACATTATTTGAGACTCCAAAAATGTCTGTAGCTATTTTTGAATGACCCAACAACACCCTTCCATCACTTTTAAATTCAATTCAAAAATCAATTGAGGTTCAAACTTTTTGTGGCAGTGCAATTTAATGCAGCTTGAATTATGTGGCAAATTACACTTTTTACAAAAATCAATTTGTGGATCTACTTAATGCAAAAAATTGTAAAAAACAAAACGCTAACAAATATTTGACGCATCCCGGCCACCCCACGCTCCCTGACTTTAACCACAAGCACCAGGGTGAGCATCCCCTTTGATTCCCCATGTCTTCGCTTCGATTTGTACCCGTGCACGCCGCCCTACGCCATGGCCAAATCTCGGCGTCCGCGTATGCGCACATGCTGCTGCCTTACCGATGCTACTGGCGCTATGTTGCCTCCTGTTCCTACTATCGCTGTGCTGCTGGCTGCCGCGCGATTCTGCTGCTGCTCCTGTTGCTGCTAGCTGCTGCTACTCATGCTATGAAGCTGCTTGCTGCTTGTACTGCTACTAATTACTCTAGCTATGGCTAGCTTTGCGAATATTACACTGAATAACCCCCTTGATATCCTCTAATCAGTTGTTAAACAACTGTTAACAACACTAAAAATGATATGAGTATGTAGTATACTTGACAAACTACATTTTATTCCACTGAAACAAATTCATTGTGTGCATACATTAAATCGTATAAAAATCACAAAATGCTCTCTTCTCTTAATAGGAAACAGAATTAACCCCATTGTGTGTCGTGTGCAGCGTGGTGTGTGTGTGCGCCGTGCATGTGGCCAGAGTAGCGGCCGGTCCTTAATTTAATTAGTACTACTAGTTTAGAGTTAAGTTTGCCTACTAGTAAATGACATGTAGGACCCCATCTAAATAAGTTAGTCTTTATTTACTTGTTTCGTTAAATAGTCTATGACATGTAGGCCACACCCGCCCTTTTGACTCGTCAAGTTGACTAGGTCAATTCGAATTAATTAAATATAATAATTTCAGAAATTCTATAATATTAGTAAATCATTGAAAATTGATATAAAATAATTCGTAACTCGGATGAAAAAGTTTTATACACGAAAGTTGCTCAGAACGACTAGACGAATCCGAATATGTGTTCCGTTCGTCCGCCACACATCTCTCTCATAGCGAACATGCAACTTTCCCCCTTCGTTTCATCTGTCCGAAAATGCCTAACTCCGGGAAAACATCCCCGAATGTTACCCCCTTCGCCGGTATCGTGTAGCACCGCGTTAGAACACGCTAGCACCGCGTGTTTACTTGTCCTGTTTCTTTGTTGCATATGTATGCTTTGTATTTATTTTTTCCTCCCCTTCTTCTCTCCGGCAGACCTCGAGACTGATGCTACCTCGGTGATCGAATTCATCGACGACGACCCCTCCTTCTTGTCTGAGCAACCAGGCAAGCCAACCCCCGTTGATCATTCCGATATCGCCCACTCTCTTCTCTCTTATGCTTGCATTAAAACTGCTACTATTTTGTATGATCATATTCTGATGCATAGCCTTTTTTTTTCTTTTTGACCATGAAGACTACAAGGCTTACACCTCACAGCATTTTATTGAAAATAAGAGCAAATAAATACATACAATTTACAAAGGAGGGGAGGGGGGGAGGGGCTAAACTATAAGCAAAGAAAAGCAAACCTACTACTTACATAGCTAAAGGCAGAAATAAAGTTCAACGGGGAAGGAAGTCTATCCATTTGAGGAGTACATCCCTGAATTTGGCTTTGATCCTATGAGAAACCAAGGTGATGTCATGGGTGAAGCCAGTTCTCCACTGTCTGAAGGTTGAGGGAATGTGTCTGAAGGCTTTATCATTTCTGACTTTCCAGATATTCCACCATGCCAAGAAGACTACTTCTGTAAAGAAAGGCTGACCGAAATCTCTTCTAGCTTGCTTAGCAATTTGATACATATCTGAACTGTTAGTCCATTCAATCTGCAAGTAATTCCAAACTCTCACACTAAAGTTGCATTGGAAGAACAGGTGATTCCTGTCCTCAAGTGCTGGTGTAGGGAAAAGCACACATTGTGGTCCATCATTGATCTTCTAGTGCCTGCGCTGTAACATGTCTTTGGTATTGATCCTGTCCATGATGACCAGCCAAGCAAACATCTTTATAGACATGGTACAAGAGCTCTTCCAAATCCAACCCAGGAGTGGGTTAGCCACCATAGGTTGATGCACATGTAGGTAGAACTTCTTGGCTGTATACTCAGAGGGCATTCCATGCTTCTAGAGCCGTGTATCTGGAATCTCCTGGTTCAAATGCACAGTGTATAACAGTGTTGAAAGAGCCAGCATTTCATTATGGGCCATCTGAGAAAGAGGAAGGGAGAACAATTCTTGAATGTCCTCAGTCATAAAGTAATCCCTAACTGAAATAGATTTATTGGAGCAGTAAGAGTGCAGTCTTGGAAATCTACCCCTCAAAGGTATAACCGTGTTATCCAATTCCCAGCTATCATACCAGAACAGGGCAGTGTCTCCTGAGCTCACCTTTATCATTGTTACTGCTCTGAACTTGTCCGTTAACTTGGACACATCCTTCCACCAAAAGGATCCACATAGAGTAGTGTCATGTGGGATCCTGTGAAAGTAATAAGAGTCCCAGATCAAGTTTACCCAAGGTACATCTGCTTTATTGTAAAATTTGCTCAGGTGTTTCATAAGTAGGGCTTCATTATGCAATCCAAGATTCAGGATACCAAGTCCCCCTTGGATTTGGGCCTACAGACTAGGGGCCAAGCAGCCAGAGAAGGGCCCTTCTCCTGGCCATACTTTCTCCATAGGCATTGCCTCTGTATTCTCTCCAATTGTTTCAAAATGCCAGCAGGTAATGAGAGGCTGCATAGGAAATATATTGGCAAAGAGGAGATAACAGAGTTAACCAGTTGTAACCTGCTACCTTGTGGTAAGAACCAGGAGCTAGCAGTGAGCCTTCTTTCCATGCAATCAACCAATGGCATGAAGTCACCAATCTTAGGCCTGGTGGTGCCTATTGGTAGGCCAAGGTATGTGAATGGCATTGATCCTAACTTACATCCAAGCAGATTTGCCAAAGCAGATGCTGTGCTGACATCAGTATTAATAGGGTACATTGAAGACTTGTGGTAGTTGATCTGCAGGCCAGTAGCTGTGGCAAAGGAGTCCAAAACCCTTCTTAGTGCAAGCAGTTGTGATTCCTCCGCTGGAATAAACAGTAGTGTGTCATCAACATATTGCACTATGGGAAAATCAGGGTCCTGAGTTGGAATGGGCAGATTGATGTCTCCTTGGCACAAAAGATTATTTATCATTGTTTGCAAAAGGTCAGCAGCTATAACAAAGAGCAATGGGGACATTAGATCTCCTTGCTTAACCCCACACTTGCATTTGAAGTGCTTACCTGGCACTCCATTAAGTAAGATTGTGGATGTGCCAGAATATAAGAGCTCCTTAACCCAACCAATCCATTTTAAAGTGAAACCTTTAGCCTGCAGGATTCTGATTATTGCCTCATGTTGTATTAAGTCAAAAGCCTTTTCAAAGTCCAATTTGAGCAGAATAATGGACCTCCTAGACTGATTACATTGATGGATGTTTTCAAAAGTCCAGGCCAAACAATCCTGGATTGTTCTAGATTTTATAAAGCCATATTGGTTCTTATGGATGCAGCCCATAATCATTTCCTGAAACCTGTTGGCAGCCAATTTGGTAAAGAATTTTAGGCCTACACTAGTGATAGAAATAGGCCTAAAATCACTAGTAGTCTCAGGTTAGTTCTTCTTGGGAACTAGTGTGATGAAAGCATCATTGAGATTCTCCAGCCTGACTGTTCCTGCATGGAATTCATGAACCAGAGTGATGAAATCCTGAGAGATAATTGGCCAACAGCGCTTGAGGAAGAGTCCATTTAAACCATCAGGTCCAGGCACCTTATCAATGGGCATTTCTTTGATAACCTTTTCAATCACTATGGAAGTGAAAGGTTTAGTCAAAACCTCTAGGCCAGGAACATGCTTAATAAGAGACAAGATTTACTCACCCAACACTATGGGTTTGACTGTTCCCATTCTGTTTTTGAACACCTGCAAGAATTCAGCTGCCATGTCATCATTATTAGCCATTGATGTCCCATCTTGTAACACTAGATTTGCTATGGAATTTTTCCTGTGCCTCTCAGTTGCCATAGCTTGAAAAAAAAATTGTGTTGTCCTCTCCCACCTTTATATATCTGATAGTGCACCTTTTCTTCCAATATAAGAATTGGAGATGCAGAAGGTGCTCATGGTGCAGCTTGATCAACTTTCTGAAGTTCCTCTCAGGCACTGAGAGGGGTCTGATCTCCTCAAGATCATCAAACCATAGAATGACCCAATTTGTCTTTAGGAGCAAGTTCTTAATATGTGAGAGACCTTTCTGGCACTTCTTGAGGGCATATCTCAAGGATTTCAACTTGTCAACTATTATTGCAGAAATATGTGACTTTGTTGATTTCCTATGCCAAACTTCCTTAACACACTCCATGAAGCCAGGTTGTTCAACCCAACAGTTTTCAAACCTGAAAATATGTGCCCTGGGGATATTTGTGCTAATAGCAATGAGGCAAGGCACATGATCAGAAGTGGTTTTGGCAAGTGGTGTGACCTGTGTCATTGGGTACTGAAGGATCCAGTTGGCAGAAGTGAAAACCCAATCAAGCTGCTCAAGCAGGGGTGAGCTCTGCATATTTGACCAAGTGAACTTTCTTCCTTTAAGAGGTAATTCAAGAAGACCCAGATGCCTGATTATTTCATTGAAGATAAAGATATCATTAATATCGCCGCCAGGAAGGTTTCTATTATGCAATGACCTTATGAAATGAAAATCTCCCATGAGCATCCAGTTGGCATTAGGGTCAATATCAAGGCTGTATAACCAAGCTACAAAAGCATCTCTCATTATACCCAGACAAGGCCCATAAACATTCACTAATGTCCATGCTTCATTGTTATGAACCGAAACGAATTTGACAATAATACCATATGATTCAACTTGAAGTAACGTGCCCGTGAACATGTCAGACCGCCAAATAGTGAGGATACCCCCAGAGGCACCATTGGAGGGTGATTCAATGAAATGATTAAAACAGGGGGGGCAAATATTTTTTATGAGAGCACGATCAGCGTTCTGTAATTTAGTTTCCTGTAAGCAAACGACAGCACATTTGCTAGAGACCACCTTTTCTCTGATTGCACATTGGCGGGCCTCAGAATTGAGCCCTCTCACATTCCAACACAGGACATTCCTACTACGAGTATCGAAATTACTCATTATATAAACGAGATAAGCAATAAGATAGGTGCATGGTACATAGTACCATGGCAGGTTCAACAGTAGCCAACTCAAGAACTCTCTCCACAAACACTTAATCATAACAGAAGTAACCAAAAGGATAAGCCCATTTACAGGGCAAGTAGTGATCATAAGTTTGTGTCATCAACATTAATCATCCTTTGGCGACGAGGAATCCACCTGGGGATCAGCCATAAGCTTCTCCGCCGTCAGAAGGGAAGGGTCCATCTCCAGCTTGGCCCCAGCTGCTTGCAGGACCTTAATTGGGGTATAAGGTGGAACTTCAGCATCTTCATGGGGCTTCTCTTGATCCACATCAGTCTTGTTGATGGCGTCGGTAATTGGCTTGGAGCGAGGGCGCTTCTTCCTGGGCTGGGAAACAAGCTGCTCAAAGACAGCATTCTTGTACCCATTCAGCCTAACAGAGCTTCTGGTGCACCTTCTGACAGCAGTGTCCACCACAGGGGCACCCTTGCGTTTCTTCTTCGACGCACTAGGTGTGTCAGCTTGTGCAGTGAATACCATAGACTGTGAAGGTTTCCCCAGAGTAGGGAAAAGAGCGCGCACCACCGGACATCTTGCCTGTGGAGGAGAAACCAGAGGTGGCACTTGCTCCTGTTGCAGAATAAGTGAAGATGTTCCAGCGTCAGCGTCAAAGACAATGGACCAGTTCTTCTTGGGATAAATGACGGTGCCCATGGGTTTGAAGAGCAGAGGGCGTGGCACTTTAGCCATAGCGATGTCTTCCATGAGAGATTCAAAAGACCTCCTCCAAAGCATGTCAGGTGGCAAAACTGGGCCCGCCACAATCTTGACCATTCCAACAAAAATCTGTTGTTGCTGAATCAATGGCGGCTGGTAAGGCATTATGGCGAGAGGTTGGACTTGCTGGGTCTCCTGCTGCTGGAAATGAACTTCCTGTGTCTGGGAGGAGATCGATTCTTCAGGTTGATCAATGTCAATTGAGACCTGAACCTGAGCTGGAATCTCAGGTTGGTTAACTTCTTCGTCCTCGCCCCAGACCGCAGTGCCCCATCCTTCAGGTATTGGTTGTTCCGGCTCCAATTCAGGCAGCTCATTCCAACCCAGAAGCGGGTATTATGTCATGACGAAAGGGAGATTATCCGGCTGCAAATTGCCAGGCAGGGGGTGCGGGTTTCCATCAAGTGGCATGGGATCCTCATCATTGGGCATCTGATCAGCAAAAATTGCTCCCAAAATATAGCAAGCAGCCGTCCAGGAAACACGAGTGCCACCCCAATCAGCATAATCACCAAAAACAACATCCCGCGGCACAAGGGGTGTGTGAGGGAAACTTGCATGAACAATTGATCGGACAAGGTAAGGATCTTCACTGTTCCAAGATAAAAATTTGCCAAAAGTGCTCACTGCCTTAGAAATAAACTTCGTGTTGCGATAATCCAATGGGATTCCGATAAACATCAGCCTACCAGTTCGAAAGCCATGAACTCCTCTGAAATTTTCTCCTTCATCGTGATTCATAAAACGAACAAAACGGTCGTTTCCAATATGGAATGGCTCATGCTGGGTTAAGCTAAATCGAACAGCCGGATCCCTAACTTGAATAAGACCAACACCATGAAACCATGGCTGGGCGGAGCGGACCAGAATACCTCTGTTTTGCAGGAACATAATGACCTCTTCGCGAACATGGCCTTCTTCACCTGCCAGAGGTGCAGGCATTACTTCAGCAACCATGTAATCTTCATGGCGGCAGGCCGGATGAGCAGATGGCGTGATGAAGGTGTGCGGCAGTCGGAAGGCGCCACCATCGACGATATGATGTCCCGCCGGCACGAAGCGCTCAGGGTCGACGATGAAGATGCGTAGCCTATTGTTGTAACCTTCTTTCATAACTTACATGTTTATACTAAATTGCTTAGTATAGGCTGGTTAGAGATCCATCAAAGACCCCCTCCCCACTTTGTCCTGTGTCCCCCGCTGGATTATCAGAAGACCCGATCAACGGGATCGAAGACCAGGCCCCGGCACCGCACATCACTTTCCCCTTTGTTGCTCGACAATACTGGGTTACTATCGAGTGCCGAGGGTGACACCTCATCAGTATTTCTGATGTTAACCTTGTAGGTTAGTTCATCGGTTATGGTCATCGAGGTTGATTCCTCTTTCTCCACTCCCGATAACAACACTGTCGTGCAACTCCTCAAGAGTGGACCTCGAGGTGACTCCTCTTTCGTTCACCTTGACGATAAACATCAGGTGGAATTCCATCGAGGGTGATTTCCTCAGGTTTCCCAATGGTGTTAGACACATGGTTACTATGACTTTACACTGAACCATGTTACTAAAGACGGGTCGGCCCTGAAGGGTACCCGCGCGAGCTTAATTGCGAGTGATGTGTAGTCGGGTTGACCTGGAAGGTGCCCGCGAGATAAATACGAGGCATGGCCGGGCATTCTTAGCCCTTGCCGCAAGTCCTCGAGACGAGGCGATAGGGTCACATGATTGTGAGTCTCTGCTCGTTACCGCGCGTTCCCAAGACACTAAGTAGTTTGGATATTTGATCCGAGGGGCCTCTGGCCTGATAGCACTAACCATCACTTGGGCATAGTATGGGCGTTCTGTGTCGTATGCATCAGCCGAAGCTTAACTGACGTCATGCGACTGATCGGCACGCGCCGGGTTGGACCACGTAAGCACCTGCCTTTTTAAGGAGGTAGCCCATGTCTTCTCACCGGCCGTGTATGCAATGTACAAGAGTTCTCGTAGCGATTGGCCCATGACCCCTGGGGGCATAGGGTTTATTCCAGCGTGCATGACCTCTCCATTAGGCCTAGGTCAGGTTGTGGCGTATTGTTTGGCCTAGGGTGGGCATGACCTGATGGTGTGTCCGGCCGGAGTTAAGCAAGCGTGGTGGGTAAGTTGGTGCACTCCTGCAGGGAAGAAAACATCTATCGATAGCCTGTCCTACGGTAACGGACACTTGAAGTTATATCCCGATCGCTACAACTAGAACTAGATGCTGAGGCATGGTTTGGATATGTTGCTTCGTGAGTCGAGAAAGGATCCCGGAGCGTTGAAACAACAACATAAATATGACTTATGTTATACTACTCTACTCCCCCCTCTTGCTACAAGACGGTGGTTTCCAAAAGATGCTAGTCTTCGATAGGACTAGCTTCTCCCCCTCTTATTCTGGCATTCTGCACCTTAGTCCATAGTTACTACCCTTTTCATTGATACCGATGCATATGTAGTGTAGATCCTTGTTGGCGAGTACTTTGGATGAGTACTCATGGTTGCTTTGCTCCTCCTTTTTCCCCTTCCTTCTTCTTTCTTGTTGATGCAACCAGATGGTGGAGTCCAGGAGCCAGATGTCACCCTTGACGACTACTACTACCCCGAGGGTGCCTACTACTATGTTACGGCCGCCGATGACCAGGAGTAGTTAGGAGGATCCCAGGCAGGAGACCTTTCCTTTTCGATCGTGTTGATTTTGTGTTAGCCTTCTTAAGGCAAACTTGTTTAACTTATGTCTGTACTCAGATATTATTGCTTCTGCTGACTCTTGTGTATTCGAGCTTATGTATTCGAGCCCTCGAGTCCCCTGGCTTGCAATATAAAGCCTGTATTATTTTAATTTGTGTCTTGAGTTGTGTTGTGATATCTTTCAGTGAGTCCCTGATCTTGGTCGTACACATTTGCGTGCATGATTAGTGTACGGTCAAATCGGGGGTGTCACATGGGTGCAGCCTTTTTGACCGCTACCTTCATGGTACTTGAAGCATTTCTGGCAAAACATCTGGTTGGCTGCAAGGTAGATTGCCGAGCAGACGGTGAAGCTTCGACGAACTTCTTAGAAGATGATTTATCTATGCTGGACCACTGAGCTGGCGGTGCTGCTATGACGGACTGCTGGGCTGTTGGAGCAGAGGCATCGGACTGCTGACCATGCATTGAAGCTATGTCGGGTTTCTGCGCAGGTGGTGCCAACTTATCGGTGTGCTGAGGAGGTCGTGCCATCGCATTGGTTTGCTGAGCAGGAAGTGCTGACGCATTGGTATGCTGATCACGTGGCTACCGACCGATGGACTGATGAACAGTTGGTTCTGGACCTACAAACTGCTTAGTAGGCGGTTCTGAAGCATCAGGCTGCTTAGTAGTCCGTTCCACCAGGTTGGTCTGCTGAGCATGTGCTGTAGCTGGGTCTCCCCCTACTACTTCAGCAGCCGGCATCTGAACTGGTGGTGCATCTTCAGCAGTTGTAGGCCTTGCCACATGCTCCTCTGGGGCGGAGGAGGACATGGCCTGTACTGCACAAAGTCGGGCCGGCTGATCACAGGTTGATGCATCAGCCGTCGGATTATGAGTATTAGGTTCTTTGGGGGAAGCATGTGAGAGTTATTATGGCAAGGAGAGCGTCACTGGTTGAGGGGCGACATTGGTTTCTCTTGGCAGGGCTTCAGTGATCTCATCGATGAACTCTATTTCCTTTCGTGACCACTGGATGTGATGTAACAGTGTTTCTCCCAAGGTCCTTTGCTCATCAAAGTCTCCTAGGACAATCATCAGGGCAAATTCATTGAATCCAGACTTTACTTCGGTCACGTAGCACTTCTCACAACCCGGCTTCAATGGCACATTGTCCAAGAAGAGGCCCTCTTCTAAGAAGGGTGGGCAAACCCTGGCTGTTGCACATTTTAATGTACATTCATAATGTGTAAGCATGCCCTTCAGTCCGTCTTTCATTCCAGATAGATCAAATATAGCATCATCATGAGCAGCTGCAGTCTCAGTGTCGCTGGGTTCAGCTGATGCACAACTACTCTTGTGCTGTGTTGTCGCGCAATAAGCAGCATCCTCCATGCCCACCTCCCCTCCCATCTACTGGCTATCTGTTAGTGTTAGAGTCTTCTGCATCATCATTGACTCCTCAATATCCTTCTGAACAGCCGAATACATGTCCTTCCTCAACCTTTCATACAATTCATTATGCTTTATTTTACTCCTCGATTTTTTCATACGGAGCCTCTCTTTTTTGCTGAGTGTGAAATCCCTCTTGTGCAGGACATTAACACCTATACCCCTTGTACGGCCAGTCACTAGTGCAGAATCGATCTATAGCATCGGTTCGTAAGGCCCTTTAGGGCCGGTTTTGCAACCGATACTAAAGGGTGGAGACTACAGGTCTCCCTCCTTTAGTACCGGTTGAGCATGAACCGCCACTAAAGCGACACTACGTGGCACGAGCTAGCGCCGAGGGCGGAGAGACCTTTAGTACCAGTTGGTAACACCAACCGGTACTAAAAGATTTAGGGGATTTTGTGTTTATCATTACTTTTTTGCTTTAATTTTGTGTTTCCATTTAATTCTTTTTCATTTGCTTGTATTTTACGATACTACATATTATGCACGTATGCATATATATAAGGGATTTTTACATCTGTACCCCTGGTTCGTTAGCCATGCTCATTCATCCCCACGCTCTTAACTTTTGCTCACTTTTCCCCACTCCCTTGCCGGAAACCCTCATAACTTGTCACAAACGATGGATGCCGTTGGGTCAGTGCTTTGACCGTTAACTCTGACGAGTGGGGCCGCGCTGACTATGTTGCCCATTGGACCTGATGAGTGGGGTCTCGTCGGACGGTGCCTCTGTTCGCCTATTGGGCCGTGGTTAGACTGTTGTGCCGTGCGCACGCCGCAACGCCAAAAGCCTGTTATGCATGCACGCCATGTCTACCTAGCCTGCTATGCATGGACGTAGCTAGCATACCTGCATGCGCCGCTGCCTGCCGCCACGATGCACTGACCGACCTCTTTTTCACAGGAACTGCCACGGATGCAGGGATGGTTGCTGCTGCTGGTTCGTATCATCTCCCACATGTGTCTCCTCGATGTAGATCAACCCGCATATATTCAACGTGGCAATTAAAACCTTGGTTTCATAGTTTTCGATCCACCCGCATCTATTCAACATGGCAATTAAATTCTTGGTTTCACAGTTTTCGATCCACCCGCATATATTTAACGCGGCAATTAAAGTGGCATATGGATTGACTGATGTGGCTTTTTTGAACGTAAGCGCGGCCGGTGCCACTCCCCTTCCCTTCCCCTTGTTGGGGATCATTGCAGAAATTCAAAAAAAATATACGCATCACCAAGATCTATCTATGGAGTTACTAGCAACGAGAGGGGAGTGCATCTTCATACCTTTGAAGATCGTGATGCGGAAGTGTTGCAAGAACTCGGTCGGTGGAGTCGTACACGAAGCGATTCAGATCGCTGCCGAATCCGATCTAAGCACCGAACAACGGTGCCTCCGCATTCAACACATGTGCAGCCCGGTGACGTCTCCCACGCCTTAATCCAGCAAGGAGAGAGGGAGAGGTGGGGAAGACTCCGTCCAGCAGCAACACGATGGCGTGGTGGTGGTGGAGGAGCGTGGCACTCCGGCAGGGCTTCGCCAAGCTTCACCGGAGAAGAGGAGGAGTTGGGAGAGGGGGAGGGCTGTGCCAGGGATCAGGTGCGGCTGCCCTCCCAGCCCCTCTCTTTATATAGGGGCAAGGGAGAGGGGGCCAGCCGCCTCAGATCTAATCTGAGGAGGGGGCGGCAGCCAGAGGGAGGTGGCTTGCCCCCATGCCAAGGGGGCGCCCCCCCTTAGGGTTTCCCCAACCCTTTGCACATGGGCCCTAGGGGGGAAGGCGCCCAGCCCACTTAGGGGCTAGTCCCTCTCCATATACAGCTCATAGGGCCCTTCGGTCATGTGGACCCTCCCGGTGGACCCTCGGAACCCCTTCGGTGGTCCCGGTACAATACCGGTACCCCCCAAACTTTTCGGTCACCGTATAGTGTCTTCCCATATATAAATTCTTTACCTCCTGACCATTCCGGAACTCCTCGTGACGCCGGGGATCTCATCGGAGACTCTGAACAACATTCGGTAACCACGTACATACATTCCCTATAACCCTAGTGTCATCGAACCTTAAGTATGTAGACCCTACGGGTTCGGGAACCATGTAGACATGACCGAGAGATCTCTCCGGCCAATAACCAACAGCGGGATCTGGATAACCATGTTGGCTCATACATGTTCCACGAGGATCTCATAGGATGAACCACGATGTCAAGGACTCAATCAATCCCGTATATGATTCCCTTTGTCTACCGGTATAGTACTTGCCCGAGATTCGATCGTCGGTATACCGTTACCTTGTTCAATCTCATTGCCGGCAAGTCTCTTTACTCGCTCCGTAACACATCATCACGTGACCAACTCCTTAGTCACATAGAGCTCATTACGATTATGTCTTACCGAGTGGGCCCAGAGATACCTCTCCGTCATACAGAGTGACAAATCCCAGTCTCGATTCGTGCCAACCCAACACATACTTTCAGGGATATTCGTAGTTAACCTTTATGGCCACCCAGTTACGTTGTGACGTTTGGCACACCCAAAGTATTCCTACGGTATCCGGGAGTTGCACAATCTCATGGTCTAAGGAAATGATACTTGACAATGGAAAAGCTTTAGGATACGAACTACACGATCTTGTGCTATGCTTACGATTGGGTCTTGTCCATCACATCATTCTCCTAATGATGTGATCCCGTCATCAAAGACATCCAATGTCCATGGTCAGAAAACCGTAACCATCTATTGATCAACGAGCTAGTCAACTAGAGGCTCACTAGGGACATATTGTAGTCTATGTATCCACACATGCATTACGATTTCCGGATAATACCATTATAGCATGAACACTAGACAATTATCATGAACAAGGAAATATAATAATAACCATTTTATTATTGCCTCTAGGGCATATTTCCAACAGTCTCCCACTTGCACTAGAGTCAATAATCTAGTTACATTGAGATCAATCGAACACCCATAGAGTTCTGGTGTTGATCATGTTTTGCTGGTGGAAGAGGTTTAGTCAACGGGTTTGTGACATTCAGATCCGTATGCACGTTACAAATATCTATGTCTCCATCTTGAACATAATTCCGAATGGAGTTGAAACGGCACTTGATGTGCTTGGTCTTCTTGTGAAACCTGGGCTCCTTGGCAATGGCAATAGCTCCAGTGTTGTCATAGAAGAGAGTCATCGGGCCCGACACACTTGGAATAACTCCTAGGTCGGTGATGACCTCCTTCATCCAGACTCCTTCCTACGCTGCTTCGGAAGCAGCTTTGTAATCCGCTTCACATGTAGATGCCGCCAGGATGCTTTGCTTGCAACTGCACCAGCTGACTTCCCCACCATTCAAAATATACACATATCCGGTTTGTGAATTGGAGCCATCCGGATCTGTGTTGAAGCTAGCATCGACGTAACCCTTTACAACAAGTTCTTCATCACCTCCATAAACGTGAAACATATCCTTAGTCCTTTTTAGGAACTTCAGGATGTTCTTGACCATTGTCCAGTGTTCCATTCCGGGATCACTTTGGTACCTCCCCACCAAACTTATGGCAAGGTTCACATCAGGTCTAGTACACAGCATGGCATACCTAATAGAACCGATGGCCGAGGCATAGGGGATGACACTCATCTTTTCTCTATCTTCTGCCGAGGTCGGGCATTGAGCTGTGCTCAATATCATACCTTGCAATACAGGCAAGAACCCTTTTTTGGACTGATCCATATTGAACTTCTTCAATATCTTGTCAAGGTATGTGCTTTGTGAAAGACTAATGGGGCGTCTTGATCTATCTCTATAGATCTTGATGCCTAATATGTAAGCAACTTCTCTAGGGTCCTTCATTGAAAAACACTTATTCAAGTAGGCCTTTATTCTTTCCAAGAGCTCTACATCATTTCCATTCAGCAATATGTCATCCACATATAATGAGACATGCTACAGAGCTCCCACTCACTTTCTTGTAAATACAGGCTTCTCCATAAGTCTGTATGAACCCAAACGCTTTGATCACCTCCTCAAAGCGAATGTTCCAACTCCGAGATGCTTGCACCAGCCCATAGATGGAGCGCTGGAGCTTGCATACCTTGTTAGCATTCTTAGGATCGACAAAACCTTCCGACTGCATCATATACAGTTCTTCATTAAGGAAGCCGTTAACGAATGTCGTTTTGACGTCCATTTGACATATCTAATAATCATAGAATGCGGTAATTGCTGACATGATTCGGACGGACTTCAGCATCGTTATGTAGGGAAAGTTTTATCGTAGTCAATTCCTTGAACTTGTCTATAACCTTTAGCGACAAGCCAAGCCTTATAGATAGTAACATTTCCATCCGCGTCAGTCTTCCTCTTAAAGATCCATCTATTTTCTATGGCTTTCCGATCATTGAGAAAGTCAACCAACGTCCATACTTTGTTATCATACATGGATCCTATCTCGGATTTTATGGCTTCAAGCCATTTGTTGGAATCCGGGCCCGCCATCGCTTCTTCATAGTTCGAAGGTTCACCGTTGTCAAACAACATGATTTCCAGGATAGGGTTGCTGTATCACTCTTGTGCAGAACGTGTCCTCGTGGACCTACGAAGTTCAGTAGTGACTTGATCCGATGTTTCATTATCATCGTCATTAACTTCCTCTCTAGTCGGCGCAGGCACCACAGAAACATTTTCCCGCGCTGCGCTACTTTCCGGTTCGAGAGGGGCGACAATCACCTCATCAAGTTCCACTTTCCTCCCACTTACTTCTTTCTAGAGAAACTCTTTCTCCAGAAAGTATCCAATCTTGGCAACAAAGACCTTGCCTTCGGATCTGGGGTAGAAGGTATACCCAATAGTTTCCTTAGGGTATCCTATGAAGACGCATTTTTCCGATTTGGGTTCGAGCTTTTCAGGTTGAAGTTTCTTGACATAAGCATCGCATCCCCAAACTTTTAGAAACGACAACTTAGCTTTCTTCCCAAACCATAGTTCATACGGAGTCGTCTCAACGGATTTACACAGTGCCATATTTAAAGTGAATGCGGCAGTCTCTAAAGCATAACCCCAAAATGATAGCGGTAAGTCGGTAAGAGACATCATAGATCGCACCATGTCCAACAGAGTACGATTATGATGTTCGGACACACCGTTACGTTGAGGTGTTCCAGGCGGCATTAGTTGTGAAACAATTTCACATTTCCTTAGTTGCGTGCCAAATTCGTGACTTCAATATTCTCCTCCATGATCTGATCGTAAGAACTTTAATTTTCTGGCACGTTGATTCTCAACCTCATTATGAAATTCCTTGAACTTTTCAAAGGTCTTAGACTTGTGTGTCATTAAGTAGACATACCCATATCTACTTAAGTCATCAGTGAGGGTGAGAACATAACGATAGCCACCGCGAGCTTCAACACTCATTGGACCGCACACATCGGTATGTATGATTTCCAACAAGTTGGTTGCTTGCTCCATTGTTCTGGAGAACGGAGTCTTGGTCATCTTGCCCAAAAGGCATGGTTCACACGTGTCAAATGATTCATAATCAAGAGTCTCCAAAAGTCCATCTGCATGGAGCTTCTTCATACGTTTGATACCAATATGACCAAGGCGGCAGTGCCACAAGTATGTGGGACTATCATTATCAACCTTACATATTTTGGCATTCACACTATGAATATGTGTAACATCACATTTGAGATTCAATAAGAATAAACCATTGACTAGCGGGGCATGACCATAAAACATTTATCTCATATAAATAGAACAACCATTATTCTCACATTTAAATGAGTATCCATCTCGCATTAAATGAGATCCATATACAATGTCCATGCTCAAAGCTGGTATTAAATAACAATTATTGAGGTTAAAACTAATCCTGAAGGTAGATGTAGAGGTAGCGTGCCGAAGGCGATCACATTGACCTTGGAACCATTCCCGACATGCATCGTCACCTCGTCCTTCGCTAGTCTCCGCTTATTCCGCATCTCCTGCTTTGATTTACAAATGTGAGCAACCGCACTGGTATCAAATACCCAGGAGCTACTACGAGCGCTGGTTAGGTACACATCAATAACATGTATATCACATATACCTTTGACGTTGCCGGCCTTCTTATCCGCTAAGTATTTGGGGCAATTCCGCTTCCAGTGACCCGTTCCTTTGCAATAAAAGCACTAAGTCTCAGGCTTGAGTCCATTCTTTGGCTTCTTCCCGGCAACTGGCTTACCGGGCGCGGCAACTCTTTTGCCGTCCTTCTTGAAATTCTTCTTAACCTTGCCTTTCTTGAACTTAGTAGTTTTATTCACCATCAACACTTGATGTTCCTTTTTGATCTCCACCTTCGCTGATTTCAGCACTGAATATACCTCGGGAATGGACTTCTCCATCCCCTGCATATTGAAATTCATCACAAAGCTCTTGTAGCTAGGTGGGAGCGACTGAAGGATTCTGTCAACGACCGCGTCATCTTTGAGATTAACTCCCAACTGAGACAAGCAATTGTGCAACTTAGACATTTTGAGTATATGCTCGCTGATAGAACTATTCTCCTCCATCTAACAACTGTAGAACTTGTAGGAGACTTCATATCTCTCGACTCGGGAATGAGCTTGGAAAACCATTTTCAGCTCTTGGAACATCTCATATGCTCTGTGTTGCTCAAAACGCTTTTGGAGCCCCGATTCTAAGTTGTAAAGCATGCCGCACTGAACCAGGGAGTAATCATCACTACGCGACTGCCATGCATTCATAACGTCTTGAGTTGCTGGGAAAACGGGTGCATCACCTAGCGGTGCTTCAAAGACATATGCTTTCTTGGCAGCTATGAGGATGATCCTCAAGTTACTGACCCAATCTGTATAGTAGCTACCATCGTCTTTTAGCTTGGTTTTCTCTAGGAACGCGTTGAAGTTGAGGGCAACATTAGCGTGGGCCATTTGATCTACAAGACATATTGTAAAGATTTTAGACTACGTTCATGATAATTAAGTTCATCTAAACAAATATAATGAACTTCCACTCAGATAGACATCTCTCTAGTCATCTAAGTGATACATGATCCGAATCGACTAGGCCGTGTCCGATCGTCACGTGAGAAGGACTAGTCATCAACGGTGAACATCTTCATGTTGATCGTATCTTCTATACCACTCATGTTCGACCTTTCCGTTTTCCGTGTTCCGAGGCCATGTCTGTACATGCTATGCTCGTCAAGTCAATTCCAAGTGTATTGTGTGTGTAAATCTGGCTTACACCCATTGTATGTGAATGTTGGAGCCTATCACACCCGATCGCACGTGGTGCTTTGGAGCAATGAACCTTAACAATGGTGCACAGTCAGGGGGAACACAATTCTTGAAATTTTTGTGAGAGATCATCTTCTTTATGCTACAGTCGTTCTAAGCAAATAAGATGTAAAACATGATAAACATCACATGCAATCAAATAGTGACATGACATGGCCAATATCACTTTGCTCCTTTTGATCTCCATCTTCGGGGCTCCATGATCATCATCATCACCGGCATGACACCATGATCTCCATCATCGTGTCTTCATGAAGTTGTCTCGCCAAATGTTACTTCTAGTACTATGGCTAACGGTTAACAATAAAGTAAAGTAATTACATGGCGTTTTCAATGACACACAAGTCATACAATAAAATAAGACAACTCCTATGGCTCCTGCCGGTTGTCATACTCATCGACATGCAAGTCTTGATTCCTATTACAAGAACACGATCAATCTCATACATCACATATATATCATTCATCACATCCTTTTGTCCATATCACATCGCACGACACATGCTGCAAGAACAAGTTAGACGTCCTCTAATTGTTGTTGCAAGTTTTTACGTGGCTTCTATAGGTTTCTAGCAAGAATGTTTCTTACCTATGCCAATTACTATTTAACCTTCATAAGGAGCCTTTTCATCAAATCCGATCCAACTAATGTGGGAGAGACAGACACCCGCTAGCCGCCTTATGCAACTAGTGCATGTCAGTTGGTGGAACCTGTCTCACGTAAGCGTGCGCGTAAGGTCTGTCCAGGCCGCTTCATCCCACGATGCCTCCGAATCAAGATAAGACTAGTAGCGGCAAGTAAAATGACAAAATCTACGCCCACAACATCTTGTGTTCTACTCGTGCATAGTAACTACGTATGGACCTAGCTCATGATGCCACTGTTGGGGATCGTAGCAGAAATTCAAAAAAATTATATGCATCACCAAGATCTATCTATGGAGTTATTAGCAACAAGAGGAGTGCGTCTTCATACTTTTTAAGATCGCTATGCGGAAGCGTTGCAAGAACACGGTCGGTGGAGTCGTACACAAAGCATTCAGATCGTGGCCGAATCCGATCTAAGCACCGAACAACGGTGCCTCTGAGTTCACCACACGTGCAGCCCGGTGACGTCTCCCACGCCTTGATCCAGCAAGGAGAGAGGAAGAGGTTGGGGAAGACTCCGTCCAGCAGCAACACGACGGCGTGGTGGTGGTGGAGGAGCGTGGCACTCCAGCAGGGCTTCGCCAAGCTTCACCGGAGAAGAGGACGAGTTGGGAGAGGGAGAGGGCTACGCCCGGGATCAGGTGCGACTACCCTGCCACCCCTTCTCCTTATATAGGGGAAAGGGAGAGGGGGGCCGGCCCCCTCAGATCTAATCTGAGGAGGGGGCGGCGGCCAGAGGGAGGTGGCTTGCCCCCCAAGCCAAGGAGGGCGCCGCCCCTTAGGGTTTCCCCCAACCCTAGGCGCATGGGCCCTAGGGGGTGAAGGCGCCCAGCCCACTTAGGGGCTCGTCCCTCTCCATATACAGCCCATAGGGCCCTCCGGGGCAGGTGGACCCTCCTGGTGGACCCCCGGAACCCCTTCGGTGTTCCCGGTACAATACCAATACCCCC
>LR738715.1:794878442-794903651 GCA_902687465.1 Secale cereale
AACTTTTCCGGTGATGGTGTAGTGACTTCCCATATATAAATCTTTACCTCCGGACCATTACGGAACTCCTCGTGACGTCCGAGATCTCATCCGGGACTCCGAACAACATTCGGTAACCACGTACATATATTCCCTATAACCCTAGCGTCATCGAACCTTAAGTGTGTAGACCCTACTGGTTCGAGAACAATGCAGACATGACCGAGACATCTCTCCGGCCAATAACCAACAGCGGGATCTGGATACCCATGTTGGCTCCCACATGTTCCATGATGATCTCATCTGATGAACCATGATGTCAAGGATTCAATCAATCCCGTATACAATTCCCTTTGTCTACCGGTATAGTTCTTGCCCGAGATTCGATTGTCGGTATACCGACACCTTGTTCAATCTCGTTGCCGGCAAGTCTCTTTACTCATTCCATAACACATCATCACGTGAACAACTTCTTAGTCACATAGAGCTCATTATGATGATCTCTTGCCGAGTGGGCCCAGAGATACCTCTTCGTCATACGGAGTGACAAATCCCAGTCTCGATTCGTGCCAACCCAAGAGATACTTTCGTGGATACCCGTAGTGTACCTTTATAGCCACCCAGTTATGTTGTGACGTTTGGCACACCCAAAGTATTCCTACGGTATCCGGGAGTTGCACAATCTCATGGTCTAAGGAAAGTATACTTGACATTGGAAAAGCTTTAGCATACGAACTACACGATCTTGTGCTATCACTACTGGAATCTGGGATTTTGCCATCAGCCAGCTCTTTGCCATCTGCCAGCTGATGGCAAAGAACTTCTTTGCCATCTGCTTATAAAAAACATATGGGAAAGAACTGACAGATGGCAAAGAACATGGTTGCCATCAGCCAATTCTTTGCCATCTGCCAGCAGATGGCAAAGAGGTAGCCAACTCCTGTTGCCGTTAAGTGGATGATGGCGTAGCAGCCCCACCTCTTTGCCATCTGCCAGTAGATGGCAAAAAAATTTTGCCATCTGCCAGCAGATGGCAAAGAGATGGGTTTTTTTTAGGTAAAAAACCAAAAATGAGATAATATATCGTGCACGCACAAGTCCTTTACTAGTACACTCATAAATCACTCATTTAACAAGGAAAATAGCCTAATCCTCCGAAAAAAGGAAACTAGCCTATGCAGGGCTATTTGGATCACAGCCGTTGCCAGCCCTACCAATTTTTTGGTCGTTGACCCACTCGATAGCAAGCGTTTGGTCGGAAGCCAAAATTTCGGATCTGCGCCAATGTTTTGGTCATGCGTTCAGTTTTTGCGCCAGGTCTTTGGCGAGCCAACGGCGGCAAAATCCTGCGCCAAAAAATTGGCTAGCCCGCATCAACCAAACAGACCCGATAACCCAGAGGTTGTTTGGATCGTTACCAACAACTACCCTACCAAAATCTCGGCGTTGACTGAGGAGGTGGGCAGGCGTTTGGATCGCCGCCGAAATTCCGGTTCCACGCCAAATTTTTGGCCAGCTATTCAGATTTTACGCCAACTCCCGGGCGAGCCAGCGGCGGCAAAAAGGAAGGGGCTGGCTATTAGGATTGCAACCCGAGGATGCCTTACCAAAATTTTGGTGTTGACCGCAAGTACCGGTGTCCGTTTGGATCCTAGCCGGAGTTCCCTGCCCACGCCAATTTTTGGTCATTCGTTCAACTTTCATGCCCGCACGCTGGCGGGAGGGACGCGGCGAAATCCTTCGTCAATAATTTGGCGAGCCCTATTTTGGCGGGGCTGACCTGGGCGTGAACCAAACAGGCTCGAAATTCTTGGCACATGTAGCCAAGGGGCTGTTTGGATTGGCACCCTTGCCTACCAAGCCAATAAATAAATTGGCGTTGACCGGTGCTTCGTATCATGTTTGGATGGAATCCAAATTTTTGGCAAGCCAGCTTTGCCCGAGCCTTTCCCTTTTGTTTTTGCGCCAAAGTGCGGGCGAATCGTTGACGGACAAATCGCTCGCCAAGTTTTGGCACGCCAACGGCGCCAATGATTTGGCGGGGCAGGAACCAAAACAGCCTCCAAAACTTCTTACCGAGGGCGGGCGCAGGCGCCAATATCCAAACAGGTACCCATCGAACCAGCTCTCCCATCTCAAAAGAAAAAAGCTCTCCCACCCCGTCCGTCGCGGAAGCTCGCCAACCTCGTCGCCGGCCCTCCCCCGCCCCAGTCGCCGGCCCTCCCCCGCCACCGTCGCCGGCCCTCCACCGCCCCGTCGCCGCCACTACGCCCTGTCGTCGGCCCACCCCCGCCCCGTCGCTGGCCGTCCACCGCCCCGTCGCCGGCCCTCCACCGCCCCGTCGCCGGCCCTCCACCGCCCCGTCCCCAGGTATATTTTCTCCTCCCTGTCAACTGCGATTCCCCATCTCCGTTGCCGCTCGTCATCACTGGGCGCTGGCTGCGGCTCTTCCGTTTGTCGTCAGCAGCAAGAATGTCGACTAGAGATGCACTGATGGGGAAGAAGCACCTGCCCACATCGTATGCCAAGACGACGACCTAGGATGTTAGAGAAACTTGATTGAGGAATAAAGACTGCATGTGACGCTAACACCAGAGTCACGTTGCGCATTGTGGACCTTGGTGCATATCATCTCCTTGCTGTAATGCTTAGAACTGCACTTATTGGAGGAGGGTCAGAGGACGGCTGGGATAACTTGTCTGTAGGTTCATGAAAACTGCAGGCATAATACATAGTTTGAAGAGGAAGGTAGTCAAACGACGTTGCTTCCATCTTATCTTTTGCAGCCATTCAGGCCTGTAGAACTCACCATGTCACACAACAGCAGTCTATCACCACTCGGATCTCAGTAGAGCCCAATTCCTTCCAGTATTTTATTCCTAAGTCGGTTTTGCAAAACACCACGCCCGTCCTATCAAGAAATCATCAATTTATATAGATCGGATGCTTGGGCCGGCGGCGTGGTACGAAATACAGCAGTCTATCACCACTCCTCGGATATCTCCCTTCCTATATAGAGCCCAATTTCTTCCAGTATTTTACTCGGGAGTTGAGGAATTAACCTTCTCTTAGGGTTAATTAATTTTCTTTGGCCGATGCAACTTTTTGGAACCTATAGAAACTAGCTAATGTACGAAGCTAGCTTGCCTTGATCTTTGCTCGTCCGTTGCCGCTCGTCATCACTGGGCGCTGGCTGCCGCTCTTCCGTTTGTCGTCAGCTGCATGACCTCTACTACTTCAAAGATACAAATCTATTTTATAGTCCAATTAAAAGGCAGACCTGTGCATAAGAGGTCTCGGTCACATTCTTGCTGCTCCTTCTAACCAACCTTGTACCATACTTAAGACACCTTGGGTATTTTTCAATTATTCTTATGCGACTCTTCATCCGAGGTGACAAACAACATGATCCACCTAAGAAGTATGTTAGCATTTAAACTTCTTACTTGTACTTATTGAGCTCCTGACTTAATTTTCCCTTCAATTTCATATAAAAGATGACTCCATAAGACAGATATATTTTATTTTGGCCTACTTGGATAGGGTCCTAACCTTTTCTTGGTATGCTGGAGCTGTCATATCCTGTGACAAGTGCTGACACTGAATGAACAACACAATGGAATGATAGAAGAGCTTGGATGTCAGTTTATTTTGTGTTGTTCTTCCTTTTTTTGGTGGTCTGATACATTTCCATTATGAAATATTTTATTCTTTAAAATAAATACAAAGCCTAACAAGACATTGTAATTTCAATTGTTTCAATTATACTGTATGTTTCTACCTTGTTAATATATTTCTATCTTTGTGAATTGTAAATATTGTATGTTTCTACCATCTTAATGTATACATATATCAATATTTTTAAAGATGGCCGGGCGCGGCAACGCGCTCCTTTATGTTCTAGTATTTGTGAATTATGAGTTAGGTCCTATATTCTCCAATTATGTTATGAAAAACATCATATATATTTGCGTTGATCGGGTGGATTTAAATGTGCAGTTGTTTCATCGCTGTGAGGGTCTGGTGTTCAACGACCTCCCCGTGCGTTCGACGAGCTCCGCCCCTGTGTTCGTGGGTGAGCACAAATGACATCTCCTCCTCTCCCCCTTCATTTGCTAGCTATAGGTGTATTCAATCATCAGTATGCGTGACCACTATGCGTCTCCCGTTCGAAAGGGTTACATCTATAAATATGCATTCATTTGCATATTTATAACCGTAGTTCATTCGAATTGTCCAACGTTATCCATGGACAGCCCGAGTATGTGTAGATTGGGTTCGTTTTCCCATATGCTCTGCTCCGGATCCGATGCAGAATTTCGTCAGTGCCTCTTTGTTGTTCTCCGGGTACACATCCTCTCTGCTTATTGCCGAGACGTGTATCAGGAGAACAGCGCGGAGGTGCTGCCGAAATTTTGTGCCGGATCCGGAGCAGAGCATGGGAAAACGAACCCAATCTGCAGATACCCGGGTGGGATTAGTACCTATCTTTACCTATTAGCGTCTAGGTTGCATGGACGTAATAAAACTGAGAAACTCTATTTACTGATGAGTCCTTAACTAATCTGCAAATTCATTCTTTGTGCAAGCTTGAGTCCTTAACTAATACTCTGTTACTCTCTTTTAGTCAAAACTCAACAAGGCTCCAGTGCCAGAGCTGTTCGACCTCTATGGCATGTCCAATATTGCACCGTACAAGAAGGCCAAGGCATTCTCTGAGTCTGACCTCGAAAATGCAAATAACTTCAGCAACATGGCCTCCCACCACAAGATGGTGCAGTACGTTAAGCAGGGGAAGGCGAGGAAAGGGCCGGACTTTAACCCGAGCCGGCCTTTTGATCCAGAGCTGATGATGATATCTGGTGGCGGGAGGTCCCATGGCTCGTTAGCCATGGGTAATGGACTGATACGTTGTAGTAGTACTCTCCCGCAGATCAGGAAGCGCCAGACCAGCTCTGATCCTGAGATACCGTCTTGTTTACGACCAGTGGAAATCGAATTCCAGGTTTGTTATATGGACTCAGTAGCCTTTCCTCCATTACATTGTGTTTGCGACCGTCGATGATTACAATGCAAACGAGTGGTGTTGCAGGCTGCTATTGAGGCAGAGAGAGCGAAGACCCAGGCTGCTTTTGAGGAGAGGGACCGGCAGTTGGTGGAGAGGGACCGGCAGGCGACGGAGAGGGAGAGGGAGAATGAGGAGAGGACGGCTAGGCTGTTGGAGGAGGGGAGGAACCGGAACGACTCGGCTAACCGGGCCATGTACGATCTCTTTGTGGTAAGTTTCTATTGCATATTAGCTAAATCATGCACACAATGTTCCTTTCATTAGTAACTAATATGACTGACTCGTCAAAACCAAATGTGCAGTCCATGTGTGAGAAGAACGGCCAGACCCCTCCGTCGATGCCAGTCATTGCTCCGGCGGGCACGGTGAGTTTCATTTGAACGGTCATTAGTTACTAGTCTTCACATTTGAGTTGCATCATGCTAATGATACATTGGAAATAATCTTTGGTGTAGCGTAACTCCCGACAAGGATCGACCGTTCCTTCTCCGTCTGCCACTGGCGCGACCGGTCCTACACCTACACCTACACCTACACCTCTGTGATGACGGTAAGTTTCCCAAGTGTTTTGCTTAATAGAGTTTTGTTGTGATGCCATGTTGTATCTACACATATCGTGCATAATGTGTGTATGTTTGAAATTCATTGTATTTGTGGGATTCGACAGCTAGTCGTGTGCCTTTGGTAGCCTTCCATACAAGGAAATGCCTCCTAGTGCTTCCACTGAGCCATGGTAGTTCGCTATTGCTCCGGAACACATGGATTGACCGGCATGTGTCCTTCTTTGCTCCTGTGTCTGTCCCTACGGGGAAATGTCACGCGGTGTATCACCGAAGTCCTTGTAGCTTGCTACGACTTGGTTGCACTCGCTGATGACCGACACATGCATTGCTGGGTCATGTATGCCTGTCCCTGTACGTTTGTGCCACCTTGGTTCTATGACTAGTCATGTCGGCCCGGGTTCTCTGCCATAAGGATACTAGCGACATAATCATATACTTCGCATTTTTTTCCTCCAAAATGACTCGATATGCTTAGCTAGCTCAAAAATGACATAATAAGCTTAATTAGCTCCAAAATGAGATATTTAACCTAGGATAGCTCTAAAATGACCTATATTTAGCATTTTTTCCTCCAAAATGACTTAATATGCTTAGCTAGCTAAAAACTTACATAATAAGGTTAATTAGCTCCAAAATGACCTATTTAACCTAGGATAGCTCTAAAATGACCTATACTTAGCATTTTTTCCTCCAAAATGACATAATATGCTTAGCTAGCTTAATAATTACATAATTAGCTTAATTAGCTCCAAAATGACCTATTTAACCTAGGATAGCTCCAAAATGAACTATACTTAGCATTTTTCCTCCCAAATGACTTAATATGCTTAGCTAGTTTAAAAATGACCTATTTAACCTAGGATTGCTCTAAAATAAACTATACTTAGGATCTTTTCCTCCAAAATGACTTAATATGCTTAAGAAATGACATAGTTTAGCTCCTAAATGACTTCACATGCTTAGCTAGCTTCAAAATGACATAATAACCTTACTTAGCTCTAAAATGACATATTTAACCTAGGCTAGCTCTAAAATGACCTATACTTAGCATTTTTTCCTCCTAAATGACTCAATATGCTTAGCTAGCTCAATAATTATTATATAATAAGCTTAATTAGCTCCAAAATGACCTATTTATCTTAGGATAGCTCTAAAATGACCTATACTTAGCATTTTTTTCCTCCAAAATGACTTAATATGCTCAGCTAGCTTAAAAATGACCTATTTAACCTAGGATAGCTCTAAAATGACCTATACTTAGTATCTTTTCCTCCAAAATGACTTAATATGCTTAGCTAACTCTAAAATGACATAATATGCTTAAGAAATGACACATTTTAGGTCCTGAATGACTTCATATGCTTAGCTAGCTTCAAAATGACATAATAACCTTACTTAGCTCCAAAATGACCTATTTAACCTAGGCTAGCTCTAAAATGACCTATACTTAGCATTTTTTCCTCCTAAATAACTGAATGTGCTTAGCTAGCTAAAAAATGACATAATAAGCTTGATTAGCTCGGAAATGACTTATTTAACCAAGGATAGCTCTATAATGACCTATACTTAGCATTTTCTCCTCCAAAAGGACTTAATATGCTTAGCTAGCTTAAAAATGACCTATTTAACCTAGGATAGCTCTAAAATGACCTATACTTAGCATCTTTTCCTCCAAAATCACTTAATATGCTTAACTGGCTCTAAAATGACATAGTATGCTTAGGAAATGTCGTATTTTAGCTCCTAAATGACTTACTATGCTTAGCTACCTCCAAAATGATATAATGACCTTACTTAGCTCCAAAATGACCTATTTTACAGATATAAGTTGCATCATAATAATCTTCACATTTCAGTTGCATCATAATAATCTTCTTCTTCTAGTCTTCTTCTTCTAACTTTCTTCTTTTCCATTTTATAGATTTGCTTAAGATCACGGAAGCTTGGGTTGATGGAGTGCTTGTATTTAGTTTTTGTTTTGACCTTGTGAAACTTGCTACCTATGGATGAAACTGTGTAATATTGATGAAACTATGTATATGTACGGATGAAACGTGCTACTATTGGTAACATGTGTTGGATATATATATGTGTTCATGACTATTGGTAATATGTGTTGAATATGCTATATTGGTCATATAAATATATTTGTGTTTGATTTTCTATGAAATGAATTGATATAAGAAAAACAAAATTAAATGGGGCAATATAGACACTTTGCCATCTGCTGGCAGATGGCAAAGAGCTTTGCCATCAGCTGTCAGATGGCAAAGAGCTTTGCCATCAGCTGGCAGATGGCAAAGAAACCACGTGTCATCCAGAGAAAAATTTTGGACTGGCCTATTTGGGCTCTTTGCCATCAGTTGGCTGATGGCAAAGTATGCAGCTTTTGCCATCTGCTGGCAGATGGCAAAGAGCCTGCAGCCTTTGCCATCAGCCAACAGATGGCAAAGAGCCAGCTGCCTTTGCCATCAGCCAGCAGATGGCAAAGAACCTGCAGCCTTTGCCATCAGCCAGCAGATGGCAAAGTATGCCGTTATCCTTCTAACGGGGCTAACCCAGTTAAGAGGCTTTGCCATCAGCCAGCTGATGGCAAAGGCACGGGCTCTTTGCCATCAGCCAGCAGATGGCAAAGAAGCCTTTGCCCACTGGAATTCAGACAAACTGTTTGCCATCTGCTGGCTGATGGCAAAGCCTTTGCCATCCGCCGACCATGCCTTTGCCATCTGCCATGGCAGATGGTAAAGTGCCAGATTCCAGTAGTGTATGCTTACGATTGGGTCTTGTCCATCACATCATTTTCCTAATGATGTGATCCCGTTATCAATGAAATCCAATGTCCATGATCCAGAAATCGTAACCATCTATTGATCAACGAGCTAGTCAACTAGAGGCTCACTATGGACATATTGTGGTCTATGTATTCACAGATGCATTACGATTTCTGGATAATACAATTATAGCATGAACGCTAGATAATTATCATGAACAAGGAAATATAATAATACCCATTTTATTATTGCCTCTAGGGCATATTTCCAACACCCCTTTCCCTATTTAAACCACCAGCCCTCACCTTCTCCACACATCCATTTGCGCCCTTCTATGCTTCCGCAAACCCAGAGTACTCTCAAAGCGAGGCGAGGATGTAGTACAACGGTCCCAACTACCGGGTCCCATCGACCGTGCCGGAGAGACAGTATCCGGCCGGCATCGTCGTGGAGAGCACGCTCCACGTGTGGGCGTTCTCACGCTAGAGGGGTGCAAGGGGATTTGCCTAGTGGTTCCTCCGTGCGGGCTTCGCTCACCTCCCAGCGGGCTCGCCGGTGATGTTCCGACTGGACGAAGTGCATCCAAACTCCTGGTCTCTGCCGATAGGGCTCACCGTCACCTTCACCAACAGATTTGATGCGTACCACCGCATCGGCAAGGTGCTTTGGTGTGGATGCGAATTCATCGCATTCACAACCCACAACATCTTCACAAACTTCAAGTGTGTCTTCCCCACCCACGACGGTATGCACAGCCTCCCCTACCACATCGGCGAGGACGGCATGGAGAGGAGCAGTGAAGAGGAGGCACAGTGAAGATGGTGGTGAAGGCCCGGTCTCGTGAGCTTGTCTTGCCCTAGCATGTTAGGGCAAGCTTTTTATCTTTTATATATTTCTATCTTAATTATGTTGTTGGTTGTACCGTGAACTTGTTATCTATCCGGACTATGTTATAGTTGCTACCCTTCTATTTGATATGTCATTGGTTATCTGTGTTTTGCTTGCTATTTCTATCTGATTTGACGTGAACAGCAAGTTTTGGGGTTAGCCTTGTAAAAAGGGTTGGAGGGTAGCCCATTCATCTTGTTATATTCATGGTGTGTACTCTCTGCGTCCCAAAATTCTTGACTTGGATTTGTCTAGATATGAATGTATCTAACACACTAAAATGTGACTAGATACATCCATATCTAGATAAATAAGACAAGAATTTTGGTACGGAGGGAGTACTTGTGTAGGTCAAGTTTAAATTGCCCATTTAGAGTAGGGTCAAGTTTCCCCACGCATGGATAATGGACTAGTTGATGTGTAAAAAAGGAAACTAAAGCTATAAAAATGAGCCATGTTGATGTTGAAAAGAAGAAGCAGCAAAGCTATTTTTTTTTGAATGGTTGGTGGCCCTATCCGTATGTTGTATGAACAAAAACAAGCTGATTTTTGAACTAGTTTGTGGCATATGTTATGGTTTAGGGCACCCTGTGTTTTATGTAAGAATTATGCTATGGTTGCTACTCCCTCTGTAAACTAATATAAGAGTGTTTAGTTTACTACTTTAGTATTCTAAATGCTCTTATATTAGTTTACGGAGGGAGTACTTTCTATGTTATGGATGTATGCTTGCTACGTGAGATATCGCTAGATGGATATGGTGCCGTAGCCGAGCCCTAGACTTTATTTTAGACGTGGTTTCAAATGCATATCATGATCTACATAATTAAGTCTGGCATGCTCTTAATAACAGAAACAAAAAATCGTGTATACAATATTTTTATTGCAACAAAAAATGTTTATAATACCCGTTGCGGTAGGCTATATACAGAAGGAAAATTCCAGGATATGTACAAATAAATTTGACATCGGTTGTCCAATAATCAAGGAAAAAATAAGAGCCAGCGTGTGCACTATTTTCTAGGCCTCTTTTATCTTTGTGGGCCTTCGACACTCAACGCAATGAGACGGCCCAACCAGAGCTTAGTTTCAATTTGAGCCATAGAACTATGTTTTTTTTGTGGTCGGTGTTGTCTGACGAAACTGAAAGTGTACAAAACTGACGAAACTGGCATGATACACAAATGAAGCAACACAGATCATAGAGCACATGATCCACAAATTTAAGCAAATCGTAGAGAACATGATCCATAATTTTAACCAAATCCTAGAGCACATGACACCACACTAATAACATCTCTAACGAGTGATGACCAGCAAGTAAGCAAATCCTAGAGCAACTACACAAAAATAAAAGGGATAAAATCCTAAAGTTATCAGATTCGCCTGCTTGTTCAATTGAATCATCTGCTTCAAGCTCTTGTTCATCTTCTTTATTTCCCCCTTCAGATCTGCATCCCCAACTGACAGAGCGTCACTTTTGGAGACCAAATGCATTGATGCTGACGGCAGATTGAGCTCCCGGTTTTGGGGCCCCATTGAATTGAATCCGCCTAACGTAGTCATCCAGCCATTCAAAATGTGTGCATTTCTTCACGATCTGAAACATAAACATGAACCCTAAATCGCAGATCTAAAAACAATTAAAAGCAAATAGAAAAATAAATCAGAGAAAAATCATGAGATTTAACCTGCCCCTCTGGCTTGCTCTCGCATTTCACGAACTCACGCCCATAGTTGCCATTCTTGACCTCGTTCGAAGTAAACCGTATCAGTGGCGCGCTGCGTGGGCAGTCAGGACATCGCTCCATGGGAAGTGGACGATACTGGGTCCACGAGGGGCGGGATGCTGAAGTGGAGCTCGACATATCGCCCAAAGTCGCCGGAGAAGAAGAAGCAGAGGAGTGGCTTCTCTCATCGCCGGATAATAAGAAGCAGAGGAGGAGTGGGTCCTCTCGTCGCTGCAGAGCACCAAAAGATATGGGAGGCACAACCAACAAGTCTCGCGGATCACCTCTCGTGGATCGCCCCATGATCCAACGATGCGGAACCGTCCATGTGATCCAACGACGCGGAGCCTGCACGGAGTGGAATTCCTTCTGAAAGACCACATCTGAGGGTTGTCACTTGGCGCTAGGGTATGATCGGACGGCTGACGTTTGGAGCTAGGTTTAGGCAAACCCCGTGGGGTTTAGTGGGGGTTTGAGCTGGTCAATGGGGTTTCAGAGGCTTTGACTGAGCATAACTAATTAAAAATATAAAAAATAAGAAACCTTCACACAGTGTTGTCTTGTGTGAAATGTTACCAACCAAAAATCATAAACTTTGTCTATGGACACTTTCACGAAAAAACCTTCACACATATGCACTACATGAATCTGCTATTTTGCCGACAGGAAGCCTCTTTGCCGTCATCTAATCGTCCGGGCAGACGGCAAAGATTATTTCACCGTCATGAACTTGATGGCAAATGATGACCGACGGCAAAGATTAGGATTGAGTGACGGCAAAGAATGACTAACGGCAAATACATATTTTGCCGTCTGTAAAAAAAACCAATGACGGCAAAGACATATTTTGCCGTCTGTAAAACAAGTGATGACGGCAAATATATATTTTGCCGTCTGTAAAAAAACTGATGACGACAAAGACATATTTTGCAGGGAGCCACCCCCACCACGTGACCCATGACCCCACTAGCCTAATCCATGTGCTCCATCGCTCTCTCCTTCAGGAACGAAACAACACACACCACACACACGCATAGAATGAAACAGCACACACCTCGCAGCTGACCCGACGCCCAGCCGCTGCTCCGGCCGGCACGTTCCCCTCCGGCGACCCCGCCACCCAGCCGATGCCCCAACCGGCGAGATCCGCCTCCCATGTCCGCACATCTCGTGGCCGAGTTCCTCCGCCCATCTCATGCTCAATCTTCGCCGCACATCGGCATCCGGGCCGAGCAGACGAGCTCATGCCTGAGCTCGTGACCGACGCCGCCCCTTTGTCGCCATGGCCTCTCTGGCGCCTCCACCGCAAGCCGCGCCCTCCTCCCTCCAGCGACCAGCCGCGACGCCAATCACCGCTGCTCCGGCCGGCGAACTCTGTCGCTCATCTCTGTCCATCTTCTGCCTGTGCTCGGCCACCCATCTCTTGCCCGAGCTCTGCCGCACAGCTACTGCCTTCGCGCCAAAGCAGAGCTGAGCGACGGCGAGCAGAGCATGACAGAGCGACGCGGCGAGCGTTGGGTTGGAGGGCGAGGCAAGTAGAGTACTGAAGTGGAGAAGGACTCGATTGCTTTTTAGTTTTATGTTCTAGGGTCCTTTGTGTTAATTGCCAACACTATTTTGTAACTTTAGTTCTCTCAGGGTCATGTATGCATTTTGTACTCCACTAATGTTTTTTTGTGGGATGTACTCCACCAATGCTCAATGAAAGTCACTAGGCAGGGTTGGATCTTTCCTTGTTAAAATGAAGAAATATTAGATAGGCTAGTCGCATGCGTTGACCGCATCGCCTGGGAGAAGTGTTTCTTTTTTTTTTAAATACCCCTTTATTTGCCGACTATGACTTACTAGGCTGACGGCAAAGCTGCCCTATCGCTAACGGCAAAGCTATACTCTGGCTAACAACGAAAGTACTATTTTTTGCCGTATGCGATTTACGAGGCTAACGGCAAAACTGGTTCGGCTGACGGCAAAGTCTTTGCCATCTGCCCAAAGAAAAGCTGATGGCAAAGTACTCTTTGCCGATTTTGACTTTGCCGACAACGTTTGCCGTCACCAGCTGACGGCAAATTCTTTACCGTCTGTATTCTTGTCTTTGCCATCTGTACTTGTGTGACGGCAAATTTTCTTATTCCTGTAGTGATGAGCTATCACGTACAACGTTTCATAGCGACCAAAGAGAGCAGGTAGGGTTTCCCTTCGATTTTTGAAAAATTTAAAAAATCAAAAAAGTCACCAAAGCTTGATTTCAAAGTGAATAAGAAGGATCTGAACTTACTTTTCCATTTCCATATGGTAAACGTGTATTTTAATGTTTTTATATATTTTTTTAGAAAAAATGTAAAAAGTAGAAAGATTAATTGAATAAATAGTTATTCTTCGAATCTACACTATATAGATTGAATTGTTGCTAATAAAATTTATTTGGCTCATTTGGAGTAGGTCCAAAAAAAACTTGATTACAAATGGGGCTGTTTACCCTAGCTTGGGAGCTCATTTGGAGCACATTTCTCATGACTACAAGTTTTACCATGAAAAAGAGATCGGATTGATCACCTAACGTTTATAATAGTTCAGCAAACTGTGCAACTCACACCACAGGGGAATGGACTTCAAGTGTTGGTTCAAATTCAAAGTTTGCCTAAAATTCAAATTTTGCCTGTGTAGTTCAAATTCAAAGTTTGCCTCAATAGTTCAAATTCAAAGTTTACAAATAGAATTATTACACCTTATAAGTTTTCACAGTAGTTCAAATTGACGATAGAATCCTTATTACAAATCCTTAAAGTTCAAAGTTTATGACTTGCATTCAAGTCAAATTAAAATCTTTGCCTTGCTCCTTGTGTTCTTGGATAGGTTAACCGTCTTGCTTCTTGTTTCCCTGGCTGGGATATTTTGTGCTTTTGAAAGCTTTGTCTTGTTGCTTCTGATCTTCACTTCTGGTGGTGGCGATTTTGTTGAGCATGTGATGACCAGTTGACGGTCATCAATGGGTTCAGTAATCTTTAAAGGGACTTCAGACAAAATAAATTTGTCCTCTCTTATATCTTCAAAACCTTCATAAGCCATGGTTTCAAATTCCGCATCAGATGATGGTTCAACCGAAGTTTCTTCCTCTCTAGGTCTTTTCTTTCTTGTGCCTCTTATTATCGTAGAGCTGGGTGAAACAGAAATAAGCTTAGCCATCGATAAAAAAAATGAACACATGCAAAAAATGGACACATACCAAGCTACTTCTTCAGTTGCTTCATTCTCTAAACTTGCTGCAGTCTCCTCTGCTGCTGCATTTTCCTCTGCATTTGCTACTGCCCATTGTTCCTCTTCTCCAAATGATGCATCAACTGGATTGGTACAACGACTAGCAATATGCCCTAGGATACCACATCTTTTGCATTTATGATGTTTTTTACACAACCCTCTTCACCAGCTCTTATTCTGTTTTTCCTTGGTCTTCATGGTGGTCTAGTCAGTATCGGAGAACGGAGTCTGAAACCTGGGTCTACGATGTTCCACTGGTCTTCTCCCAAGAGTGCAGGCACATTTTCAGCATAAGCAGCCCTAAATTTGGCAACAGAGAAATATTCAGAGCAATATTGATCTACTTCACCATCTTCACCTCCAATAACAGTCATGAGATGTAGGGCATGTATGCACGGCTTCCCGCAGATCTACCATTGCCTACAGCTACATTCATTGGTTGCAAGGTTCACTGGATATCTCCATTCCCTATTTTTACTGTCAATGTATGTCACCTCAGCCTCGTATGTCGAAGGTCGAATGCATTTCATCTTTAGTCCTCTTATCTTGTCATGCAATGCCTTAATCAGAGATGGGAGCATAAGATGATCAACATATTGTGTTTCTGCAATTCTTTTACGAAGGGCCATCTTTACCATGATCATCTTCCTGATCTTATCAAGTGCTTGCCACAACAAAAGCCCTTTCACTGACTTGAACTTTGCATTGAAACACTCAGCGAGGTTATTGGTCGCATAGTCTACTTTGCAGATTTCATTGAATTTGCTTCTTGACCACATCTTTCCATGATGTTCATCCATGTACTCCTTCACCAAAGGATTATGAGCATACAACACTCTCAAATGGTGCTCATGCTCCCTCAAGCTGCATGTGTGTGATGCTGGCCATAGATTCTCATCATCAACTTTGCCTTCGAATTTCTTTTTAAAATTATGCACTAGGTGTCTCATACATTCCCTATTTTCCATGCCAGGGAATACAATTTCTACCGTGGTTTCTAAACACTTGCAAGCATCTGTGTGTATAACTAAACCTGAGGGTGTAACTATAATGTTGCGCAATTGCTGCAGAAACCAGACCCAACTATCCCCACTCTCTACCTCCAACACACCAAATGCAAATGGGAATAGCATGTTGTGACCATCAACTGCAGAAGCAGCTGCTAGCTGGCCTCTCCATCTTCCATTCAAAGCAGTCACATCGACAGCCAAATAGGGCCTACAACCATTCAGAAACCGTTGCCAGCAAGCCTTGAAACAAACAAAAGCCCTCTTAAAGCACTCCTTCTCCATTAACTTCCCTTTTAATTTTTACTTAACTGTATGCTTGTCAATATCTACAACACTCCCTGGACTAGCCGTCTCCACTTCAGCTTTAAAGGTATAAAGCAATTGAAAACTCTCATTCCATGGACCATTAATCCTATCAAGAGCTCTTTCCTTAGCATAGAAAATCTTCATTTAAGGTATGATAATCTTGTACTTCTCAAATAGCTTCCCAAGGAGTGTTGTTGGACCAATTGTTGGTGTTTCCCTCATCCAATCAAAGATTGCATCTGCCACCCACCTAGTCTTTGCAAGCTTAGATTTGTCCTTTCCCCCTGCCCCTCCAGGTGGGCAAGTGTGCCCGTGTGCGTTGCTTTTTATCTGAAACAAGATAAAAAATGATGTCAAATACAATTAAGAAACAATAGACATGATCTGAATATAGAATGGATAAATAATCTGATAACAATATTCAGTTATAATACCTGAATCAATTTGCTCTTTCGCATAGTGGATGCATGCAACCTCCACCTACACCTATCATAAGGGCAATGAATAGTGAATCTTCCTGGCTCATTCCTGTCAACCTCATAAATGTTTTCAGTGAGAATGCAATACGTAGTCACTGCATTACGACAGTCCACCATCGATTCGAATACGGTTCCTGGAGTAAGGTCATGATTCTCCCTGTTCCACTCAATTCTTGGCATGTCCTCACCATCATATTCTTGTAAAACTAAGGAGCCGATGTTCTCCTCCCTCTCTTCATCATATGTGTCATCAAATATAGCACGACTGCTAGGCTCCTCTGCATATTTTTCTTCCACTACCTATTGACTAACTCTATCTACCAGTTCAGGGAATAGAATCTCATCCTCATCATCATTTCGAGGCACTTCCTCGTCAGGCTCTGCATCTACTTCTACATCAGGTGCAGAAGGGAGAGGAGAAGTGGCAGAATTAGCGGCAGCCGACATGTTGTGGCTTTCAGAACCACTAGGTTTACTTGGTTTCGACCTACAAGGAGTGCGAGGACGCTCGCTATTAGCAGAGACAGATGATGTCTGAACACCCCGTGGTTTGCGTGCCTGAAGCACACCGATATGTCTTTTTCTGAAACAACTGTCAGCATTCAAACTGAATAGCAATCCCAGATGCTCATCACAAGTTAATGGGACAAACCTCTGCTCGGTAATGTCGAAATATCTTAGTTCAACAGCATCGGCAGGGCTCCACGGATACTCACAACAGAGTGCCTCGCGGAAATGTCTGAACGAAACGCTAGTTTCTACCACTTTCAGATAGAAAAATCCAGAAATCATACACGGTTTAGTTCCACGCAGCTCGCTAGTTTCCATTCTAACCGCCAGCCAAAAGGCAAGTGCATGATCAACCCTATTCGATTGAAATAAGATAAAGGGCATAGTTAGGCCGAAAATTATCAGATAAATTGCGCTGATTCATGCCAACCGTGGTCAAATACAGCCTAATTTACGGATCTACTAATCAATTTGAGGGCAAAATGATGCTTACCCAGGTGGAATCTGTATGTGCATCTAGTGCCACCCCTAGTTGGTTTTGGAGTATTGACGACAAACCTGGTTGAGGGACTAATGTGTTTGTGAGAATTGCACGATAAAACAGGTAGTAGTCCCTCATTGATTCGGTTAACCTACCGGAGATGACCCCTAAAAATGTATGAAGACATTGACAACAGTGGTGGTATATGAAGATAATCATATTGAAGACTATGAAAAGAGAAGACATTGTGTGAAGACTATGGAGCGCCAAGACTTAGATGTTTCGTTGTTTCCTTTTCTTCTTTGTTGAGTCATAGGAACCACTGTACTGTTAAGTGGGGTCCAAGTGAACTAAGTCAGAGTGACTGAAGTGATGCTCAACCAAATCCTATGTCTTCGAGCGAAGACAATGAGAGCAAATCTTATCCAGAGTTGGATGAGTCAGCTTTACTTGTAGCCCAAGTATAGTTGCCGTGTGAGTGTTTGAAATCTGACCATTGGAACAGGTGTCAGTTCCTTAGTGACCCAGGGTCACTCCGAACAAATCAGGTAGGGTTTCCCAGTGGCTATAAATAGCCCACCCCCTACACCATAAATTGGTGGCTGCAGAGAGTTATTACACTGCTTTTATCGTTTGAGAGCAACCCACCTCCGAAGCTTTTGAAAGAGAAATCCTTGCGAGGATAAAGCCAAAAATCCCAGAGCCAAAGAGTGTTAGGCATCACTGAAGTCTTTCTGTCTGTGTGGCCTGAAGACTTATTACACTTGAGGACTGTGTTTCCTCCAGCCGGTTAGGCGTCACGTTCTGAGCATCCAAGAGTCATTGTGGATCGCCGGTGAACGAAGTCTGTGAAGGTTTGGAAGTCAACCTTGAAGACTTACCAGAGTGATTGGGCGAGGACTAGGTGTCCTTAGCTCAAGGGGAATAAGGTGAAGACGCAGTCTTCTGAGTTAAATCTTAGCCTCCCTAACCAGACGTACAATTGTCACAGCAACTGGAACTGGTCTAACAAATCACTGTCCTCCCCGAGCTAATGGTTCTATCCTTTCCTTCCCTTTACTTACCGTTCTATGTTGTGCAGTCATTGCCTTCTTGCCATATCTAATTGATTTCACTGAGTATCTAGTTATTGTGATTGGCTTCATTCCTTCTTCTATCATGATCCTTACTGCCTAGCTGCTATTAGTCTTCGTACTTTCACTTCATTGAATACATGACTATGGCTTGTCTAGTGTAGTCTACTTTCCGCTGCATACTAATAGGATTGAGTTTATCTTTTGTCTTCAAAACTATCATGTTTTGAGGCATTTCATAAAAATCACCTATTCACCCCCCTCTAGTCGATATACTACACTTTCAGTTGGTATTAGAGCAAGGTACTTCCTTGTTCTATGTGATTCGGTTTAACCACCTGGAGTTTTAGTTATGTCGACCGCGGGAATGAAGACAGTGTCTTGCCCCATGTTTGACGGTCACGAGTATCCCAAGTGGAAGGCCATGATGAAGAAACGTCTCATGGCGATTAATAGTGAGCTGTGGACCGTCACTCAGATTGGTCTTACCGATCTATGCAAGAGGGCAGAAGCTGATGACATTCGCAAGTTCACTCTTCTCAATCTCACAGCGAAGGACGTCATCTGCTCCTGTCTGTCTCAAAATCAGTTCAGGAACATCATGCATCTTGATCAGGCGAAGCTTATCTGGGACCGTCTCTCTGAAGTCTATGAAGGTCATCGAACTCATCATGATTCCTGGTTTGAGGAATTCAAAGAATCTCTCAGGACGATGACTTTCGATCCAGAACCATCATCCTCTGCACCATGTCTTATGGCAAAATGTGCCAAGGTAACTGAATGCTATCCATCTGAATCTAATGATGATGAATCTGGTGTTGAATTTGGACCCAGCTATGTCAAGCTTGCTTCCCTAGCCACTAAACAACAAATTGCTCTGGAAGAGGCTCAAAAAATGATTAATAAGAGCAATGATATGTTGGGTGAAGAAATGGATCAGTCGAAAAACTTAGCTGAAAGTCTTCAGAGACTTCAGGCTAAGTTAACTATGCTTCAAAGTCATCGTAACACTCTCTTATCTGCTCATGAAAAGCTAAGAGTATGTTATGAAGATCTTTAGAAGGAGCGTGATTCATTACTTGCTCAACAAATCAGTGCTACTCACGAAGAGTTTGAACCACCATGTCTAAAATGCATTGAGCGTGATAACGCTACATCTGTTGCTGAATGTTCTACTGCTGCCACTGTTGCAATACCTTCAACTACTGATGTGGTAACTAACCCCTCTGCTGATAATAGCACTACTATTGCTGATGAAAATGCTAGGTTGAAGACTTTGCTTGAAACAGGGATGTACAAAAGCCTCAAAGGGCATCAGACCCTATGTGATGTCCTCAACAAGCAGATACTGAACAAAAACCCTAGGAAAGAGGGTGTTGGGTTTGACAGGAAAATGAATGTTGATGGTTCATACTGGAAGCCTGAGCAGTATCCCAAAACCACATGGGTTGCTGCAAAGGAACCTTCAGTGGATCCATCTACCCTATCTGGCTTCACTTGTGCTAATCCTCTTATCATTGATGAATCATTTGATGCAAACTATAAAATGTTCAAGAATCAAAATGGTGAAGTGTTTGTCGGGTACATTGGTACTAACTGCAGGAACGGGCCACCTATGAAGAAGATCTGGGTACCCAAAGGTTGTCTTGAGAAACTTCCAGCAAACGTCATCATGACACCTCTTGGGAAGAAGACAAACCCCAGACCAAAGGCTTCATATGGTCCTAAGGCTTTCTCTTACTAATGGCGCACCGTGGGAGTGGTGCGCCATTAGTAAGTTGAACTACTAATGGCGCACAACTCCCACGGTGCGCCATTAGTATTTTTTGAAAAAAAAATAAAAAAAAATAAAAACAAAATTTGAAAAATAATTACTAATGGCGCACCGTGGATGTGGTGCGCCATTAGTAGTTGAACTACTAACGCCATTAGTAGTTCAACTTACTAATGGCGCACCACTCCCACGATGCGCCATTAGTAAGTGCTAGATCAAGGATCCACATCACAAGTCAAAGTTTGCACCGAAAGCACATGAAGGTTTCATGCTCGGATATGGAAAGGACTCACACTCCTATAGAGTCTTCAACATATTTCTCTATAAAAAGTTGAAACTGTGGATGTGCGGTTTGATGAGACAAATGGTTCACAAAGAGAGACCCTACCAAATGTGCTAGATGAGGCTTCACCACATGAATCTATCAAGCTAATGGGAACCGATGAGATCATGCCTCCTGAAGCACAACCTGACGAGGAACTCATCATCTATGCTCCAAATCAACCTGATGACAATGCTCCGCCTGAAGACAACACTCCTGACGATGACAATGTACAGCAAGAGCAAAATCTTCGTCCAGCTCATCCTCGTGTTGCAAATGAAGTACAAGTTGAGAAGATAATTGACAGCATAAATGCTCCTGGTCCACTTACTCGCTCAAGAGCAACACAGCTTGCAAATTTCTGTGGGCACTTTGCTTTTGTCTCAATATCTGAACCCAAGAAAGTTGTTGAATCTTCTATGGAACCCGAATGGATTCAAGCAATTCAAGAAGAGCTTCAACAGTTTGAGCTAAACAACGTGTGGGAACTTGTCAAGCATCCTGACCCTCGCAAGCACAACATAATAGGCACAAAATGGATCTATCACAACAAGCAAGATGAGCATGGTCAAGTGGTCAGAAACAAAGCTCGTCTCGTTGCTCAAGGATACACTCAAGTCGAACGGATTTACTTCGATGAAACATTTGCTCCTATGGCTAGACTTGAAGCTATTCGTATACTTCTAGCCTATGAAAATCTTCACAACATACTTCTGTATCAAATGGATGTAAAGAGTGCCTTTCTCAATGGAAGAATTGAAGAAGAGGTGTATGTTGCACAACCACCTGGCTTTGAAGATAAAAAACGTCCTGATATGGTATACAAACTCAACAAGGCACTGTATGGCGTCAAACAAGCGCCTCGTGCTTGGTATGACACACTCAAAGACTTCCTGAAGAGCTAAGGCTTCAAACCTGTATCCCTAGATCCCACACTCTTCACGAAGACATATGATGATGAACTATTTGTCTGGAAAATCTATGTGGACGACATTATCTTCGGCTGCACTGACAAAAAATACTGTGATGAGTTTGGTCACATGATGCAAGAGCAATATCAGATGTCCATGATGGGTGAGCTGAAGTTCTTCCTTGGTCTTCAAATTCATCAGCAAAGCAACGGCATCTTCATATCTCAAGAGAAGTACCTTAAAGACTACCTGAAAAAGTTTGGAATGCAAGACTGCAACGGGTACTCGACGCCAATGCCTGCTAAACACCATGTGAGTCCCGACGCCAATGGTAAATAGTTTGATCAACATGTATACCTCTCCATGATTGGTTCTTTGCTTTATTTATGTGCATCTAGCCCAGATATTATGCTTAGTATTTGCATGTGTGCTCGATATCAAACGGCACCAAAGGAGTCGAATCACTTAGCTATGAAGCGAATACTTCGATATTTGGCTTACACCCCAACACTAGGATTATGGTAAGCAAAGGGCTCTGAGTTTGATCTAGTTGGCTTCTCAGATGCTGATTATGCTGGTGACAAAGTTGATCGCAAGTCTACATCAGGCACATGTCACTTTCTTGGAGGATCTCTTGTGTGTTGGTCTTCAAAAAAGCAGAACTGTGTATCACTCTCCACTGCTGAATCTGAATACATTGCTGCTGGATCTTGCTGCGCTGAGCTTCTTTGGATGAAGAAAACTCTCAAGGACTATGGCGTCCATCTGAAGCATGTGCCACTCTACTACGATAATGAAAGCTCTATCAAGATTGCCAACAACCCAGTTCAGCACTCGAAGACAAAGCACATTGAAATTCGTCATCACTTTCTCAGAGATCATGTCATGAAGGAAGATATTGATATCATACATGTCATCACCGAAGAGCAACTGGCAGATATCTTCACAAAGCCCTTGGATGAGAAAAGGTTTTGCAAGTTGCGGTGTGAGCTAAATATCTTAGAAGATTCAAATATCCTGTAATCAGGCACACATCCTAACACTTATGCATATTGATGACTTAGATGTGCAACACACGAAGTAAAGTATATCCTCAATCAATGAAGACTTACATTCTAAGTGTGAATACATTAACATGGAATTTGACTTCGGAGCGCCACGATAATTGGGCGCCGTGTCTGGGTCTAGTACTTCCTATACGATGGGTAACGCCACCACCGAATCCTTGTTTGAAGTGTTTCTCGAGGCATTACATTCGCAAAGTCTTCGTACTTGGTTTATCTTCGTATAGGACATATATATATATATATATATATATATATATATATATATATATATATATATATATATATATATATATAGAGAGAGAGAGAGAGAGAGAGAGAGAGAGAGTTGTGTTCTGTCCTCTACAACATTCACTTATAGCTAAGTCTTCTTATTTGAATCTTTTGAACTAAGTGAATGTGATCGGACCCTAACCTCTCTATGCTTTGTCCTCTCACACTCTGTCTGTCCAAATCATATGCATTTTGTTGGAACTGTCGAATATCTTCTCTGCATCCCTGTCAGCAGAAGATACGGAGACAAACTTTAAATCTGATTTTAATGCTCCATCCTTTATGCCTGAAATCCGGAGAAGCCGGAACGACCACTTCGACAGTCGTGGTGTACGTGGGATCGTGGGACAACTCCCAATGCGTTACATGACCGCCACGTGTCCCTCGTATGTGAACTGCCAGGGGCACCTGCGTAATTGCGCTGTGCCGTCTCCCATGCTTATAAATGCACGTCCCATCACGGTCAAAAGTTCTTCTACCACCTCTCCAACTCGACCAACCCTAGCGCCTCCGCTAGCTCTCGACGACGCCGACGAAGAAGCACTTCACTGCCGCAACCTCGTTGATGCCGTCCTCACGCCGTCCGCGGACATCTTCTACTCTGCTGTCGCCGTAGCTGTCCTCCGTCGCCAAGTTAGGGCACGGAAGATCGAACTGCTGGGCATCCAACTCTTGTCCGTCTAAGTAGTTCATCGTGTGGTAAATAAAACTTTCCTTTTACCATCTTCTTGATCCATAAAGATTCATCACTTTTACCACAAGAGGTTTCTGCCTACACAAATATATAGATCTATCCTGTCTGCATCTCATATCTTGCCTAGTACATTCACATATGCTTCAAACATAGTTAGATTCCTCACTTCTACCTATTCGTGGATTCGTACAAATCTGGAACCAACTCTCATCATATGAGTGAATGTCTTCGCGCTATGAGTTCAAAGTCTTCGAAACTTTTTTATCTTCAAAAACTTCTGAGAATGCATATGACCTCTTCCCCTTCCCTTGCATCTCTAATGCTGTCACAGGTACATGTCCGTGGGAGTATCTCTTGGTTCTCATAGTCTGCATTCATTTGCAGAATTCTTGCAGCATCCCATTCACTCCCCTGAAGACAGTTCCTGTCTGACCAGCAGACCGAAGCATTTGCCAGTGTTGAAGCCATTCAGTTTGAAGCCCTTCAGATTGAAGCCAATGGCAACTGACAAGACAGTTAGAAAGGGTGGCAGACAGCGCCGTGGCAACACCTCCAAAGATTTGCCTCCTGATCTAAGTGAAATGTACAAGACTGATCCAGAGGAGGATTATAATCAGAGGAAGACATGAATCAAATGGATTCGAAGATATTGGGTTGAACAGTGGTTCAAGTACAGGTTCGTGACCCAAGAGTATGCTGAAAAGAACGGCATCAAGCATCCATGGGGATATATCACTTATAAAAATCTTCCACCCAAGACTCGTGCTGAAGCCATTGCTCAAGGCTTCTACCCTTGCATGGTAAGAGGGCCTCATCCTGCTGATGCTGATACTACTTCTCTTCTCTGGTGTCGCGACGACAATTTGTTCAAGCAAAATCTTCAATATGCCAAGAACTCAGTGTAAGTGCATCTAGTGCCACCCCTAGTGGTTTTGGAGTATTGACGACAAACCTGGTTGAGGGACTAATGAGTTTGTTAGAATTGCAGGATAACACAGGTAGTAGTCCCTCATTGATTCGGTTAACCTACCGGAGATGACCCCTAAAAATGTATGAATACATTGATATAAGTGGTGGTATATGAAGATAATCATATTGAAGACTATGACATGAGAAGACATTGTGTGAAGAATATGGAGAGCGAAGACGTAGAAGTTTCGTTGTTTTCTTTTCTTCTTTGTTGAGTCATAGGAACCACGGTACTGTTAAGTGGGGTCCAAGCACTACTAGGAAAAGGGCTATAGATGGAATTGACACTAATGGCGCACCAGACATGCGGTGCGCCATTAGTATATAGTAATGGCGCACCATGTGTTGGTGCGCCATTAGTATCCAAATACTAATGGCGCACCGTTGACGTGGTGCGCCATTAGTAACAATTTTTTTTTCATATTTTTCTCAAAACTACTAATGGCGGACCGGTGGATAGTGCGCCATTAGTAGTTCAACTACTAATGGCGCACCACATCCACGGTGCGCCATTACTAATTATTTGTCAAATTTTGTTTTTAAATTTTTTTCAAAAAATACTAATGGCGCACCGTGGGAGTTGTGCGCCATTAGTAGTTCAACTTACTAATGGCGCACCACTCCCACTGTGCGCCATTAGTATTTATTTTTTTCATATTTTGTTTTTATTTTATTTATTTTATTTTCAAAAATTACTAATGGCGCACCGTGGGAGTGGTGCGCCATTAGTGCGCCATTAGTACTAATGGCGCACCACTCCCACGGTACGCCATTAGTATTTTTTTTTCAAATTTTGTTTTTATTTTTTTTATTTTTTTTCAAAAAATACTAATGGCGCACCGTGGGTGTGGTGCCCCATTAGTAGTTGAACTACTAATGGCGCACCGGTGGATAGTGCGCCATTAGTAGTTCAACTACTAATGGCACACCACATCCACGGTGCGCCATTAGTAACTATTTTTCAAATTTTGTTTTTATTTTGTTTTTATTTTTTTTTTCAAAAAATACTAATGGCGCACCGTGGGAGTTGTGCGCCATTAGTAGTTCAACTTACTAATGGCGCACCACTCCCACGGTGCGCCATTAGTA
>LR738715.1:794903788-794956694 GCA_902687465.1 Secale cereale
CCCCCCCGTGGACCGCCTTTTTCAGTTCAAAAAATAAATAAAAGAAAATGATGTAAATGTCACAAAAAAAAAATAAGTTTCCCAGTGATATGTGGTCTACTTGTTTGGAAAATTTACAAATATGAATTTTGACTTTATTTGCAAAATATCTCTAGAATTTAGTAAAACGGGTATAACTTTTGCATATGAACTCGGATTAAAAAGTTTTTTATATGAAAAATCATCTACTCGAAAAGTTACATCCGAATTTAACTAGGGGGAACCCCGTTAAACATTTTCAAAATCCCCAAAAACCTAACAAAAAAAAGTTACGGGGCTTTTAAGATCTTGAGGAAAGAAAATTCAAAAAATTTCAAACTTACTAGTGGCGCACCGTTTGCTAGGTGCGCCACTAGTAACAGAAAAAAAAAAATTCGGAAAAAAAATTATTATTTTTTTTCCAAAATATGATACGTAATATGACCGGGAAGTTTGAAATATATTTTCAAAATTTCATCATACTCATGAACATTAACAAACTCCTAGACATCAAGAAGGGTTAATAGGATTGATATGATAGATATATCAACAAGTGCGTGTGAAGTGAGCTGGTGCTGGGGTTGGATAGAACTACGAAGTTAAGCGTGCTCGGGCTGGAGTAGTGTGAGGATGGGTGACCTTATGGGAAGTTTGACCACAGAGTGCAATTTGAATTGAGATTAAGCAAATTGACCCCAGATTAAGCCATAATGATCTAAGATTAAGAAAAAAAAAATGATTTTTTTTTTGAAAAAAAACATTTGAAAAAAAATACTAATGGCGCACTTCTACGTAGTGCGCCATTAGTATGCCAATGCACCTGGGTATAGATGGCCCCCTGCGAGGCATACTAATGGCGCACCGTGCACTATACTAATGGCGCACCAGTGGTGCGCCATTAGTATGCCAGATACTAATGGCGCACCAGAGGTGCGCCATTAGTATCCAACTACTAATGGCGTGCTAGTAATGGCGCACCGGTAGGGCGCCATTAATGGGCAAAACCGGTGCGCCATTAGTAGCCCTTTTGTAGTTAGTGAAGTGAACCAAGTCAGAGTGACTAAAGTGATGCTCAACCAAATCCTATGTCTTCGAGCGAAGACTGTCACATCCCTAGCTAGCACTTGCATTAGGACCTGACTAGAGTGTGCATCATGTTTACTTTCCAAGAAACTTGAAATGGGATTAACAGAAACCCCAGCACCCCCTCCCCTAACAACTAGGGTTTGCTAAAATATTTTCCAATGTAACCAAAATGCCCTTCAAAATGTTCATCATTTCTGCCTTGGTCTTAAACCTCTGCCAAAAATGGTGCACAATTTTCTAGGACAATCTAGGGCTTTGGATTAAATCATATGGTATTTGAATTTGGGCATTTAAATGCTATAAAATAATTTAAATGCTCAAATAATCATGAACTATAATGTTTCCTACTGTTCATATTATATACAGCAGGTATGACAAGTGTCATGAGTTATAAAAATGTTTAGGCATTTTTATTAAATGAACAAAGCTGCAAAAGAAATAAAACAGAAAGAAAAATAGGAAGAACACTTACCTGGCGCCCACCCGGCCCACCTGCCGGCCCAGCCCAGCTGCCGCCCCAGCGAGCTGCTTGGCTCGGCCAGGCAGGCAGGCAGGTGCTCGACGGCGACCGCGCCGCGCGCCACGCAGCTGCCCGCCGCCTTGCTTCACCCCCTCGCCGTCCTGGAGGGATGGATCGAACGTCCACGTTCCCCTCGACCCCCCAGACACCTCCACCTCCCCCCAGCTCCTCTCCTCCGCTCTCCCCGCGCCATGGCCGACGCCGCCGTGATCGCACCGTCGTAGAAGCCGCGTCCACCGTCGTCCCCGAGCTCCGCCGTGTTGTCCCTCGTCTCCGCCGTCCTCGACTGCTTCGAACAGGCCGAGCCCCGAGCGCTTGCCCGCCCTGGAGACGCCCCCGACCTCTTCTTCCCCAACTCCGGCCGCGGAGATCCCCCTCGCCGTTCTGCTCAGCTCCGACCACCCCCGAGCTCGCTCCGGTGCTTGCCGCAACCCCTGTGAGCCTAGCTACCTCCTCCCCCTCTCCGTTGGCTCCCTCTTGCCCTGTAACACACTGCACGAAGCTCGCCCGCACGCACCGCCGCCGAGCTCGTCGCCGGTGATGCTCCGGTGACCATTTGGTCACTGGCACCAGTCCAACGTACTCACCACAGCACGTAGATGCGAACGGTGCTACGCACGCATCGCCTAGGCCCCTGCAGCCGTTTCTCCACACTCGCCCGACGCCGGTCACCGCCGTCGAGCTCGTTGCCGTCGTCTCCGGCCACCCCAGGTCCGGCGACCACCTCCATCCGATGCGCAAGAGCAAGAGCTCTCCAACGCACCCAGCCGCAGCTCGAGCCGTGCACCGTAGGCGTTTTCCGAAGCACGCCGCCGCGTTTGGCCTCGCCGGCGGCTAAACGCCGGCGAGTTGGACCTGTTTTGACCACGGGTTTGACCCCCTGGGTCAATGACATGTGGGCCCTGCCCGCAAGTCAAACTTAGTTTAGGTGTTAATTTAATATTAATTAGTTAATTAGTTTAGTCACTGACACGTGGGCCCTGGCCCCACTGACAGCTAATTAGTTTTAGTTAAACTCTAATTAACTCAGTTATTTAGCGGTGACACTGACATGAGGGACTCACTGGTCAGGTTTGACATGGACTGGCCCTGTTGACTGGCTGACGTCAGCATGATGTCATGCTGACGCAGTAAAGGTTTTTCTGGGATTTTTAGATTTAATAATAATTCAGGAAATTCCAGAAAATACCCAAAACTTCTAAAAATCATATGAAATCAACCATAGCTCAGATGGAAAAGATTTATATATGAAAAATGATCAGAAAAATCCAATCTTTCTAATGGCACTGGTTTCATGCATGTTTGAACAAGTTAACTTGTTGTATATATCAAAAACATGGTAATGCACTTATTTAAATAATAGTTTGAACTTCAATTTGAATCCTTGATTCAAATAGGTTCAAACCCTTCTGGTTTTAGGTGCATTAGCCAACACACATGCATCTTGCCATGTCATAAACATGCATCATATTGTTGCATTTGTTTGTTAATGATTGTATCGTCGGTATTCCCTGTGTTAGGTCCTTCTCCCGAGGATACTGCTGCGTATCCAGTTGAAGAGCAGTACCCGACAACTACCTTGTCAGGCAAGCAATCATTGATCATTCCGATACAAACCCAATCTTCTGGCTCCTGCTCTCTTTTACTGCATTAAGGCAACAGCGCGTGAACTGCTACTTGCTGTGGTAGTTGAACCCTATTCCCTTGCATGACCTGTCATTGCCACAGTAAATAGTTGAAACCCACTAGCATGTGTAGGAGTTGATTGAGCCATGTGATGTGTGATCCACCATGCTATTTACTTATGTTGCCTGCTATGCTTAGAGTTGTGTCTGGTCTGATTCATCTGGGTGATGGATCAGAGTGAAATGATCTTACCGATAAAGAGAGGGAAGTGTGGAATACGCTTGGTAAAGGTATCGATGAAAGGCCATGTAGGAGTAGATGGTGGGTTGTTTCATTGGAATCGTCCATAGGACCCGAGATCTGTGTGTGTGATTCAAGTTACAGTTACTACCACACATTGGGCCCTGAAATATGACCCCGCTCGACTTATTGACTGCCCTTGTACTCTGTCCAGGAGTTGCAACTAGTTTCTGGTGTTTATAGTTTACTGGAGGTCGTGCGCAGCGCTGACCCTCGGGGTGGGCTGTGATGCGACAGGTACGTGGCACGGTGTACCGGTTGCCCGTTTGGTGACTCGGGAACCCTGTACACATCGTTTGGGGCCGTGAGCGACACCCCGGCCGGATCTCCCCACGGATGGAACCCAAATAGGCGATAAACCTGGACGAGAGACTTGAGTGGTTGGTTAGGTCGTGGTCTACACCCACGTCGGCTTTCGCTTGAAGTCTGCCGAGCACATGTCGTGTGCAAACGTTAAGTGGTGAAAACATGTGTGAAGAAGTACACCCCTACAGGGTTATCAAACTATTCGAATAGCCGTTGTTCGCGGTACGAACTACTTGGTTACTCTTACAGTTCATAGACAAGTTGATGGATACTACTAAAAGCCTCAAGATAAGCGTGAGTGCCGTGGATGGCCCTTCCGTAGGATGACGGAAGAGGATCCTCGGTAGTGTATTGATGTGGTGATTAGAGGACTCGTGTTCGTATTAACATCTTGCAATCTGTTGAGAGTTGTAGTATAGGTTAGCCAAGGTCAAAGCTGGCATTCTGCTATAAACTCCACTACCCCTTTGATAATGTTGCATGTATGATAGGTTATGTGGTAAGACTTGATGAGTACCTTTGTACTCATGTTTGCTTAATAACTGTTGCAGACGAGAACCCTGCCCCTGCTGATGGGTTCTACATAGACGTTGACGTCGACGAGTAGCTTGACACCCAGACGGTGATCTGGAGCTTGTGAAGGGCCTTGTAGATAGTCAGGCTACACCAAGCCTGTTTTATTTTCTAAGTTGTCTGTACTCAGAGATGTAGCTTCCGCTTGTGCTTGTATGACTGTATGACTTGAGTGTTGGGTCATGTGACCCCTACCTGTATGACTATGTTTTGTATGGCTCTTGGAGCCTTTTAAATAAAGTACTTTGAGTCATAGAGTTCTGTTGTGATGCAATGTTGTATTTGCACATATTGAGCATATTGCGTGTATGATTGAAATGCTTGGTATGTGTGGGATCCGACACCTAGTTGTTTTCCCTTGGTAGCCTATCTTACAGGGAAATGCCTCCTAGTGATTCCAATGAGCCTTGGTAGCTTGCTACTGCTCGGAACACGTAGGCTGGCCGGCATGTGTCCTTCTTCGTTCCTGTGTCTGTCCCTTAGGGGAAATGTCACGCGTTGTTCCTTTAAGTCCATGTAGCTTGCTACGACTTGGGTTCATACGTTGATGACCGACACATTCGTTGCTGGGTCATGGATGCCTGTCTCTGTAATTTATTGCCACTTTTGGTTTATAACTAGCCATGTCAGCCCGGGTTCTCTGTCATATGGATGCTAGCAACACTGCCATATACGTGTGCCAAAATGCGCAAACAGTCCCGGGCCAGGTAAGGTGGCACCCGTGGGGTTACCGTGCGTGAGGCCGCAAAGTGATATGACGTGTTACAGCTAGATCGGTGTGACTTATGATCGGGGTCCTGACAGCGTTGGCATCAGAGCTGGACTGCCTGTAGGATTCTCAAGCCAAACTGGTCGATGTTGAGTCTAGAAAAATTCTTAGTTATATGTAGGGGAATTGATTGTGGAAGGGAACGTATGGCTCTTTTTACTCCTTTATCTTATGCCCTTCTGATCCGAGTCTGTCTATTCTTTCTACGGGGATTTAGGACTAGGCCTCTTATCCTTACTAGGTTCGCGTGTTACTAATCCGTGGACTCTTACGATTGTTGGTTTCAAGCCTCAGTTCAGTTTCTATCCTTTTGAGTATGATGGTTGTTGAACCCGGAACCTTGATGTGGAATTGTTGAGTGGCTATGCTATCATTTGTATGATGTCTCAAATGTTTGTTTGAGAATTTACAGTTGTTATGCTGCCCGATTTCTTCCAGAAACACTAATGCCTTTGCATTATTTCGTGTTTCAGATGTCTGGCCGCATCCCTCACCAAGTGGTTCGTTTGACTCGGTGCATTAATGTGCCCGGTCACACGGCCATGATAGTCCGTGTGATGACTGAGACCGGTTATCGCTGGTATCCTGAATACACTGTGGAGGAGCAGTATCGGGATTTCAATCAAAGTCAGTATTTATGCACAGTCCGGATATACCCCTCATATCCCGGAGCAAATGATCCCATCCATTGGTCTTATGGACTCGGGATTACCATCGAGATGGCAGTACAGGATGCCGCTTATTCGATGATGACCATTCTACGTGCTAGGCATGCCCTGTTGCTGAACACTGAGTTCTGTTACATGCCAGCTTCACTCCCCGGAGAGGAAGGCTACTACACTGGTCTGTATACTGATGCTGCTCATGAAGAGCCACTGCTTCAGACTACTGTTCAGATGTTGGAGGATAGGGACCGTGAGGTCCGTGCCCTCCGAATGGAGCTGTATAACACCCGAGCCACTCACTGGACTACTTTGACACGGCTTGCACCTGCTGTGCACGCCGGATATCTGGACATGCGGGATTTGTATCCTGTGCGGACTCGTCTGCCTGATCGCATGGATTGGCGTGACGTTGGGGGTATTACACCTCCACGTGGGCGTCGGTTACCACCAGCATCGGAACCGAGACCACATCCATGCCCCTATTGTCCACAGCCTTCGAGTGCTCGCGAGTTCCAAGATCCGTCTGTACCACTTCCAGGCTACGGTGGTAATCTTTACGAGGATTACTACGCGAATGTCTGAGCTATTCCGTGGTAGTAGTAGTATTGTAGTAGTTGTATTTCCACAGTCCTGCGCGTCTTGTGGAATATGACTTAGTGTGTACTGAATTCCGGAGGTGTAGTTAAATAATGTATAGGATCTTGGAATGCCTTTGATGGGATGTATCGTCTTTCACCGCAGTTGTACTTTAGCCTTGGCTTGTACTAAACTTTGTATGGTGTGTATGACCACTGGTGTATATATAGCAGTTCCTATATTACCATGTCGTACGGATGAACATCTCTGCATTCTGTGTCATCCATTACATTCTGCACCTCTATGTCAAATTTTTGCCATCCTTGTCTAAACCGTTGTTTTGTTTTCCTAGGATGGTCAACACTCGCAACACTCCTGCTGCTCAGGAGCAGGGTGAGGCTAGTGGGGCTAGAGATGGAAATCTGCCCCAGCCACCCTCTTTGGCGGAAGTTATGCTTGAAGCAGAACGGAACAAGAGAGAGACCAACCGTCTGCTGGAACGCATAGAGCAAAACACTGGGTTCCGTCAGAGGAATGACGTGGTGTCAATCCACGATTTTATCAAGATGTGTCCACCAAAGTTCCATCACTCCACTGAACCTCTGGATGCTGATGACTGGCTACGTAGTATCACCCACAAGCTACACTCTGCCCGTGTGGCCGAAGCTGACAAGGTTATCTACGCCGCCTACCATCTTGAGGGCCCTGCCAGTCTTTGGTGGGAAAACTTTGAAGCTATGCGTCCTGCTGGCCAAGTCACTACCTGGGCTGAGTTCAGTGAGGCATTCCGTGAACATCACATTCCGGAAGGTCTCATGGATCGCAAGCGGGAGGAATTCTGCAATTTCACCCAGGGCCATTTAAATGTGGACGGATATAGTCGTGAGTTTGGTAATCTGGCACGCTATGCACCTGAGGAAGTATCCACCGATGCCAAGAAACAGGCGAGGTTCCGCAAGGGACTCAGCCCTGAACTTCGTCGAGATCTACGTCTGCACGAGTGCACCTCCTTTCAGAAGTTGGTTAACAAGGCTATCAGTGCTGAGACAGGCCAGACCGACTTCGAGGCTACCCGCAAGCATACTCGAGACCTTGGTTCCTCATCTGGCTCTGGCTCTCACAAGCGCCGTGTGTGGGTTCCTAACACTGCTCTGCCACCCAAGTATACACCGAGGCCATCCTATGAGGCGCCTCGCCCAACTCAACAGTTTGCACCTGCTAAGACCTCTGGAGGTCCACCCTCCAACTTTGCTCCACGCACCACCACTATGACATGTTTCAAGTGTGGAGAACCGGGACACTACATGCGTGATTGTCCCCAGAATCAGCCAGGAAAACCCGTTGGCCGTGGCAAGCCAACCGGCAAGGTGAACTATGTCAAGCCAATCCCCACTGCATGTGGTCATGTCATCTATGTTTCTGCCGAAGAAGCTTATGAGGATCCTAACGTCGTCCTTGGTACGCTTCTCGTAAACTGCCATCCGGCATCTGTTCTTTTCGATACTGGAGCATCCCATTCGTTCATATCTGAGAGCTATGCTCGATTGCACAACATGACTTTTTGTGACATGCCTACTTCCATGGTTATTCAAACTCCTGGTTCAAAGTGGCAAACCTCTAGGGTAAGCCATGGAAATGAAATCCTTATCGATAGACTTGTTTTCCTTGCATCTTTAATCGCTCTCAAGTCCTCGGACATAAATATCATTTTGGGTATGGATTGGATGACAACCCATTACGCCAAAATTGATTGCTTTACTAGGACCGTTCAACTTACACATCCATCCGGCAAGATAGTCAATGTCTTGACTCGAATGGCTGAACGTCAGCTCTACTCTCTTAATGCCAGCCCTCTACCAGAACTCGAAGATATCCCGGTAGTCCGTGACTTTCCGGATGTTTTCCCAGAAGAACTGCCAGGAGTTCCACCTGACAGAGATGTCGAGTTTGTGATAGATCTTATCCCTGGAACCGTCCCAATCTCTAGGAGACCTTATAAGATGGCACCACTAGAGTTAGCTGAGCTAAAGAAACAACTCGATGAGTCCTTGCAAAAGGGTTTCATCCGTCCTAGTTCTTCCCCTTGGGCTTGCCCCGTCCTCTTCGTCAAGAAGAAGGATGGAATGGAGCGGATGGTTGTAGATTACCGACCTGTCAATCTGGTCAGCATAAAGAATAAGTATCCGCTCCCCAGGATCAACGACCTGTATGATCAGCTCGCTGGATCCTCAGTCTTCTCTAAGATGGATTTGAGGTTGGGCTACCATCAAATCAAAATCAAGAACGGGGACATTCCTAAAACGGCTTTCGTTACTCGTCATGGCCAATATGAGTACACCGTCATGTCCTTCGGATTAACCAATGCCCCAGCTACCTTTTCTCGGTTAATGAATTCTATATTCATGGAGTATTTGGATAAATTCGTCGTGGTATACCTCGATGATATACTCATTTTCTCCAAGAACAAGAAAGATCATGCCGAGCATTTAAGGCTGGTATTGACGAAACTTTGAGAGCACCGCCTTTATGCCAAATTCTCTAAATGTGAATTTTGGTTGCCAGAAGTAACCTATCTAGGTCATGTGATCTCTGGCAAGGGTAGTGCTGTCAATCCCGAGCGAGTTCAAGCCGTCCTTGATTGGACTCCCCCTGAATCGGTCAAGCAAGTTAGGAGTTTTCTTGGCTTAGCGAGCTATTGCCGACGTTTCGTCGAGAATTTCTCCAAGGTTGCTAAACCTCTAACCGAACTCCTCAAGAAAGATAAAAAGTTTGAGTGGACCCCACAGTGCGAGTCCAGTTTTCAGGAACTGAAAAGACGCCTGACATCTGCACCTGTACTGGTACCACCAGACTTTTCCAAGGACTTTATAATCTATTGCGACGCCTCGCGACAAGGACTAGGTTGCATTCTCATGCAAGATCGTCAAGTGATTGCATACGCATCCCGACAGTTGCGTCCACATGAGGATAACTATCCTACTCATGATTTAGAGCTTGCAGCTGTAGTCCATGCACTCAAAACATGGCGACATTACCTCCTTGGTAATCGCTGTGAAATCTTCACTGATCACCAAAGTTTGAAGTATATCTTCACCCAACCGGATCTAAATCTCAGGCAAAGACGTTGGGTTGAGTTGCTCACCGACTATGATTTAGGAATCACTTACACTCCTGGAAAGGCCAATGTCATGGCTGATGCACTAAGTCGTAAGTCATATTGTAACAATTTAATGTTACAACAAAGTCAGCCACTTCTCCACGAGGAATTTCGTAAGCTTAAACTTCACATTGTTCCTCGGGGATTCCTTTCCACCTTGGTGGCGAAACCTACCCTTATGGATCAAATCATAGCTGCCCAGAAGCGTGATAAAGGTGTATCACGACTCCAAGAGAACATTGCTAGCGGCCTCGCTAAAAGTTTCTCTATGGATGATCGAGGTGTTGTTTTCTTTGAGAACCGTGTAGTGGTTCCCAAGAACCACCATCTGCGGCAATTAATTCTTAAGGAGGCTCATGAATCTCCTCTCACGATTCATCCCGGTAGTACCAAAATGTATCAAGACCTACGTCAAAGATTCTGGTGGACTAGGATGAAGAGAGAAATCGCTCAGTTCATTGCTAACTGCGACGTTTGTCATCGAGTCAAAGCAGAGCATCAACGGCCTGCTGGCACCCTTCAATCTTTAGCTATTCCTGAATGGAAATGGGATAAAGTCGGTATGGACTTCATTACCGGGTTTCCCAGGTCCAGGAAAGGGAATAATGCTATCTTCGTCGTTATCGACCGCCTCTCTAAAGTAGCTCATTTCCTGCCTGTTCGGGAAAGTATTACCGCTAGCCAGCTAGCAGACTTATATATCTCTCGAATAGTATCACTTCATGGTGTACCGTTGGAGATTAACTCAGACAGTGGAAGTCTTTTTACTTCACGATTTTGGGAAAGTTTCCAGAATGCTATGGGAACTCATCTCTCTTTCAGTACTGCCTTCCATCCGCAATCAAGTGGTCAAGTGGAACGAGTCAATCAAATTCTGGAAGACATGCTTCGAGCCTCTGTCATTTCTTTCGGTATGGAATGGGAAAAGTGTCTTCCATTTGCCGAATTCGCTTATAACAATAGTTATCAAGCCAGCTTGGGTAAAGCCCCCTTCGAAGTTCTATATGGACGAAGGTGTCGAACACCTCTTAACTGGTCAGAGACCGGGGAAAGACAATTCTTTGGCCCGGATATGATTCAGGAAGCAGAAGAACAAGTTCGCATCGTTCGTGAGAGATTGAAAACAGCCCAGTCTCGCCAAAAGAGCCAATATGATAGTCATCATAAGGCTGTGACTTTTGAAGTCGGCGATAAGGCTTACCTTCGGGTTACTCCTCTTAAGGGAACCCATCGCTTCGGTATCAAAGGCAAATTGGCCCCTCGTTACATCGGTCCTTTTCGCATTCTTGCCAAACGAGGAGAAGTTGCCTACCAATTGGAACTACCTCCGCACCTCTCCAGAGTTCATGATGTTTTCCACGTTTCTCAACTCAGGCGTTGCTTCTCGGATCCTATCCGCGGAGTGGACCACGAAACGCTTGATCTCCAAGACAATCTCAGATATCGAGAATACCCCGTTCGTATTCTTGATCAAACTGAGCGCACCACTCGACGCCACAATATCAAGTTTCTCAAGGTTCAATGGTCACATCATTCCGAGAGTGAAGCTACTTGGGAAAGGGAGGATCGTCTTCGACTTGAGTACCCCACCCTCTTTCCGGAGGAACCCGAATCTCGGGACGCGATTCTTTTAAGTGAGGGTGAGTTGTCACATCCCTAGCTAGCACTTGCATTAGGACCTGACTAGAGTGTGCATCATGTTTACTTTCCAAGAAACTTGAAATGGGATTAACAGAAACCCCAGCACCCCCTCCCCTAACAACTAGGGTTTGCTAAAATATTTTCCAATGTACCCAAAATGCCCTTCAAAATGTTCATCATTTCTGCCTTGGTCTTAAACCTCTGCCAAAAATGGTGCACAATTTTCTAGGACAATCTAGGGCTTTGGATTAAATCACATGGTATTTGAATTTGGGCATTTAAATGCTATAAAATAATTTAAATGCTCAAATAATCATGAACTATAATGTTTCCTACTGTTCATATTATATACAGCAGGTATGACAAGTGTCATGAGTTATAAAAATGTTTAGGCATTTTTATTAAATGAACGAAGCTGCAAAAGAAATAAAACAGAAAGAAAAATAGGAAGAACACTTACCTGGCGCCCACCCGGCCCACCTGCTGGCCCAGCCCAGCTGCCGCTCCAGCGAGCTGCTTGGCTCGGCCAGGCAGGCAGGCAGGTGCTCGACGGCGACCGCGCCGCGCGCCACGCAGCTGCCCGCCGCCTTGTTTCACCCCCTCACCGTCCTGGAGGGATGGATCGAACGTCCACGTCCCCCTCGACCCCCCAGACACCTCCACCTCCCCCCAGCTCCTCTCCTCCGTTCTCCCCGCGCCATGGCCGACGCCGCCGTGATCACACCGTCGTAGAAGCCGCGTCCACCGTCGTCCCCGAGCTCCGCCGTGTTGTCCCTCGTCTCCGCCGTCCTCGACTGCTTCGAACAGTCCGAGCCCCGAGCGCTCGCCCGCCCTGGAGATTCCCCCGACCTCTTCTTCCCCAACTCCGGCCGCGGAGACCCCCCTCGCCGTTCTGCTCAGCTCCGACCACCCCCGAGCTCGCTCCGGTGCTTGCCGCAACCCCTGTGAGCCTAGCTACCTCCCCCCCTCTCCGTTGGCTCCCTCTTGCCCTGTAACACACTGCACGAAGCTCGCCCGCACGCACCGCCGCCGAGCTCATCGCCGGTGATGCTTCGGTGACCATTTGGTCACTGGCACCAGTCCAACGTACTCACCACAGCACGTAGATGCGAACGGTGCTACGCACGCATCGCCTAGGCCCCTGCAGCCGTTTCTCCACACTCGCCCGACGCCGGTCGCCGCCGTCGAGCTCGTTCTCGTCGTCTCCGGCCACCCCAGGTCCGGCGACCACCTCCATCCGATGTGCAAGAGCAAGAGCTCTCCAACGCACCCAGCCGCAGCTCGAGCCGTGCACCGTAGGCGTTTTCCGAAGCACGCCGCCGCGTTTGGCCTCGCCGGCGGCTAAACGCCGGCGAGTTGGACCTGTTTTGACCACGGGTTTGACCCCCTGGGTCAATGACATGTGGGCCCTACCCGCAAGTCAAACTTAGTTTACGTGTTAATTTAATATTAATTAGTTAATTAGTTTAGTCACTGACACGTGGGCCCTGGCCCCACTGACAGCTAATTAGTTTTAGTTAAACTCTAATTAACTCAGTTATTTAGCTGTGACACTGACATGAGGGACCCACTGGTCAGGTTTGACCTGGACTGGCCCTGTTGACTGGCTGACGTCAGCATGATGTCATGCTGACGCAGTAAAGGTTTTTCTGGGATTTTTAGATTTAATAATAATTCAGGAAATTCCAGAAAATACCCAAAACTTCTAAAAATCATATAAAATCAACCATAGCTCAGATGGAAAAGATTTATATATGAAAAATGATCAGAAAAATCCAATCTTTCTAATGGCACTGGTTTCATGCATGTTTGAACAAGTTAACTTGCTGTATATATCAAAAACATGATAATGCACTTATTTAAATAATAGTTTGAACTTCAATTTGAATCCTTGATTCAAATAGGTTCAAACCCTTCTGGTTTTAGTTGCATCTTGCCATGTCATAAACATGCATCATATTGTTGCATTTGTTTGTTAATGATTGTATCGTCGGTATTCCCTATGTTAGGTCCTGCTCCCGAGGATACTGCTGCGTATCCAGTTGAAGAGCAGTACCCGACATAAACCTTGTCAGGCAAGCAATCATTGATCATTCCGATACAAACCCAATCTTCTCGCTCCTGCTCTCTTTTACTGCATTAAGGCAACAGCGCGTGAACTGCTACTTGCTGCGGTAGTTGAACCCTATTCCCTTGCATGACCTGTCATTGCCACAGTAAATAGTTGAAACCCACTAGCATGTGTAGGAGTTGATTGAGCCATGTGATGTGTGATCCACCATGCTATTTACTTATGTTGCCTGCTATGCTTAGAGTTGTGTCTTGTCTGATTCATCTGGGTGATGGATCAGAGTGAAATGATCTTACCGATAAAGAGAGGGAAGTGTGGAATACGCTTGGTAAAGGTATCGATGAAAGGCCATGTAGGAGTACATGGTGGGTTGTTTCATTGGAATCGTCCATAGGACCCGAGATCTGTGTGTGTGATTCAAGTTACAGTTACTACCACACATTGGGCCCTGAAATATGACCCCGCTCGACTTATTGACTGCCCTTGTACTCTGTCCAGGAGTTGCAACTAGTTTCTGGTGTTTATAGTTTACTGGAGGTCGTGCGCAGCGCTGACCCTCGGGGTGGGCTGTGATGCGACAGGTACGTGGCATGGTGTACCGGTTGCCCGTTTGGTGACTCGGGAACCCTGTACACATTGTTTGGGGCCGTGAGCGACACCCCGGCCGGATCTCCCCACGGATGGAACCCAAATAGGCGATAAACCTGGACGAGAGACTTGAGTGGTTGGTTAGGTCGTGGTCTACACCCACGTCGGCTTTCGCTTGAAGTCTGCCGAGCACATGTCGTGTGCAAACGTTAAGTGGTGAAAACATGTGTGAAGAAGTACACCCCTACAGGGTTATCAAACTATTCGAATAGCCGTTGTTCGCGGTACGAACTACTTGGTTACTATTACAGTTCATAGACAAGTTGATGGATACTACTAAAAGCCTCAAGATAAGCGTGAGTGCCGTGGATGGCCCTTCCGTAGGATGACGGAAGAGGATGGTCGGTAGTGTATTGATGTGGTGATTAGAGGACTCATGTTCGTATTAACATCTTGCAATCTGTTGAGAGTTGTAGTATAGGTTAGCCAAGGTCAAAGCTGGCATTCTGCTATAAACTCCACTACCCCTTTGATAATGTTGCATGTATGATAGGTTCTGTGGTAAGACTTGCTGAGTACCTTTGTACTCATGTTTGCTTAATAACTGTTGCAGACGAGAACCCTGCCCCTGCTGATGGGTTCTACATAGACGTTGACGTCGACGAGTAGCTTGACACCCAGACGGTGATCTGGAGCTTGTGAAGGGCCTTGTAGATAGTCAGGCTACACCAAGCCTGTTTTATTTTCTAAGTTGTCTGTACGCAGACATGTAGCTTCCGCTTGTGCTTGTATGACTGTATGACTTGAGTGTTGGGTCATGTGACCCCTACCTGTATGACTATGTTGTGTATGGCTCTTGGAGCCTTTTAAATAAAGTACTTTGAGTCATAGAGTTCTGTTGTGATGCAATGTTGTATTTGCACATATTGAGCATATTGCGTGTATGATTGAAATTCTTGGTATGTGTTAGATCCGACACCTAGTTGTTTTCCCTTGGTAGCCTATCTTACAGGGAAATGCCTCCTAGTGATTCCAATGAGCCTTGGTAGCTTGCTACTGCTCGGAACACGTAGGTTGGCCGGCATGTGTCCTTCTTCGTTCCTGTATCTGTCCCTTAGGGGAAATGTCACGCGTTGTTCCTTTAAGTCCATGTAGCTTGCTACGACTTGGGTTCATACGTTGATGACCGACACGTTCGTTGCTGGGTCATGGATGCCTGTCTCTGTAATTTAGTGCCACTTTTGGTTTATAACTAGCCATGTCGGCCCGGGTTCTCTGTCATATGGATGCTAGCGACACTGTCATATACGTGTGCCAAAATGCGCAAACGGTCCCGGGCCAGGTAAGGTGGCACCCGTGGGGTTACCGTGCGTGAGGCCGCAAAGTGATATGACGTGTTACAGCTAGATAGTTGTGACTTAGGATCGGGGTCCTGACAAAGACTATGAGAGCAAATCTTATCCAGAGGAGGATGAGTCAGCTTTACTTGGAAATCAAGTACAGTTGTCGTGTGTGTTTGAAATCTGACTGTTGGAACACGTGTCAGTTCCTTAGTGACCCAGGGTCACTTCGGACAAATCAGGTCGGGTTGCCCAGTGGCTATAAATAGCCCACCCCTTACACCATAAATTGTTGGCTGCTCAGAGTTCTTGCACGGCTTTTGTCGTTTGAGAGCAACCCACCTCCGAAGCATTTGAGAGAGAAATCCTTGCGAGGACAAAGCCCAAACACCCAGAGACAAGGAGTATAAGGCATCACGGAAGTCTTTCTGTCTGTGTGACCTGAAGACTTATTACACTTGAGGACTGTGTTTCCTCCAGCTGGTTAGGCGTCGCGTTTTGAGCATCCAAGAGTCATTGTGGATTGCCGGTGAACGAAGTCTGTGAAGGTTTGGAAGTCTACCTTGAAGACTTACCAGAGTGATTGGGCGAGGACTAGGTGTTCTTAGCTCAAGGGGAACAAGGTGAAGACGCGGTCTTGTGAGTTAAATCTCAGCCTCCCTAACCAGACGTACAGTTGTCACAGCAACTGGAACTGGTCTAACAAATCACTGTCTTCCCTTATATCCTTTCCTTCCCTTTATTTACTGCTCTATGTTGTGAAGACATTGCCTGCTTGCCTTATCTGATTGACTTCACTGAGTATCTACTTGTTTTGATTGGCTTCATTCCTTGTTCCTTTATGATCACTACTGCATAGTTGCTATTAGTCTTCATGCTTTCACTTCATTGAATACATGACTATGGCTTATCTAGTGTAGTCCACTTTCCGCTGCATACTAATAGGCTTGAGCTTATCGTTTTTCTTCGAAACTACCATGTTTAGAAGCATTTCATAAAAATCGCCTATTCACCCCCTCCCCTCTAGTCGATATACTACACTTTCAATTGGTATCAGAGCGAGGTACTTCCTTGTTCTGTGTGATTCGGTTTAACCACCTGGAGTTTTAGCTATGTCGACTGCAGGAATAATCAAAGTCTCCGCTGTGTGCCCCGTCTTCGATGGCATCGAATATCCCTACTGGAAGAACAAGATGCGCATGCATCTTGAAGCCATTTACGTGGACCTCTGGTTTGTCGTCAAAAACGGTGTGTCCCAAGACTGGTGAAGGTATCACCCCTGCTGATGTCAAAAAGCTTGTTCAGTTGGATTCAATGGCCAAGAACATCATCTGTGGTCATCTGACCAAAAGGCAGTACGGTCGTGTGAGTGCTCTGTACACGTCAAAGGAAGTTTGGGACTGGCTCTCAAAGGTCAATGAAGGAGTCTCTACCCAAAGAGATCAAAGGATCAGCGTCCTTCAAAATCTCTTCAATCGCTTCAAGAGACATGACAATGAGAATGTCCAGCACACTTTTGATCGTCTCACTGACATCACAAATGAGCTTCAAGCACTTGGCGCCACTGAGATTACCAAGCATGAAATCGTCAAGACCCTTCTGAGATCACTCGACAGCTCATTTGATATCCTTGCACTGATGATTCAAGAACGGCCTGACTTCAAGACTCTTGATCCGTCCGATATACTTGATAGGCTAAACACACATGAGTTCCAGCTATTTGAGAAGCGTGGCATCTATGGTCCCAACTATGGCCGATCTCGAGCCTTAAAGGCAAAAGCTGTTTCATCATCTGAAGAAGAATCTGACTGCAGTTCTTATGATCCTGAAGACATTGGAAAGGAGCTTGCCATGCTTGTGAAGAAGTTCCAGAAATTCACTAGGAAGAAAGGCTTCAGAAAGTCTTCAAGATCCAGCTCAAGAAATGATGAAGCATCTGCTCATGACTACAAGAAAAGAACATGTCATAAGTGCAAGAAACCTGGTCACTAGATCACTGAGTGTCCTCAGTGGGACAATGAGAAGAAGAAAAAGAAGAGCAAGGAATATGATTCTGATGACAAGAAAAAGAAGAAATACTCAAAGTCTTCTTCAAAGTCTTCATCAAAGTATTCATCACATAAGAAGAATTCATCTGGCAAGGCTCGCGCTTTTGTTGGCAAGGAGATGGATTATGAGGAAGAGTCTGCTTTTGAAGAAGCGGAGGTGGAGTCGGAGGAGGAGTCTGATTTTGGTGCTGCTAGTCTGGCTTTAGCCACTACCTATGTGGGCAAGTCCATCTTCAACACTGAAGACAATGGCCCCGTCCCCAACAATGATGATGAGGATGACGACTCTGCTCCCACCTTCTGCTTCATGGCACGCGGTGCCAAGGTAAAATCACGCGATGCTTACTTTCAAACATCTAGTGAAGATGACTCTGATTGTAAATCAAAACCTAGCTACAAAACACATGCTAAAATTGCCACTGAACAGCAGAAAGCCATGGAACATATTCAAAAACTGTTAAACAAAAGCGATGACATGTTGGACGCGGAAATGACCCGTTCTCAGTCCTTAATTGAAGACATAAAAAATCTTCATGTTAAGTACCAGGAACTTGAAGGTCTTTATGAATCGCTTTCAAAAACTCATGAAAAGCTTTCCCATGATTACATTCAAAAGAAACGAGAACTTGAGAAAGTGAAAGCGGCTCATGAAGATCTTCAAAAGGAGAATGAGTCACTCCGCGCACAACTGATCAGCTCCACTCACGAAGAGTTTGAACCACCATGTCTAAAATGCATTGAACGTTATAATGCTACATGTGCTGCTAAATGCTCTACTGATGCCACTGTTGTAATATCTTCAACTATTGATGTAGTAACTAACCCCTCTGCTAAGGAAACCACTACTATTGCTGATGAAAATGCTAGGTTGAAGACTTTGCTTGAAACAGGGATGTACAAAAGCCTCAAAGGGCATCAGACTCTGTGTGATGTCCTCAAAAAGCAGATATTGAACCGAATCCCTAGGAAAGAGGGTGTTGGGTTCGATAGGAAAATGAATGTTGATGGTTCTTACTGGAAGCCCGAGCAGTATCCCAAAACCAAATGGGTTGCTGCAAAGGGACCTTCAGTGGATCCATTTACTTTATCTGGCCTCACTTGTGCTAATCCTGTTATCATTGATGAATCCTTTGATGCAAACTATAAACTGTTTAAGAATCAAAATGGTGAAGTGTTTGCCAGGTATATTGGTACTAACTGCAGGAATGGACCACCTATGAAGAAGATCTGGGTACCCAAAGGTTGTCTTGAGAAGCTTCCAGCAAATACTATCATGACACCCCCTGGGATGAAGACAAACCCAGACCAAAGGCTTCATACAACCAAAGGACTCATCTGAGTCACCCTAACACGAATGTTTTGCAGGGAAACTATACTCAGACCCATGAATATGAGCGTGTTTCTTCAAACCGCTATATACATAAATCCAAGATTTTTCTGCCTATTCTTATGAGTATTATTCTCCTCATGCAAGACTATTTTCTCGGGCCCCAAGCCAAAATTCTCAGATGCTGCTCTTAGACTCATTGCTTCTAAGCCACCCCTGAAAATGTGGGTGGTTAAGAAGAACTAACTTTCTCTTGCAGGGAATGGTCTCTAGCCTATAATCAAAAGCTTTTGATGCTATTGCTGGGGACCTAAAACACTTGTAGGGCACAAGAACAAATGCCCAAAATGACTTACTACTCATACTATTCATAAATCACTTGCTGCACATCTTATCAATCCTAACTTCCATCTAAGCTTTCATAATCCACTTATGCATCAAATGTTTATGCTTCAAAATGGCTTTTGGTGAAGCCTATCCTCCTAACTGCATTGTAGGGAGTGACACCAAAGTCTTCAGAATGGATTATGGATAGAGGATGCACAAATCATATGACTGGTGATCGAAATCTTCTCATGGACTCAACTTTACGTCCATCCAACAAAAGTCACATCACATTTGCTGATACTGGTAAAAGCAAAGTGTTGGGTCTAGGTAGAGTTGCAATCTCAAGAGATCAGCACATGGACAAAGTCATGCTTGTTGAATCTCTTGGCTTCAACTTAATGTCTGTCTCAATGCTTTGTGACTTAAACATGATTGTGATATTTGGTAAATTTCGTTGCATTGTACTAATGGAATGTGAAAAGTCTTTAGGGTTTGAAGGATACAAAAAAGGTGATCTGTATATGGTAGATTTCTCAGCAGGACCGCAGATGGCCGTATGTCTTCTAGCAAAAGCTTTAGAGTGCTGGCTCTAGCATCGGAGGCTAGGACATGCTGGCATGAGGAACTTGCATACTCTCTCAAAGAAGAAGCATGTCATCGGCATCGAGGAAGTCAAGTTCAACAAAGATCATCTATGTGGTGCCTGTGAAGCTGGGAAGATGACTAGAGCCAAGCATCCCTCGAAGACAATCATGACTACATCCAAACCCTTCGAGCTGAATCACATGGACTTATTTTGCCCTACTCACTACCCCACGTTCTCTACCACAGCCTGTCTCTATGGCTTCATCATTGTTGATGATTATTCAAGATACAAATGGGTGCACATAATACTTTACAAAACTAAAGTGCAAGATGTCTTCAGACGCTTCGCCAACCGTGCCATGAAAAACTATGGCGTCAAGATCAAGCATATAAGAAGTGACAATGGCACTGAATTCAAGAACACTCGCATTGATATTTATTTGGATACAATGGGAATCACTCATGAATTCTCAGCCCCATATACACCTCAGGAAAATGGGATCGTTGAGCGGAAGAACAGAACTCTAATTGAGATGGCTCGAACGATGCTCGATGAGTACAAAACTCCAAGAAGATTTTGGCCCGAAGCTATTGATACTGCATGCCATATCATCAGCCGTGTTTATCTTCACAAGCTTCTGTAGAAAACATCCTATGAACTCCTCAGTGGAAAGAAGCCAAATGTAAGCTACTTCAGAGTATTTGGAGCTAAGTGCTGGATCAAGGATCCTCATCATAAGTCAAAATTTGCACCCAAATCTCATGAAAGCTTCATGCTCGGATATGGAAAGGACTCACATTCCTTCAGAGTCTTCAACATTTTTCTCTATAAAACTGTTGAAACTGTGGATGTGAGGTTTTATGAGACAAATGGATCACAAAGAGAATCCCTACCAAATGTGCTAGATGAAGCTTCACCAAATGAATCTATCAAGCTAATGGGAACTGGTGAGATCATGCCTTCTGAAGCACAACCTAAAAAGGAACTCATCATCTCTGCTCCAAATCAACCTGACGACTATGCTCCGCCTCAAGACAATACTCCTGATGAAGACAATGCACAGCAAGAGCAAAATCTTCGTCCAGCTCATCCTCGCGTTGCAAATGAAGTACAAGTTGAGAAGATAATTGATAGCATAAATGCTCCTGGTCCACTCCCTCGCTCAAGAGCAACACAGCTTGCAAATTTCTGTGGGCACTTTGCTTTTGTCTCAATATCTGAACCCAATAAAGTTGATGAAGCTTTTATGGAGCCTGAATGGATTCAAGCAATGCAAAAAGAGCTTCAACAGTTTGATCTAAACAATGTGTGGGAACTTGTCAAGCATCCTGATCCTCGAAAGCACAACATAATAGGCACAAAATGGATCTATCGCAACAAGCAAGATGAGCATGGTCAAGTGGTCAGAAACATAGCTCGTCTCGTTGCTCAAGGATACACCCAAGTTGAAGGGATTGACTTCGATGAAACATTTGCTCATGTGGATAGACTTGAAGCTATTCGTATACTGCTAGCCTATGCAAATCAGCACAACATTCTTATATATCAAATGGATGTAAATAGTGTCTTTCTCAATGGAAGAATTGAAGAAGAAGCGTATGTTGCACAACCACCTGGCTTTGAAGACCCAAAACATCCTGATATGGTATACAAGCTCAACAAGGCACTATATGGCCTCAACCAAGCGCCTCGTGCTTGGTATGACACCCTCAAAGACTTCCTGAAGAGCAAAGGCTTCAAACCTGGATCCCTAGATCCCACACTCTTCACGAAGACTTATGATGATGAGCTATTTGTCTGCCAAATCTATGTGGATGACATTATCTTCGGCTGCACGGACAAGAAATACAGTGATGAGTTTGGTCACATGATGCAAGAACAATATCAAATGTCTATGATGGGTGAGCTGAAGTTCTTCCTTGGTCTTCAAATTCATCAGCAAAGCAACGGCATCTTCATATCTCAAGAGAAGTACCTTAAAGACTGCCTGAAAAAGTTTGGACTGCAAGACTGCAAAGGGTACTCGACGCCAATGCCTGCTAAACATCATCTGGGTCCGGACGCCAATGGTAAATAGTTTGATCAACAGGTATACCGCTCCATGATTGGTTCTTTACTTTATTTATGTTCATCTAGGCCAGATATTATGCTTAGTGTTTGCATGTGTGCTCGATATCATGCAGCACCAAAGGAGTCGCATCACTTAGCTGTGAAGCGAATACTTCGATATTTGGCTTACACCCCAACACTAGGATTATGGTATCCAAAAGGCTCAGAGTTTGATTTAGTAGGATTTTCAGATGCTGATTATGCTGGTGATAAAGTTGATCGCAAGTCCACCTCAGGCACATGTCACTTTCTAGGACGATCACTTGTCTATTGGTCTTCAAAGAAGCAGAACTGTGTATCACTCTCCACTGCTGAATCTAAATACAGTGCTGCTGGATCTTGCTGTGCTCAGCTTCTCTGGATGAAGAAAACGCTCAAGGACTATGGAGTCCATCTGAAGCATGTGCCACTCTACTATGACAATGAAAGCGCCATCAAGATTGCCAACAACCCAGTTCAGCACTCGAAGACAAAGCGCATTGAAATTCGTCATCACTTTCTCAGAGATCATGTTATGAAGGAAGATATTGATATCATACACGTCAACACTGAAGAGCAACTGGCAGATATCTTCACAAAGCCCTTGGATGAGAAAAGGTTTTGCAAGTTGCGGTGTGAGCTAAATATCTTAGAATACTCAAATGTCCTGTAATCAGGCACACATCCTAACACTTATGCACGTTGATGACTTAGATGTGCAACACATGAAGTAAATTATATCTTCAATCAATGAAGACTTACATTCTAAGTGTGAATACATTAACATGGAATTTGACTTCAGAGCGCCACGATAATTGTGCACCGTGTCTGGGTCTAATATTTCCTATACGGTGGGTAACGCCACCACCAAATTCTTGTTTGAAGCTTTTCTCGTGGCGTTACATTTGCAAAGTCTTCGCACTTGGTTTGTCTTCGTATAGGACATATATATATATATATACATAGTTGTTTTAATGCTCCATCCGTTATGCCTGAAACCCGTAGAAGCCGGAACGACCACTCCGACAGTCGTGGTGTACGTGGGATCGTGGGACAACTCCCAATGCATTACATGACCGCCACGTGTCACTCGTACGCGAAACGTCAGGGGCACCTGAGTAATTACGCTTAGCCATCTCCCATGCCTATAAATGCACGTCCCATCACGGTCAAAAGTTTCTTCTACCACCTCTCCACCTCGACCAACCCTCGCGCCTCCGCCAGCTTTCGACGACGCCGGCGACGAAGCGCTTCGCTGCCGCAACTTGTCGACGCCGTCCTCATGCCGGCCGCGGACATCTTCCACTCCGCCGTCGCCGTAGCTGTCCTCCGTCGCCAAGTTAGGGCACGGAAGACCGAACCGCCTGGCATCCAACTCCTACTCCGTCTAAGTAGTTCATCGTGTGGTAAATAAAACTTGCTTTTTACCATCTTCTAGATCCATAAAGATTCATCTACTTTGCCACAAGAAGTTTCTGCCTACTTACATATATAGATCTATCCGTTCTGCATCTCACATCTTGCCTAGTACATTCACATATGCTTCAACTCTAGTTAGATTCCTCACTTGTACTTATTCATGGATTCGTACAAATCTGGAACCAACTCCCATGAGTGAATGTCTTTGCACTATGAGGTCAGAGTCTTCAAAACTATTTTAATCTTCAAAACTTTTGAGAATGCATATGACCCCTTCCCCTTCCCTCGCATATCTAATGCTGTCACAGGTACATGTCCGTGGGAGAATCTCTAGGTTCTCATAGTCTGCATTCATTTGCAGAGGTTTTGCAGCGTCACATTCATTCCCCTAAAGACAGTTCCTGTTTGACCAGCAAACCAAAGCATTTGCCTGTTTTGAAGCCATTCAATTTGAAGCCCTTCAGGTTGAAGCAAATGGCAGCTGACAAGACAGTAAGAAAGGGTGGCAGACAGTGCCGTGGCAACACCTCCATTGATTTGCCTCCTGATCTCAGTGAGATGTACAAGACTGATCCAGAGGAGGATTACAATCAGAGAAAGACCCAAATCCAATGGATTCGAAGATACTGAGCCGAACAATGGTTCAAATATAGGTTCGTGACCCAAGAGTATACCGAGAAAAACGCCATCAAGCATCCTTGGGGAGATATCACATATAAGAATCTTCCCCCCAAGACTCGTGATGAAGACATTGCTCAAGGGTTCTATCCTTGCATGGTCAGAGGACCTCAGCCTGCTGAAGCTGATCCAAGCTCTCTACTCAGGTGTCATGACGACAATCTGTTCAAGCGAAATCTTCAATTCGCGAAGAACTCGGCCAAAGAGAACAAGAAGCTTTGGGGATTGGAATTCAATCCTGGCCCCTCTACGCCCCGCGCTGATGGCACGCGCGAAGCTGAACCGAGTCTGGTTGGGCCCTTCTACAACCTAGAGGACCTCATCAGTCACACAAGGGTTCAAGGGGCAGATGTGCATCAGCCTGAAGCAGATGATGACTCTGACGAAGCACCTGCAACACCGAAGCCTCAGAAGAAGAAATCAAAGGCTTCGAAGACTACTCCACCAAAGGTATCTAGAGTGAAGCCTTTGGCCACTGCTCCACATGCACAAAGTGTGCAATCTGAGGAACACTCTCGTATCTCCAAGAGCAGGCAGCTGAAGAGGAAGCCAACACGCAACCCCAGTCCAGCTCTCACTCCTGATGCAGTACTGAAGACTGCCAATGATGCCCTAGATCTCTCAAGTGATGAAGATCTTGGTGATGATGCTCTAGAGCTATTGATCAAGAGCAAGCAGGATGTTGAAATCTTCAATGATTTGCCGCTCTTTGACGTTGAAGTGCTCAATAACTTCATTGATGAATGGTTTGACACACCCAACCTGAGCTTCGACGATCTTCAACTTCATGTTGGCCTCAGCGTCTCCTTCCATGGCGCCATTTCTTCTGAGCTGGCTCTGGCTCAAACAATTGTTGAGCTGAAGAAAAATATATATTATGAAAAAGCTCAGTTCAAGAAGCATATGGACAAGCTCAGCGTGCAAGAAGTTCAAAGCTTCAAGGTTATGATGCAAGAGCTCAAGGAAGCCTTTCGCCAGTGGCGTGAAGAAGCTAAAGGTTCTCGTGAGCGAATCAAGGACTTGGCTGCAAGATGCGTTCAAGCATTCAATGAAGCTGAAAAGCGCAAGGCACTTGGGCGTCCTGGCATTGATCCAAGGATGGCTGCCAAGAAGAAGAAGAAGAAGCAGCCTGTGCCCGAAGCTGAAGCATCTAGGCAGGAAATTCCTCACATAGTCTTCCCTGCTAGCATGACTGGCACGAAGCCTAAGGCAACTCCAACCGCTTCAAAGCTCAAGAAGACTAAGGTGGCTGAAGCTGAAGCTCGCAAGCGTAAGCAATCTACTGATGAAGCTCCACCCACCAAGAATCGAAAGACCGAGAAGGTTACGGCTGCTTCCAAAGAGCCTATCTTTGTCGAGCCAATCTCAATTGCACGCCCTGCATCTGCACACAGAGTGTAACACCCCAAAAATTTAATTACTTTTTCATTAAATAAAATTTGGCTAGAAATAAAATTTTGAAGTATATTAGGTTCTTTAATAATTTTCAGAGCCTTTTCTATTCCTGTCTTAGAAAATCTTCTCTTCATATAGTAAATTTTTTGGAAATACTTTTGTGGGCTCTGGTTGTATCTTGGGTCATTTCATTATTTGTTTGATAACATTAGAGATTATTTTCATAATAAAATTTTGCCTTAGAAAATTCTTTTAATAGCTTTTGCAGTGTTTTAAATGCTTCTGTTGCACTACTACTACTTTAAATAATTCTCTAAAAATTCCACCATAATTCTGAGAGGTCCTGTGATGCCTATATGTCACTTTGGTGCAAAAACCCAACTTGGTGTTTTGCAAAATTTGAGTGAACCATCCCCTTTTTCATTTCTGTCCATCTTCTAGGTTTCAACTACAACCCTATTATTTCTTGCTCCAAAAATTCTGAGCCTTGGCCATCTTCTTGTTCTTCCAACCAAAACCTTAAGTCCAGAAGATCAGCTCCATTGGAATTTTCTAAGTCCACCAAAAAACCCTTTGAATATTCAGTCCAGAACTGAATTTCTACAAAACTTGCACTAGCAAGTATTTCCTTTTCCCAAAATAACTCCACCATCACCTATATCATCTAAGGAGACACTACCCTACCAAGTATCACTTCCAACAAAGTTTCCTAGATGGCTCTATCATTCTGTCGAACACATTGAGTGCATGACCAAAACTTTCAACTTTCCAAACCACCATATGACACCTGCTCTTTTTGCCAAAATAACTTGTCTAGCATCCTTTCCATATCAGATAATACCACTCTGCCAAAAACCAGCTCCTTAGGACCATCCTAGGGTAACCTGGCTTTGGGTCGAGCACCTGGTGTGCATGCCCAGAGCATGGCCAGGGCACGCGTTTTGCAGGCATTGGCATCGCCCTGTACCGCCCTCCCTGCTGCTGCTCTTGCACGCCAACCTTCCCAGGAAGCTTCACGGGCAAACCACCACCTTCGCCGACACTTTCCCTTGGCCTCTAGCGCCGTCCACACCAACCGCCGCCGCCGCCCGACGAGCTCCTTCCCGCCACGTATCTGCCTATTAATTTCCAACTAACCGAACTCATCCGCGGGTGCCGACCACGCCACCGACCTCGCCACGTAGAACCGGCCTCGCTGACCACTGCCACCGGCCTCACCGGCCTCACCCGCCACCATAAATGGCCGCCGCCGCTGTATGCCGTGGACGGCGCCGCCCTCGACGCGTGGCTCAGCTCTGAGCCAGCCAGCGCACCCCGCCTTAACGGAGGACGGCCACCGTCCTCACCACGTCGCACCAACCTCCACCGCCCTCAACCACTTCGCCGCCGACCACGCCGTGCCATTAATGGCCATCCGCCGCGGTGGCCTCCTCTGGAAGCCTCGGGGCCGCGTCGCTGCTGCCTATATAAGGCCACCCGAGCTCTCTGCTGATCACCACCACCTCTCTCCCTCCCCTAAGCACCTCCTCGAACAGCAAAACGGCCGAGGAAGGTCCCCTTCCTCCTCTCCGGCACCCACGGCCGCCGTCACACTTCGGATGGTTTCGATGCCGTCCGGCCCCCTCCCTCCAAAACCTCTCCACCATGAGCCTATTTGGGCATCCACTGATCCATACCCACACTCAGTTTAGCTCGGGAACCACCGTGGGCGAAACGCCCAATTCGTCTCCGCCGGAGACTCTCGGGGATCTTCGTCGCCGGCGAGATAGGGCCTCCCGCCGGCCATGCAGGCCACCGGCAGGACCGCCTCGGCCTCCTCGACCCAACGATGGGCTCGGCTCACCGTGGGGCGCCGTCGTTTGCCGGCGGCGAACGCCGGAGCTCGCCTCTGTCCTGTTCGGGCGCGCGCGAGAGATGGAAGACGAACCCGACAAGCAGGGCCCGCTGGTCAGCCCCTCCTCACCGCTCTGCTGGCACAGCTGAGCAGTTGGAATCGGCCCAGTGGCGCCGTGGAGCTAAACAGCGCTCAGGGCGCGATTCTGTCCTTTCTTTTTATCATTCCCAGCAGCTTTCAAATAATTCCATAGTAGCCATTTCTACTCTAAAATTGGTAATACAAATTTATGTAGGTTTCTAAAATCATGCTCTGTTTATTTAAATTAAGTGAACATTTTTACTCTGCATAGTTTCTGTTTAATGAATTTAATATTGCTTTTAATCATATTTTCCATCTTAGTAATTCCTTAACTAATTCATATGAACTCTAAATAAATTAATTCTTTTTCTGATATTCCTTAAATATCCTCTAGCTCATTTTAGTATTTGTTTCAAAAACATTGGAAATACTTTTTAGTGCTGTTTTTGAATTATGTGGTGATTTAGATATTTTTGAACATAGGAAATGGAGAGGAGATGATATTTTTTCAAACTTGTGGAGTGCTCCCAATATTTCTGCATGCTCAAGGCAAGCATTTTGAACACTTGATATGGTGAATGTTTGCATGCTAGAATATTTGATGCATGGTTTGTTAGTTCTTGATAAGAATCTCATATGAGTAGAAGTATTGCATGCATGCATGGTCATGACTATATTTTCTCTTGCATGCATTCCCTTCAAATTTGCAACATGCATAAGTTATGAGAATCCAGGAATGTGCTCCTGTTTTGGACGTGCCGGTGGGCACGGACCATATTTGACACGGTGGTGTCATGAGATATATGTGGAAGCAGACAAGGGTTGTGGCCCTGTCCTGATGATATGGTTGAAAGAATAATCTTGTTGTGCTAACCATTGCAGGAAACCTAAGCCTCCTGAGTCGGCCATAGATCGAGTCTTGTTCCGGTAACCCCATACTTGTTCCGTGCTACCACTTGTCCCTGCCTCGGGTAAGGTATGGTTTCGTAAGTTGTTAACCCCTTTCCATGCACACACCGTACAGAGGGCCACGATGAGGGTTTCCAGGGCCCTGGACTAAATCCAGTCATCGGGTCAGGGGGCATGGGTGTTTCCGGCTGTTGTGATGCCGAGAGGGAGTGTACCCTTGTAATCCGCGCGTATGAATAGTGATCCCATGCTCATGGAGGTTGTAGCCTCTCCGACTTATAGTTTTACTTAATTGTTGTTCTGGGTGATTCCTGGCAGCAGAAAAGTTAAGCTGGTGTGTGCTGGTCAGGTGTGTTTTCAACCCAAAGACCATAATGGGAATTAGTCAGTGTCACGATACTGACTAAAGAAATCCTATACTTGTGGGTAAAGAGTACACCCTCTGCAGAGTCGTATCTATTCGAATAGCCGTGTCCGCGGTTAAGGACTACAGTCTGGGTTGGTCAAGTGTCGGTCTTAGAGTCGGTCTCCGGAGGAAATATTTCAAAAATTGAGCATGGTTATTTTGCAGGATAATTATCGTTGTTACTGGTGTTACCATGAGTATATTTGATGATATGATTATACTTGTGAACTAACCCCCTGCTCTTATTTTACTTTCCAGAATGTCTCAGGGGCTGGCTAGTCTACCCCGGACATTCGTTTTTATTTTCAAGTCCTTCTGTGGCGTCCCTCGAGTGTCAGGCGGTTTATCACGCCACTACTCTTGTGGATACCCGACTGGCATTTCTTTTCAAGTCCTTTCGTGGCGTTGCCTGAGTTCTCGGATGGTATCGTCCGATTACTCTTTTAGACACCCGACTGGCATTTCTTTTCAAGACCGACCATGATGTCACTTGACATCTGACCGGCATTTCTTTTATATTTTATTGATACTAATATTTATTTTCTGCACTAACTATTATTCACCATGCCATGTTTTAACTCCTGTCAGCATGCATTTAATATAAGTCCATCATGAGCATATGCATATAGTTCAATTCATCATGACCGTATAATTGTTTGCTGCATTTGTTATATCATTTGTCCGTGATGTTTGCGAGTACATTCAAACGTACTCACAGGCTTGTCTCTGGCTATTTACTTGGCCAGGTTAGGGGTTCTACAAGGAGTACCACAGTGACGTCCGTGCGAAGCCTAGGAGTACAGCCACGCGGGATAGGAGTTATCCGGGTCAGCTGTTCCTGTTGGAATGGAGCCCCATCGATGTGGAGATCCACAAGCCAATTCCTTCATCCACCACCGGAGTCATTATTATATCAGTAGACCTTATGGTCTTGTATTAAATTCTTGTAAATGCTTGGTAATCTGTAACAAGGATGTGTCCACCAGTAACAGTAATCCTGGCCTGGTGATGACACTAGGGGTTAATTTCTGGAATATTGTATTCCCGAAATCCGGCCCCGACACAGAGAACGAAGATTGACTGTTCATGAGCCTGCTCCCACAGAGGCTGAAGACATTCCAGCTGTTGAGCACAACGCAGCTGAAGACATTGGTCCTCACGACAATGTTGAAGATGATGAAGTCCTTCCTCGGATCGAATACAACATTGACTCTTCCCATGTTCTAACAAACAGCGAACGCATCAGCATTGGTCGTCCATTGACGCCAATTGCTCAGGATGACTCGTGGGCTGATCACCCACAGGATACACAAGACACTCCCCAGCAAACTCAAGACACCAATACGGTGCTTGAAGATGAAGATTTTGAGGCCCAACAACCTCCATCTCCTCAGGCGTCGCCAGCTTTTCACAGGCTTCGCAAATGACCTAGGCCTCAAATCGTCGCCCCAAGTGCTCTAGAAGGAGTAGAGCAACCATCTGCACCTGATGCTGCTCCTACTGGAAGACCCTCAGAATCTGAAGCCAAAGCGGGTGAAAATATTCTGGCTGCATCAGCCGAAGAAGAACCATCCCAACAAAAAGAAGCACAACCCCAAGTTGAAGAAGAAAGTACTGCCGTACCCCCTGTTCTCAAGGAGAACGTGTCCGACCCTCCAGCTCCTGAAGTGGAGGCAACAAATTTAGATGCTGCCACCACCAACACTAAAGCCAATGACGTGGTCATGGCTGAAGCATTTGTGGCACCTGAAGACTCTATGGTGCCTGAAGTGACTGCGCCTGAAATAACTGCTCCTGAAGCCAGTGCTGCTCCTGATGCCAGTGCTGTGCCTGAAGCTAATGCTGCGCCTAACACCAATGCTGCACCAGAAGCAAATCTGCAGCTTGAAGACAATGCCTCTGCTCCTGTTCCGCCTCCACGGCCTCATACCATTGAGCAAGCATACAACAAGGATGATCAGCATCTTACTGTACGGTGGCCCATTCTGATTCCGCCACCTACAACTGAACCGCATGCTGCTGGTCCTCAGTTTGATCATCATATTGCGCATAGGCCCCCAGTTCAGAAGCCTAAGCCAAGACTGCCAAGGCTTCTAGGTATTGCAACATCTTCAGGGTCATTCAATGCCAATAGCTTCACTGCGCACAACACCTTCTTTGATAGCGCCAAGAACCCATATTCCAAGCCAAGAATATCATCAGACAGGTTCTGGAGCCATCAACAGCGCAGCTACTACTCAAGAGTACTCTATGATCAAAAGCGCATTTTCCCTCATATGCGTCTTGACACTGAAGCTATTGCTGGTCTACCCTGCTTGGAGGAAGCTCTTGACTGCTTCCGTGATGCTGGCCTCCTCAATTTTGTCCTAGATAAAGAGCATTGGAATGAAGAGTTGCTTCTGCAATTCTATGCAACACTCCACATCCAAGGCTATAGCAGGGATCCGAAGACATGGGTCCTTGAGTGGATGACAGGCAATGTGCATCATGAAGCTAAAGCTTTTGATCTCATTGAGCTTACTGGCGTGCCCACTCCAGGAGATCTATAAGAACCTGGCTGTCAACTGCACACTGAAGCCTTGGAGAGTATCTTTCAGAAGTGTCAGCCCAACTTGAGCCAAATGCTCAGCATCATGAAGCCTCTGCCAAGTGATGTTGAATATCCTAAGGAATTCTTTGTTGAAGACCTTGAGTACCTGCCGCGCACCATCTATCACATCCTAAGGCGTACTCTATGGCCAATAAAAGGACATTCTTCATCAGCCAAGCTTGAAGGCACTATGAAAACTTTGCTCTTCTATATCTTCAATGGAATCAGCTTCAATGCTCAAGATTTCTTCATCAAGCAAATGGCTATGTCTAGAGCTGATATATTTGGACTGAACTTTTATGCCCCTTGGATAATGTGCCTCATCAAGTTGCATTCAGCTGTCACCTATCAGCCCTCTGCTCGCAACCATCAGATTTTCTTGCGTGAGGTTGATATGTCAGCTCAAGCCATTTACCAAGAGCCTGCTAAAGAGCTAGTTAGTCTTCACAATGCTGATCATCAAAGCTTCACTCAGCAGATTGAAGGAGTTCCAACACTCTCACGTGTTTATCCTCTGGCTGGTCGTACTCGTCTACCTCGACACGTGTAACACCACAAAAATTTAGCAATGTTTTATTGAATAAAATTTTGCCAGTAAATTAAATTTTTTGCCTTCAGCTAAATGTTCCTTTGGATTCCAGGACAATCCGTGCTCTGTTTTGTTGGAGTGTTTGCCCCTAGCAAAAACTTCCCAGTTAATTTTAGATTTTCTTATGCACCCATTAAAATTTTGCCCATATCAGCAGGATTAATTATATATTGGTCCCCAAAATTTTATTCTCTATATAAATAGTTATCCTTAGTTTTAAGGCCTTTTTTGAACTACAACTACTTGATAAATTTATTTATAAATTCAACCAAAAATTTGAGATGTCTAGTAATACTATTAGATCACTTTTATGCAAGAATATAATTATTTCATTTAATATTTTGAGCTCCACAACATGTTTTCCAATCTTGTCTAGTAGACCAAATTGCACTACAACCCTATTAAATATTCCTGTTATGCTTCCACCAAAATTTTGGGATGTTCATAGCACTATGTTATTTAACTTTATGCAAAAACCCAGCTTGGTCCTTTGGAAAACTTGAGTGAAACAACCTCTTTTTCATTCTGGTTCAGTTTGGTGTTTTGCACTGCAACCCTATTCTTTTTGGCTCTAGTGCCCCTGAGCTTCCTCTTACTTGTAGTCCTTCTTGCAAAACCCTTAAGTCCAAAAGGGTGGGCCAATTGGGATAGTTTTGGTTCATGAATCAATGCTCTACATCTTCTGTCCAGAACTGAGATCTTGCAAAACTTGCACTAGCAAGTTTCTACTTTTGATGAACCAACCTCACCACCCTCTTGCTCATCCAAGGAGACCTCCATCTGGTAAATTTGGCCACCCCAAGAGCTAGCTAGATGCCTCTGGCATTTTGTCAAACACCCTGAGGGCATGACCATGTTTGGCTTAGTTTCTGGTTCATGTTATGAACTTGATCCCCTGACTAAACCAGCATGTCTCACAGTTTTGTCCTTGCCTATAACCCCACCCTGCTGACCCCCTTGCAATTTGGAGCTCTTTAACGCGCCTTGGCATATCGCCGAGCACGTAGCATGCATGCTCTCGGCACGCCCAGAGCGCGCGTTTTGCACCTGCGTTCGCTCGGGTCGCCGCGTCGCGCCCCTGGCCCCAACTCACCTGCAGAGCCTCACCCGGCCTTATCCGCACCTAGGTACACGCCAAGCCGCCCCTGGGACGCCACAACGCCGCCGTCAGAGCGCTTTTGGCGGCACGCCGGCGAGCACAGTGGCTCTCTGCCACGGTCGGCGCCGCCCAAGCCACGCGCACTCACCAGCTGCCACCTGGAGCAGTGCGAGCTCATCCGCAGGCCCGTCCGCTAGCTCTCGTCGCCGCCACGTCGCCTGCTGCGACAGATTGGCGGTCGCCGGCGAGCTTATCCCCTGCCGCCGCTGAACCGCCATGGCTCGCCTATTTAAAGGTGCCCGAACCTCTCTGCAGCTTCAGACCCTCACTAGGCACCCAGCAAAGCAGCCCCGTGGCAGCCATTCGCCCCCGGGAAGCTTCCTTCTCCATCTGCGGCGAACACGGCCGACGCCTCTGCCTCGAGGAATCCGGCATCACCAGAGCCTCCCCCGCCCGTCCAACACCACCGTCGCCTTCCCCTCGACCTTGCGAAGCCGCCCGTCACCTCAAACCAGCTCGGGAGCCATCGTATAGCAAAGCCCCTAAACCACCCGAAGCTTCTTCCGCCGCGGAGCTCGCTGCTGGCGACTCCCTCCGTCCCCTCCGACCAGTCGACCACCGGGAGGACCGCCAAGGAGTAGCGGATCCATTCCCGCACCCTGTAACCCTCGAGGAGCCTCCGTCCGCCGGCGACGATCGCCGGTGTCCCGCCTCCGTTCGGGCACAGGAAGAGAAGGGGGGGAAACGACTAGTCAAACCTGACTAGTGGGCCCCCAGGACCCACTGTCACTGACCCAGCCTCGCACCCACGCGCGCATAAGTGGAGGCGCAAACCCTAGAGTACGTCTCCACTATTTCAAAGGCGTACTCTCAGCCAAAACGTTTTCCTTTTTGTTTTAGTTTAAAAATCAGAATTTGACCAAACTTTGACTGGCTTTAACTTTTAAACTACAGCTCCAAATGAATTGATTCTTTTTCTGCTATTCCTGAAATTTGGTCTAGTTTATTTTCAAATTTATTTGAAAATTTTCCAGACTACTTTTTTGTGCTGTTGTGATTCTATGTATTAATTTTATATTCTTTTATTAGGATTTTGAAGAGGGAGAAAACTTCCAAAACTCTTGGAATGCTTTTCTCCTCCCCTCTACTTGAAGGAAAGCATCTTGGATCCCTTTTTGATACATGTGTGTGTGTTTGCTATAACCCAAGAACTCCATTGATATGACAAAATGGAGCATCATTATTTCATGTGGAAGTCTTACTCTTGCATTTCAACTTGTGGTAAATATTTTCCCTTTTCATTCATGTATGTGATATTGGTGACAGCCACCCCTCCTCATGCCACGTATGCCTAATGATAGTTCGGATGGAGTCCGAAGGAAGGATGTGGTTCAGTGAACCGACCACGTGACTGACATCTCGTTGTGACGAGGATGTGCAGTGAGGCAGCATGTAGCATGAGGGGTGTGACCCTGTCCGGGAACTGTGAGAGCATGGTAGCACTAACCATGCTGAGAATATATAAACCTCCTGAGTCGACCATAGATCGAGTCTTGCTCCGGTAACCCCCATACTTGTTTCGTGCTACCACGTGTCCCTACTTCTGGTAGGGTACGTTTCAGTAAATTTTATCGACCCCTGTTCTATCACACACCGTACAGAGAAGCCACGGTGCAAGATACCGGCTGCATCCGGTAGGCAGGCCACCTGGTCCGGGAGCATGGGTGTTTCGGTTGAAGCCGAAGGGGATAGCTTCCCCAGTTTTCGCGCGCGTTATAAATTGATGTGATCCCATGCTAGTCGAGGTTGTAGCCTCCCCACTTAAAGTTGGCTTAACTAGTGTCCTGGGTGATTCCAGACACCGGTAAGTTGGGCTGGTGTGTGTAATCAGGTGCGTCTTCAAATTAAAAGAACGTAGGCGGAATTATTCCAGACGGGCTATAGAAAATCCATTACTCGTGGGTAAAGAGTGCACCCTCTGCAGAGATATAAAACCTATTCGAATAGCCGTGTCCATGGTTAAGGACTACAGTCTGGGATGGGTCGAGTGTCGGTCTTAGTGTCGGTCTTCGGAGGAGAAATCTATTTTTTAAACCAGAACAATATTAATGACCTGTGACAGGTGGTGATTGTGATTTATCATTATTATGGACTAACCATTCATATTATTTGAAACAAGGAGTATCCTTGGGATGGTTCTACCTCTCGGATATTCACGGTTATTTATTTTATTTACAAGCCCTTTCTATGATGTCGCTCAGATGTCCGACTGTGGCGTTCCTTTTATTTACAAGCCCTCTCTGTGATGTCGCTCGGACGTCCGACTGTGGCATTCTTTTTATTTACAAGCCCTCTCTGTGATGTCGCTCAGACGTTCGACTGTGGCATTCTTTTTATTTACAAGCCATTTCTGTGATGTCGCTCAGACGTCCGACTGTGGCATTCTTTTTATTTACAAGCCCTTTCTGTGATGTCGCTCAGACGTCCGACTGTGGCTGTATTTTTATTTATAAGCCCTTTATGTGATACCGCTCAGATGTCCGACTGTGGCATTCTTGTCTTTTATTTTCTTTTCCTTATGAGCCCTTTCTGTGCTGTCGCTCAGACGCCCGACTATGGCATGCTTGTTATTTATTTCATTACTACTTTCTGATTGCATATACCCTTTTACTCGAATGTCCTGCTTAAAGTTATATCCTGTCGCATCATTATTATCATAGTGATCATAAATCATCCTTGAGCATGTTTATGTCTCACCCATGTTCATAATGTTTGCGAGTACATTCAAAGTACTCACTGGCTTGTCCCTGGCTATTGTCTTGGCCAGATTCCTTGCATGGGAAGGAACGACGTGATGCTAGCCCGGAGCCTACACTATTGGGTTAGCAGCCCCGCGAAGATAGGTGTTATCCCGGTTAGCTGTTCCCGTGGAAATGGAGTCCCACAGACGCCGTCGTACCCCAATTGCTTCCGCCATCATCTACCAGAAAACCCGTGTTGTACGTAATGACCAGTATGGTCTCGTACTACATATTTGTACCGTTGCTTGGAACTTTCTGCATCAAAAGGTGCCTCATCAGCTAACAGTAATCCTGGGGCTGATGTGCACAAGGTCCGTTTTTGGGAAATTAATATCCCAAAATTTCGGTCCTGACAACACGCTGAAACCAAAGTCACTGAAAGCACCATCGGCCAAAGGCCTCAGAAGCGATCTCGTGTCCTGAACAACCGAGAGCTTCTTGTAGCCCTTCATCAGAAACAAGACAAGCATCACCTCTGGTTAAAGCGTCATATGCAAAGCCTCTTGGTGGATGTCAATCGCATTCGCAATCTTGCCACCAAGAATGCTTTTGTTGCTCATGAAACATGTCGGAGGTCTTGGAAGAGTTTGACCTTGATGAGTGCTGAAGCGGATCTTCAAGACGATGGCTTCACTGAGAGATTCAAGTTTGACAACACTCCTCCAAGGACTGCTGTTATGCGTCGAACCCCATCCCTTGAAGACTCTGAATACTCCTCCACCGCTGCAACAATTGACGTCAGGGTGATCGATGATCAGGATGATGCTACTTCACCGCCTCCTACTTTAGCGCGCATCGACACTGCACCAACCACTTCTGCACCGCCAAACGACAACACCGACCCTGCATCCTCTTCTGCTCCAACTGGGAACGAGTAGAGGCACTATGTCTTCAAACCTTTTTGGTCCTTACTGACAAAAGGGGGAGAAGCATATGAGTTGATAGTCTTCAAGCGGGTCCATATGGGCGGGTGCTTTATAATTTGCCTAGTGTTTACAACTCTCGTTTTGCTACATTTGGTTCTTTGAGTTGTAACACTTAAACTGATGGTCTTCTGCTACGTTTTTATGCTACTCTGTAATGCGATGATAAATACCGCATCTGCTACCTTATATTCCGCACTTAGTCATTATTGCAGACGTCCATTTTTCATTATGCATGTCATTATCTTCGACATATCAATTATGCATGATGAATTGTCTTCATAAGTTGAAGAGGATCTCCACAAGTACAACCTGCCATGTGCATTTGCATTCAAAGGCAAATCAACTATATGCACATCTTCAGGTGGAGCCTTTTGCCACTTACGAAGACAATACCTTATCCTTTACAATTTCACATATCTTTATCCCCGTTGAAAACTTCAACCTGTTTGTCATCAATCACCAAAAAAGGGGAGATTGTAAGTGCATCTAGTGCCACCCCTAGTGGTTTAGGAGTATTGACGACAAACCTGGTTGAGGGACTAATGTGTTTGTGAGAATTGCAGGATAACACAGGTAGTAGTCCCTCTTTGATTCGGATAACCTACCGGAGATGACCCCTAAAAATGTATGAAGACATTGATATAAGTGGTGTTATATGAAGATAATCATATTGAAGACTATGACATGAGAAGACATTGTGTGAAGAATATGGAGAGCGAAGACGTAGAAGTTTCGTTGTTTCCTTTTCTTCTTTGTTGAGTCATAGGAACCACCGTACTGTTAAGTGGGGTCCAAGTGAACTAAGTCCGAGTGACTGAAGTGATGCTCAACCAAATCATATGTCTTCGAGCAAAGACCATGAGATCAAATCTTATCCAGAGGCAGATGAGTCAGCTTTACTTGGAGCTCAAGTAAAGTTGCCGTGTGTGTTTGAAATCTGACCGTTCGAACACGTGTCAGTTCCTTAGTGACCCAGGGTCAGTTCGGACAATTCAGGTCGGGTTGCCCAGTGGTTATAAATAGCCCACCCCCTACACCATAAATTGGTGGCTGCTCAGAGTTATTGCACGGTTTTTGTCGTTTGAGAGCAACCCACCTCCGAAGCGTTTGAGAGAGAAATCCTTGTGAGGACAAAGCCCAAACACCCAGAGCCAAAGAGTGTTAGGCATCACTGAAGTTTTTCTGTCTGTGTGACCTGAACACTTATTACACTTGAGGACTATGTTTCCTCCAGCCGGTTAGGCGTCGCGTTCTGAGCATCCAAGAGTCATTGTGGATTGCCGGTGAACGAAGTCTGTGAAGGTTTGGAAGTCTACCTTGAAGACTTACCAGAGTGATTGGGCGAGGACTAGGTGTTCTTAGCTCAAGGGGAACAAGGTGAAGACGCGGTCTTGTGAGTTAAATCTCAGCCTCCCTAACCAAACGTACAATTGTCACAGCAACTGGAACTGGTCTAACAAATCACTGTCTTCCCTTATATCCTTTCCTTCTATTTATTTGCTGCTCTATGTTGTGAAGACATTGCCTGCTTGCCTTATCTGATTGACTTCACTGAGTATCTACTTGTTTTTATTGGCTTCATTCCTTGTTCCTTTATGATCACTACTGCCTAGTTGCTATTAGTCTTCATGCTTTCACTTCATTGAATACATGACTATGGCTTATCTAGTGTAGTCCACTTTCCGCTGCATACTAATAGGCTTGAGCTTATCGTTTTTCTTCGAAACTACCATGTTTAGAAGCATTTCATAAAAATCTCCTATTCACCCCCCTCCCCTATAGTCGATATACTACACTTTCAATTGGTATCAGAGCGAGGTACTCCCTTGTTCTGTGTGATTCGGTTTAACCACCTGGAGTTTTAGCTATGTCGACTGCAGGGATAATCATAGTCTCCGCTGTGTGCCCCGTCTTTGATGGCATCGAATATCCCTACTGGAAGAACAAGATGCGCATGCATCTTGATGCCATTTACGTGGACCTCTTGTTTGTCGTCAAAAACGGTGTGTCCCAAGACTGGTGAAGGTATCACCCCTGCTGATGTCAAAAAGCTTGTTCAGTTGGATTCAATGGCCAAGAACATCATCTGTGGTCATCTGACCACAAGACAGTACGGTCGTGTGAGTGCTCTGTACACGTCAAAGGAAGTTTGGGACTGGCTCTCAAAGGTCAATGAAGGAGTCTCTACCCAAAGAGATCAAAGGATCAGCGTCCTTCGAAATCTCTTCAATCGCTTCAAGAGACATGACAATGAGAATGTCCAGCACACTTTTGATCGCCTCACTGACATCACAAATGAGCTTCAAGCACTTGGCGCCCCTGAGATTACCAAGCATGAAATCGTCAAGACCCTTCTGAGATCACTCGACAGCTCATTTGATATCCTTGCACTGATGATTCAAGAACGCCCTGACTTCAAGACTCTTGATCCGTCCGATATACTTGATAGGCTAAACACACATGAGTTCCAGCTATTTGAGAAGCGTGGCATCTATGGTCCCAACTATGGCCGATCTCGAGCCTTAAAGGCAAAAGCTGTTTCATCATCTGAAGAAGAATCTGACTGCAGTTCTTATGATCCTGAAGACATTGGAAAGGAGCTTGCCATGCTTGTGAAGAAGTTCCAGAAATTCACTAGGAAGAAAGGCTTCAGAAAGTCTTCAAGATCCTGCTCAAGAAATGATGAAGCATCTGCTCATGACTACTAGAAAAGAACATGTCATCAGTGCAAGAAACCTGGTCACTAGATCTCTGAGTGTCCTCAGTGGGACAATGAGAAGAAGAAAAAGAAGAGCAAGGAATATGATTCTGATGACAAGAAAAAGAAGAAATACTCAAAGTCTTCATCAAAGTATTCATCACATAAGAAGAATTCATCTGGCAAGGCTCGCGCTTTTGTTGGCAAGGAGATGGATTCTGAGGAAGAGTCTGCTTTTGAAGAAGCGGAGGTGGAGTCGGAGGAGGAGTCTGATTCTGGTGCTGCTAGTCTGGCTTTAGCCACTGCCTATGTGGGCAAGTCCATCTTCAACACTGAAGACAATGGCCCCGTCCCCAACAATGATGATGAGGATGACGACTCTGCTCCCACCTTCTGCTTCATGGCACGCGGTGCCAAGGTAAAATCACGCGATGCTTACTTTCAAACATCTAGTGAAGATGACTCTGATTGTGAATCAAAACCTAGCTACAAAACACATGCTAAAATTGCCACTGAACAGCAGAAAGCCATGGAACGTATTCAAAAATTGTTAGACAAAAGCGATGACATGTTGGATGCGGAAATGACCCGTTCTCAGTCCTTAATTGAAGACATAAAAAATCTTCATGTTAAGTACCAGGAACTTGAAGGTCTTCATGAATCGCTTTCAAAAACTCATGAAAAGATTTCCCATGATTACATTCAAAAGAAACGAGAACTTGAGAAAGTGAAAGCGGCTCATGAAGATCTTCAAAAGGAGAATGAGTCACTCCGCGCACAACTGATCAGCTCCACTCACGAAGAGTTTGAACCACCATGTCTAAAATGCATTGAACGTGATAATGCTACATGTGTTGCTAAATGCTCTACTGATGCCACTGTTGTAATATCTTCAACTATTGATGTAGTAACTAACCCCTCTGCTAAGGAAACCACTACTATTGCTGATGAAAATGCTAGGTTGAAGACTTTGCTTGAAACAGGGATGTACAAAAGTCTCAAAGGGCATCAGACTCTGTGTGATGTCCTCAAAAAGCAGATATTGAACCGAATCCCTGGGAAAGAGGGTGTTGGGTTCGATAGGAAAATGAATGTTGATGGTTCATACTGGAAGCCCGAGCAGTATCCCAAAACCAAATGGGTTGCTGCAAAGGGACCTTCAGTGGATCCATTTACCTTATCTGGCTTCACTTGTGCTAATCCTGTTATCGTTGATGAATCCTTTGATGCAAACTATAAACTGTTTAAGAATCAAAATGGTGAAGTGTTTGCCAGGTATATTGGTACTAACTGCAGGAATGGACCACCTATGAAGAAGATCTGGGTACCCAAAGGTTGTCTTGAGAAGCTTCCAGCTAATACTATCATGACACCCCCTGGGATGAAGACAAACCCCAGACCAAAGGCTTCATACAACCAAAGGACTCATCTGAGTCACCCTAACGCGAATGTTTTGCAGGGAAACCATACTCAAACCCATGAATATGAGCGTGTTTCTTCAAAGCGCTATATTCATAAATCCAAGAATTTTTCTGCCTATTCTTATGAGTATTTTTCTCCTCATGCAAGACTATTTTCTCGGGCCCCAAGCCAAAATTCTCAGATGCTGCTCTTAGACTCATTGATTCTAAGCCACCCCTGAAAATGTGGGTGGTTAAGAAGAAATAACTTTCTCTTGCAGGGAATGGTCTCTAGCCTATAATCAAAGGCTTTTGATGCTATTGCTGGGGACCTAAAACACTTGTAGGGCACAAGAACAAATGCCCAAAATGACTTACTACTCATACTATTCATAAATCACTTGCTGCACATCTTATCAATCCTAACTTCCATCTAAGCTTTCATAATCCACTAATGCATCAAATGTTTATGCTTCAAAATGGCTTTTGGTGAAGCCTATCCTCCTAACTGCATTGTAGGGAGTGACACCAAAGTCTTCAGAATGGATTATGGATAGAGGATGAACAAATCATATGACTGGTGATCGAAATCTTCTCATGGACTCAACTTTACGTCCATCCAACAAGAGTCACATCACATTTGCTGGAACTGGTAAAGGCAAAGTGTTGGGTCTAGGTAGAGTTGCAATCTCAAGAGATCAGCACATGGACAAAGTCAAGCTTGTTGAATCTCTTGGCTTCAACTTAATGTCTGTCTCAATGCTTTGTGACTTAAACATGATTGTGATCTTTGGTAAATTTCGTTGCATTGTACTAATGGAATCTGACAAGTCTTTAGGGTTTGAAGGATACAAAAAAGGTGATCTGTATATGGTAGATTTCTCAGCAGGACCGCAGATGGCCGTATGTCTTCTAGCAAAAGCTTCAGAGTGCTGGCTCTGGCATCGGAGTCTAGGACATGCTGGCATGAGGAACTTGCATACTCTCTCAAAGAAGAAGCATGTCATAGGCATCGAGGAAGTCAAGTTCAAGAAAGATCATCCATATGGTGCCTGTGAAGCTGGGAAGATGACTAGAGCCAAGCATCCCTCGAAGACAATCATGACGACATCTAAACCCTTCGAGCTGTTCCACATGGACTTATTTGGCCCTACTCACTACTCCATATTCTCTACCACAGCCTGTCACTATGGCTTCGTCGTTGTTGATGATTACTCAACATACACATGGGTGCACATAATACTCTACAAGACTGAAGTGCAAGATGACTTCAGACGCTTCGCCAACCGTGCCATGAACAATTATGGCATCAAGATCAAACATATCAGAAGTGACAATGGCACTGAATTCAAGAACACTAACCTCGATCTTTATCTGGATGAGATGGGAATCACTCATGAATTCTCAGCCCCATATACACCTCAGGAAAATGGGATCGTTGAGCGGAAGAACATAACTCTAATTGAGATGGCTCGAACGATGCTCGATGAGTACAGAACTCCAAGAAGATTTTGGCCCGAAGCTATTGATACTGCATGCCATATCATCAGCCGTGTTTATCTTCACAAGCTTCTGTAGAAAACATCCTATGAACTCCTCAGTGGAAAGAAGCCAAATGTAAGCTACTTCAGAGTATTTGGAGCTAAGTGCTGGATCAAGGATCCTCATCATAAGTCAAAATTTGCACCCAAATCTCATGAAAGCTTCATGCTCGGATATGGAAAGGACTCACATTCCTACAGAGTCTTCAACATTTTTCTCTATAAAACTGTTGAAACTGTGGATGTGAAGTTTTATGAGACAAATGGATCACAAAGAGAATCCCTACCAAATGTGCTAGATGAAGCTTCACCAAATGAATCTATCAAGCTAATAGGAACTGGTGAGATCATGCCTTCTGAAGCACAACCTGAAAAGGAACTCATCATCTCTTCTCCAAATCAACCTAACGACTATGCTCCGCCTCAAGACAATACTCCTGATGAAGACAATGCACAACAAGAGCAAAATCTTCGTCCAGCTCATCCTCGTGTTGCAAATGAAGTACAAGTTGAGAAGATAATTGATAGCATAAATGCTCCTGGTCCACTCCCTCGCTCAAGAGCAACACAGCTTGCAAATTTCTGTGGGCACTTTGCTTTTGTCTCAATATCTGAACCCAATAAAGTTGATGAAGCTTTTATGGAGCCTGAATGGATTCAAGCAATGCAAAAAGAGCATCAACAGTTTGATCTAAACAATGTGTGGGAACTTGTCAAGCATCTTGATCCTCGAAAGCACAACATAATAGGCACAAAATGGATCTATCGCAACAAGCAAGATGAGCATGGTCAAGTGGTCAGAAACAAAGCTCGTCTCGTTGCTCAAGGATACACCCAAGTTGAAGGGATAGACTTCGATGAAACATTTGCTCATGTGGCTAGACTTGAAGTTATTCGTATACTGCTAGCCTATGCAAATCAGCACAACATTCTTCTATATCAAATGGATGTAAATAGTGTCTTTCTCAATGGAAGAATTGAAGAAGAAGCGTATGTTGCACAACCACCTGGCTTTGAAGACCCAAAACATCCTGATATGGTATACAAGCTCAACAAGGCACTATATGGCCTCAACCAATCGCCTCGTGCTTGGTATGACACCCTCAAAGACTTCCTGAAGAGGAAAGGCTTCAAACCTGGATCCCTAGATCCCACACTCTTCACGAAGACTTATGATGATGAGCTATTTGTCTGCCAAATCTATGTGGATGACATTATCTTCGGCTGCACGGACAAGAAATACAGTGATGAGTTTGGTCACATGATGCAAGAACAATATCAAATGTCTATGATGGGTGAGCTGAAGTTCTTCCTTGGTCTTCAAATTCATCAGCAAAGCAACGGCATCTTCATATCTCAAGAGAAGTACCTTAAAGACTGCCTGAAAAAGTTTGGAATGCAACACTGCAAAGGGAACTCGATGCCAATGCCTGCTAAACATCATCTGGGTCCGGACGCCAATGGTAAATAGTTTGATCAACAGGTATACCGCTCCATGATTGGTTCTTTACTTTATTTATGTTCATCTAGGCCAGATATTATGCTTAGTGTTTGCATGTGTGCTCGATATCATGCGGCACCAAAGGAGTCGCATCACTTAGCTGTGAAGCAAATACTTCGATATTTGGCTTACACCCCAACACTAGGATTATGGTATCCAAAGGGCTCAGAGTTTGATCTAGTAGGATTTTCAGATGCTGATTATGCTGGTGACAAAGTTGATCGCAAGTCCACCTCACGCACATGTCACTTTCTAGGACGATCACTTGTCTGTTGGTCTTCAAAGAAGCAGAACTGTGTATCACTCTCCACTGCTGAATCTGAATACAGTGTTGCTGGATCTTCCTGCGCTCAGCTTCTCTGGATGAAGAAAACGCTCAAGGACTATGGAGTCCATCTGAAGCATGTGCCACTCTACTGCGACAATGAAAGCGCCATCAAGATTGCCAACAACCCAGTTCAGCACTCAAAGACAAAGCACATTGAAATTCATCATCACTTTCTCAGAGATCATGTTATGAAGGAAGATATTGATATCATACATGTCAACACTGAAGAGCTACTGGCAGATATCTTCACAAAGCCCTTGGATGAGAAAAGGTTTTGCAAGTTGCGGTGTGAGATAAATATCTTAGAATCCTCAAATGTCCTGTAATCAGGCACACATCCTAACACTTATGTACGTTGATGACTTAGATGTGCAACACATGAAATAAAGTATATCTTCAATCAATGAAGACTTACATTCTAAGTGTGAATACATTAACATGGAATTTGGCTTCGGAGCGCCACGATAATTGTGCACCGTGTCTGGGTCTAATATTTCCTATACGGTGGGTAACGCCACCACCAAATTCTTGTTTGAAGCTTTTCTCGTGGCGTTACATTTGCAAAGTCTTCGCACTTGGTTTGTCTTCGTATAGGACACACACACACACACACACACACACACACACACACACACACACATATATATATATATATATATATATATATATATATATATATATATATATATATATATATATATATATATATATATATATATATATATATATATATATATAGTTGTTTTGTGTCCTCAACAGCATTGACGTATAGCTATGTCTTCGTATTTGAATCTTTTGAACTAAGTGAATGTGATCGGACCCTAACCTCTCTATGCTTTCTCATCTCACACTCTGTCTGTCCAAATCATATGCATTATGTTGATACAATCGAATATCTTCTCTGCGTCCTTGTCAGTAGAAGATACGGAGACAAACTTTAAATCTGATTTTAATGCTCCATCCGTTATGCCTGAAACCCGTAGAAGCCGGAATGACCACTCCGACAGTCGTGGTGTACGTGGGATCGTGGGACAACTCCTAATGCATTACATGACCGCCACGTGTCACTCGTACGCGAAACGTCAGGGGCACGTGAGTAATTACGCTGTGCCGTCTCCCATGCCTATAAATGCACGTCCCATCACGGTCAAAAGTTTCTTCTACCACCTCTCCACCTCAACCAACCCTCGCGCCTCCGCCAGCTTTCGACGACGCCGGCGACGAAGCGCTTCGCTGCGGCAACTTGTCGACGCCGCCCTCACGCCGGCCGCGGACATCTTCCACTCCGCCGTCGCCGTAGCTGTCCTCCATCGCCAAGTTAGGGCACGGAAGACCGAACCGCCTGGCATCCAACTCCTACTCCGTCTAAGTAGTTCATCGTGTGGTAAATAAAACTTGCTTTTTACCATCTTCTAGATCCATAAAGATTCATCTACTTTGCCACAAGAAGTTTCTGCCTACTTACATATATAGATCTATCCGTTCTGCATCTCACATCTTGCCTAGTACATTCACATATGCTTCAACTATAGTTAGATTCCTCACTTGTACTTATTCATGGATTCGTACAAATCTGGAACCAACTCCCATGAGTGAATGTCTTTGCACTATGAGGTCAAAGTCTTCAAAACTATTTTAGTCTTCAAAACTTTTGAGAATGCATATGACCCCTTCCCCTTCCCTCGCATATCTAATGCTGTCACAGGTACATGTCCGTGGGAGAATCTCTAGGTTCTCATAGTCTGCATTCATTTGCAGAGTTTTTGCAGCGTCACATTCATTCCCCTGAAGACATTTCCTGTTTGACCAGCAAACCGAAGCATTTACCTGTTTGGAAGCCATTCAATTTGAAGCCCTTCAGGTTGAAGCAAATGGCAGCTGACAAGACAGTAAGAAAGGGTGGCAGACAGTGCCGTGGCAACACCTCCATTGATTTGCTTCCTGATCTCAGTGAGATGTACAAGACTGATCCAGAGGAGGATTACAATCAGAGAAAGACCCAAATCCAATGGATTCGAAGATACTGAGCCGAACAGTGGTTCAAATATAGGTTCGTGACCCTAGAGTATACCGAGAAAAACGCCATCAAGCATCCTTGGGGAGATATCACATATAAGAAGCCATTGCTCAAGGGTTCTATCCTTGCATGGTCAGAGGACCTCAGCCTGCTGAAGCTGATCCAAGCTCTCTACTCAGGTGTCATGATGACAATCTATTCAAGCGAAATCTTCAATTCGCCAAGAACTCGGCCAAAGAGAACAAGAAGCTTTGGGGATTGGATTTCAATCCTGGCCCCTCTGCGCCCCGCGCTGATGGCACGCGCGAAGCTGAACCGAGTCTGGTTGGGCCCTTCTACAACCTAGAGGGCCTCATCAGTCACATTAGGGTTCAAGGGGCAGATGTGCATCAGCCTGAAGCAGATGATGACTCTGACGAAGCACCTGCAACACCGAAGCCTCAGAAGAAGAAATCAAAGGCTTCGAAGACTACTCCACCAAAGGTATCTAGAGTGAAGCCTTTGGCCACTGCTCCACCTGCACCAAGTCTGCAATCTGAGGAACACTCTAGTATCTCCAAGAGCAGGCAGCTGAAGAGGAAGCCAACACGCAACCCCAGTCCAGCTCTCACTCCTGATGCAGTACTGAAGACTGCCAATGATGCCCTAGATCTCTCAAGTGATGAAGATCTTGGTGATGATGCTCTAGAGCTATTGATCAAGAGCAAGCAGGATGCTGAAATCTTCAATGATTTGCCGCTCTTTGACATTGAAGTGCTCAATAACTTCATTGATGAATGGTTTGACACACCCAACCTGAGCTTCGACGATCTTCAACTTCAAGTTGGCCTGAACGTCTCCTTCCATGGCGCCATTTCTTCTGAGCTGGCTCTGGCTCAAAGAATTGTTGAGCTGAAAAAAATATATATTATGAAAAAGCTCAGTTCAAGAAGCATATGGACAAGCTCAGCGTGCAAGAAGTTCAAAGCTTCAAGGTTATGATGCAAGAGCTCAAGGAAGCCTTTCGCCAGCGGCGTGAAGAAGCTAAAGGTTCTCGTGAGCGAATCAAGGACTTGGCTGCAAGATGCGTTCAAGCATTCAATGATGCTGAAAAGCGCAAGGCACTTGGGCGTCCTGGCATTGATCCAAGGATGGCTGCCAAGAAGAAGAAGAAGAAGCAGCCTGTGCCCGAAGCTGAAGCATCTGGGCAGGAAATGCCTCACATAGTCTTCCCTGCTAGCATGACTGGCACGAAGCCTAAGGCAACTCCAACCGCTTCAAAGCTCAAGAAGACTAAGGTGGCTGAAGCTGAAGCTCGCAAGCGTAAGCAATCTACTGATGAAGCTCCACCCACCAAGAATCGAAAGACCGAGAAGGTTACGGCTGCTTCCAATAAGCCTATCTTTGTCGAGCCAATCTCAATTGCTCGCCCTGCATCTGCACACAGAGAACGAAGATTGACTGTTCATGAGCCTGCTCCCACAGAGGCTGAAGACATTCCAGCTGTTGAGCACACCGCAACTGAAGACATTGGTCCTCACGACAATGTTGAAGAAGATGAAGTCCTTCTTCGGATCGAATACAACATTGACTCTTCCCATGTTCTAACGAACAGCGAACGCATCAGCATTGGTCGTCCATTGACGCCAATTGCTCAGGATGACTCGTGGGCTGATCACCCACAGGATACACAAGACACTCCCCAGCAAACTCAAGACACCAATATGGTGCTTGAAGATGAAGACTTTGAGGCCCAACAACCTCCATCTCCTCAGGCGTCGCCAGCTTTTCACAGGCTTCGCAAAGGACCTAGGCCTCAAATCGTCGCCCCAAGTGCTCTAGAAGGAGTAGAGCAACCATCTGCACCTGATGCTGCTCCTACTGGAAGCCCCTCAGAATCTGAAGCCAAAGCGGGTGAAAATATTCTGGCTGCATCAGCCGAAGAAGAACCACCCCAACAAAAAGAAGCACAACCCCAAGTTGAAGAAGAAAGTACTGCCGTACCCCCTGTTCTCGAGGAGAACGTGTCCGACCCTCCAGCTCCTGAAGTGGAGGCAACAAATTTAGAGGCTGCCACCACCAACACTGAAGCCAATGACGTGGTCATGGCTGAAGCATTTGTGGCACCTGAAGACTCTATGGTGCCTGAAGTGACTGCGCCTAAAATAACTGCTCCTGAAGCCAGTGCTGCTCCTGATGCCAGTGCTGTGCCTGAAGCTAATGCTGCGCCTAACGCCAATGCTGCACCAGAAGCAAATCTGCAGCTTGAAGACAATGCCTCTGCTCCTGTTCCGCCTCCACGGCCTCATACCATTGAGCAAGCATACAACAAGGATGATCAGCTTCTTACTGTACGGTGGCCCATTCTGATTCCGCCACCTACAACTGAACCGCGTGCTGCTGGTCCTCAGTTTGATCATCATATTGCGCACAGGGCCCCAGTTCAGAAGCCTAAGCCAAGACTGCCAAGGCTTCCATGTATTGCAACATCTTCAGGGTCATTCAATGCCAATAGCTTCACTGCGCACAACACCTTCTTTGACAGCGCCAAGAACCCATATTCCAAGCCAAGAATATCATCAGACAGGTTCTGGAGCCATCAACAGCGCAGCTACTACTCAAGAGTACTCTATGATCAAAAGCGCATTTTCCCTCATATGCGTCTTGACACTGAAGCTATTGCTGGTCTACCCTGCTTGGAGGAAGCTCTTGACTGCTTCCGTGATGCTGGCCTCCTCAATTTTGTCCTAGATAAAGAGCATTGGAATGAAGAGTTGCTTCTGCAATTCTATGCAACACTCCACATCCAAGGCTATAGCAGGGATCCGAAGACATGGGTCCTTGAGTGGATGACAGGCAATGTGCATCATGAAGCTAAAGCTTTTGATCTCATTGAGCTTACTGGCGTGCCCACTCCAGGAGATCTATAAGAACCTGGCTGTCAACTGCACACTGAAGCCTTGGAGAGTATCTTTCAGAAGCGTCAGCCCAACTTGAGCCAAATGCTCAGCATCATGAAGCCTCTGCCAAGTGATGTTGAATATCCTAAGGAATTCTTTGTTGAAGACCTTGAGTACCTGCCGCGCACCATCTATCACATCCTAAGGCGTACTCTATGGCCAATAAAAGGACATTCTTCATCAGCCAAGCTTGAAGGCACTATGAAAACTTTGCTCTTCTATATCTTCAATGGCATCAACTTCAATGCTCAAGATTTCTTCATCAAGCAAATGGCTATGTCTAGAGCTAATATATTTGGACTGAACTTTTATGCCCCTTGGATAATGTGCCTCATCAAGTTGCATTCAGCTGTCACCTATCAGCCCTCTGCTCGCAACCATCAGATTTTCTTGCGTGAGGTTGATATGTGAGCTCAAGCCATTTACCAAGAGCCTGCTAAAGAGCGAGTTAGTCTTCACAACGCTGATCATCAAAGCTTCACTCAGCAGATTGAAGGAGTTCCAACACTCTCACGTGTTTATCCTCTGGCTGGTCGTACTCGTCTACCTCGACACGTGTAACACCACAAAAATTTAGCAATGTTTTATTAAATAAAATTTTGCCAGTAAATTAAATTTTTTGCCTTCAGCTAAATGTTCCTTTGGATTCCAGGACAGTTCATGCTCTGTTTTGTTGGAGTGTTTGCCCCTAGCAAAAACTTCCCAGTTAATTTTAGATTTTCTTATGCACCCATTAAAATTTTGCCCATATCAGCAGGATTAATTATATATTGGTCCCCAAAATTTTATTCTCTATATAAATAGTTATCCTTAGTTTTAAGGCCTTTTTTGAACTACAACTACTTGATAAATTTATTTATAAATTCAACCAAAAATTTGAGATGTCTAGTAATACTATTAGATCACTTTTATGCAAGAATATAATTATTTCATTTAATATTTTGAGCTCCACAACATGTTTTCCAATCTTGTCTAGTAGACCAAATTGCACTACAACCCTATTAAATATTCCTGTTATGCTTCCACCAAAATTATGGGATGTTCATAGCACTATGTTATTTAACTTTATGCAAAAACCCAGCTTGGTCCTTTGGAAAACTTGATTGAAACAACCTCTTTTTCATTCTGGTTCAGTTTGGTGTTTTGCACTGCAACCCTATTCTTTTTGGCTCTAGTGCCCTTGAGCTTCCTCTTACTTGTAGTCCTTCTTGCAAAACCCTTAAGTCCAAAAGAGTGGGCCAATTGGGATAGTTTTGGTTCATGAATCAATGCTCTACATCTTCTGTCCAGAACTGAGATCTTGCAAAACTTGCACTAGCACGTTTCTACTTTTGATGAACCAACCTCAACACCCTCTTGCTCATCCAAGGAGACCTCCATCTGGTAAATTTGGCCACCCCAAGAGCTAGCTAGATGCCTCTGGCATTTTGTCAAACACCCTGAGGGCATGACCATGTTTGGCTTAGTTTCTGGTTCATGTTATGAACTTGATCCCCTGACTAAACCAGCATGTCTCACAGTTTTGTCCTACCCTATAACCCCACCCTGCTGACCCCCTTGCAGTTTGGAGCTATTTAACGCGCCTTGGCATATCGCCGAGCACGTAGCATGCGTGCTCTCGGCGCGCCCAGAGCGTGCGTTTTGCACGTGCGTTCGCTCGGGTCGCAGCGTTGCGCCCCTGGCCCCAACTCACCTGCAGAGCCTCACCCGGCCTTATCCGCACCCAGGTACACGCCAAGCCGCCCCTGGGACGCCACAGCGCCGCCGTCAGAGCGCTTTTGGCGGCACGCCGGCGAGCACAGTGGCTCTCTGCCACGGTCGGCGCCGCCCAAGCCACGCGCACTCACCAGCTGCCACCTGGAGCAGTGCGAGCTCATCCGCAGGTCCGTCCGCTAGCTCTCGTCGCCGCCACGTCGCCTGCTGCTATAGATTGGCGGTCGCCGGCGAGCTTATCCCCTGCCGCCGCTGAACTGCCATGGCTCGCCTATTTAAAGGTGCCCGAACCTCTCTGCAGCTTCAGACCCTCACTAGGCACCCAGCAAAGCAGCCCCGTGGCAGCCATTCGCCCCCGGGAAGCTTCCTTCTCCATCTGCGGCGAACACGGCCGACGCCTCTGCCTCGAGCAATCCGGCGTCACCAGAGCCTCCCCCGCCCGTCCAACACCACCGTCGCCTTCCCCTTGACCTTGCGAAGCCGCCCGTCACCTCAAACCAGCCCGGGAGCCACCGTATAGCAAAGCCCCTAAACCACCCGAAGCTTCTTCCGCCGCGGAGCTCGCTGCCGGCGACTCCCTCCGTCCCCTCCGACCAGTCGACCACCGGGAGGACCGCCAAGGAGTAGCGGATCCATTCCCGCACCCTGTAACCCTCGAGGAGCCTCCGTCCGCCGGCGACGATCGCCGGAGTCCCGCCTCCGTTCGGGCACAGGAAGAGAAGGGGGGAAAACGACTAGTCAAACCTGACTAGTGGGCCCCCAGGACCCACTGTCAGTGACCCAGCCTCGCACCCACGCGCGCATAAGTGGAGGCGCAAACCCCAGAGTACGTCTCCACTATTTCAAAGGCGTACTCTCAGCCAAAACGTTTTCCTTTCTGTTTTAGTTTAAAATTCAGAATTTGACCAAACTTTGACTGGCTTTAACTTTTAAACTACAACTCCAAATGAATTGATTCTTTTTCTGATATTCCTGAAATTTGGTCTAGTTTATTTTCAAATTTATTTGAAAATTTTCCAGACTACTTTTTTGTGCTGTTGTGATTCTATGTATTAATTTTATATTCTTTTATTAGGATTTTGAAGAGGGAGAAAACTTCCAAAACTCTTGGAATGCTTTTCTCCTCCCCTCTACTTGAAGGAAAGCATCTTGGTCCCCTTTTTGATACATGTGTGTGTGTTTGCTATAACCCAAGAACTCCATTGATATGACAAAATGGAGCATCATTATTTCATGTGGAAGTCTTACTCTTGCATTTCAACATGTGGTAAATATTTTCCCTTTTCTGTCATGTATGTGATATTGGTGACAGCCACCCCTCCTCATGCCACGTATGCCTAACGATAGTTCGGATGGAGTCCGAAGGAAGGATGTGGTTCGGTGAACCGACCACGTGACTGACATCTCGTTGTGACGAGGATGTGCAGTGAGGCAGCATGTAGCATGAGGGGTGTGACCCTGTCCGGGAACTGTGAGAGCATGGTAGCACTAACCATGCTAAGAATATATAAACCTCTTGAGTCGACCATAGATCTATTCTTGCTCCGGTAACCCCCATACTTGTTTCGTGCTACCACGTGTCCCAGGTAGGGTACGGTTCAGTAAATTTTGTCGACCCATGTTCTATCACACACCGTACAGAGAGGCCACGGTGCAAGATACCGGCTGCATCCGGTAGGCAGGCCACCTGGTCCGGGAGCATGGGTGTTTCGGTTGAGGCCGAAGGGGATAGCTTCCCCAGTTTTCGCGCGCGTTATAAATTGATGTGATCCCATGCTAGTCGAGGTTGTAGCCTCCCCACTTAAAGTTGGCTTAACTAGTGTCGTGGGTGATTCCAGACATCGGTAAGTTGGGCTGGTGTGTGTAATCTGGTGCGTCTTTAAATTAAAAGAACGTAGGCGGAATTATTCCAGAGGGGCTATAGAAAATCCATTACTCATGGGTAAAGAGTGCACCCTCTGCAGAGATATAAAACCTATTCGAATAGCCGTGTCCATGGTTAAGGACTACAGTCTCGGATGGGTCGAGTGTCGGTCTTAGTGTCGGTCTTCGGAGGAGAAATCTATTTTTTAAACCAGAACAATATTAATGACCTGTGACAGGTGGTGATTGTGATTTATCATTATTATGGACTAACCATTCATATTATTTGAAACAAGGAGTATCCTTGGGATGGTTCTACCTCTCGGATATTCACGGTTATTTATTTTATTTACAAGCCCTTTCTGTGATGTCGCTCAGACGTCCGACTGTGGCGTTCCTTTTATTTACAAGCCCTCTCTGTGATGTCGCTCGGACGTCCGACTGTGGCATTCTTTTTATTTACAAGCCCTCTCTGTGATGTCGCTCAGACGTCCGACTGTGGCATAATTTTTATTTACAAGCCCTTTCTGTGATGTCGCTCAGACGTCCGACTGTGGCATTCTTTTT
>LR738715.1:794956815-795040393 GCA_902687465.1 Secale cereale
GTGATGTCGCTCAGATGTCCGACTGTGGCATTCTTTTTATTTACAAGCCCTTTCTGTGATGTCGCTCAGACGTCCGACTGTGGCAGTCTTTTTATTTATAAGCCCTTTATGTCATACCGCTCAGACGTCCGACTATGGCATTCTTGTCTTTTATTTTCTTTTCCTTATGAGCCCTTTCTGTGGTGTCGCTCAGACCCCCGACTGTGGCTTGCTTGTTATTTATTTCATTACTACTTTCTGATTGCATATACCCTTTTACTCGAATGTCCTGCTTAAAGTTATATCCTGTCGCATCATTATTATCATAGTGATCATAAATCATCCTTGAGCATGTTTATGTCTCACCCATGTTCATAATGTTTGCGAGTACATTCAAAGTACTCACTGGCTTGTCCCTGGCTATTGTCTTGGCCAGATTCCTTGCATGGGAAGGAACGACGTGATGCTACCCCGGAGCCTACACTATTGGGTTAGCAGCCCCGCGAAGATAGGTGTTATCCCGGTCAACTGTTCCTGTGGAAATGGAGTCCCACAGACGCCGACGTACCCCAATTGCTTCCGCCATCATCTACCAGAAAACCCATGTTGTACGTAATGACCAGAATGGTCTCGTACTAAATATTTGTACCGTTGCTTGGAACTTTCTGCATCAAAAGGTGCCTCATCAGCTAACAGTAATCCTGGGGCAGATGTGCACAAGGTCCGTTTTTGGGAAATTAATATCCCGAAATTTCGGTCCTGACAACACGCTGAAACCAAAGCCACTGAAAGCACCATCGCTCAAAGGCCTCAGAAGCGATCTCGTGTCCTAAACAACCGAGAGCTTCTTGTAGCCCTTCATCAGAAACAAGACAAGCATCACCTCTGGTTAAAGCGTCATATGCAAAGCCTCTTGGTGGATGTCAATCGCATTCGCAATCTTGCCACCAAGAATGCTTTTGTTGCTCATGAAACATGTCGGAGGTCTTGGAAGAGTTTGACCTTGATGAGTGCTGAAGCGGATCTTCAAGACGATGGCTTCACTGAGAGATTCATGTTTGACAACACTCCTCCAAGGACTGCTGTTATGCGTCGAACCCCATCCCTTGAAGACTCTGAATACTCCTCCTCCGCTGCAACAATTGACGTCAGGGTGATCGATGATCAGGATGATGCTACTTCACCGCCTCCTACTTTAGCGCGCATCGACACTGCACCTACCACTTCTGCACCGCCAAACGACAACACCGACCCTGCATCCTCTTCTGCTCCAACTGGGAACGAGTAGAGGCACTATGTCTTCAAACCTTTTTGGTCCTTACTGACAAAAGGGGGAGAAGCATATGAGTTAATAGTCTTCAAGCGGGTCCATATGGGCGGGTGCTTTATAATTTGCCTAGTGTTTACAACTCTCGTTTTGCTACATTTGGTTCTTTGAGTTGTAACACTTAAACTGATGGTCGTCTGCTACATTTTTATGCTACTCTGTAATGCGATGATAAATACCGCATCTGCTACCTTATATTCCGCACTTAGTCATTATTGCAGACGTCCATTTTTCATTATGCATGTCATTATCTTCGACATATCAATTATGCATGATGAATTGTCTTCATAAGTTGAAGAGGATCTCCACAAGTACAACATGCCATGTGCATTTGCATTCAAAGGCAAATCAACTATATGCACATCTTCAGGTGGAGCCTTTTGCCACTTACAAAGACAATACCTTATCCTTTACAATTTCACATATATCTATCCCCGTTGAAAACTTCAACCTGTTTGTCATCAGTCACCAAAAAAGGGGAGATTGTAAGTGCATCTAGTGCCACCCCTAGTGGTTTAGGAGAATTGACGACAAACCTGGTTGAGGGACTAATGTGTTTGTGAGAATTGCAGGATAACACAGGTAGTTGTCCCTCTTTGATTCGGTTAACCTACCGGAGATGACCCCTAAAAATGTATGAAGACATTGATATAAGTGGTGTTATATGAAGATAATCATATTGAAGACTATGACATGAGAAGACATTGTGTGAAGAATGTGGAGAGCGAAGACGTAGAAGTTTCGTTGTTTCCTTTTCTTCTTTGTTGAGTCATAGGAACCACCGTACTGTTAAGTGGGGTCCAAGTGAACTAAGTCCGAGTGACTGAAGTGATGCTCAACCAAATCATATGTCTTCGAGCAAAGACTATGAGATCAAATCTTATCCAGAGGGAGATGAGTCAGCTTTACTTGGATCTCAAGTAAAGTTGCCGTGTGTGTTTGAAATCTGACCGTTCGAACACGTGTCAGTTCCTTATTGACCCAGGGTCACTTCGGACAATTCAGGTCGGGTTGCCCAGTGGTTATAAATAGCCCACCCCCTACACCATAAATTGGTGGCTGCTCAGAGTTATTGCACGGTTTTTGTCGTTTGAGAGCAACCCACCTCCGAAGCATTTGAGAGAGAAATCCTTGCGAGGACAAAGCCCAAACACCCAGAGCCAAGGAGTGTTAGGCATCACTGAAGTTTTTCTGTCTGTGTGACCTGAACACTTATTACACTTGAGGAATATGTTTCCTCCAGCCGGTTAGGCGTCGCGTTCTGAGCATCCAAGAGTCATTGTGGATTGCCGGTGAACGAAGTCTGTGAAGGTTTGGAAGTCTACCTTGAAGACTTACCAGAGTAATTGGGCGAGGACTAGGTGTTCTTAGCTCAAGGGGAACAAGGTGAAGACGCGGTCTTCTGAGTTAAATCTCAGCCTCCCTAACCAGACGTACAGTTGTCACAGCAACTGGAACTGGTCTAACAAATCACTGTCTTCCTGAGCTACAGGTTCTATCCTTTCCTTCCCTTTATTTACTGCTCTATGTTGTGAAGACATTGCTTGCTTTCCTTATCTGATTGTATTCACTGAGTATATACTTGTTGTGATTGGCTTCATTCCTTCTTCCTTTATGATCACTTCTGCCTAGTTGCTATTAGTCTTCATGCTTTCACTTCATTGAATACATGACTATGGCTTATCTAGTGTAGTCCACTTTTCACTGCATACTAATAGGCTTGAGCTTATCGCTTGTCTTCGAAACTACCATGTTTTGAAGCATTTCATAAAAATCGCCCATTCACCCCCCCTCTAGTCGATATACTGCACTTTCACTCAGCAAAAGAGAACAAGACGAATTGGGGATTGGACTTCAATCCTGGCCCCTCTGTGCCCCGCGTTGATGGCTCACGCGAAGCTGAACCAAACCTGGTTGGGCCCTTCTACAACTTAGAAGGCCTCATCAGTCACATCAGGGTTCAAGGGGCGGATCTGGATCAACCTTCAGATGATGCTGATTCTGAAGAAGCGCCTACAACCACGAAGCCCAAGAAGAAGAAATCCAAGGCTTCGAAGACCACTCCACAAATTGCTTCTAGAGTGAAGCCTTTGGCCACTGCTCCACCAGCACCAAGTGTGCAGTCTGAGGAGCACTCTCGCATCTCCAAGAGCAGACAGCAGAGGAAGAAGCCATCGCACAACCCCAGTCTAGCTCTCACTCCTGACGTTGTTATGAGGACAGCCAATGAAGCCCTTGATCTCTCGAGCGATGAGGATCTTGGTGACGATGCTCTGGAGAAACTGATCAACAGCAAGCAAGATGCTGAAATCTTCAATGATTTGCCGCTCTTCGACGTGGAAGTGCTCAACAATTTCATTGATGAATGGTTTGACACCCCCAACCTCAGCTTCGACGATCTTCAGCTTCCAGTTGGCCTCAGCGTCTCCTTCCGAGGCGCCATTGCTTCTGAGATAGCTCTGGCTCAGAGAATTGTTGAGCTGAAGCAAAAGATCGATTATGAAAAGGCTCAGTTCAAGAAGCATGTGGACAAGCTCAGTGTACAAGAGATTCAGAATTTCAAAGTCATGATGCATGAGCTCAAGGAAGCCTTTCGCCAGAGTCGTGATGAAGCTAAAGGTTCTCATGAGCAAATCCAGGACTTGGCTGCCAAATGCGTTCAAGCTTTCAATGAAGCTGAAAAGTGCAAGGCCCTTGGGCGTCCTGGCATTGACCCAAGGATGGCTGCCAAGAAAAAGAAGAAGCAACCTATGCCCGAAGTAGAAGAATCAAGGCAGGAAATGCCTCGCATAGTCTTCCCTGCCAGCATGACTGACACGAAGCCTAAGGTCACCCCAACTACTTCGAAGCTCAAGAAGACAAAGGTGGCTGAAGCAGAAGCTCGCAAGCGCAAGCTAACTACTGATGAAGATCCACCCACCAAGAAGCGCAAGACAAAGAAGGATAAGGCTGCTTCCAAAGAGCCTATCTTTGTCGATCCCATATCAGTTGCTCGCCCTGCTTCTACCCAAAGAGAACGTCGCATGACTGTCCATGAGCATGCTCCCACAGAGGCTGAAGACATTCCAGCTGTTGACCCCACTGCAGCTGAAGACATTGATCCTCACGACAATGTTGAAGATGATGAAGTCCTTCCTCAGATCGAATATAACGTTGAATATTCGCCTATTCTTATGAACAGCGAACGCATCAGCATTGGTCGTCCATTGACGCCAATTGCACAGGATGACTCATGGGCTGATCACTCACAGGATATACCAGCCACACCCCAACCAACCCAAGACAGCAGTTCGGTGCTTGAAGATGAAGACTTTGAGGCCCAACAACCTCCATCCCCTCAGACGTCGCCAGCATTTCGCACGCTTCGCAAAGGACCAAGGCCTCAAGTCGTCACCCCAATTGTTCCAGAAGGAGTAGAGCAACCATCTGTACCTGACGCTGCTCCTACTGTGAACCCCTCAGAATCTGAAGCCAAAGCGGCTGAAGATATTCCGGCTGCATCAGCCGAAGAAGAACCACCCCAAGAAGAAGAACTACCCCAAGCAGAAGAAGAACGTACTGCCACACCCCCTGTTCTCGAGGAGAACGTGTCCGACCCTCCAGCTCCTAAAGTGGAGGTTACAAACCCAGATGCTGCCAGCACCAATACTGAAGCCAATGACGTGGTCATGGCTGAAGGTAATGTGGCACCTGAAGAAATAGTGGTGCCTGATGTGATGGCGCCTGAAGCAAGTGCTGCACCTGAAGCAAATCAGCAGCCTGATGCCAATGCCTCTGCTCCTGTTTCGCCTCCAAGGCCCCATACAATTGAGCAAGCATACAACCAAGATGATCATCTCATTACTGTCCGGTGGCCCATTCTGACTCCACCACCTACTACTGGACAGCATGGTGTTGGTCCTCAGTTTAATCATCATGTTGAGCACAGGCCTCAAGTTCAGAAGCCTAAGCCAAGACTGCCAAGGTTTCCAGGTATTGCCACCTCTCAAGGGTCATTCAATGCCAATAGCTTCACTGCGCACAACACATTCTTTGACAGCGCCAAGAACCCATATTCCAAGCCAAGAATATCATCAGTTAGGTTCTAGAGCCATCAGCAGCGCAGTTATTACTCAAAAGTACTCTATGATTAAGGGCGCATTTTTCCTCATATGCGTCTTGACACTGAAGCTAGTGCTGGTCTGCCTTGTCTGGAGGAAGCTCTTTATTGCTTCCGTGATGCTGGCCTACTAAATTTTGTAACTGACAAGGAGCATTGGAATGAAGAGCTTCTTCTGCAATTCTATGCAACCCTCCACATTCGAGGCTACAGCAGGGATCCGAAGACATGGATCCTTGAGTGGATGACAGGCAATGTCCATCATGAAGTCAAAGCCTTTGATATCATTGAGCTTACTGGCCTGCCCACTCCAGGAGACCTGTATGAACCTGGCTGTCAATTGCACAATGAAGCCTTGGAGAGTATCTTTCAGAAGCGCAAGCCCAACATGAGCCAAATTCTAAGCATGATGAAGCCTCTGCGAAATGATGCTGAATAGCCTAAGGAATTCTTTGTTGAAGACCTAGAGTACCTGCCACGCACCATCTATCATATCATCAGGCGTACTCTATGGCTGACAAAGGACATTCTTCATCAACGAAGCTTGAAGGCACCATGAAGACTTTGGTCTTCTATATCTTCAACGGTATCAGCTTCAATGCTCAAGATTTCTTCATCAGGCAATTGGCTATGTCTGGCTCTGATCTGTTTGGTCTGAAATTCTATGCCCCATGGATTATGCGCCTCATCAAGCTGCATTCAGCTATCACCTATGAGCCCTCTGCTCGCCACCATCATATATTCTTGGCTGATGTTGATATGTCAGCTGAAACTATACACCAACAGCCTGCCAAAGAGCCTATTAGTCTTCACAACGCTGATCACCAGAGCTTCACTCGGCAAATTGAAGGAGTTCCAGCAGTCCCTCGCATTTATCCTCTGGCTGGCCGTACTCGTCTACCATGACATGCTTAAACCGAAGCTACTGAGAGCACCATTGCCCAAAGGCCTCAGAAGCGATCTCGTGTTCTCAATAACCGAGAGCTTCTTGTTGCCCTACATCAGAAACAGGATAAGCATCACTACTGGCTAAAGCGTCAGATGCAAAGCCTCTTAGTGGACATTAATCGCATTCGCAATCTTGCCACCAAGAACGCCTTTATTGCTCATGAAACCTGTCGGAGGTTTTGTAAGAGTTTAACCTTGCTGAGTGCTGAAGCGGAACTTCAAGACGATGGCTTCACAGAGAGATTCAAGTTTGACCCCACTCCTCCAAGTAATGCTGTTATGCGTCGAACTCCGTCTCTTGAAGATTCTGAATACTACTCCTCCACTACAACAATTGACGCCAGGGTGATAGATGATCAAGATTATGCTACCTCACCTCCTCCTACTTCAGCGTGAATCGACACTGCACCAACTACTTCTGCACCGCCAAACACCAACGTCAACCATGCATCCTCCCCTGCTCCAACTGGGAACGAGTAGATGCTCTATGTCTTCAAACCTTTTTGGTCGTTACTGACAAAAGGGAGAGAAGCATATGAGTTGATAGTCTTCAAGCGGGTCCATATGGGCGGGTGCTTCATATTTTGCCTTGTGTTTACAACTCTCGTTTTTGCTACATTTGGTTCTTTGAGTTGCAACACTTAAACTGATGGTCGTCTGCTACGTTTTTCTGCTACTCTATAATGCGATGATAAATTCCGCATCTACTACCTTATATTCCGCACTTAGTCATTATTGCAGACGTCCATTTTTCATTATGCCTGTCATTATATTCGACATATCAATTACATGATGAATAGTCTTCATAAGTTGAAGAGACAAGTACAACCTGTCATGTGCATTTGCATTCAAAGGCAAATCAACTATATGCACATCTTCAGGGGGAGCCTTTGCTACTTACGAAGACAATACCTTTATCCTTTACAATTTCACATACTTTTATCCCCGTTGAAAGCTTCAACCAGTTTGTCATCAATCACCAAAAAGGGGGAGATTGTAAGTGCATCTAGTGCCACCCCTAGTTGGTTTTGGAGTATTGACGACAAACCTGGTTGAGGGACTAATGTGTTTGTGAGAATTGCAGGATAAGACAGGTAGTAGTCCCTCATTGATTCGGTTAACCTACCGGAGATGGCCCCTAAAATTGTATGAAGACATTGACAACAGTGGTGGTATATGAAGATAATCATATTGAAGACTATGACAAGAGAAGACATTGTGTGAAGACTATGGAGTGCAAAGACTTAGATGTTTCGTTGTTTCCTTTTCTTCTTTGTTGAGTCATAGGAACCACCGTACTGTTAAGTGGGTTCCAAGTGAACTAAGTCAGAGTGACTGAAGTGATGCTCAACCAAATCCTATGTCTTCGAGCAAAGACAATGAGAGCAAATATTATCTAGAGTTGGATGAGTCAGCTTTACTTGTAGCCCAAGTAAAGTTGCCGTCTGAGTGTTTGAGTTATGACCGTTGGAACATGTCAGGACCCCGATCCTAAGTCACACCGTTCTAGCTTTTAGCATGTCATATCACATTGTGGCCTCACGCACGGTATCCCCACGGGTGCCACCATACCTGGCCCGGGACCGTTTGCGCATTTTGGAACACGTATATGACAGTGTCGCTAGCATCCACATGACAGAGAACCCGGGTCGACATGGCTAGTTATGAACCAAAAGTGGCACTAAATTATAGAGACAGGCATCCATGACCCAGCAACGAACGTGTCGGTCATCAACGTATGAACTCAAGTCGTAGCAAGCTACATGGACTTAAAGGAACAATGCGTGACATTTCCCCTAAGGGACAGAAACAGGAACGAAGAAGGACACATGCCGGCCAGCCTACGTGTTCCGAGCAGTAGCAAGCTACCAAGGCTCAATGGAAGCACTAGGAGGCATTTCGCTCTAAGATAGGCTACCAAAGGAAAACAACTAGGTGTCGGATCCCACACATACCAAGCATTTCAATCATACACACAATATGCTCAATATGTGCAAATACAACATTGCATCACAACAGAACTCTATGACTCAAAGTACTTTATTTAAGATGCTCCGAAGAGCCATACATAACATATCCATATAGGTAGGGGTCACATGACCCAACACTCAAGTCAGATAATCATACAAGAACAAGCGAAAGCTAACATGTCTGAGTACACACAACTTAGAAAATAAAACAGGCTTGGTGTAGCCTGACTATCTACAAGGCCCTTCACAAGCTCAGGATCTTCGTCTGGGTAGCAAGCTACTCGTCGACGTCAACGTCTATTTAGAAGCCATCAGAAGGGGCAGGGTTCTCCTCTGCAACAGTTATTAAGCAAACATGAGTACAAAGGTACTCAGCAAGTCTTACAACAGAACCTATCATACATGCAACATTATCATAAAGGGTAGTGGAGTTCATAGCAGCAAGCCAGCTTTTACTCTTGGATAACCTATACTACGGCTCTCAACAGATTGCAAGTTACGAGTACGTACACGAGTCCTCTACTCACCACAACAGTACACCATCGAGGATCCTCTTCCGTCATCCTACGGAAGGGCCATCCACGGCACTCACACTTGTCTTGAGGCTTTTAGTAGTATCCATCAACTTTTCTATGAACTATAAGAGTAACCAAGTAGTCCATACCGCGAACAACGGCTGTTTGAATAGATTGGTAACCCTGCAGGGGTGTACTTCTTCACACACGCTTCCACCACTTATCGCCGTTTACTCGACATGTACTCGGCAACCTTCAAGCGGAAGCCCAGCGAGGGTGTCGGCCACGACCTGACTAACTACACAAGTCTCTCGTCCAGGTTTATTGCCTATTTGGGTTCCATCCGTGGGGAGATCCGGCCGGGGTGTCGCTCACGGCCCCAAACGATATGTACAGGGTTCCTGAGTCACCAAACGGGCGACCGGTACACCGTGCCACGTACCTGTCGCATCACAGCCCACCCAAGGGTCCGCGCTGTGCACGACCACCAGTAGGCTACAAACACCAGAAACTAATTGCAACTCCTGGATAGAGGACAAGGGCAGTTAATAAGTCGAGAGGGCTTGGAGCGCCCGGAGCCCAATGGGTGGTAGTAGTTGTAACTTGTCTCACACATACAGATCTCGGGTCCTATGGACGGTTCCAATGAAACAACCCACCACGTACTCCTACATGGCCTTTCATCGATAGCTTTACCAAACATGTTCCACACTTCCCTTTCTTTACCGAGTATGATCATTTCACTCTGATCCATCACCCAGATGAACCAGACCTGACACAACTCTAAGCATAGCAGGCAACATAAAGAAATAGCATGGTGGATCACACATCACATGGCTCAATCAACTCCTACACATGCTAGTGGGTTTCAACTATTTACTGTGGCAATGACAGGTCATGCAAGAGAATAGGGTTCAACTACCGCAGCAAGTAGCAGTTCACACGATGTTTCCTTAATGCAGTAAAAGAGAGCAGGAGCGAGAAGGTGGGTTTGTATTGGAATGATCAATGGTTGCTTGCCTCACAGAGTGGTTGTCGGGTACTGCTCTTCAGTTGGATATGCAGAAGTATCCTCGGGAGCAGGACCTAACACAAAGAACACCGGCGGTACAATCAATAAGCAAACAAATGCAACAATATGATGCATGCTCATGATATGGCAAGATGCATGTGTTTTGGGCTAATGCATCTATAAACAAAGGGGTTTGAGCCCATTTGAATCAAAGATTCAAATTGAAACCCAAACTATTATTTATTAAAGTGCATTATCATTTTTTAATGTGAACAGCAAGGTTAACTTGCTCAAACATGCATGAAACCAGTGCCATTGGAAAGATTGGATTTTCTGATCAATTTTCATATATAAATCTTTTCCATCTGAGCTACTGTTGAATTTATATGATTTTTTGAAGTTTAAAGCATTTTCTGGAATTTCCTGAATTGCTTTAAATCAAATAATACTAGAAAAGTATTTACTGCGTCAGCATGACATCATGCTGACGTCAGCAAGTCAACAGGGTGGCCCAGGTCAAACCTGACCAGTGCGACCCACTGGTCAGTGTCACAGTTAGTTAACTAACTAATTAAGATTAGTTTAGATACTAACTTAGGTTTGACTAACGGGCAGGGCCCATATGTCAGTGACCCAAGGGAGTCAAACCCTTGGTTAAATGGGGCTAACTCGCCGGCGTTTAGCAGCCGGCGAGGCCAAACGTGGCGGTGAGGTGCGGGATTTGTGCTCCGGCGACCAAATCGACTGCGGAGCACACCTACGGGCAGCTGGGAGTGAGCCGCGTCGAGTGATGGTGGTGGCTGGCCTCGAGATCGCCGGAAATGATGCCGGCGACGAGTCCAGCGGCTGCCGGAGTTCGGGCAAGGACGATCTCGTTGGTGCGGTGCTCGTGGAGGCGCGTGGATTGATCCTACAGCACTGACACGGGACGGTGAAGCTAGTGGGCACGATGGCCGGGCCGTTAGGTGGCCGGAGCCTCGTCGGCGACGAGCTCCACGGCGGCGTGTGCAGGTGAGCCTCGTGCGGTTCATACAGTGCAGAAGAGAGCTAATGGAGAGGGGGAAGACGGAGCTGGGCTCACGGCGGTTGCAGCAAACGTCGAAGCGGGCTCGGGAATGTCGGAGCTGGGCAGGGCGGCGATGGCGATCTCTGCGGCTAGAGTTGGGGAAGACGGGGTCGGGGGCGACTCCAGAGCGGGCGAGCGCTCGGGGCTCGGCCTGCTCGACGTAGTCGACGATTGTCGGGACCCCGATCCTAAGTCACACCGATCTAGCTGTAACATGTCATATCACTTTGCGGCCTCACGCACGGTATTCCCACGGGTGCCACCTTACCTGGCCTGGGACCGTTTGCGCATTTTGGCACACGTATATGACAGTGTCGCTAGCATCCATATGACAGAGAACACGGGCCGACATGGCTAGTTATAAACCAAAAGTGGCACTAAATTACAGAGACAGGCATTCATGACCCAGTATCGAACATGTCGGTCATCAACGTATGATCCCAAGTCGTAGCAAGCTACATGGACTTAAAGGAACAACGCGTAACATTTCACCAAGGGACAGACACAGTAACGAAGAAGGACACATGCCGGCCAGCCTACGTGTTCTGAGCAGTAGCAAGCTACCAAGGCTCATTGGAAGCACTAGGAGGCATTTCCCTGTAAGATAGGCTACCAAAGGAAAACAACTAGGTGTCGGATCCCACACATACCAAGAACTTCAATCATATACACAATATGCTCAATATGTGCAAATACAACATTGCATCACAATAGAACTCTATGACCCAAAGTAGTTTATTTAAGAGGCTCCAAGAGCCATACATATCATATCCATACAGGTAGGGGTCACATGACTCAACACTCAAGTCATACAGTCATACAAGCACAAGCGGAAGCTACATGTCTGAGTACAGACAACTTAGAAAATAAAACAGGCTTGGTGTAGCCTGACTATCTACAAGGCCCTCCACATGTTCCAGATCTCCGTCTGGGTAGGAAGCTACTCGTCGACGTCAACGTCTATGTAGAACCCCTTAGAAGGGGCAGGGTTCTCCTCTGCAACAGTTATTAAGCAAACATGAGTACAAAGGTACTCAGCAAGTCTTACAACAGAACCTATCATACATGCAACATTATCAACAGGGGGTAGTGGAGTTCATAGCAGAAAGCCAGCTTTGACTCTTGGCTAACCTATACTACAACTCTCAACAGATTGCAAGATATTACTACGTACACGAGTCCTCTACTCACCACAACAATACACCACCGAGGATCCTCTTCCGTCATCCTACGGAAGGGCCATCCACGGCACTCACACTTGTCTTGAGGTTTTTAGTAGTATCCATCAACTTGTCTATGAATTGTAAGAGTAACCAAGTAGTCCGTACCGCGAACAACGGCTATTCGAATAGATTGATAACCCTGCAGGGGTGTACTTCTTCACACACGCTTCCACAACTTTTCGCCGTTTACTCGACATGTACTCGGCAACCTTCAAGCGGAAGCCCAGCGAGGGTGTCGGCCACGAACTGACTAACTACACAAGTCTCTCGTCCAGGTTTATCGCCTATTTGGGTTCCATCCATGGGGAGATCCGGCCGGGGTGTCGCTCACGGCCCCAAACGATGTGTACAGGGTTCCCGATTCACCAAACGGGCAACCGGTACACCGTGCCACGTACCTGTCGCATCACAGCCCACCCCGAGGGTCAGCGCTGTGCACGACCACTAGTAAACTACAAACACCAGAAACTAGTTGCAACTCCTGGACAGAGATCGATGGTAATTAATAAGCCGAGAGGGTCCATTGGTTTCGGGCCCAATGCATGGTAGTAGCTGGAACTTGAACCACACATACAGATCTCGGGTCCTATGAATGGTTCCAATGAAACAACCCACCACGTACTCCTACATGGCCTTTCATCGATACCTTTACCAAGCATGTTCCACACTTCCTTCTCATACCGATATGATCATTTCACTCTGATCCATCACCCAGATGAACCAGACCTGACACAACTCTAAGCATAGCAGGCAACATAAACAATTAGCATGGTGGATCACACATCACATGGCTCAATCAACTCCTACACATGCTAGTGGGTTTCAACTATTTACTGTGGCAATGACAGGTCATGCAAGGGAATAGGGTTCAACTACCGCAGCAAGTAGCAGTTCACACGCTGTTGCCTTAATGAAGTAAAAGAGAGCAGGAGCGAGAAGATTGGGTTTGTATTGGAATGATCAATGACTGCTTGCCTGACAGAGTGGTTGTCGGATACTGCTCTTCAGCTGGATACGCAGAAGTATCCTCGGGAGCAGGACCTAACACGGAGAATATCGACGATACATTCAATAAACAAACAAATGCAACAATATGATGAATGCTCATGATATGGCAAAATGCATGTGTTTTGGGCTAATGCAACTATAACCAGAAGGGTTTGAGCCCATTTGAATCAAAGATTCAAATTGAAACCCAAACTATTATTTAATTAAGTGCATTAACTTGTTTTAATGTAAACAGCAAGGTTAACTTCCTCAAACATGCATTAAACCAGTGCCATTGGAAAGATTGGATTTTTCTGATCAATTTTCATATATAAATCTTTTCCATCTGAGCTACTGTTGAATTTATATGATTTTTTTGAAGTTTAAAATATTTTCTGGAATTTCCTGAATTGTTTTTAATCTAATAATCCCAGAAAATCCTTTATTGCGTCAGCATGACATCATGCTGAAGTCAGCAGGTCAACAGGGCGCCCAGGTCAAACCTGACCAGTGGGTCCCTCATGTCAGTGTCTCTTAGTACTAACTAAAAGAGCTTATCACTAATTTAAAAGTTAGCAGGGGCTGGGCCGCACATGTCAGTGGCTCACTACACTAATGACATCAATTAGTGTTTAAATTAAAACCTAAACATAAGTTAGTCAATGGCCGGCCCAACATGTCAATGACACAGGGGGGGTCAAACCTTGGTCAAACGGGGCTAACTCGCCGGCGTTTAGCCGCCGGCGAGGCCAAACGCGGCGGTAAGGTGCGGGTTTTGTGCTTCGGCTGCCAAAACGATGGCGGAGCACACCTACGGGTACCTGGGAGTAAGCCGCGTCGAGTGGTGGTGGTGGCTGGCCTCGGGGTCGCCGGAAACGACGCCGGCGAGGAGTCCAGCGGCTGCCGTAGTTCAGGCGGGGTCGAAAACGTCTGTGAAGTGCTCGTAGAGGTGCGTGGAGTGATCCTACAGCATCTACACGGAACGGTGGAGCTGGTGGGCATGGTGGCCGGACCGTTAGATGGCCGGAGCCTCGTTGGCGACGAGCTCCGCGGCGGCGCGTGCAGGTGAGCCTCGTGCGGTGCGTTCAGTGTAGGAGAGAGCCAACGGAGAGGGGGAGGACGAAGCTCAGCTCACAGCGGTTGCAGAAGACACTGGGGCGAGCACGGGGACGGTCGGAGCTGAGCGGGGTGACGAGGGGGATCTCTGCGGCTGGAGTTGGAGAAGACGGGGTCGGGGGCGACTCCAGAGCGGGCGAGCGCTCGGGGCTCAGCCTGCTCGACGTAGTCGATGACGATGGAGAGGACGGACACGGTGACGGAGCTCAGGGACGGCGGTGGACGCGGGTTTCACGACGGTGCGAGCACGGCGGCGTCGGCCATGGTGCGGGGAAGGCGAGGGAGAGGAGCTGGGGAGGAGTGAGCGTGTCAGCGAGCTCGGGGAGGAAGTGGGGGATCGATCCCACTCACCAGAATGGCGAGGGGAGGAAGCAGGGCGGCGGGCAGCTGCGTGGCGCGCGCTGCGGCCGCCGTCGAGCACCTGCCTGCCTGCCTGGCCGAGCCAAGCAGCTCGCTGGAGCGGTGGCTGGGCTGGGCCGGCAGGTGGGCCTGTTAGGCGCCATGTAAGCTCTCTCTCTCTTCTCTCTTTTCTATTTTTTTCTGTTTCATTTCTTTTGCAACTTTGTGGAATTATTAAAAATGCCGGAACATTTTTGTAGCTCATAAAACTAGTCATGCCCACTGTATAAAATATGAACAGCATGGAACATTTTAGTTTATGATTATTTGGGCACACAAATTATTTTATAGCATTTAAATGCCCAAATGCAAATACCATATGAATTAATCCACAGACCTTGGATGTCCTAGAAAATTGTGCACCATTTTTGGCAGAGGTTTAAGACCAAGGAAGAAATGAGGAACATTTTTGAAGGTCATTTTGGGTACATTGGCAAATATTTCATTAAACCCTAATTGTTAGAAGAGGGGTGCTGGGGCTTTCTATCATTCCCATTTCAAGTTTCTTTGAAAAGTAAACATGATGCACACTCTAGCTAGTCCTAAAGCAAGCACTGACTAGGGATGTGACAACTCACTCCCACTCAAAAGAATCGCGTCCCGAGATTCGGGTTCCTCCGGAAAGAGGGTGGGGTACTCAAGTCGAAGACGATCCTCCCTTTCCCAGGTAGCTTCACTCTCGGAATGATGTGACCATTGAACCTTGAGAAACTTGATATTACGACATCGAGTGGTGCGCTCGGTTTGATCAAGAATACGAACGGGGTATTCTTGATACGTGAGGTTGTCCTGGAAATCAAGCGTTTCGTGGTCCACTCCGCAGATAGGATCCGAGAAGCAACGCCTGAGTTGAGATACGTGGAAGACATCATGAACCCTGGAGAGGTGCGGAGGTAGTACCAATTGGTAGGCAACTTCTCCTCGTTTTGCAAGAATGCGAAAAGGACCGATGTAACGAGGGGCCAATTTGCCTTGGATACCAAAGCGATGGGTTCCCTTAAGAGGAGTAACGCGAAGGTAAGCCTTATCGCCGACTTCAAAAGTCACAGCCTTATTATGACCATCATATTCGCTCTTCTGGCGAGACTGGGCTGTTTTCAATTTCTCACGAACGATGCGAACTTGCTCTTCTGCTTCCTGGATCATATCCAGACCAAAGAATTGTCTTTCCCCGGTTTGTGACCAGTTAAGAGGTGTTCGACACCTTCGTCCATATAGAACTTCAAAGGGAGCTTTGCCCAAGCTGGCTTGATAACTATTGTTATAAGCGAATTCGGCAAATGGAAGACACTTCTCCCATTCCATAACGAAAGAGATGACAGAGGCTCGAAGCATATCTTCCAGAATTTGATTTACTCGTTCCACTTGACCAATTGACTGAGGATGGAAGGCGGTGCTGGAAGAGAGATGAGTTCCCATGGCATTTTGGAAACTTTCCTAGAATCGTGAAGTGAAAAGACTTCCATGGTCTGAATTAATCTCCAATGGCACACCATGAAGTGATAATATCCGAGAGATATACAAATCCGCTAGCTGGCTAGTGGTTATACTTTCCCGAACAGGTAGGAAGTGGGCTACTTTGGAGAGGCGGTCGATAACGACGAAAATAGCATTATTCCCTTTCCTGGTCCTGGGAAACCCGGCAATGAAGTCCATACCGACCGTGTCCCATTTCCTTTCAGGAATAGCTAAAGGTTGAAGGGTGCCAGCAGGCCGTTGATGTTCTGCTTTAACTCGACGACAAACGTCGCAGTTAGCAATGAATTGAGCGATTTCTCTCTTCATCCTAGTCCACCAGAACCTCTGGCGTAGGTCCTGATACATTTTGGTACTACCGGGCTGAATCATGAGAGGAGATTCATGAGCCTCCTTAAGGATCTACCGTCTCAGGTTTCGTACTTTAGGAACCACTAAACGGTTGCTAAAGAGCATGACTCCTTCATCATCAATTGAGAAACATCCCACGACTCCTTTCTTGATGTTCCTCCTGATACGGGAGATTCCCGGATCAACCTTCTGTGCTTTGATGACCTGAAACGTAAGGGTAGGTTCCGCCACCAAGGTGGAAAGGAATCCTCGAGGAACAATGTGAAGGTTAAGCTTACGAAATTCCTCGTGAAGAAGTGGTTGCCCTTGTTGTAAGATCAAGTTTTTACAATAAGACTTACGGCTTAGAGCGTCAGCCATGACATTGGCCTTCCCAGGGGTGTAAGTAATTCCTAAGTCGTAATCTGTGAGCAACTCAACCCAACGTCTTTGCCTGAGATTTAGATCCGGTTGGGTGAAGATGTATTTTAAACTTTGGTGATCAGTGAAGATTTCACAGCGATTACCAAGAAGGTAATGTCGCCATGTTTTGAGTGCGTGGACTACAGCTGCAAGCTCTAGATCATGTGTAGGATAGTTATCCTCATGTGGACGCAACTGTCGAGATGCGTAGGCAATCACTTGACGATCTTGCATGAGTATGCAACCTAGTCCTTGACGCGAGGAGTCGCAGTAGATGATAAAATCCTTGGAAAAGTCTAGTGGTACCAGTACGGGTGCAGAGGTCAGGCGTGTTTTCAGTTCCTGAAAACTGGACTCGCACTGTGGGGTCCACTCAAACTTTTTATCTTTCTTGAGGAGTTCAGTTAGAGGTTTAGCAACCTTGGAGAAATTCTCGACAAAGCGTCGGCAATAGCTCGCTAAGCCAAGGAAACTCCTAACTTGCTTGACCGATTCAGGGGGAGTCCAATCAAGGACGGCTTGAACTTGCTCGGGATTGACAGCAATACCCTTGCCAGAGATCACATGACCTAGATAGGTCACTTCCGGCAACCAGAATTCCCATTTAGAGAATTTGGCATAAAGGCGGTGCTCACGAAGTTTCGTCAATACCAGCCTTAGATGCTCGGCATGGTCTTCCTTTTTCTTGGAGTAAATGAGTATATCATCGAGGTATACCACGACAAATTTTTCCAAGTACTCCATGAATATAGAATTCATTAGCCGAGAGAAAGTGGCTGGGGCATTGGTTAATCCGAAGGACATGACGGTGTACTCGTATTGGCCATAACGAGTAACAAAAGCCGTTTTAGGAATGTCCCCGTTCTTCATTTTGATTTGATGGTATCCCAACCTCAAATCCATTTTGGAAAAGACTGAGGATCCAGTGAGCTGATCATACAGATCGTTGATCCTGGGAAGCGGATACTTGTTCTTTATGGTGACCAAATTGACGGGTCGGTAATCTACAACCATCTATTCTATTCCATCCTTCTTCTTAACGAAGAGGACGGGACAAGCCCAAGGGGAAGAACTAGGACGGATGAAACCCTTTTTCAAGGACTCATCGAGTTGTTTCTTAAGCTCAGCTAATTCTAGGGGTGCCATCTTATAAGGACTCCTAGAGATTGGGACAGTTCCAGGGGTAAGATCTATCACGAACTCGACATCTCTGTCAGGTGGGACACCTAACAGTTCTTCTGGGAAAACATCCGGAAAGTCACGGACTACCGGAATGTCTTCGAGTTCTGGTAGAGGGATGGCATTAAGAGAGTAGAGCTGACGCTCAGCCATTCGGGTCAAGACATTGACTGTCTTGCCGGATGGATGTGTAAGCTGAACGGTCCTAGTATAGCAATCAATCTTGGCGTAATGAGTTGTCATCCAGTCCATACCCAAGATGATGTTTATGTCCGAGGACTTGAGAGCGATTAGAGATGCAAGGAAAACAAGTCTATCGACAAGGATTTCATTTCCATGGCTCACCCTAGAGGTTTGCCACTTTGAACCAGGAGTTTGAATAATCACGGAAGTAGGCATGTCACAAAAAGTCATGTTGTGCATTAGAGCATAGCTCTCAGATATGAATGAATGGGATGCTCCAGTATCGAAAAGAACAGATGCCGGATGGCAGTTAACGAGAAGCATACCAAGGACGACGTTAGGATCCTCATAAGCTTCCTCAGCAGAAACATGGCTGACATGACCACGTGCAGTGGGGATTGGCTTGACAAAATTCACCTTGCCGTTTGGCTTACCACGGCCAACGGGTTTTCCTGGTTGGTTCTGTGGACATTCACGCATCTAGTGCCCCGGTTCTCCACACTTGAAGCATGTCACAGTGCCAGTGCGTGGAGCAAAGTTGGTAGGTGGTCCTCCATAAGTCTTGGCAGGTGCAAACTGTTGAGTTGGGCGAGGCGCCTCATAGGATGGCCTCGCTGTGTACTTGGCTTGCAGAGCAGTGTTAGGAACCCACACACGGCGCTTGTGAGAGCCTGAGCCGGATGAGGAACAAAAGTCTCGAGGATGCTTGCGTGTGGCTTCAAATCAGTCTGGCCCGTCTCAGCACTGATGGCTTTGTTCACCAACTTCTGGAAGGAAGTGCACTCCTGCAAACGTAGATCTCGACGAAATTCTGGGCTGAGTCCCTTGCGGAACCTCGCCTGCTTCTTGGCATCGGTGGATACTTCCTCAGGTGCATAGCGTGCCAAGTTTCCAAACTCGCGACTATAGCCATCCACGGTTAACCGGCCCTGGGTGAAATTGCAGAATTCCTCCCGCTTGCGATCCATTAAACCTTCCGGAATGTGATGTTCACGGAATGCCTCACTGAACTCAGCCCAAGTAGTGATTTGGCCAGCAGGACGCATAGCCTCAAAGTTCTCCACCAGAGACTGGCAGGGCCTTCAAGATGGTAGGCGGTGTAGATAACCTTGTCAGCTTCGGCCACACGGGCAGAGTGTAGCTTGTGGGTGATACTACAAAGCCAGTCATCCGCATCCAGAGGTTCAGTGGAGTGATGGAACTTCGGTGGGCACATCTTGATAAAGTCATTGATTGACACCACGTCATTCCTCTGGCGGAACCTAGTGTTCTACTCTATGCGTTCCAGCAGACGGTTGGTCTCTCTCCTGTTCCGTTCTGCCTCGAGCATAACTTCAGCCAAGGAGGGTGGCTGGGGCAGATTCTCATCTCTAGCCCCACTAGCCTCACCCTGCTCCTGAGCAGCAGGAGTGCTGCGAGTGTTGACCATCCTAGGAAAACAAAACAACGGTTTAGACAAGGATGGCAAAACTTGACATAGGAGTGCAGTATGTAATGGATGACACGGAATGCAGAGATGTTCATCCGTATGACATGGTAATATATAAACTGCTATATATACACCAGTGGTCATACACACCATACATAGTTTAGTACAAGCCAAGGCTAAAGTACAACTGCGGTGAAAGATGATACATCCCATCAGAGGCATTCCAAGCTCCTATACATTATTTAGCTACACCTCCGAAACTCAGTACTAGCTAAGTCATATTCCACAAGACGCGCAGGACTGTGGAAATACAACTGCTACAATACAACTACTTCCATGGTCTATCTCAGACATTCTCGTAGTACTCTTCGTAAAGATTACCACCGTAGCCTGGAAGTGGAACAGATGGATCTTGAAACTCTCGAGCACTCGAAGGCTGTGGACCATAGGGACATGGATGTGGCCTCGGGCCTGATGCTGGTGGTAACCGACGCCCACGTGGAGGTGTAATACCCCCAATGTCATGCCAATCCATACGATCAGGCAGAAGAGTCCGTACGGGGTACAAATCCCACATATCCAGATAGCCGGCGTGCACAGCAGGTGCAACCGTGTCAAAGTAATCCAGTGGGCGGCTCGAGTGTTATACAGCTCCATTCGGAGGGCACGGACCTCACGGTCCCTATCCTCCAGCAGCTGAACACTAGTCTGAAGCAGTGGCTACTCATGAGCAGCATCGGTGTACAGACCAGTGTAGTAGCCTTCCTCTCCGAGAAGTGAGGCTGGCATGTAACAGAACTCAGTGTTCAGCAACAGGGCATGCCTAGCCCGGAGAATGGTCATCATCGAATAGGCGGCATCCTGCACTGCCATCTCGATAGTAACCCCGAGTCCAGAAGACCAATGGATGGGGTCGTTAGCTCCGGGATATGAGGGGTATATCCGGACTGTGCAGAAATACTGACTCTGATTGAAATCCCGGTACCGTTCCTCCACGGTGTACTCAGGATACCAGCGGTAACCGGTCTCAGTCAGCACACGGACTAGCATGGCCATGTGACCGGGCACATTAATGCACCGAGTCAAACGAACCACTTGGTGAGGTGTGCGGCTAGACATCTGAAACACGAAGTAATGCAAAGGCATTAGTGTTTCTGGAAGAAATCGGGCAGTATAACAACTGTAAATGGTCAAAAAGGATTTTGAGACATCATACAAATGATAGCATAACCACTCAACATATCATATCAAGGTTCCGGGTCCAACAAATCATCATACTAAAAGGATAGAAACTGAACTGAGGCTTGAAACCAACAATCCTAAGAGAATACAGATTAGTAACACGTGAACCTAGTAAGGATAAGAGGCCTAGTCCTAATTCCCCGCGGAAAGAATAGACTGACTCAGATCAGAAGGGCATAAGGTAAATGAGTAAAAAGATCCTTACGTTCCCTTCCACAAACAATTCCCCTACATATAACTAAGAATTTTTCTAGACTCAACATCGACCAGTTTGGCTTGAGAAACCTACAGCCAGTCCAGCTCTGATGCCAACGCTGTCGGGACCCCGATCCTAAGTCACACTGATCTAGCTGTAACACGTCATATCACTTTGCGGCCTCACGCACGGTATTCCCACGGGTGCCACCTTACCTGGCCCGGGACCGTTTGCGCATTTTGGCACACGTATATGACAGTGTCGCTAGCATCCATTTGACAGAGAACCCGGGCCGAGATGGCTAGTTATAAACCAAAAGTGGCACTAAATTACAGAGACAGGCATTCATGACCCAGCAACGAACGTGTCGGTCATCAACTTATGATCCCAAGCCGTAGAAAGCTACATGGACTTAAAGGAACAACGCGTGACATTTCCCCTAAGGGACAGACACAGAAGGACACATGTCGGCCAGCCTACGTGTTCCGAGCAGTAGCAACCTACCAAGGCTCATTGGAAGCACTAGGAGGCATTTCCCTGTAAGATAGGCTACCAAAGGAAAACAACTAGGTGTTGGATCCCACACATACCAAGCATTTCAATCATACACACAATATGCTCAATATGTGCAAATACAACATTGCATCACAACAGAACTCTATGACTCAAAGTACTTTATTTAAGAAGCTCCAAGAGCCATACATATCATATCCATACAGGTAGGGGTCACATGACCCAAAACTCAAGTCATACAGTCATACAAGCACAAGCGGAAGCTACATGTCTGAGTACAGACAACTTAGAAAATAAAACAGGCTTGGTGTAGCCTGACTATCTACAAGGCCCTCCACAAACAGGCTTTTGAGGCACTCTGCCAGACGGGGAAATCATCACCGGTGGCCATCTTCATCATCCCGGCGGCCACCATGATGAGGAGGGAGTAGTCCACCCTTGGGGCTAAGGGTATTTACCAGTAGCTATGTGTAGTATCTCTCTCGTGTTCTTGATGTCACGATCTTGATGTATCGGGGACTTTGTTAATATAGTTGGATCATATGGTGTTTTCCCCTCTCTATCTTGTGATGAACTGAGTTTTCCCTTTGAGATTTCTCTGGATTGAATACTTTTATGGATTTGAGAACACTTGATATATGTCTTGCAATTGAATACTCTTGGTGACAATGGGGTATCATTTTGATTCACTTGATATATGTTTTGGCACTCAACTTGCGGATTCCCGCGGTGACATTGGGGTAATCTATGCATAGGGGTTGATGCACGTTCATGTCTTTATTTCTCCGGTAGAAATCTTGGGGCACTCTTTGAGTATTATGAATCTGAATGTGTCTTGGGGTTATGATTAGTACGGACTCTTGATAGATAGATCGGAAAGGATTACTTTATGTTGTTTTAGTATGAACTCTTGATAGATTGAACGGAAAAAATAACTTGGAGGTTGTTTTGTTGAGGGGTGGTTATGCGATCCAATTATATTAGCACTGTTGAGAGATTGCACTAGCGAAAGTACTGACCCTAGGCCTTGTTTCCAAGCATTGCAATACCGTTTGTGCTCACTTTTGTTACTTGCTACCTTGCTATTTTTTATTGTTACTATTACAAAAATCAATATCTACTATCCATATTAAACTTGTATCCAACTTGGTGTGTTGGGGACACAAGAGACTTTTTATTATTTGGTTGCAGGGTTGTTTGAGAGAGACCATCTTCATCCTACACCTCCTACGGATTGATAAACCTTAGATCATCCACTTGAGGGAAATTTGCTATTGTCCTACGAAACTCTATGCTTGGAGGCCCAACAAGAGTCTACAAGAACAAGTTGTGTAGTAGACATCAGAGTGTTATGCACATGCCCGCTTAATTTATACATGCAAACATATGCGCATGGAGTTTTCACTGGATCTTGTTAGACATTCAAGTTGATGAAGGAAAAGTTGAAGTACTGGACTCACTACTTAAAGAACTAATGACTACTCAATCGTGAAGGGGATAGTCAGCAGGTAATCTCAAGGTTCAATGATGTGACCATTGAACCTTGAGAAACTTGATATTACGACATCGAGTAGTACGCTCGGTTTGATCAAGAATACGAATGGGGTATTCCCGATATGTGAGATTCTCCTGGAGATCAAGTGTTTCGTGGTCCACTCCGCGGATAGGATCAGAGAAGCAGCGCCTGAGTTGAGAAACGTGGAAGACATCATGAACTCTAGATAGGTGCGGAGGTAGTTCCAATTGGTAGGCAACTTCTCCTCGTTTGGCAAGAATGCGAAAAGGACCGATGTAACGAGGAGCCAATTTGCCTTTGATACCGAAGCGATGGGTTCCCTTAAGAGGGGTAACCCTAAGGTAAGCCTTATCGCCGACTTCAAAAGTCACAGCCTTATGATGACTATCATATTGGCTCTTCTGGCGAGACTGGGCTGTTTTCAATTTCTCACGAACGATGCGAATTTGCTCTTCTGCTTCCTGGATCATATCCGGACCAAAGAATTGTCTTTCCCCGGTTTCTGACCAGTTAAGAGGTGTTCGACACCTTCGTCCATATAGAACTTCGAAGGGAGCCTTGCCCAAGCTGGCTTGATAACTACTGTTATAAGCGAATTCGGCAAATGGGAAGGCACTTCTCCCAATCCATACTGAAAGAGATGACAGAGGCTCGAAGCATATCTTCTAGATTTTGATTGACTCATTCCACTTGACCACTTGACTGAGGATGAAAGGCGGTGCTGAAAGAGAGATGAGTCCCCATAGCATTCTGGAAACTTTCCCAAAATCGTGAAGTGAAAAGACTTCCTCGATCGGAGTTAATCTCCAACGGCACACCATGAAGTGATACTATCCGAGAGATATACAAGTCTGCTAGCTGGCTAGTGGTTATACTCTCTCGGACAGGTAGGAAATGGGCTACTTTGGATAGGCGGTCGATAAAGACGAAGATAGCATTATTCCCTTTCCTGGTCCTGGGAAACCCGGTGATGAAATCCATACCGATATTGTCCCATTTCCATTGAGGAATAGCTAAAGGTTGGAGGGTGACAACAGGCCGTTGATGCTCTGCTTTTACTTGACGACAAACGTCGCAATTAGCAACGAATTGAGCGATTTCTCTCTTCATCCTAGTCCACAAGAACCTCTGACGTAGGTCCTGATACATTTTGGTACTACCGGGATGAATCGTGAGAGGAGATTCATGAGCCTCCTTAAGGATCAACTACTGTAGATTTTGTTTCTTGGGGACCACTAAGCGGTTCTCAAAGAAAACAACACCTCTGTTATCAATGGAAAAACATCTTGTAATTCCTTTGTGAATGTTTCTCTTAATTCAGGAAATCCCTGTATCTTGCTTCTGGGCAGCTATTATTTGATCCGCAAGGGTAGGTTTTGCCACCAAGGTGGAAAGGAATCCTCGAGGAACAATGTGAAGGTTAAGCTTACGAAATTCCTCGTGGAGATGTGGTTGCCCTTGTTGCAACATCTGGTTGTTACAATAAGACTTACGGTTAGTGCGTCAGCCATGACATTGGCCTTCCCAAGGGTATAAGTGATTCCTAAGTCGTAATCTATGAGCAATTCAACCCAACTTCTTTGCCCGAGATTCAAATCCGGTTGGGTGAAGATATTTTTCAGACTTTGGTGATTAGTGAAGATTTCACAGCGATTACCCAGAAGGTAATGTCGCCATGTTTTGAGTGCGTGGACTACAGCTGCAAGCTCTAGATCATGTGTAGGATAGTTATCATCATGTGGACGCAATTGTCGAGATTCGTATGCGATCACTTGACGATCTGGCATGAGTATGCAACCGAGTCCCTGTCGCGAGGCGTCGCAGTAGATAATAAAGTCCTTGGAAAAATCCGGTGGTACTAGTACGGGTGCAGATGTCAGGCGTCTTTTCAGTTCCTGAAAGCTGGACTCGCACTGTGGGGTTGATGTCTACACACGCTTCTACTCTTGTAGACTATGTTGGGCCTCCAAGCGCAGAGATTTGTAGGACAGCAGCAATTTCCCTCAAGTGGATGACCTAAGGTTTATCGAACTCAGGGAAGTAGAGGTTGAAGATGGTCTCTCTCAAGCAACCCTGCAACTAAGATACAAGAAGTCTATTGTGTCCCCAACACACCTACTACACTTGTTAGATGTATAGGTGCACTAGTTCGGCGAAGAGATGTTAAATGGCAAGTGATATGGATGGCAAAACAAAGTAATATAAATCTGTAATAAAAAGTGCAGCAAGCAAACAAGTGGTAAACGTGAGCACAAATGGTATTGCAATGGTGGAAACAAGGCCTAGGGTTCATACTTTCACTAGTGGCAACTCCCAACAACATTAACATAATCGAATCACATGCTATTTCCCATAAAACATGCAAAGGGGACACACTCGGAGGTCATTCCTTCGTGGTCAAGAGAGGACGAGAATTATGTGGGGCTATAAAAGCACACCTCAAAGTTCGTAGTTCTCAATCTAAGGATTTCCCAATGTCACCGCGGCCATCCAAAGAGAGTCCCACAATCACCACAACATATCTAAAGGATAGTCAAAGACAAGCACCAAGAGACTCTCAATCTTCAATCAACACACAAGAGAGGAAATCACTCATGAAAATATTGTTCTAATCCATGTCCAATAGACCACTGTCACCTTGGTCTCGGGGATTATACTAGATAAAGACAAGTGAGTACATCAATCCAATACATAGAGGAAGTGGAAACATCATGGGATCACCCTAGATTAACATAGCCTATGATCACAACGAAGATCACATCATGGGAGAGAGAATTGACCACATAGCTACTAGTAAGAACCTCAGCCCCGAGGAGGAACTACTCCCGCATCATGGAGGGAGGAAGCAACGTCGATGGAGATGAATCCAGGGGCACTTCCCCGTCCCGGCAGGGTGCCGGCGCAGGAATTCTGGTCCCCCGAAGCTTGATGGCGATGGCGGCGGAAATCGGAATCGCGTCTGGAGAAAAGGGGTCTGGAATCAGGGTTTCCGCGACACGGTGTAAATATATGCCAAAGGGGGGCACCAGAGGGGGTCAGGGGTGCCCAGGCGCCCCCCCGGCGCCGCCAGGGGGGGCGCATGGGCGGGCCGCCTGGAGCACCTGTGGGTCCCCTCCGGCCCTACTTTGGCCGCATGGAAGCTTCCGGAAGGCTGATTTTTTATATAATTTTTCTGGATTTTTTCTGGCAGTTCTCGTAATGTGAAAACCTGAAATACAAAAACAGCCGAAAACAGAAACTGGCACTGGGGTGCACTGAGTTAATAGGTTAGTCCAAATATGATCAAAAGTGTATGTAAGTGTATAAATAACATAGCAATATCACCCAAAAGAGGCATGGAGCAAGCAGAAATTATAGATACAGTTTGGACGTATCAACATCCCCAAGCTTAATTCCTGCTCGTCCTCGAGTAGGTAAATGATAACAAGAATAATTTCTGTGGTGACATGCTATTAACCATATAGGACTTTTTCATAGTCATATGACAAAAGCTTACTGAGACAATGAATCTATAGCAATTAAGTTGCCTGATGAGAAAATCACAAAGAACTGAAAGTTTTACAATATGATATTGAAACATCAAATAGATTTGTAATGAACATGATGTGCAAATATGATAAAGTGATATCAAGCTTGCCCCCTTTAGTGAAGCAAAACATAAATGCAGGGGCACCTCCACGGTTTAAGTGATGACTAGATACAATGATTTCAAAATAAACGATATCACAATCATGCAAAAGACAATGCTACTTTGGGAAAATGCACATTACACTCAGAATGACAATCATGCTCTCAGTAGTTGGTGCTTTTAAAAGAAGGTGGAGACTCTCGAACCGTGGATTTTGTTGGCAAGGTTGAAAACCGTAGTCGGAAACAAAGACAAAAAATGTACGAGAGCTCTTGGTTTTAAAACAGAGGTAATAATTTTTTTTAGATCATGCATGTTTCGTCAACGAATGCTAGCAGACAACTCAATCACTTCTTGAGATGGACAAGTGTCGGGGCCGGATTTCGGGAACATAATATTCCAGAAATTAACCCCTAGTGTCATCACCAGCCCAGGATTACTGTTACTGGTGGACACATCCTTGTTACAGATTACCAAGCATTTACAAGAATTTGATACAAGACCACAAAGGTCTACTGATGCAATAATGACTCCGGTGGTGGATGAAGAAAATGGCTTGCGGATTTCCATATCGATGGGGCTCCATTCCATCAGGAACAGCTGACCCGGATAACTCCTATCCCGCGTAGTTGCACTCCTAGGCTTCGCAAGGACGTCACTGTGGTACTCCTTGAAGAACTCCTAACCTGGCCAAGTAAATAGCCAGGGACAAGCCTGTGAGTACGTTTGAATGTACTCGCAAACATCATGGACAAAAGATATAACAAATGCAGCAAAATAATTATATGGTCATGGTGAATTAAACTATATGCACATGCTCATGATATACTTATATTAAATGCATGCTGACAGGAATTAAAACATGGCATGATAAAAAATATTTAGTGCAGAAAATAAATATTAGCACCAATAAAATATAACAGAAATGCCGATCGGGTGTCAAGTGACACCACGGTCGGTCTTGAAAAGAAATGCCAGTCGGGTGTCTAAAAGAGAAATCGGACGATACCATCCGAGAACTCAGGCGACGCCACGAAAGGACTTGAAAAGAAATGCCAGTCGGGTGTCCACAAGAGTAGTGGCGTGATAAACCGCCTGACACTCGAGGGACGCCACAGAAAGGACTTGAAAAGAAATGCCAGTCGGGTGTCCACAAGAGTAGTGGCGTGATAAACCGCCTGACACTCGAGGGACGCCACAGAAAGGACTTGAAAATAAAGGCGAGTGTCTGGGGTAGTCTAGCCAGCCCCTGAGACACTCTGGAAAGTAAAATAAGAGCAGGGGGTTAGTTCACAAATATAATCATATCATCAAATATTCTCATGACAATACCAGTAACATCGATAATTATCCTGCAAAATAACCATGCTCAAAATTTAAATATTTCCTCCGGAGACCGACAATAAGACCGACACTTGACCAACCCAGACTGTAATCCTTAACCGCGGACACGGCTATTCGAATAGATATGACTCTGCAGAGGGTGTACTCTTTACCCACAAGTATAGGATTTCTTTAATCAGTATCGGGACACTGACTAATTCCTATTACGGTCTTTGGGTTGAAAACACACCTAACCAGCACACACCAGCTTAACTTTTCTGCTGCCAGGGATCACCCAAAACAACAGTTAAGTAAAACTCTAAGTGGGAAGGCTACAACCTCCAATAGCATGGGATCACTATTCAAACGCGCGGATTACAAGGGTACACTCCCTCTCGGCTACAACCGGAAACACCCATGCCCCCGGACCATGTGGCATGCCTACCGGATGCACCCGGTATCTTCCACCATGGCCTCTCTGTACGGTGTGTGCACGGAAAGGGGTTGACAACTTACTAAACCATACCCTACCCGTGGTAGAGACAAGTGGCAGCACGATTCAAGTATGGGGGTTACTGGAACAAGACTCGATCTACGGTCGACTCAGGAGGCTAATGATTCTAGCAATGGTTAGCACAACAAAAATTATTCTTTCAACCATATCATCAGGACAGGGCCACAACCCTTGTCTGCTTCTACATATGTCTCATGACACCACCGTGTCAAAATGGCCCGTGCCCACCAGCACGTCCAAAACAGGAGCACATTCCTGGATTTTCATAATTTATGCATGTTGCAAATCTGAAGGGGATGCATGCAAGAGAAAGTATAATTATGACCATGCATGCATGCAATATTTCTACTCATATGCCAAATCTATTAAAGGTAACAAACATGCCCTAAATATTCTAGCATGCAAACATTCACCATATCAAGTGTTCAAAATGCTTGCCTTGAGCATGCAGGAGTATTGGGTGTATACCAAAAGTTTTGAAAAATAATATCTCCCCTCCATTTCCTATTTCAAAAGAATATTTGAATTACCACATATAGCAAAAACAGTGATAAAAAGTTGATTGGGAAATTATGGAATAAATATTAAAATAAACTAGACCAAATTTTTAGGAATATCAGAAAAAGAAATAATTTATTTGGAGTTCATGTGTTTTACTGTGGATTTATTAATCTGGAAGGAATAAAGAATTTGGACTATTTAATGGATCCAGTAGAGACAGAGTATAGGAAAAATGTTCACCTAGTCTGGAAAAATATAGCATGTTTCTAGGAGTCTACAGAAATTGGAATCATTGAATTTGGATGTGATTTGGTGGCTATGGGAATATTTGAAAGAGTACTGGAAGGAATAAAGAAAAGGATCGAAGCGCGCCCTGTGCGCTGTTTAGTTTCACGGCGTCACTGGGCCGAGCCCAATCGTCCAGCCGTTCGGGAGGCCGCGCAGGCGTGACCTCCAGTCACTGACGGTGGGCCCTGCCTGGCCCACCGGTCAGGTTTGACCGGTCCTTGTCCTTCTCCTTGCCCGCGCCGGGACGGAGACAGAGACGAGGCTCCGGCGGCGTTCGTCGGAGATAGGCGGCACCCCTCGTGGGTCTGAGCCCACCGTTGTGCTCAGGGGAGAGAGAGGGTTCGGCCGGTTTGTGGCACGGTCGCCGGGGAGTCCTATCTTGCCGGCGACGAGCTCACCCGAGAAACTCCGGCGGCGCCGAAATGGGGCTTTCGCCCACGAGCTTGCTCCGGCGAAAATGATGGGGAAAATGGGTCCGTGGGGTGAAGAGGAGTATCTTGGTGAAGAGAAGGAAGCGGGGGAGGCTGTGGTGGCGTCGGAACCATCGAGAGAATGGTGGCGGCAAGAGCTACTGGAGTTGGGGAAGACGACCGTTTTCGGTCGTTCTGCCTCTACGGGAAAGTTGGTGAGGGGGAGAGGGAGGTGCTCTGCACGGGAGCGAGCTCGAGGAGGGGTTTTATAGGCGGGGAAGGCGGTTCCCGTGGCTTCCCGGGGAAGCCATGGAGGCGGCGGCGATTTAAGGCGGAGGTTGTGGCCGGTGGCGAGTAGGCGTGGCCGGTGCGGTTAGGTGAGGGCGGGGCCCCTGCGAGTTAGATGCGGGGTTGTGCTGGCGGCCTCGGAGCGGAGCCAGGTGCCCCGAGTGGCGCCGTCCACGGCATGCAGCGACGGCGGCCTTTTAAGGCGGCGGGTGAGGCCGGTGAGGCTGGTGGCGAGGTGGCGGGGTTCTGTGGGGACGGCGGCTGTCCGCATTAATGCCAGGGGGGCCGGTGGATTCAGGGGAAGCCGCGTGTCTCGGAGGTGGCGTGGCGGAGAAGGTTTTTTGTCGGGCGGCGAGGAACGATGGTGGTGGACGGTGGAAGGTGGCGCTAGGGGACGGTGAAGAGTGTCGGCGAGGTTCGGGTGGTCGAGCTGATCCGGTGGGAGGATCAGGATGAACGAGGGAGGCAGCGGCAGCACGACAGCAGCTCGATGCCGGCGGCTGCAAAAAGTGTGCTCTGGACGCGCTCTGGACACGCACATCACGTGTTCGAAGTAATGCCAGCGTGGGCTACAGTGGTATAAACGAGGTGATCTTTGGCATGGTGGTGACTAGTAAGTTGACAAGGATGTTGGACACGTTGGTTGAGTCAGATGACTAAGTGCCCAATGCAAGTTTAGAGGGGGCAAGACTCCTGCCATGCACACAGTGTGCTTGATGAAATGCTAGGGCTATTTAGAATATTCCTATGAAAGTGGTATTTGGCAGATTGGTGTCTCATTAGGTGTGAGAGATGATAGTGAAGTTGGTTTGGAAAAAGGAGATACTTTCTAGTGCAAGTTGTGGAGGATTTCAGTTCTGGACAGAAACTTGGGGACTATATTTGGTGCAATAAAAAGAGGAATTTGGATCTGATCTTCTGGAGTTAAGGGTTTGGTAGGAGGAACTAGAAGATTGCAAAGCTCAGAATTTTTGGAGCAAGAAATAATAGGGTTGTAGTAGAAACCTAGAAGATGGACAGAAATGAAAAAGAGGGTGTTTCACTCAAAATTTGCAAAACACCAAGTTGGGTTTTTGTACCAATGTGACATATAGGCATCACATGACCTCCCAGAATTATGGTGGAATTTTTGGAGAATTATTTAAAATAGAAGAAGTGCAACAGAAGCATTTAAAACACTGCAAAAGCTATTAAAAGAGAATTCTAAGGCTGAATTTTATTATGAAAATAATTTCTAATGTTATCAAACAAATAAAGAAAAGACCCAAGATACAACCAGAGCCCACAAAATAATTCCAAAAAGATTTTTTATTTGCAAAGAAGATTTTCTAAGGCAGGAATAGAAAAAGCTCTGAAAATTTTATTAAAGAATTCAAAATTTTATTTCTAGCCAAATTTTATTTAATAAAAGTATGATTAAAATTTTGGGGTGTTACAACAAGTTTCGAGGAACGGCTCCCGAATGAGGACGATCACATCCTCTTAATCTCCTTTGTTTATCACTGCAAAAGTTTTCTGATTTCTCATGAACAAAGCGTGAAGGAGGGTTTGTTTGTTATATTATCTTTTTGAGTCGGGCGCACTCAATGCCAGTTCCTTCTCGTATTATGGGTTTGCATATTATACATGCAATCCCGGGGTGAAGCTTGTCCAACTTAAAAAGATCATGAATTAACTACTACTTCCTCATGAACTTAAAACAGAGGCACAAAATAGGAATGCTTTTTCTTTGAATAATTTCGAGATGGTACATGCAAGCCTCCGTTAGGAATGGCAGGTAAATACCATGTAGGAAGATATGGTGGACTCATATGGCATAACTGGATTAAAAGGATGTGGATGCACAAGCAGTCAGTCCGCTTAGTACAGGCGAAGGTTAGCAAAAGACTGGGAGAGACCAACTAAGAGAGCAATGACGGTCATAATCATGCAGAGCGACAAAGCAACATTGAATCAGGCATGGAAGTTATATAGCTACTCAGAAACAAAAGATCATCAAGGCTTGACAGACTTTCTTTACAGTCTTAAATATGCGTGAGCATACGCCAAGTCAATCAAAATAAATTCTTTGAAGGAAGATATTACTAAACCATACCACATCATAGGCAAACAAATCATGTTGGTACTCCAATAACACATTGGGAACCCCCCAGCTATTTGAGACTAACCATAAGAAAACATGAACTACTAATCGCCATTATGCACGTAACATCTTTATCAAAGACATAACAACCAATGCAACGGAAGCAAACTCTCTTAATAAGATAAACATGATAACTAAAGAGAGTTCAAGCAACCAACTAAACAAAAGGTCTTTAAAAAGATAAGCATGAAAGTTAAGAGCTAAGCATGATAGTAGCTATTAAAAGACAAAGAACACACACAGCAAAGATAGAGATGCAAATTCTATGTTATGTTCTAGGTAGAAGTGGAGCGTGTTTCTCTCCCACATAAAGAAAGCTGAGTTCCAACTCGTTATGAAAAGCTAAAGAAAACTAAAAGGAAAACTAAAACAAGACGCTCCAAGCATAGCACATAACACATGAAGTGATTAAAATATAGTGGAACGAAGGACGAACTGATAATGTTGATGGAGAAGGGGATGCACGGGGGCATCCCCAAGCTTAGACGCTTGAGTCTCCTTGAATATTTCTTGGGGGTGCATGGGGGCATCCCCAAGCTTGAGCGTTTGACACTCCTGAATCTTTTTATCATCTTCCCTCGCACACTTGAAAACTCCCTTCATACGTAACTCATCATAATCTGATTAGTGAAGTTAGTACCCATAATAAAATAATTGTTCCTTTCTGGAAATAAAGATATTCTTGAAGTTCTACTGTTTCTCAAGATTGCCAAAAGGTTTTTGGCAAAGAAAAAGGAAGCTCTAGGTTTGCAAAATGAAGGAAAGGAAAAACAGGACAAAATCTGTGAAAAACGGAACAGCAGGTAGTAAATGATTTTTCCGGGGCACTTCTGCAACTCTAATCAAAAACTCAAAACAGATGCACGAAAGACAATTATATAGAGCACGCTGTAGAAAAAATTCAGACCAAAAAGATGATCTGGTGATTTTATACCAATTTTTCTATCCAAGGACAGAATCTGTTTCCTGGACAGCACGTCACAACTTTTGAACTTTCTTGCAATCGGAGGCTAAACTTGGCACAAAGCTGAAAAATAAAGATACAATGATGTTGCTACAGTAGTAACAAACATCAAGACCACCAAAAACTGAAAGAACAAACTGAAAGCAAGGATAACAAGGGTTGTCTCCCTAGAGCTCTTTCTTTATAGCCATAAAGATAGGCTTAAGACTTTAATGATGCTCTCGTAGGAATAAGAGTTGAAGAACAAAAGAGAGCATCAAGAAGCAAATACCAAACACATTTAAGCCTAACATGCTTCCTATGCATAGGAATATTGCAATAGAATAATTCATTGAAGCACAAAGCAACTAGCATAGGAAGGCAAAACAAGCATAACTTCAAAATATTCACCATAAAGAGAGGAAACTTATTATTATTAAGATATTTAGAACCAAGTCTCACTCTCTCATTATAAATTTCAGTGGCATCATGGATGAACTCAACAATATAAGCATCACATAAAGCATTGTTACCATGATCCACATGCAAAAAGGTACTCTTACTCTCCACATAAGCATAATCTTTCTCATTGGTAATAGTGAGAGTAGGACTATCATAAACAACTTGAACACTATAGATTAATTGTCTATTAGGAGGGTGGTGTTCAACAAGGGAGTAATTCCCTCCATGATTATGACAAGTTTCATAAGGATAATTTCTCCTTATGTCATAGGTACCTTTATAATCACTATAGGTTGGAGTTATGACATCATCATAGTAGAGAAGAGCATTATCATTGCTAGCAACTATATTTGTAATCATGTTGTCTTTATTCTTACTAGCAAGAGAATTATCAATTATCACATCACTAGTGGGTAAAGAATTTGCAATCCTATCATCCCCAAGCTTAGAGCTTCCCATATCATCACTTTCAGAGTTGGTATCAAAAAGATTTTCAAGATCATAAGTAGCATTATCATCATTTTCCCAATCACAATAACTAACATGCATATCATAATCAAAATCATCTTCAATAGTACCTACGGACGTATCATCAAGATGATAATTAAGGCAATAAACTTCACCTTCTTCTTTAAACTTACAACCGTTAGGATAAAAGTTGATGGGGGGAATATGCTCAGGCCAGGCTGATACTCATTCTTCTTCTTTCTTGCTCCTCTTCCTCCTCCTCTTCTTTTTCTTCTTCTTAACCTTAGGAGGGAGTGGTTGGAGATGAAGCTTCTCCACATATCCTGGTTTATCATTAGAAACAATAGGGGAAACTTGGGAGAAACTCTCCTTTTTATTAGCAGAAATATAAGAGACATTTTTATACTTTGGTAAAGTCCCCTCCTTTCTAATCTTACTTATGTAATCATTTTCATGGCAATTAACAACACAATAGAGATGACAATTTTGCAAAGTGTTTTTTATTCCTATGGCATTAACATCTAGCCAAGAAGTCTTTTCTGATAACTCTTCACACATCAAAAATAACATAAGCTCATCATAAAGATCAGAGGTGATCATGTTATCACACAACCGGTTAACAGTTATGTTTTGAAAGTTCATGCATTGAAAATTAAATTGACCCTCTATACGGCAAAGTTCACAAGTAAAAGAATAAAGGTCACATAATTCTCTAGCAATTTCATTTAAATCTCTGACCCAAGTGATTGTTCTTTCATGCTTATGTTGCTTACAATACTTCTCTTCTTCAATCATAGGCCTTTCACAAGGTCTATCCACTCCACAAAAATTAACATGCTTATATAAAACTTCATTTTTAGGAATTGGATCATGCATGTTGCAATCATCATGAACAATTTCATTTTCTTTGCAAGTCTCTTTAAAAGGTTTATGATACTTGACCCAATCCTCCTTAGGCATATTAAGATGTGAAGCAAAAGATTTGAGGAAATCAACAAGGAGTTGAGAATCAAGCCCAAACTTAGCACTAAACTTATTAAAACTTGTAGTTTCAACAAAGGACTTAATGCAATTATACTCATAAATTATACCTGGCTCTTTACCTTTGTCGATCTCCCAATCTTCAGTGTTGCATTGAATTCTTTCAAGGAGTTCCCATTTAGCATCAATCTTTTTGTTTGCGAAAGAACCCATAGAGGAAGCGTCGAGCAAATCTTTATCATGTCGAGAAAGCCTCGCATAGAAATTAGTAATAATCATATCTTTGGGGAGCCCATGGTTAGGACTTTTTAGCATTAACATTTTCAGTCTCCCCCAAGCTTGAGATATGCTCTCTCCGTCATGAAGATAGAAATTATAAACATAATTCCTATTCTTATGGACTTCATGAAGAGGATAAAATTTAGTATAAAAGAGAGACATAAGCTCTTGCCAATCAAGCAAGTGCGAGTTATCGAGAAGCTTATACCAATCTGAAGCCTTATCTATAAGTGATACGGCGAACAATTTCCTCATGACAAACTCCCTTGATACACCTGCAAGCTTAAATAATGAACATAATTGTGTCAGATATAGCAAGTGTTCACCGGGGTGTCTGTCTCCTGCATAACGATTAGCCAAGACATAATCGATAATACCAGCTGGTATTTTATAGGGCACAATTTCAGTGAGGGGAGGAGCTACCACCACAGGTGTGGGGCGTCTTCCCGCAAGCAACGATCCAATAGCAAAGTTTTCCATAAACATAACTAGTGAAATAAAAACAAGAAACAAAAAGATTTAATTGCAAGATCTAAAGATATACCTTCAAGTGCTCACCTCCCCGGCAACGTCGCCAGAAATAGCTTGATGTCTACACACGCTTCTACTCTTGTAGACTATGTTGGGCCTCCAAGCGCAGAGGTTTGTAGGACAGCAGCAATTTCCCTCAAGTGGATGACCTAAGGTTTATCGAACTCTAGGAAGTAGAGGTTGAAGATGGTCTCTCTCAAGCAACCCTGCAACTAAGATACAAGAAGTCTCTTGTGTCCCCAACACACCTAATACACTTGTTAGATGTATAGGTGCACTAGTTCGGCGAAGAGATGTTAAATGGCAAGTGATATCGATGGCAAAACAAAGTAATAAAAATCTGTAATAAAAAGTGCAGCAAGCAAACAAGTGGTAAACGTGAGCACAATTGGTATTGCAATGGTGGAAACAAGGACTAGGGTTCATACTTTCACTAGTGACAACTCCCAACAACATTAACATAATCGAATCACATGATATTTCCCATAAAACATGCAAAGGGGACACACTCAGAGGTCATTCCTTCGTGGTCAAGAGAGGACGAGAATAATGTAGGGCTACAAAAGCACACCTCAAAGTTCGTAGTTCTCAATCTAAGGATTTCCCAATGTCACCGCAGCCATCCAAAGAGAGTCCCGCAATCACCACAACATATCTAAAGGATAGTCAAAGACAAGCACCAAGAGACTCTCAATCTTCAATCAACACACAAGAGAGGAAATCACTCATGAAAATATTGTTCTAATCCATGTCCAATAGACCGCTGTCACCTTGGTCTCGGGGATTATACTAGATAAAGACAAGTGAGTACATCAATCCAATACATGGAGGAAGGGGAAACATCATGGGATCACCCTAGATTAACATAGCCTATGATCACAACGAAGATCACATCATGGGAGAGAGAATTGACCACATAGCTACTGGTAAGAACCTCAGCCCCGAGGAGGAACTACTCCCGCATCATGGAGGGAGGAAGCAACGTCGATGGAGATGAATCCGGGGGCACTTCCCCGTCCCGGCAGGGTGCCGGGGCAGGAATTCTGGTCCCCCGAAGCTTGATGGCAATGGCGGCGGAGATCGGAATCGCGTCTGGAGAAAAGGGGTCTGGAATCAGGGTTTCCGCGACACGGTGTAAATATATGCCAAAGGGGGGCATTAGAGGGGGTCAGGGGTGCCCAGGCGCCCCCCCGACGCGGCCAGGGGGGGCCGCGTGGGCAGGCCGCCTGGAGCCCCTGAGGGTCCCCTCCGGCCCTACTTTGGCCGCATGGAAGCTTCCTGAAGGCTGATTTTTTATATAATTTTTCTGGATTTTTTCTGGCAGTTCTCGTAATGTGAAAACCTGAAATACAAAAACAGCCGAAAACAGAAACTGACACCGGGGTGCACTGAGTTAATAGGTTAGTCCAAATATAATCAAAAGTGTATGGAAGTGTATAAATAACATAGCAATATCACCCAAAAGAGGCATGGAGCAAGCAGAAATTATAGATACGTTTTGGACGTATCAGGGGTCCACTCAAACTTTTTATCTTTCTTGAGGAGTTCAGTTAGAGGTTTAGCAACCTTGGAGAAATTCTCGACGAAGCGTCGGCAATAGCTCGCTAATCCAAGAAAACTCCTAACTTGCTTGACCGATTCAGGGGTAGTCCAATCAAGGACGGCTTGAACTCGCTCGGGATTGATGGCAATACCCTTACCAGAGATTACATGGCCTAGATAGGTCACTTCTGGCAACCAGAATTCACACTTGGAGAATTTGGCATAAAGTCAGTGCTCTCGAAGTTTCGTCAATACCAGCCTTAGATGCTCGACAAGATCTTCCTTGTTCTTGGAGTAAATGAGTATATCATCGAGGTATACCACGACGAATTTATCCAAATACTCCATGAATATAGAATTCATTAGCCGGGAGAAAGTGGCTGGGGCATTGGTTAACCCGAAGGACATGACGGTGTACTCGTATTGGCCATAACGAGTAACAAAAGCCATTTTAGGAATGTCCCCGTTCTTGATTTTGATTTGATGGTAACCCAACCTCAAATCCATTTTGGAAAAGACTGAGGATCCAGCAAGCTGATCATACAGTTCGTTGATCATGGGGAGCGGATACTTGTTCTTTATGGTGACCAGATTGACAGGTCGATAATCTACAACCATCCGTTCCGTTCCATCCTTCTTCTTGACGAAGAGGACGGGACAAGCCCAAGGGGAAGAGCTAGGACGGATGAAACCCTTTTTCAAGGACTCATCGAGTTGTTTCTTAAGCTCAGCTAGTTCTAGGGGTGCCATCTTATAGGGTCTCCGAGAGATTGGGATAGTTCCTGGAATAAGATCTATCACGAACTCGACATCTCTGTCAGGTGGAACACCTGGCAGTTCTTCTGGAAAGACATCTGGAAAGTCACGGACTACCGGCATATCTTCGAGTTCTGGTAGAGGGCTGGCATTAAGAGAGTAGAGCTGACGCTCAGCTATTCGGGTCAAAACATTGACTGTCTTGCCGGATGGGTGTGTAAGTTGAACGGTCCTAGTGTAGCAATCAATCTTGGCATAATGAGCCGTCATCCAGTCCATACACAAGATGATGTTTATGTCCGAGGACTTGAGGGCGATTAGTGATGCAAGGAAAACAAGTCTATCGACAAGAATTTCATTTCCATGGCTTACCTTAGAGGTTTGCCACTTTGAACCAGGAGTTTAAATAATCTTGTTGTGCAATCGAGCATAGCTCTCAGATATGAACGAATGAGATGCTCCAGTATCGAAAAGAACAGATGCCGGATGGCGGTTAACGAGAAGCGTACCCAGGACGACGTTAGGATCCTCATAAGCTTCCTCAGCAAAGACATAGTTGACATGACCACGTGCAGTGGGGATTGGCTTGACATAGTTCACCTTGCCGGTTGGCTACCACGGCCAACGGGTTTTCCTGGCTGGTTCTGGGGACACTCACGCATGTAGTGCCCTGGTTCTCCACACTTGAAGCATGTCACAATGCCAGTGCGTGGAGCAAAGTTGGTAGGTGGTCCTCCATAAGTCTTGGCAGGTGCATACTGTTGAGTTGGGCGAGACGCCTCATAGGATGGCCTCGGTGTGTACTTGGGTGGCAGAGCAGTGTTAGGTACCCACACACGACGCTTGTGAGAGACAGAGCCGGATGAGGAACCAAGATAATGAGGATGCTTGCGTGTGGCTTCGAAATCAGTCTGGCCTGTCTCAGCACTGATAGCTTTGTTCACCAACTTCTGGAAGGAGGTGCACTCGTGCAGACGTAGATCTCGGCAAAGTTCAGGCCTGAGTCCCTTGCGGAACCTCGCCTGCTTCTTGGCATCGGTGGATACTTCCTCATGTGCATAACGTGCCAAGTTGCCAAACTCGCGACTATAGCCATCCACGGTTAACCGACCCTGGGTGAAATTGCAGAATTCCTCCCGCTTGCGATCCATGAGACCTTCCGGAATGTGATGTTCACGGAATGCCTCACTGAACTCATCCCAAGTGGTGATTTGGCCAGCAGGACGCATAGCCTCAAACTTTTCCCACCAGAGACTGACAGGGCCCTCAAGATGGTAGGCGGCATAAGTAACCTTGTCAGCTTCGGCCACACGGGTAGAGTGTAGCTTGTGGGTGATAATGCTAAGCCAATCATCCGCATCCAGAGGTTCAGCAGAGTGATGGAACTTCGGTGGGCACATCTTGATAAAATCATTGATTGACAGCACGTCATTCCTCTGACGGAATCCAGTGTTCTGCTCTATGCGTTCCAGCAGACGGTTGGTCTCTCTCTTGTTCCGTTCTGCCTCGAGCATAACTTCAGCCAAAGAGGGTGGCTGGGGCAGATTCTCATTTCTGGCCCCACTAGCCTCACCCTGCTCCTGAGTAGCTGGAGTGCTGCGAGTGTTGACCATCCTAGGAAAACAAAACAACGGTTTAGATAAGGATGGCAAAAACTTCACATAGGAGTGCAAAATGTAATGGATGACACGCAATGCAGCGATGTTCATCCGTATGACATGGTAATATAGAAACTGCCATATATACACCAGTGGTCATACACACCATACATAGTTTAGTACAAGCCAAGGCTAAAGTACAACTACGGTGAAAGACGATACATCTCATTAGAGGCATTCCAAGCTCTTATACATTATTTAACTACACCTCTGGAACTCAGTACTAGCTAAGTCATATTCCACAAGACACACAGGACTGTGGAAATACAGCTACTACGATAGTACTACTGCCACGGTCTAGCTCAGACATTCCCGTAGTAATCTTCGTAAAGATTACCACCGTAGCCTGGAAGTGGAACAGATGGATCTTTAAACTCTCGAGCACTCGAAGGCTGTGGAGCATAGGGCCATGGATGTGGCCTCGGTCCCGATGCTGGTGGCAACCGATGCCCACGTGGAGGTGTAATACCCCCAACGTCATGCATATCCATACGATCAGGCAGACGAGTTCGCAAGGGGTACAAATCCCGCATATCCAGATATCTGGCGTGCACAGCAGGTGCAAGCCGTGTCAAAGTAGTCCAGTGGGCGGCTCGAGTGTTATACAGCTCCATCCGGAGAGCACGGACCTCATGGTCCCTATCCTCCAGCATCTGGACAGTAGTCTGAAGCAGTGGCTCCTCATGAGCAGCATCAGTATACGGACCAGTGTAGTAGCCTTCCTCTCCAGGAAGTGAGGCTGGCATGTAACAAAACTCAGTGTTCAGCAGCAGGGCATGCCTAGCCCGGAGGATGGTCATCAACGAATAAGCGGCATCCTGCACTGCCATCTCGATAGTAACCCCGAGTCCGTAAGACCAATGGATAGGGTCGTTAGCTCCGGGATATGAGGGGTATATCCGGACTATGCAGAAATACTGACTCTGGTTGAAATCCCTGTACTGTTCCTCCACGGTGTACTCAGGATACCAACGGTAACCGATCTTAGTCAACACACGAACTAGATTGGCCGTGTGACTAGGCACATTAATGCACCGAGTCAAACAGACCACCTGGTGAAGTGTGCGGCCAGACATCTGAAACAAGAAATAATGCGAAGGCATTAGAATTTCTGGAAGAAATCGGGCAGCATAACAACTGTAAATGCTCAAAAAAGATTTTGATACATCATACAAATGATAGCATAGCCACTCAACAATATCATATCAAGGTTTCGGGTGCAACTAATCATCATAAAGAAGGGTAGAAACTGAACTGAGCCTTGAAACCAAAAATCCTAAGAGTCTACGGATTAGTAACACGTGAACCTAGTAAGGATGAGAGGCCTAGTCCTAAACCCCCATAGAAAGAATAGACTGAGTCAGATCAGAAGGGCATAAGGTAAAGAAGTAAAAGAGCCTTACATTCCCTTCCACAATGAATTCCCCTACATATAACTAAGAATTTTTCTAGACTCAACATCGCCCAGTTTGGCTTGAGAAACCTACAGGCAGTCCGGCTCTGATGCCAATGCTGTCAGGACCCCGATCCTAAGTCACACCGATCTAGCTTGTAACACGTCATATCACCTCGCGGCCTCACGCACGGTATCCCCACGGGTGCCACCTTACCTGGCCCAGGACCGTTTGCGCATTTTGGCACACGTATATGACAGTGTCGCTAGCATCCACATGACAGAGAACCCGGGCCGACATGGCTAGTTATGAACCAAAAGTGGTACTAAATTACAGAGACAGGCATCCATGACCCAGCAACGAACGTGTCGGTCATCAACGTATGAACCCAAGTCGTAGCAAGCTACATGGACTTAAAGGAACAAAGCGTGACATTTCCCCTAAGGGACAGACACAGGAACGAAGAAGGACCCATGCCGGCCAGTCTACGTGTTCCGAGCAGTAGCAAGCTACCAAGGCTCAGTGGAAGCACTAGGAGGCGTTTCCCTGTAAGATAGGCTACCAAAGGAAAACAACTAGGTGTCGAATCCCACACATACCAAGAATTTCAATCATACACACAATATGCTCAATATGTGCAAATGCAATAGTGCTTCACAACAAAACTCTATGACTCATAGTACTTTATTTAAGAGGCTCCGAAGAGCCATACATAATATATCCATACAAGTAGGGGCCACATGACCCAACACTCAAGTCATACAATCATACAAGCATAAGCAGAAGCTAACATGTCTGAGTACAGACAACTTAGAAAATAAAATAGGCTTGGTGTAGCCTGACTATCTAAAAGGCCCTTCACAAGCTCAGGATCTCCGTCTGGGTAGCAAGCTACTCATGGACGTCAACGTCTATGTAGAACCCATCAGAAGGGGCAGGGTTCTCCTCTGCAACAGTTATTAAGCAAACATGAGTACAAAGGTACTCAGCAAGTCTTACAACAGAACCTATCATACATGCAACATTATCAACAAGGGTAGTGGAGTTCATACCAGCAAGCCAGCTTTGACTCTTGGCTAACCTATACTATGACTCTGAACAGATTTCAAGTTACAACTACGTACACGAGTCCTCTACTCACCACAACAATACACCACCGAGGATCCTCTTCCGTCATCCTACGAAAGGGCCATCCATGGCACTCACACTTGTCTTGAGGCTTTTAGTAGTATCCATCAACTTGTCTATGAACTGTAAGAGTAACCAAGTAGTCCGTACCGCGTCCATGACAGAGAACCCGGGTCGACATGGCTAGTTATGAACCAAAAGTGGCACTAAATTATAGAGACAGGCATCCATGACCCAGCAACGAACGTGTCGGTCATCAACGTATGAACTCAAGTCGTAGCAAGCTACATGGACTTAAAGGAACAATGCGTGACATTTCCCCTAAGGGACAGAAACAGGAACGAAGAAGGACACATGCCGGCCAGCCTACGTGTTCCGAGCAGTAGCAAGCTACCAAGGCTCAATGGAAGCACTAGGAGGCATTTCGCTCTAAGATAGGCTACCAAAGGAAAACAACTAGGTGTCGGATCCCACACATACCAAGCATTTCAATCATACACACAATATGCTCAATATGTGCAAATACAACATTGCATCACAACAGAACTCTATGACTCAAAGTACTTTATTTAAGAGGCTCCGAAGAGCCATACATAACATATCCATATAGGTAGGGGTCACATGACCCAACACTCAAGTCAGATAATCATACAAGAACAAGCGAAAGCTAACATGTCTGAGTACACACAACTTAGAAAATAAAACAGGCTTGGTGTAGCCTGACTATCTACAAGGCCCTTCACAAGCTCAGGATCTTCGTCTGGGTAGCAAGCTACTCGTCGACGTCAACGTCTATTTAGAAGCCATCAGAAGGGGCAGGGTTCTCCTCTGCAACAGTTATTAAGCAAACATGAGTACAAAGGTACTCAGCAATTCTTACAACAGAACCTATCATACATGCAACATTATCATAAAGGGTAGTGGAGTTCATAGCAGCAAGCCAGCTTTGACTCTTGGATAACCTATACTACGGCTCTCAACAGATTGCAAGTTATGAGTACGTACACGAGTCCTCTACTCACCACAACAGTACACCATCGAGGATCCTCTTCCGTCATCCTACGGAAGGGCCATCCACGGCACTCACACTTGTCTTGAGGCTTTTAGTAGTATCCATCAACTTGTCTATGAACTGTAAGAGTAACCAAGTAGTCCGTACTGCGAACAACGGCTATTCGAATAGATTGGTAATCCTGCAAGGGTGTACTTCCTCACACACACTTCCACCACTTATCTCCATTTACTCGACATGTACTCGGCAACCTTCAAGCGGAAGCACAGCGAGGGTGTCAGCCACGACCTGACTAACTACGCAAGTCTCTCGTCCAGGTTTATCACCTATTTGGGTTCCATCCGTGGGGAGATCCGGCCGGGGTGTCGCTCACGACCCCAAACGATGTGTACAGGGTTCCCGAGTCACCAAACGGGCGACCGGTACACCGTGCCACGTACCTGTCGCATCACAGCCCACCTCGAGGGTCAGCGCTGTGCACGACCACCAGTAGGCTACAAAAACCAGAAACTAATTGCAACTCCTGGACAGAGGACAAGGGCAGTTAATAAGTCGAGAGGGCTTGGAGCGCCCGGAGCCCAATGCGTGGTAGTAGCTGTAACTTGTTTCACACATACAGATCTCGGGTCCTATGGATGATTCCAATGAAACAACCCACCACGTACTCCTACATGGCCTTTCATTGATACCTTTACCAAACATGTTCCACACTTCCCTTTCTTTACTGAGTATGATCATTTCACTCTGATCCATCACCCAGATGAACCAGACCTGACACAACTCTAAGCATAGCAGGCAACTAGGGATGTGACAGAACACGTGTCAGTTCCTTAGTGACCAATGGTCACTAAGGACAAATCAGGTCGGGTTGCCCAGTGGCTATAAATAGCCCACCCCTACACCATAAATTGGTGGCTGCTCAGAGTTATTACACGGCTTTTGTCATTTGAGAGCAACCCACCTCCAAAGCTTTTGAGAGAGAAATCCTTGCGAGGATAAAGCCAAAACACCCAGAGCCAAAGAGTGTTAGGCATCACTAAAGTCTTTCTGTCTGTGTGACCTGAAGACTTATTACACTTGAGGATTGTGTTTCCTCTAGCCGGTTAGGCGTCGCGTTCTGAGCATCCAAGAGACATTTTGGATTGCCGGTGAACGAAGTCTGTGAAGGTTTGGAAGTCTACCTTGAAGACTTACCAGAGTGATCGGGCGAGGACTAGGTGTCCTTAGCTCAAGGGGAATAAGGTGAAGACGCGGTCTTCTGAGTTAAATCTCACCCTCCCTAACCAGACGTATAGTTGTCACAGCAATTGGAACTGGTCTAACAAATCACTGTCCTCCCCGAGCTACTAGTTCTATCCTTTCCTTCCCTTTACTTACCGTTCTATGTTGTGAAGTCATTGCCTGCTTGCCATATCTAATTAACTTCACTGAGTATCTACTTGTTGTGATTGGCTTCATTCCTTCTTCCATCATGATCCTTACTACCTAGCTACTATTAGTCTTCGTACTTTCACTTCATTGAATACATGACTATGGCTTGTCTAGTGTAGTCTACTTTCCGCTGCATACTAATAGGATTGAGTTTATCTTTTGTCTTCAAAACTATCATGTTTTGAAGCATTTCATAAAAATCGCCTATTCACCCCCCCTCTAGTCGATATACTGCACTTTCAGAATCCATGAATTATCAACCTCTGATTCGACGAAATCATCTCCAGGGTCGATGGGCCGGACGGGGTGCCCCCCCGACATCGCTTCCTAATCCTAGGGAGAGACGGTAGATGCGGCGGAGGCAGCACGACTGCGGCGGAGGCGGCAAGAGTGCGGCGAAGGCGACACGACGGCGGCGGAGGGGGCGGCGCGGAAGCGACTGAATCTGATTCACCACTGGTTACCACGTAACGGTCAAAATGTGGACCCCGCCCTATGCGGCCCCACTAGTCAGAGTTAACGGTCAAGCCATTGACCCGACGGCAACGTCTGCTGTGACCAGTTCTGGTTTCGGGCAAGGGAGTGGGGAAAAGTGAGCAAAAGTTAAGAGCGTGGGGATGAATGAGTAGAACTAACGAACCAAGGGCACAGAAATAAAATTCCCTATATATAAATAGAATGTCTCATAGAACCGATCGTATATATATACATCATCGAATTTCTTGCACACCATTCATACACATGCATATCTACAATTTGGTATATATATACAATTTCTCCTACATGGAGGCATTACTGCGGTAGCGGGTAATGGTATTCTCTGGTGGGCTTTATGACCCGGTCGAGAAAAAAATCCCGCTATTTCCTCTTGAATTGCTCGTACGCGATCCTCCGGTAGGAGCTTATCCCGCACATCTTCGAACTTCAAAGAAGGAGATCAATATGCATGTATTAGTTGTGTGATTAGATATCGATAATGATGTACAAATTGTGAATAGAGTTCAGGCAAACGTACCCATAGCTATCCAGCGTCCAGTGTCCTTTCGGACGCCATCATGCGAATGTTCTCGCAAACGTAGTATGCACATAAATCAGTCCCCGACGCCTGCTTCATGGCCTTTACGAGAATACAATTGAATCAGATAATAATTAATCAAGCATGATAATTAATGGTATTGAAACTAGAATTAAAGAGATGGTACCTAGCTAGCTAGTACTACTTAGTTAATTACCATGGGTCGATACCAATACAAATTTTGTTTCCATGGGTCTGTAACCTCTTGGATGAACTTTTTCCAAGCGCTGCCTGCCGGCAAAGAAAATGAATAAAGGAGCTATTAATTAGTTGATATCAGGAAATGACGAACTAAAGAGGTTGACATATAGTTCAATAATGATTGAAATTACCTGCTGACTATCCCCTTCACGATTGAGTAGTCATTAGTTCTTTAAGTAGTGAGTCCAGTACTTCAACTTTTCCTTCATCAACTTGAATGTCTAACAAGATCCAGTGAAAACTGCATGCGCATATGTTTGCATGTATAAATTAAGCGGGCATGTGCATAACACTCTGATGTCTACTACACAACTTGTTCTTGTAGACTCTTGTTGGGCCTCCGAGCATAGAGTTTCGTAGGACAATAGCAAATTTCCCTCAAGTGGATGATCTAAGGTTTATCAATCCGTAGGAGGTGTAGGATGAAGATGGTCTCTCTCAAACAACCCTGCAACCAAATAATAAAAAGTCTCTTGTGTCCCCAACACACCAAGTTGGATACAAGTGTAATATGGATAGTAGATATTGATTTTTGTAATAGTAACAATAAACAATAGCAAGGTAGCAAGTAACAAAAGTGAGCACAAACGGTATTGCAATGCTTGGAAACAAGGCCTAGGGTCAGTACTTTCGCTAGTGCAATCTCTCAACAGTGCTAATATAATTGGATCACATAACCACCCCTCAACAAAACAACCTCCAAGTTATTTTTTCCGTTCAATCTATCAAGAGTTCATACTAAAACAACATAAAGTAATCCTTTCCGATCTATCTATCAATAGTCCGTACTAATCATAACCCCAAGACACATTCAGATTCATAATACTCAAAGAGTGCCCCAAGATTTCTACCGGAGAAATAAAGACAGGAACGTGCATCAACCCCTATGCATAGATTACCCCAATGTCACCGCGGGAATCCGCAAGTTGAGTGCCAAAACATATATCAAGTGAATCAAAATGATACCCCATTGTCACCAAGAGTATTCAATTGCAAGACATATATCAAGTGTTCTCAAATCCATAAAAGTATTCAATCCAACGAAATCTCAAAGGGAAAACTCAGTTCATCACAAGATAGAGAGGGAAAACACCATATGATCCAACTATATTAACAAAGTCCCCGATACATCAAGATCGTGACATCAAGAACACGAGAGAGATACTACACATAGCTACTGGTAAATACCCTCAGCCCCGAGGGTGGACTACTCCCTCCTCATCATGGTGGCCGCCGGGATGATGAAGATGGCCACCGGTGATGATTTCCCCGTCTGGCAGAGTGCCTCAAACAGGCTTGGACTACAGAGCCTTGCGGTGGCAGAACTTCTGATCTAGGTATGCCCCGAAGGGTTTCGGAATATTTGGGAATTTATATGGTAAAGAGGGAGTGCAAGAGGCCACCGAGGTTGGCACAACCCACCTGGGCGCGCCATGGGGTCCTGGCACACCCTAGTGGGTTGTGCCCCCCTCGGGCCCCCAGGTGCTACTTCAGCCCATTGGGTGTCTTCTGGCCCATACAAATTCTCCAAAAAGTTTCGCGGTGTTTGGACTCAGTTTGATATTGATTTCCTGCGATGAAAAAACATGCAGAAAACAACAACTGGCACTTGGCACTATGTCAATAGGTTAATACCAAAAAATGATATGAAATGACTATAAAATGATTATGAAACATCCAAGAATGATAATATAACAACATTGTCGTGGGATTAGCACGGAAGATGTCCGGTTTAGCGGACTTAGTTGTGGAACCATCGCACGGGTTAGCTTGAAGAGGTTAAAAGCACACAAAGGACACATAGGGTTTATACTAGTTCGTCCCCTTCGATGAAGGTAAAAGCCTACGTCTAGTTTGGTTTGGTATTGCTTGGGCGTCGATGAACAGGGAGCAGATTGCTTGCCTGTCTCTCGACGGATTGTTTCCTTTCTTGAACCGTCGCCGGGTCGTCCCGTTATATAGGAGGCAACGCCCGGTCCGGTTTACAGAGTCCTGAGGCCGGCTCATAATCGTGTCCGCCTCGGTCTCTACTCTTTCTCCCTTGTATCTCAAGTTACATGATAGGACGGTTTACAAACCGTAAACTTTACACATGGGCCCTAAGCCTTCATGGGCCGTAACCTCTACTAAGTTTTTAACTACACAGCTACATTACCATAATCCAGATCTCCCTAGCCGGTTTATACCTGCTAGTAATATCCCTGACATTACGCCCCAGAATGATTTGAACTTGTTCATGTCAGTCTTCTAAACCCTGCATAAACTTCTTCCCTGTATCTCCTCTGTTTTGTAAACCGGCTATGACGTCATCCCTGGAAATCATTTGATTCGATCATGACATCACCTCCGCATTTATTGCGCATAGCTGTTTGTTAACTTTGTTTAAAGGCTATCCCGAAAATCGAGGCGACGGCAGAATCTTTATCTGATCTGACCTCCTCAAAACTCGCGCTTGCCGTTTCATCTCTCCAACCCTTATAAATACTGTCATGCCTTCATTATTTTCCTTCCTTCTACTCTTCTTCTTCCTCCGTCGCTCGAAGTTTCGCCGCTACCTTCAAGCTCGTCGCCGTCGTCGACCAGGCCGCTGCATCACCCTGAAACGCGACCAGATTACTCCGCCACAGTCTCTTCAATTCTCAGGTTTTCCTTTTCTCTCGCTGCAGATCTGTAACCTAGGGTTTCTCCATTGCTTCCGCCATGAGACCTCGAAGCTCTGTCTGTTCATCCTATAGGCTGTTTCTGCAGTAGATTCGAACCCTGAGTTTGTTTCGAACGCGCCCCTGCTCCGTAGTTTGAACTTAGACTTGGTATTTTTAGATTCAATCGTTAGATTCATCTGCTCTATCGAAGACCTTCGCAGTTCTTCTTGTGATAAACTTGCGTAAATTTCCTCTTTTTCTACTGCTCAGATCTATTTTACTTTAGCCTTCTGTAGAATCCTGTTTCTTCATCTTGATAGATCTGTAAGTCAGTCAGCGGTTTAGTCAATCATACATTGCTTCTGCAACGCATCAACCATGAACCCGACGGTTTAGCTTCTTCTTTTTTGTTATCATAAACCGGTAGCAGCTCGTTTCCCGCTTGCTTCCGGGTTGTCAATGCCATTAGCCTCCTGTCTAAACTGTCAATGTAATTTGATATAATGATCCGGTCTATGCTTCAGTATTTGAATAATCCGGATTTTGCACCTTACTTTTTCAGCGCTTTCCTTCTGCTAATATGTCTGCCAAGTAGTTCGTCTCTAGCAACTGGGTCCCTTCCCGCATTACGGAAGAGGATCTAGTCAATGCTGCTTCAATTGGCATTCTGGGCCCTCAAGCAGTTTTGAAATGGCGGGCCCCAGGGGATGAATGCCCCCCTACCCCCAAAGAAGGAGAAGTTGTCATTTTCTTTAATCATATGGCCCGGGGCTTTAGCCCCCCCGGTTCAAAGTTTTTCCGGGACGTGCTGGCCGCTTTTCAGCTTCATCCTCAGGATATAGGACCAAATTCCGTATCAAACATCTGCAATTTTCAAGTCTTCTCCGAGGTGTACCTTCAAGAAGAGCCATCAGTCGACTTGTTCCGGGATTTCTTCCACTCAAATCGGCGGACAGAGTTTACTGCCGGACCTCATCAAGAACTGGGCGGGGTTAGTATTCAAAAGAGAAGAGATGCGGTTTTTCCTCACGCTGCTCTCCATACACACCCCAAGGATTGGAACCAATCCTGGTTCTACTGCCAAGATACTTCGCCTGAAGGAGAGAACCCACTCCCAGGTTATCACGAACATCGTATTCCTGAATATCATCCACTGCCGCAGCGTCTTAGCTCCTCGGAATGGCCCCGGTTCGCCCCTCAGCTTGCCAAGCTTAAGGCCTTTATGGCCAATGGTTTAACCGGAGTGGATTTCGTCCGGTGCTGGCTTGCGTGGAGCATTCTTCCTCTAAGCCGGTGCTCCGGTTTAATGTGTCAGTATAGCGGAAAGACGGATGATCCTCAACGCCATACCGACGTACTGCTTCCTGAGAAGGAAGTTATTGAATCTGCTAAGAAAATGTTCAACATCTCTTTGGAAGAATGTAGCCAAACCGGATTGGCTCCATATTATAAGAAAAACAAACTGCCAGCAGTAAGTTTTAATCTCTTATGTTTGCTTCTAATCCGTCCATTTTAAATTATCTTCCATTTATCTTTCATCTTCTACACAGGCCGACGATCCTTTTTGGAAAAGGAAACCTTAGGATAAGTCAGGCAAACAGCAACGCCGGAAAACCTTCGCTGTTAAGAAGAAAAAGGCAGCTGCTGGCTCCGGTTCACATGTTGAGGAAGATGATCTGGATTCTGAGGTATGAGTTGATCCTGATATGCTTTGATCTCTTTTATCCAGAATTATGTTAACAGTGTCTTTTCACATGATTTGGCTGAGACTGATAAAGCGACAGAAACTGAGGTAATCACTCTTTCTTCAGATTTTGAACCCTCGGTGCCCAAGATTTGTAAGGCATCTCGGAAGTACCCTTTTTCCTTATGCTCAACTGGACCCCAATTTTCTTTTGAAGAAGCAGCAACATGAAGCCCGCCGGACTACACGCCATAGTGGCCATGTAGTCGAGTCTTCCGGAATATCTCTCACTCCGGCTCGGAAGCGCCGCTCTGAGGTTTTACTTTCTCCAACTCTTCTTCATCCCAAGGCCGGACTTATACGCAAACCACTTAAACTGTCTGATCCTAACTATCAGGAGACACCTTTATCATCTTCTGGCGAATCGACTGGCACACAGGTCCCGATTCTAAAAACTGTCCCTGGGTAAGTCCTTTATCTCATCCAGTTTACCTTTGTATTTGCCTTTGTAACTCTGATTTCTTTTTCAATTCCTTTAAGCAAACCCAAGCCTAGCAAAAAGGCAAAGGCCAGCAAAACGGCTGTTGAGACTGCTACTGCTGATCCGGTAGCTGATCCGGACGAGGTCATCCCTCCGGAAAACGAACCTACAATTCAGTTTGACGATCCTGCTCCCATGGATCATGATTATGTTGTTGTTCCTAAAAATACCAATGCTGAAGATGTCCATGAACCGGTAAGTCCTGTCCGGGCCAGCCCTGCTCGGACTAGCCCGGCTCCCGTTAGTCTGGCTCATACTGCTGCCCCTTCACAGCAAAATACTGCTTCCTCTCCGGACGTTCAAATAACCGGGATGGGTTTTACCACTCCTGCTGAGCCTATCGTCTTAGCCAAGCACACTGCCAAAGCGGAGAAGCTCCAGCAAGAGAAAGGCAAATGGAGTACAGATTTATCCAAATATGATGAACTGAGTGTCCAAGAACTTTACTCCGGGTATTTGAACCGGCTTCATACCAGCCGCGATTATGAAGCGGGCTTGGTTAATATGATGAACGACAAATACGAGGTACCTTACTTTTCTTTGCTTTTGCCTTCTTTGTATTTCTGTCTATGTCATGGTTGCCCCCAAGTTCCGGTTTAGCTTTTTTGGAGGTCAACCGGTACTTCCAAATGTATGAAAATGATCTTACATTAGCCCCCAAGTGCTAGGGGCATAATTTGTTTTATGTGCCTGGGATTTGTCTGAATATCTCTTTTGATACTTCAACTGCCCATTAGCCCCCAAGTTTCAAGTAGATAACTTGCTTATGTGCTTGAGACTTGTCTTTAATTGTCACCTTTTGATACTGCAACTGCCCATTAGCCCCCAAGTGTCAAGTGGATAACTTGGTTATGTGCTTGAGACTTGTTTTGAACTGTTTATTTATTCCACTTGATTTTCTTGCAGGCTGACTTGACCCAGAGAACTGCAGAAATCACTGAGCTCCGGAATAGACTTGCTGTGACTGAGACTGCTGCTGCCAAGGCCAGGAATGATCTGGCGTTGAGTTTAACCACTGCTGAACAATTGAAAAAGTATTTTGAAGTGGATCGCGCAACCTGGGAAGTGCAGAAGAATGCTCTTGAAAAAAGAGCAAAGGACGCTGAAGAGGCTCTTAATCCGGTGACGCAAGAGCTGACCGGTTTAAAACAGCAAATAGAGCTTATGACCTATGGCGTCTTTGGTAAATACTTAAATTGCATGTGCTTTCATCTCTACAATCTTTATTCCGCTCCAGTTTAACTGTGATAATCATATATAGGGCGCCGCGTCACCCATCTTGGGGATGACCTCTAGAAGAAACTCAAGGCCTCTTATACTCTGGTTGAGCAGCTGTATTCCGGCGCTCAAAGGATTATAAGTGTGATGTCTTTTCATAAAGCGGCCCCCACCACTATCCAAGGCACTTTGGAGAAGCTTTCTATAATGCCTGTACGCTTGGAAGAGGTGAAGAAATCTGCTGCACGGGCCGGTTCTCTTGTAGCGCTGACCAGAGCTAAGGCGTGGGTTCCGAATTTTGATCCAGAAGAAGCTATGAATGGGTACCCCAGCACCAAGGAAGATGGATCAGCCTTCTCTGGCAAAGACCTTCATGCTTTGACCAAAGAAATGCGTCCCCTTGCGAGGAAGCTTGATGATGAATCAGATTTGACCAGGTATCATCCGGCGTATGACTTAAAGAATGAGCGGGTGGATCGGCCGGTTTATGACACCGAAAATCTAATCCCACCAGTGCGCCCCCATACTTTTGACCCAGATGTTGATCCGTCCGACCTTATTACTGAAGAGATGTATTTTTCGTGCTTTATCCAAGATCAACTGGCGCGTTCCTGATTTTCAGTCGCTTCAAGAGGATGAAGAGGTTCCGGAACAAGTCGATCCTCAGCCTTCGCGTCAAGGAGAAGCATAAGTTACTTCATTTTATCGGTTGTAATCCGTTGCTGAGAAACTTTAATCCGTCCAGGCCTTCAAGTGCCTTGTAATAGGATAACTCGAATCATTTTCTGCCTTAATCCGGATGTCAGATGTTTGATTATGCATCTGCCAATCTTAATCTCTTGTTTGCTATGGTTGATCTTTTATATTATATGTATCTGCATAGATAACACTGAAAAGATGTCCGAGCGGTTTACCGCCGGACTGATTAAATCGTTCTCATATATATCAAACGAGTGTCTGTTTTATACCAAAAATAACTCCATACCTTTGATTAAGTATGCTAGATATCCTTAATCCGGCGAACCTTGTAGTTTCTGAGGAAGCTCTTGGCTCTGTTGGGGTGGACACAATAATTGCTCCGGGTTATGATAGATATTGGTTTAAATAATGCTGGAGCTCTGTGTCCAGACTTTTGAAAATATGTGGTCAACTTTGAAGTTGCCCAGCTCCAGATCAAAAAACCACAGGAAACACATAAAAAATCACAGACACAAAAACACAGGTTGCAAATAAGACCATGTAGTCGAGGCTTTTCACGAGCTGCCAGGCTCCATATGTGCCAATCAGAGGGTGCGACCCAAAAGGCTATGACTCTTTTCTTTTGCCATCAAAGGATGTACTCCAAGGGGCAGGAAATATTGCATCTACCATCAAAGGAAGTACTCCTAGGGACAAGAACTTTTCTTTTGCCATCAAAGGGTATGTATCTTCCAAGGGGCAGGAAATATTGCATCTGCCATCAAAGGAAGTACCCTAGGGACAAGAACAGATTTTCTTTTGCCATCAAAGGGAATGATCAACCAAGGGGCAGGAAATATTGCATCTGCCGTCAAAGGAAAGTTCCCTAGGGACAAGAACAGTTTTTTTGTCTTGCCATCAAAGGGAGTGATCAACCAAGGGACAGGAAATATTGCATCTGCCATCAAAGGAAGGTTCCCTAGGGACAAGAACAGGTTTTTTCTTTTGCCATCAAAGGGAGTGATCAACCAAGGGACAGGAAATATTGCATCTGCCATCAAAGGTAGGTTCCCTAGGGACAAGAACATGTTTTTTCTTTTGCCATCAAATGGAGTGATCAACCAAGGGGCAGGAAATATTGCATCTGCCATCAAAGGAAGGTTCCCTAGGGACAAGAACTTTTCTTTTGCCATCAAAGGGTATGTATCTTCCAAGGGGCAGGAAATATTGCATCTGCCATCAAAGGAAATACCCTAGGGACAAGAACAGATTTTTTGCCAATCGATGGAGTTTTATCCAAAGGGCGCTTCATGTGAAGATAATCATGTAGACCGGACCAGAAAAAGCTTTTTAGCGAGGATTCACATGTGATCCGTAGCCCCCTAGTTCGGTCCCTTCTGCATAAAATAGTTTGTTTCGAAATATCTATAATAGTTTTCACAAGACATATATTTAGAAGAAAAAAGGATGATCCCCCGGTTTACCAAGGGTGCCGGTTTATTTATTAATCATAATATATAAATAGGATACAACAGAGCTCATGGTTCAGGTGTAGTAGGGCCGCAGGAGAGCGATGTTCCATGGCCTCTTCGTCTCTTCTTCTGATGTCCGTGATTCTTTGTGCTCTCGAACGTCCACCAGGTAATATGAACCGTTGTGTAGATTCTTGCTGACCACAAAGGGCCCTTCCCAAGGTGGGGATAGCTTGTGCATATCTGTTTGGTCTTGGATGATCCGAAGTACCAAGTCCCCTTCCTGGAACGTCCTGGTTTTAACCCGGCGGCTGTGATATCTGCGCAAGTCCTGCTGATAAATCGCGGATCGTGCTGCTGCTATGTCATGCTCTTCATCTAGCCGGTCCAAACAGTCCCGTCTTGCCTGCTCATTGGCTGCTTCAACATAAGCCGTCACCCATGGTGAATCATGGCGGATATCGCTTGGAAGAACCGCTTCAGCACCGTATACCATGAAAAAAGGTGTATAACCTGTGGACCTGTTTGGCGTGGTATTGATGCTCCAGAGGACAGATGGCAATTCCTCAACCCAGCACCCTGGTGTTCTCTGTAAGGGAGTCATAAGACGGGGCTTGATACCTCGCAAAATTTCTTGATTGGCCCTTTTAGCTTGTATATTGGATTGTGGGTGAGCTATAGAAGACACATCTAGGCGAATATGCGCTCTTTGACAAAACTCTTCCATCTCTCCTTTAGATAAATTGGTGCCATTGTCTGTGATGATGCTATGTGGAAAGCCAAACCGGAAAATTACCTTTTTGATGAATTTAACCGCGGTTGCCGCATCACACTTGCTCACAGGCTCTGCCTCAATCCATTTTGTAAACTTATCCACAGCAACCAACAGATGGGTTTTTTGATCTTGGGGTCGTTTAAAAGGCCCAACCATATCAAGCCCCCAAGTGGCAAACGGCCAAGTAATTGGTATCATCCACAGCTCCTGTGCCGGAACAAGAGCACGTCGTGAAAATTTCTGGCAAGCATCACACTACCGGACTAGATCCTCCGCATCAGCATGAGCTGTCAGCCAATAGAACCCATGTCGAAAAGCTTTATCAACCAAGGATTTTGAACCGGCGTGATGACCACAATCCCCTTCATGAATCTCTCGAAGGATGTCACAGCCTTCCTCGGACGATACTGTCAGGACCCTGATCCTAAGTCACACCGATCTAGCTGTAACACGTCATATAACTTAGCGGCCTCACGCACGGTAACCCCACGGGTGCCACCTTACCTGGCCCGGGACCGTTTGCGCATTTTGGCACACGTATATGACAGTGTCGCTAGCATCCATATGACAGAGAACCCGGGCCGACATGGCTAGTTATAAACCAAAAGTGGCACTAAATTACAGAGACAGGCATCCATGACCCAGCAACGAACGTGTCGGTCATCAACGTATGAACCCAAGTCGTAGCAAGCTACATGGACTTAAAGGAACAACGCGTGACATTTCCCCTAAGGGACAGACACAGGAACGAAGAAGGACACATGCCGGCCAGCCTACGTGTTCCGAGCAGTAGCAAGCTACCAAGGCTCATTGGAATCACTAGGAGGCATTTCCCTGTAAGATAGGCTACCAAGGGAAAACAACTAGGTGTCGGATCCCACACATACCAAGCATTTCAATCATACACGCAATATGCTCAATATGTGCAAATACAACATTGCATCACAACAGAACTCTATGACTCAAAGTACTTTATTTAAAAGGCTCCAAGAGCCATACACAACATAGTCATACAGGTAGGGGTCACATGACCCAACACTCAAGTCATACAGTCATACAAGCACAAGCGGAAGCTACATGTCTGAGTACAGACAACTTAGAAAATAAAACAGGCTTGGTGTAGCCTGACTATCTACAAGGCCCTTCACAAGCTCAAGATCACCGTCTGGGTGTCAAGCTACTCATCGACGTCAACGTCTATGTAGAACCCATCAGCAGGGGCAGGGTTCTCGTCTGCAACAGTTATTAAGCAAACATGAGTACAAAGGTACTCAGCAAGTCTTACCACAGAACCTATCATACATGCAACATTATCAAAGGGGTAGTGGATTTTATAGCAGAATGCCAGCTTTGACCTTGGCTAACCTATACTACAACTCTCAACAGATTGCAAGATGTTAATACGAACACGAGTCCTCTAATCACCACATCAATACACTACCGAGGATCCTCTTCCGTCATCCTACGGAAGGGCCATCCACGGCACTCACGCTTATCTTGAGGCTTTTAGTAGTATCCATCAACTTGTCTATGAACTGTAAGAGTAACCAAGTAGTTCGTACCGCGAACAACGGCTATTCGAATAGTTTGATAACCCTGCAGGGGTGTACTTCTTCACACATGTTTTCACCACTTAGCGTCTGCACACGACATGTGCTCGGCAGACTTCAAGCGAAAGCCGACGTGGGTGTAGACCACGACCTAACCAACCACTCAAGTCTCTCGTCCAGGTTTATCGCCTATTTGGGTTCCATCCGTGGGGAGATCCGGCCGGGGTGTCGCTCACGGCCCCAAACGATGTGTACAGGGTTCCCGAGTCACCAAACGGGCAACCGGTACACCGTGCCACGTACCTGTCGCATCACAGCCCACCCCGAGGGTCAGCGCTGCGCACGACCTCCAGTAAACTATAAACACCAGAAACTAGTTGCAACTCCTGGACAGAGTACAAGGGCAGTCAATAAGTCGAGCGGGGTCATATTTCAGGGCCCAATGTGTGGTAGTAACTGTAACTTGAATCACACACACAGATCTCGGGTCCAATGGACGATTCCAATGGACGATTCCAATGAAACAACCCACCATGTACTCCTACATGGCCTTTCATCGATACCTTTACCAAGCGTATTCCACAGTTCCCTCTCTTTATCGGTAAGAACATTTCACTCTGATCCATCACCCAGATGAATCAGACCAGACACAACTCTAAGCATAGCAGGCAACATAAGTAAATAGCATGGTGGATCACAAATCACATGGCTCAATCAACTCCTACACATGCTAGTGGGTTTCAACTATTTACTGTGGCAATGACAGGTCATGCAAGGGAATAGGGTTCAACTACCGCAGCAAGTAGCAGTTCACGCGCTGTTGCCTTAATGCAGTAAAAGAGAGCAGGAGCGAGAAGATTGGGTTTGTATCGGAATGATCAATGATTGCTTGCCTGACAAGGTAGTTGTCGGGTACTGCTCTTCAACTGGATACGCAGCAGTATCCTCGGGAGTAGGACCTAACACAGGGAATACCGACGATACAATCATTAACAAACAAATGCAACAATATGATGCATGTTTATGACATGGCAAGATGCATGTGTGTTGGCTAATGCAACTAAAACCAGAAGGGTTTGAACCTATTTGAATCAAGGATTCAAATTGAAGTTCAAACTATTATTTAAATAAGTGCATTATCATGTTTTTGATATATACAGCAAGTTAACTTGTTCAAACATGCATGAAACCAGTGCCATTAGAAAGATTGGAATTTTCTGATCATTTTTCATATATAAATCTTTTCCATCTGAGCTATGGTTGATTTTATATGATTTTTAGAAGTTTTGGGTATTTTCTGGAATTTCCTGAATTATTATTAAATCTAAAAATCCCAGAAAAACCTTTACTGCGTCAGCATGACATCATGCTGACGTCAGCCAGTCAGCAGGGCCAGTCCAGGTCAAACCTGACCAGTGGGTCCCTCATGTCAGTGTCATAGCTAAATAACTGAGTTAATTAGAGTTTAACTAAAACTAATTAGCTGTCAGTGGGGCCAGGGCCCACGTGTCAGTGACTAAACTAATTAACTAATTAATATTAAATTAACACCTAAACTAAGTTTGACTTGCGGGCAGGGCCCACATGTCATTGACCTAGGGGGTCAAACCCGTGGTCAAAACAGGTCCAACTCGCCGGCGTTTAGCCGCCGGCGAGGCCAAACGCGGCGGCGTGCTTCGGAAAACGCCTACGATGCACGGCTCGAGCTGCGGCTGGTTGCGTTGGAGAGCTCTTGCTCTTGCGCATCGGATGGAGGTGGTCGCCAGACCTGGGGTGGCCGGAGACGACGGCAACAAGCTCGACGGCGGCGACCGGCGTCGGGCGAGTGTGGAGAAACGGCTGCAGGGGCCTAGGCGATGCGTGCGTAGCACCGTTCGCATCTACATGCTGTGGTGAGTACGTTGGACTGGTGCCAGTGACCAAATGGTCACCGGAGCATCACCGGCGACGAGCTCGGCGGCGGTGCGTGCGGGCGAGCTTCGTGCAGTGTGTTACAGGGCAAGAGGGAGCCAACGGAGAGGGGGAGGAGGTAGCTAGGCTCACAGGGGTTGCGGCAAGCACCGGAGCGAGCTCGGGGGTGGTCGGAGCTGAGCAGAACGGCGAGGGGGATCTCCGCGGCCGGAGTTGGGGAAGAAGAGGTCGGGGGCGTCTCCAGGGCGGGCGAGCGCTCGGGGCTCGGCCTGTTCGAAGCAGTCGAGGACGGCGGAGACGAGGGACAACACGGCGGAGCTCGGGGACGACAGTGGACGCGGCTTCTACGACGGTGCGATCACGGCGGCGTCGGCCATGGCGCGGGGAGAGCGGAGGAGAGGAGCTGGGGGGAGGTGGATGTGTCTGGGGGGTCGAGGGGGACGTGGACGTTCGATCCATCCCTCCAGGACGGCGAGGGGGGGTGAAGCAAGGCGGCGGGCAGCTGCGTGGCGCGCGGCGCGGTCGCCGTCGAGCACCTGCCTGCCTGCCTGGCCGAGCCAAGCAGCTCGCTGGAGCGGCAGCTGGGCTGGGCTGGCAGGTGGGCCGGGTGGGCGCCAGGTAAGTGTTCATCCTATTTTTCTTTCTGTTTTATTTCTTTTGCAACTTTGTTCATTTAATAAAAATGCCTAAACATTTTTATAACTCATGACACTTGTCATACCTGCTGTATATAATATGAACAGTAGGAAACATTATAGTTCATGATTATTTGAGCATTTAAATTATTTTATAGCATTTAAATGCCCAAATTCAAATACCATATGATTTAATCCAAAGCCCTAGATTGTCCTAGAAAATTGTGCACCATTTTTGGCAGAGGTTTAAGACCAAGGCAGAAATGATGAACATTTTGAAGGGCATTTTGGGTACATTGGAAAATATTTTAGCAAACCCTAGTTGTTAGGGGAGGGGGTGCTGGGGTTTCTGTTAATCCCATTTCAAGTTTCTTGGAAAGTAAACATGATGCACACTCTAGTCAGGTCCTAATGCAAGTGCTAGCTAGGGATGTGACAACTCACCCCCACTTAAAAGAATCGCGTCCCGAGATTCGGGTTCCTCCGGAAAGAGGGTGGGGTACTCAAGTCGAAGACGATCCTCCCTTTCCCAAGTAGCTTCACTCTCGGAATGATGTGACCATTGAACCTTGAGAAACTTGATATAGTGGCGTCGAGTGGTGCGCTCAATTTGATCAAGAATACGAACGGGGTATTCTCGATATGTGAGATTGTCTTGGAGATCAAGCGTTTCGTGGTCCACTCCGCGGATAGGATCTGAGAAGCAACGCCTGAGTTGAGAAACGTGGAAAACATCATGAACTCTGGAGAGGTGCGGAGGTAGTTCCAATTGGTAGGCAACTTCTCCTCGTTTGGCAAGAATGCGAAAAGGACCGATGTAACGAGGGGCCAATTTGCCTTTGATACCGAAGCGATGGGTTCCCTTAAGAGGAGTAACCCGAAGGTAAGCCTTATCGCCGACTTCAAAAGTCACAGCCTTATGATGACTATCATATTGGCTCTTTTGGCGAGACTGGGCTGCTTTCAATATCTCACGAACGATGCGAACTTGTTCTTCTGCTTCCTGAATCATATCCGGGCCAAAGAATTGTCTTTCCCCGGTCTCTGACCAGTTAAGAGGTGTTCGACACCTTCGTCCATATAGAACTTCGAAGGGGGCTTTACCCAAGCTGGCTTGATAACTATTGTTATAAGCGAATTCGGCAAATGGAAGACACTTTTCCCATTCCATACCGAAAGAAATGACAGAGGCTCGAAGCATGTCTTCCAGAATTTGATTGACTCGTTCCACTTGACCACTTGATTGCGGATGGAAGGCAGTACTGAAAGAGAGATGAGTTCCCATAGCATTCTTGAAACTTTCCCAAAATCGTGAAGTAAAAAGACTTCCACGGTCTGAGTTAATCTCCAACGGTACACCATGAAGTGATACTATTCGAGAGATATATAAGTCTGCTAGCTGGCTAGCGGTAATACTCTCCCGAACAGGCAGGAAATGAGCTACTTTAGAGAGGCGGTCGATAACGACGAAGATAGCATTATTCCCTTTCCTGGACCTGGGAAACCCGGTAATGAAGTCCATACCGACTTTATCCCATTTCCATTCAGGAATAGCTAAAGGTTGAAGGGTGCCAGCAGGCCGTTGATGCTCTGCTTTGACTCGACGACAAACGTCGCAGTTAGCAATGAACTGAGCGATTTCTCTCTTCATCCTAGTCCACCAGAATCTTTGACGTAGGTCTTTATACATTTTGGTACTACCGGGATGAATCGTGAGAGGAGATTCATGAGCCTCCTTAAGAATTAATTGCCGCAGATGGTGGTTCTTGGGAACCACTACACGGTTCTCAAAGAAAACAACACCTCGATCATCCATAGAGAAACTTTTAGCGAGTCCGCTAGCAATGTTCTCTTGGAGTCGTGATACACCTTTATCACGCTTCTGGGCAGCTATGATTTGATCCATAAGGGTAGGTTTCGCCACCAAGGTGGAAAGGAATCCTCGAGGAACAATGTGAAGGTTAAGCTTACGAAATTCCTCGTGGAGAAGTGGTTGACTTTGTTGTAACATTAAATTGTTACAATATGACTTACGACTTAGTGCATCAGCCATGACATTGGCCTTTCCAGGAGTGTAAGTGATTCCTAAATCGTAGTCGGTGAGCAACTCAACCCAACGTCTTTGCCTGAGATTTAGATCCGGTTGGATGAAGATATACTTCAAACTTTGGTGATCAGTGAAGATTTCACAGCGATTACCAAGGAGGTAATGTCGCCATGTTTTGAGTGCATGGACTACAGCTGCAAGCTCTAAATCATGAGTAGGATAGTTATCCTCATGTGGACGCAACTATCGGGATGCGTATGCAATCACTTGACGATCTTGCATGAGAATGCAACCTAGTCCTTGTCGCGAGGCGTCGCAACAGATTATAAAGTCCTTGGAAAAGTCTGGTGGTACCAGTACAGGTGCAGATGTCAGGCGTCTTTTCAGTTCCTGAAAACTGGACTCGCACTGTGGAGTCCACTCAAACTTTTTATCTTTCTTGAGGAGTTCGGTTAGAGGTTTAGCAACCTTGGAGAAATTCTCGACGAAACGTCGGCAATAGCTCGCTAAGCCAAGAAAACTCCTAACTTGCTTGACCGATTCAGGGGGAGTCCAATCAAGGACGTCTTGAACTCGCTCGGGATTGACAGCAATACCCTTGCCAGAGATCACATGACCTAGATAGGTTACTTCTGGCAACCAAAATTCACATTTAGAGAATTTGGCATAAAGGCGGTGCTCTCGAAGTTTCGTCAATACCAGCCTTAAATGCTCGGCATGATCTTCCTTGTTCTTGGAGAAAATGAGTATATCATCGAGGTATACCACGACGAATTTATCCAAATACTCCATGAATATAGAATTCATTAACCGAGAAAAGGTAGCTGGGGCATTGGTTAATCCGAAGGACATGACGGTGTACTCATATTGGCCATAACGAGTAACGAAAGCCGTTTTAGGAATGTCCCCGTTCTTGATTTTGATTTGATGGTAGCCCAACCTCAAATCCATCTTAGAGAAGACTGAGGATCCAGCGAGCTGATCATACAGGTCGTTGATCCTGGGGAGCGGATACTTATTCTTTATGGTGACCAGATTGACAGGTCGGTAATCTACAACCATCCGCTCCGTTCCATCCTTCTTCTTGACGAAGAGGACGGGGCAAGCCCAAGGGGAAGAACTAGGACGGATGAAACCCTTTTGCAAGGACTCATTGAGTTGTTTCTTTAGGTCAGCTAACTCTAGTGGTGCCATATTATAAGGTCTCCTAGAGATTGGGACGGTTTCAGGGATAAGATCTATCACAAACTCGACATCTCTGTCGGGTGGAACTCCTGGCAGTTCTTCTGGGAAAACATCCGGAAAGTCACGGACTACCGGGATATCTTCGAGTTCTGGCAGAGGGCTGGCATTAAGAGAGTAGAGCTGACGTTCAGCCATTCGAGTCAAGACATTGACTATCTTGCCGGATGGATGTGTAAGTTGAACGGTCCTAGTAAAGCAATCAATTTTGGCATAATGGGTTGTCATCCAATCCATACCCAAAATGATATTTATGTCCGAGGACTTGAGAGCGATTAAAGATGCAATGAAAACAAGTCTATCGACAAGGATTTCATTTCCATGGCTTACCCTAGAGGTTTGCCACTTTGAACCAGGAGTTTGAATAACCATGGAAGTAGGCATGTCACAAAAAGTCATGTTGTGCAATCGAGCATAGCTCTCAGATATGAACGAATGGGATGCTCCAGTATCGAAAAGAACAGATGCCGGATGGCAGTTTACGAGAAGCGTACCAAGTACGACGTTAGGATCCTCATAAGCTTCTTCGGCAGAAACATAGTTGACATGACCACGTGCAGTGGGGATTGGCTTGACATAGTTCACCTTGCCGGTTGGCTTGCCACGGCCAACGGGTTTTCCTGGCTGATTCTGGGGACAATCACGCATGTAGTGTCCCGGTTCTCCACACTTGAAACATGTCACAGTGGTGGTGCGTGGAGCAAAGTTGGAGGGTGGACCTCCATAGGTCTTAGCAGGTGCAAACTGTTGAGTTGGGCGAGGCGCCTCATAGGATGGCCTCGGTGTATACTTGGGTGGCAGAGCAGTGTTAGGAACCCACACACGACGCTTGTGAGAGCCAGAGCCGGATGAGGAACCAAGGTCTCGAGTATGCTTGCGGGTAGCCTCGAAGTTGGTCTGGCCTATCTCAACACTGATAGCCTTGTTAACCAACTTCTGAAAGGAGGTGCACTCATGCAGACGTAGATCTCGACGAAGTTCAGGGCTGAGTCCCTTGCGGAACCTCGCCTGTTTCTTGGCATCGGTGGATACTTCCTCAGGTGCATAGCGTGCTAGATTACCAAACTCATGACTATATCCGTCCACAGTTAAACGGCCCTGGGTGAAATTGCAGAATTCCTCCCGCTTGCGATCCATGAGACCTTCCGGAATGTGATGTTCACGGAATGCCTCACTGAACTCAGCCCAGGTAGTGACTTGGCCAGCAGGACGCATAGCTTCAAAGTTTTCCCACCAAAGACTGGCAGGGCCCTTAAGATGGTAGGCGGCGTAGATAACCTTGTCAGCTTCGGCCACACGGGCAGAGTGTAGCTTGTGGGTGATACTACGTAGCCAGTCATCAGCATCCAGAGGTTCAGTGGAGTGATGGAACTTTGGTGGACACATCTTGATAAAATCGTGGATTGACACCACGTCATTCCTCTGACGGAACCCAGTGTTTTGCTCTATGCGTTCCAGCAGACGGTTGGTCTCTCTCTTGTTCCGTTCTGCTTCAAGCATAACTTCCGCCAAAGAGGGTGGCTGGGGCAGATTTCCATCTCTAGCCCCACTAGCCTCACCCTGCTCCTGAGCAGCAGGAGTGTTGCGAGTGTTGACCATCCTAGGAAAACAAAACAACGGTTTAGACAAGGATGGCAAAAATTTGACATAGAGGTGTAGAATGTAATGGATGACACAGAATGCAGAGATGTACATCCGTACGACATGGTAATATAGGAACTGCTATATATAGACCAGTGGTCATACACACCATACAAAGTTTAGTACAAGCCAAGGCTAAAGTACAACTGCGGTGAAAGACGATACATCCCATCAAAGGCATTCCAAGCTCCTATACATTATTTAACTACACCTCCGGAATTCAGTACACACTAAGTCATATTCCACAAGACGCGCAGGACTGTGGAAATACAACTACTACAATACTACTACTACCACGGACTAGCTCAGACATTCGCGTAGTAATCCTCGTAAAGATTACCACCGTAGCCTGGAAGTGGTACAGACGGATCTTGGAACTCGCGAGCACTCGAAGGCTGTGGACCATAGGGGCATGGATGTGGTCTCGGTCCCGATGCTGGTGGTAACCGACGCACACCTGGAGGTGTAATACCTCCAACGTCACGCCAATCCATGCGATCAGGCAGACGAGTCCGCACAGGATACAAATCCTGCATGTCCATATATCCGGCGTGCACAGCAGGTGCAAGCCGTGTCAAAGTAGTCCAGTGAGCGGCTCGGGTGTTATACAGCTCCATTCGGAGGGCACGGACCTCACGGTCCCTATCCTCCAACATCTGAACAATAGTCTGAAGCAGTGGCTCTTCATGAGCAGCATCAGTATACAGACCAGTGTAGTAGCCTTCCTCTCCGGGGAGTGAAGCTGGCATGTAACAGAACTCAGTGTTCAGCAACAGGGCATGCCTAGCACGGAGAATGGTCATCATCGAATAAGCGGCATCCTGTACTGCCATCTCGATGGTAATCCCGAGTCCATAAGACCAATGGATGGGATCATTTGCTCCGGGATATGAGGGGTATATCCGGACTGTGCAGAAATACTGACTTTGATTGAAATCCCGATACTGTTCCTCCACAGTGTATTCAGGATACCAGCGATAACCGGTCTCAGTCATCACACGGACTAGCATGGCCGTGTGACCGGGCACATTAATGCACCGAGTCAAACGAACCACTTGGTGAGGGATGCGGCCAGACATCTGAAACACGAAATAATGCAAAGGCATTAGTGTTTCTGGAAGAAATCGGGCAGCATAACAACTGTAAATGCTCAAACAAAGATTTGAGACATCATACAAATGATAGCATAGCCACTCAACAATTCCACATCAAGGTTCCGGGTTCAACAACCATCATTCTCAAAAGGATAGAAACTGAACTGAGGCTTGAAACCAACAATCCTAAGAGTCTACGTATTAGTAACACGTGAACCTAGTAAGGATAAGAGGCCTAGTCCTAAATCCCCGTAGAAATAATAGACAGACTAGGATCAAAAGGGCATAAGATAAAGGAGTAAAAAGAGCCTTACGTTCCCTTCCACAATCAATTCCCCTACATATAACTAAGATTTTTTCTAGACTCAACATCGACCAGTTTGGCTTGAGAAACCTACAGGCAGTCCAGCTCTGATGCCAACGCTGTCAGGACCCCGATCCTAAGTCACACCGATCTAGCTGTAACACGTCATATCACTTTGCGGCCTCACGCACGGTAACCCCACGGGTGCCACCTTACCTGGCCCGGGACTGTTTGCGCATTTTGGCACACGTATATGACAGTGTCGCTAGCATCCATATGACAGAGAACCCAGGCCGACATGGCTAGTTATAAACCAAAAGTGGCACTAAATTACAGAGACAGGCATCCATGACCCAGCAACGAACGTGTCGGTCATCAACGTATGAACCCAAGTCGTAGCAAGCTACATGGACTTAAAGGAACAACGCGTGACATTTCCCCTAAGGGACAGACACAGGAACGAAGAAGGACACATGCCGGCCAGCCTACGTGTTCCGAGCAGTAGCAAGCTACCAAGGCTCATTGGAATCACTAGGAGGCATTTCCCTGTAAGATAGGCTACCAAGGGAAAACAACTAGGTGTCGGATCCCACACATACCAAGCATTTCAATCATACACGCAATATGCTCAATATGTGCAAATACAACATTGCATCACAACAGAACTCTATGACTCAAAGTACTTTATTTAAAAGGCTCCAAGAGCCATACACAACATAGTCATACAGGTAGGGGTCACATGACCCAACACTCAAGTCATACAGTCATACAAGCACAAGCGGAAGCTACATGTCTGAGTACAGACAACTTAGAAAATAAAACAGGCTTGGTGTAGCTTGACTATCTACAAGGCCCTTCACAAGCTCCAGATCACCGTCTGGGTGTCAAGCTACTCGTCGACGTCAACGTCTATGTAGAACCCATCAGCAGGGGCAGGGTTCTCGTCTGCAACAGTTATTAAGCAAACATGAGTACAAAGGTACTCAGCAAGTCTTACCACAGAACCTATCATACATGCAACATTATCAAAGGGGTAGTGGAGTTTATAGCAGAATGCCAGCTTTGACCTTGGCTAACCTATACTACAACTCTCAACAGATTGCAAGATGTTAATACGAACACGAGTCCTCTAATCACCACATCAATACACTACCGAGGATCCTCTTCCGTCATCCTACGGAAGGGCCATCCACGGCACTCACGCTTATCTTGAGGCTTTTAGTAGTATCCATCAACTTGTCTATGAACTGTAAGACTAACCAAGTAGTTCGTACCGCGAACAACGGCTATTCGAATAGTTTGATAACCCTGCAGGGGTGTACTTCTTCACACATGTTTTCACCACTTAGCGTCTGCACACGACATGTGCTCGGCAGACTTCAAGCGAAAGCCGACGTGGGTGTAGACCACGACCTAACCAACCACTCAAGTCTCTCATCCAGGTTTATCGCCTATTTGGGTTCCATCCGTGGGGAGATCCGGCCGGGGTGTCGCTCACGGCCCCAAACGATGTGTACAGGGTTCCCGAGTCACCAAACGGGCAACCGGTACACCGTGCCACGTACCTGTCGCATCACAGCCCACCCCGAGGGTCAGCGCTGCGCACGACCTCCAGTAAACTATAAACACCAGAAACTAGTTGCAACTCCTGGACAGAGTACAAGGGCAGTCAATAAGTCGAGCGGGGTCATATTTCAGGGCCCAATGTGTGGTAGTAACTGTAACTTGAATCACACACACACAGATCTCGGGTCCTATGGACGCTTCCAATGAAACAACCCACCATGTACTCCTACATGGCCTTTCATCGATACCTTTACCAAGTGTATTCCACACTTCCCTCTCTTTATCGGTAAGATCATTTCACTCTGATCCATCACCCGGATGAATCAGACCAGACACAACTCTAAGCATAGCAGGCAACATAAGTAAATAGCATGGTGGATCACACATCACATGGCTCAATCAACTCCTACACATGCTAGTGGGTTTCAACTATTTACTGTGGCAATGACAGGTCATGCAAGGGAATAGGGTTCAACTACCGCAGCAAGTAGCAGTTCACGCGCTGTTGCCTTAATGCAGTAAAAGAGAGCAGGAGCGAGAAGATTGGGTTTGTATCGGAATGATCAATGATTGCTTGCCTGACAAGGTAGTTGTCGGGTACTGCTCTTCAACTAGATACGCAGCAGTATCCTCGGGAGCAGGACCTAACACAGGGAATACCGACGATACAATCATTAACAAACAAATGCAACAATATGATGCATGTTTATGACATGGCAAGATGCATGTGTGTTGGCTAATGCAACTAAAACCAGAAGGGTTTGAACCTATTTGAATCAAGGATTCAAATTGAAGTTCAAACTATTATTTAAATAAGTGCATTATCATGTTTTTGATATATACAGCAAGTTAACTTGTTCAAACATGCATCAAACCAGTGCCATTAGAAAGATTGGATTTTTCTGATCATTTTTCATATATAAATCTTTTCCATCTGAGCTATGGTTGATATTTCTGGAATTTCCTGAATTATTATTAAATCTAAAAATCCCAGAAAAACCTTTACTGCGTCAGCATGACATCATGCTGACGTCAGCCAGTCAACAGGGCCAGTCCAGGTCAAACCTGACCAGTGGGTCCCTCATGTCAGTGTCACAGCTAAATAACTGAGTTAATTAGAGTTTAACTAAAACTAATTAGCTGTCAGTGGGGCCAGGGCCCACGTGTCAGTGACTAAACTAATTAACTAATTAATATTAAATTAACACCTAAACTAAGTTTGACTTGCGGGCAGGGCCCACATGTCATTGACCCAGGGGGTCAAACCCGTGGTCAAAACAGGTCCAACTCGCCGGCGTTTAGCCGCCGGCGAGGCCAAACGCGGCGGCGTGCTTCGGAAAACGCCTACGGTGCACGGCTCGAGCTGCGGCTGGCTGCGTTGGAGAGCTCTTGCTCTTGCGCATCGGATGGAGGTGGTCACCGGTCCTGGGGTGGCCGGAGACGACGGCAACGAGCTCGACGGCGGCGACCGGCGTCGGCCGAGTGTGGAGAAACGGCTGCAGGGGCCTAGGCGATGCGTGCATAGCACCGTTCGCATCTACGTGCTGTGGTGAGTACGTTGGACTGGTGCCAGTGACCAAATGGTCACCGGAGCATCACCGGCGACGAGCTCGGCGGCGGTGCGTGCGGGCGAGCTTCGTGCAGTGTGTTACAGGGCAAGAGGGAGCCAACGGAGAGGGGGAGGAGGTAGCTAGGCTCACAGGGGTTGCGGCAAGCACCAGAGCGAGCTCGGGGGTGGTCGGAGCTGAGCAGAACGGCGAGGGGGATCTCCGCGGCCGTAGTTGGGGAAGAAGAGGTCGGGGGCGTCTCCAGGGCGGGCGAGCGCTCGGGGCTCGGCCTGTTCGAAGCAGTCGAGGACGGCGGAGACGAGGGACAACACAGCGGAGCTCGGGGACGACGGTGGACGCGGCTTCTACGACGGTGCGATCACGGCGGCGTCGGCCATGGCGCGGGGAGAGCGGAGGAGAGGAGCTGGGGGGAGGTGGAGGTATCTTGGGGGTCGAGGGGGACGTGGACGTTCGATCCATCCCTCCAGGATGGCGAGGGGGGGTGAAGCAAGGCGGCGGGCAGCTGCGTGGCGCGCGGCGCGGTCGCCGTCGAGCACCTGCCTGCCTGCCTGGCCGAGCCAAGCAGCTCGCTGGAGCGGCAGCTGGGCTGTGCCGGCAGGTGGGCCGGGTGGGCGCCAGGTAAGTGTTCTTCCTATTTTTCTTTCTGTTTTATTTCTTTTGCAGCTTTGTTCATTTAATAAAAATTCCTAAACATTTTTATAACTCATGACACTTGTCATACCTGCTGTATATAATATGAACAGTAGGAAACATTATAGTTCATGATTATTTGAGCATTTAAATTATTTTATAGCATTTAAATGCCCAAATTCAAATACCATATGATTTAATCCAAAGCCCTAGATTGTCCTAGAAAATTGTGCACCATTTTTGGCAGAGGTTTAAGACCAAGGCAGAAATGATGAACATTTTGAAGGGCATTTTGGGTACATTGGAAAATATTTTAGCAAACCCTAGTTGTTAGGGGAGGGGGTGCTGGGGTTTCTATTAATCCCATTTCAAGTTTCTTGGAAAGTAAACATGATGCACACTCTAGTCAGGTCCCAATGCAAGTGCTAGCTAGGGATGTGACAGATACACACCGCTGAAATGCTCCAGAAACACTGTGATGGTGAAGTTCCCCGTTTACGATTGTCATGGATTTTGATCGCCGGATTACCTGCCTTGCTTCAATCTCATCATCTGGCAACTCTCCACAGCTTAGATATGCCAAGTAAGGGAGTGTCCAATCTGGAATAACATGAAGTGCCGCAACTAGCTGCGCTTCCGGATCAGGAATAGCCAGATCTTCCACCGACGGTATCTGAACTGATGGACTGTGTAGCTTATCCAAAAAGGTATTCGGCGGCACCAGTTTTACGCTGAGAACCCAACCGGCTTAGAGCATCGGCCGCTTCATTTTTTTCGCCGATCTATGTGATCCACTTGATATCCTTTGAAATATCCGGCAACTGCTTCAACTTCTCGTCTGTAAGCTGCCATGAGAGGGTCTTTAGAATCCCACTTGCCGGATACTTGCTATGCCACTAAATCTGAAACACCAAGACACTTGACCCAGCTCAAGTTCATCTCCTTAGCCATCCGCAGGCCATGAAGCAATGCCTCATATTCTGCTGCATTGTTAGTACAAGGAAACATTAAACGGAGGACATAACAAAATTTGTCACCTCGCGGGGAAGTTAACACAACTCCAGCCCCCGAGCCCTCTAATTGCCTTGAACCGTCAAAGTGAATAGTCCAGTATGTATGATCCGGTTTCTCCTCTGGTGTTTGCAATTCTGTCCAATCATTAATAAAATCCACCAATGCTTGGGATTTGATAGCAGTGTGTGGCACATATTTCAATCCGTGTGGGCTAAGCTCAATGGCCCACTTCGCCACTCAGCCAGTGGCTTCCCTGTTCTGGATTATATCCCCCAACGGAGTTGAACTGACAACAGTTATTGGGTGGCCCTGGAAATAATGCTTCAACTTCCGGTTTGCCATGAACACGCCATATACCAGCTTCTGCCAATGCGGGTACCTTTGTTTGGATTCAATGAGAACCTCGCTTCTTTGCGCTCGACCACGATTGCCACACTAACTGCCCGCGCATTGGCGGCTACATACAACAGCAGCGGCTCCTTATCAACGTTGGCAGCAAGGACCGGTGGTTCTGCCAGTTGCCACTTTAAATCCTCAAACGCAGCATTTGCCTCATCGCTCCATATAAACCGGTCTGTCTTTTTTAGCATCTGATAAAGCGGGATTGCCTTCTCCCCCAGACGACTGATGAATCGACTTAACACCGTAATCCGGCCAGCGATACGCTGAACATCGTTGATGCAAGTTGGTTTAGTCAGGGACGTGATTGCCTTGATCTTTTCCGGATTGGCTTCTATTCCTCTCTTTGACACCAAAAATCCAAGGAGCTTGCCCGCCGGAACACCGAAAGCACACTTTTCCGGATTAAGCATCATTTTGTAGGCCCGAAGGTTATCAAAGGTTTCCTTGAGGTCCTCAATCAATGTCTCCTCCTTCCTTGACTTCACCACGATGTCATCCACATAGGCATGAACATTTTTCCCTATCTGCCCCTTAAGACAGTTCTGCACGCAACGCTGGTAAGTTGCTTGGGCACTCTTGAGCCCAAAAGGCATAGACACATAGCAAAAAGCACCAAAAGGAGTTATGAAGGCTGTCTTCCCCTGGTCCTTAACTGCCATCTTGATCTGATGATATCCTGAATATGCATCAAAAAAACTTAGCCGCTCACATCCCGCCGTAGCATCAATGATCTGATCAATACGAGGGAGAGCAAAAGGATCGGTTGGACAAGCCTTGTTTAGGTCTGTGTAATCCACACACATCCTCCACTTTCCATTTTTCTTTAACACCAGCACCGGATTAGCCAACCACTCTGGGTGGAATACTTCAACTATAAACCCTGCGGCCAATAGCCTGGCCCCTTCTTCACCTATAGCCTTACGCCTTTCTTCGTTGAAGGGGCGCAGATATTGCTTAACCGGTTTGAACTTCGGATCAACATTAAGACTGTGCTCAGCGAGTTCCCTCGGTATACCTGGCATGTCAGAAGGTTTCCATGCAAAGATATCCCGGTTCTCACGGATGAACTCGATGAGCGCGCTTTCCTATTTAGGGTCAAGGTTAGCGCTGATAGTGAACTGCTTGGATGAATCGCCTGGCACAAAGTCGACTTGCTTGGTTTCCTCTGCCGATTTAAACCTCAACGCCGGATCATGCTCTATTGTTGGCTTCTTCAGCGGGGACATATCCGCTAGATCAACATTGTCTTTATAAAACTTCAATTCCTCCGTAGCACATACTGCCTCTGCATAAGCAGCGTCTCCTTCCTCGCACTCCAATGCGATTTTGCGACTTCCATGAACCGTGATGGTTCCCTTATGACCCGGCATTTTGAGCTGTAGATAAACATAGCACAGTCTAGCCATAAACTTAGCGTAAACCGGCCGCCCAAATATCGCGTGGTATGGGTTCCGGATCTTTACCACTTCAAAGGTTATCGTCTCTGACCTGGAATCCTGTTCATCTCCAAAGGTAACTTCTAGATCAATTTTCCCAACTGGGTAAGCTGATTTACCTGGCACTACTCCATGGAATACCGTATTTGACTGTCTTAGCTTCTTATCCGTCAGCCCCATGCGACGGAAAGTCTCGTAATATAGGATATTGATGTTGCTGCCGCCGTCCATGAGAACCTTGGTGAATTTGTAGCCACCCACCTGTGGTGCCACTACTAAGGCCAATTGGCCCGGATTATCGACCCGCGGCGGGTGATCCTCTCTGCTCCACACAATCGGTTGTTCCGACCAGCGCAGGAATCGTGGTGTTGCCGGTTCAACCGCGTGGACCGCCCGCTTTAAAACTTTTTGATCTCGTTTGCACAAACTCGTAGTGAACACATGATACTGTCCACTACTCAGCTCCTTCGGATTACTTTGATATCCAGATTGCTGCTGCTGCTGACGCTGCTGATTGCCTTGGTTGTTGTGATTACCCTGGCCCTGCTGTTGATTGCCTTGGTTGCTGTAACCGCCCTGACCATACTGATGGTTGCCTTGGTTATTGTAACCGCCCTGACCATACTGATGGTTTCCTTGGTTACTGTAACCGCCTTGGCCATGCTGATGATTGCCTTGGTTGTAGCCATTGTTGCCGCCATGATACCCTGATCCGGAGCCATTCCCCTGGTGACCCGGACCATGAAACCCGGGGCCCGAACCGCCGCCCGGGGGTCCATTGTTGAATCTGGCCCGGTTCATGGCCTCCATCATGTCCCGGCATTCCCCCCATGTGCGTTTAGCTGGGCGTTCCTCTGTGCTGTGGTTCGGGCAAGGCTCGTTCAACTGTCGCTCCAGATTAATGAACCCTCCGCCGTTCGGTGGAGGCGGTCTACCCTTTTTGCGTTGAAAGTTTCCCTGAACTTTGGTATTGGCCACAAAATCAGAGCCACCCTCTGCCTTTCGCTTACCATTGAAGCTTGTTCCGACCGGATGAGCCTGCGCTGGTTTACCAGGTTTATTTTCTTTTCCAGATTTATCTCCATCCGCTTCTGGATACTTAGCGTTGTCAGAGTCCCCATACTTTACCAAAGCGCTCATGAGAGTTCCCATGTCATTACAATCCCGCTTGAGCCTTACCAGCTTCAACTTCAGAGACTCAAACCGGCAATTGTTTTCCAGTGTTACTATCGCCGTACTGGGACTGATACCGTTCGAAGAGTGCAAAATTTCTAACACTCGCCGCACCCATGCACTCGTAGGCTCCTGCTCTCCTTGTATACATGCCGCTAGGTCCACCACTGACATTGGCTGTTTGCACGTGTCCTTGAAATTTTTAATAAACAGGCGGCGCAACTCCCGCCATGATCCGATGGAGTTAGGCGGTAAACCCTTTAACCAGGTCCGGGCTGTACCCTCAAGCATCATGGTAAAATACTTTGCGCAAGCCTCTTCATCCACGTCCAGCATCTCCATAGCCATCTCATAGCTCTCGATCCAAGCCTCTGGAGCCAAATCTGCTATGTAGTTAGGCAATTTACGTGGACCCTTGAAGTCCTTGGGTAACCTTACGCTTCGTAAAGCAGGAACGAGACACTGTACTCCAAAGGAACTCGCCGTGACCCCCGTCTCTGCTGTGGTTGTGTGAACTGGCGTCGTCTGGCGGATGTCCTCACGGGCCGTAGGTCTAGCCCGGTTTATCGCCTCCTGGGCTTGCGCCTCTGCTCCTGCCGGATTATCCTGTCTGTGACGGTGACGCCTCCGCTCACTACTGGACACCTCTGGTTCATCACAATGCCTAGTATAACTCCGGCTATGACGAGGTGTTGAATGAAGTCTCTCCCTGCTGTAAGAGTACGCCTGCTGCCGTGTCAATTCCGTGTCGAGCAGATCCTTGACCATGCGTGCTTCCATCGCTACGGGGGATGTTCCCTCAATGGGTAAAGCGGCCAGGCGTGAAGCAGCGGCGACAATGTTATCCAGAGGGTTTGAGTAATGGCCAGGGGGATTGGGGACGTGCGGCGTGGGTATAACCCGACGATCTTGCTCTGCAGTAGGTTGCTGAACCGGCGCTCCTGTCACTTGGACTCCCCTCCGGTTTACTTATAGATTATTGCTGGCTCCCGCTCGTGGCGTGCCAAAGAGATTCATCGCCTCATAGACCGGCAGTAGACGAGTCTGATACCTTCTGCTCCTCACTCCCTGCACAGAGACCTGATCCATCCTGACCTGGTAGGCCTGAGAATCTAGCTCTGCCTATCTTGTTGCTATCGCAGCTTTCTCTGCATTTAGATCCTGTCTGGCTTGTTCGATCCGGCCCTTCAGCTAAAGGATTTCTGCATCGTGCTACACCTTGTCCGCAGGAGCCACCACTGCTACCGCCCGTGTTGTCAACTCCTCGACTAGGGCGGATAGAGCGTCAGAGGGCGAGGGGGCTTGGCCGCTCCCCCATGCACCAGCTGTGAACGCCCCGGTCACCGTGGGCTACGGCGCAGATTGTGATCCGACCATAAAGACAGCCACCCGGTTTGGCGGATCAAAAGGGTCCGGAATACTGTCACCATCGGACATACCTTCGGATCGGCCGTCCCGCAACAGATACAGGGATTCGGTCTCTCCGAATGATGATTCATCGTCGGAATAGACAACCGTCTCGCCACCAGAATCTGATCTGTCCTCGGTTTGGACTCCATGTATTGTTCCAAGGAAAACGCGCTTCACGGAAGGCTGAATCCGGGCCGATCTCGCACGCTGAGCCGGCTCGACGATGTTGGGGAAGATGTCCGGCTCAGGTCCCGGTTCACCAATCTTACCGATGAAGACATGGATGCCGCCGAAAGGAACCCGGTACCCGTATTCGATTGAATCGGCCTCCGGGCCCCAGCTTGCGTCGTCGATGTAGATCCGGCCGTGGCGACTCTTGGTCATCCGGCCGACCGCGTAGCCCTTGAGTCCTTCAAAGCCGCCCTTCAAGAACTCGAAACCATCGTGCGAAAGCCCCACGGTGGGCGCCAACTGTCGTGGAATTAGCACGGCAGATGTCCGGTTTAGCGGACTTAGTTGTGGAACCATCGCACGGGTTAGCTTGAAGAGGTTAAAAGCACACAAAGGACACAGAGGGTTTATAGTAGTTCGGCCCCTTCGATGAAGGTAAAAGCCTACGTCTAGTTTGGTTTGGTATTGCTTGGGCGTCGATGAATAGGGAGCAGATTGCTTGCCTGTCTCTCGACGGATTGTTTCCTGTCCTTGAACCGTCGCCGGGTTGTCCCTTTATATAGGAGGCAACGCTCGGTCCGATTTACAGAGTTCCGAGGCCGGCTCATAATCATGTCTGCCTCGGTCTCTACTCTTTCTCCCTTGTATCTCAAGTTACATGATAGGACGGTTTACAAACCGTAAACTTTACACATGGGCCCTAACCCTTCATGGGCCATAACCTCTACTGAGTTTTTAACTACACAGCTACAGTACCATAATCCGGATCTCCCTAGCTGGTTTATACCTGCTAGTAATATCCCTGACAAGCATGCAACAATAAAAAATTATAGATATATTGGAGACGTGTCAGCATCCCCAAGCTAAATTCTTGCTCGTCCTCGAGTAGGTAAATGAAAAAAATAGAATTTTTGATGTGGAATGCTACCTATCATGTCATATCATATTCTTTTCTTTGTAGTATGGACATTTGGACTTTTATATGGTTCAAAGCAATAGTCTAGTTTTGACATGAGATTTAAATACTCAAGTATATCAACAAGCAACCATGTCATTCAAAACATCGAATGCTAAAGAACGATATCCCTACAGGATCATATAGTCTTCTCATGCTGTGTCTTCCCAGCTCAAAGTATAAATCATGTACTATCCTGGTGTCAGCCAAGGAATTGCTTCGTAATTTTTAACGTGCTTCAACATTTTCTACTCTCAAGCAATACATGAGCGCAAGCCATGGATATAGCAATATAGGTGGAATAGAATGTGGTGGTAGTAGACAAAAGAAGGGAAGAAAGTCTCACATTAACTAGGCAAACTAATGGACTATGGAGATGTCCATCAATCGATATCAATGTGAGGAGTAGGGATCGCCATGCAACGGATGCACTAAGAGCTATAAGTGTACGAAAGCTCAATATGAAATTAAGTGGGTATGCATCTAATCCTATAATGAAAATTCCCACTAGTATATGAAAGTAACAACATAGGAGACTCTCCATATGAAAAACATGGTGCTACTTTGAAGCACAAGTGTGGTATTTGCATGCCCCTTCTCTTTTCTCTTTCATTCATCATTTTTTCCTTTTTTTATTTTCTTTATTTTCTTTATTTTTCTTTTTTTCTTTTAGTCCGGAGTCTCATCATGAATTGTGGGGGAATCATGGTCTCCATCATTCTATCATTATTGGGACATGCTCTAATAATGGATAATGACACTACCTGGAAAATGCCTACTAATGGCGCACCTATTTTGGCCATTAATGGCGCATTACTGGTGCGCCATTAGTGCCACGCCATTAGTATATTTTACTAATGGCGCACTAGTGGTGCGCCATTAGTATCTGTTATAGTAATGGCGCACCACAGATGCGCCATTAGTATATACCACGGTGCGCCATTAGTATGCCTCCCTGAGGGCCATATATACCCAGGTGCTTTGGCATACTAATGGCGCACTATTGCCTGATGCGCCATTAGTAACTTTGGCATACTAATGGCGCACTGTTGGTCGATGCGCCATTAGTATCCTTTGGCATACTAATGGCGCACTGTGATGTGATGCGCCATTAGTATGAATATTAGGTTATTTATTAATTTTTTAATTTTCTGTTTTTTGCACAGGTTACAAAATGTATTATTAGACAGAATATAGACAGCACCAGCACATAGCAACAACAGATTCATCGAATACAATAGAAGATTAGTCACTGAATACAATTCATCATATTAGTCTCCGAATACAATTCATCATATTAGTCTCCGAGTTCAAAAGACCGAACAAAGTAGAACATTATATTACAAGTCTCGAGACCGTGAGTAGCGAGTTTGTCTTCACATTACAAGTCGATATCGATCATCTAAACTACCATCACATAGAAGAGAGCTGCGATCATCACGATGAGCATCATCACGATGAAACTCGTCTTCATCCGGTTCCTCCAACGCTCCCTCCCCTATCCCGCTAGATAGCGGGCGTATCTAGATTCCGCCTCGGCCCTAGTGGTGTACCCTTTGTAACTGTTACCGCTGAATCGGTGAACCTGTCTCCGACACTCCTCCCAGTCGTCGTAGACTCCGGGAACCTTACCCTTGTACACGACGTACGACAACATCGCTATGCACTAGCCAAATGAAATGTTAGTACAGCATCATCACAAGTACAACATCATCAGAAGTACAGCTGCAACAGCAATGAATACAGGCATAACAGCAGCAGCAACAGTTAAGAAAAAGTTGCAGAAGCTTGTAAAACAATACTTTGAAGTTCAAATGGTGAGTAGCTTAGCTTGGCATGTCTCAGACTCATTTGTGCACTGGTAAATCAAAACTATTCACTATCTAACACATTCAGAGCTACACCCAAGAAGAAAAGGTTATACATGACCAGCAATTGCAAAACTATTCACTATCTAACTATATTGGTTATACATGACCAGCAATTTATTTTCTTTCAATAAAAACCATGGCATACACCTATTTATGTCACACAAAAACCCTGCATTTTTCCCATGGCACAACTATTATGTACATCATGTATATCACTTAAACAAAGTATTTTTTTCATAAATTTGAACCCAATAAAACATTTCTATAGAATTGCACAAAAAGTTTGTCCTGGACAGAAACCATGCGGTTTCTAGTCATGTAAATCGAACATTCTACATAGAAACAAAAAGTAATCCAACAAAAATACTACAAAATTCTTCTGAAGCAAAGAACCCTTCACCACTTACCATTAAAAGGACATTCACACCATTTTGCATACTGTACACATACACACAGAGAAACTCATGACACCAACGATGGAGAATCCAATCAAATCCAAATATTTACAACAAGGAACCAAATACATGACCACCATTATTATCATTGTGCTACTGTGACAAACAAGTAGTACTAGTGTACATGAAAAAAAAAACCTAAAACCAAATTTTGTAAATATAGCTGAGAAGTCAATTTAATTATTCACTCTGATATCAGGGATGGCTGCCCCATGTCTCCCTGTTAAATTTTTGTTTTTGGATGAAACAAAATATTAGATATAGTTGAGAAGTCAACTTAATTATTTAATCCTACTACTAGAAACACTGAATTTCTGGTACCCAGAAAGAACCGAAGCTACTTAATTTCTGCAAATACAATGAATTGAAGAAGAGAAGTAAACAGCAGGGCAATTCATCCATTCATTCAGTAAATAAAATAAAAAAGGAAGAAGAGTGGAACCTCACAGTGAAAATAAAAAAGTTTTGATGAGTAAGGGGTAACATGTACTACTACTATTTGCTGTTGTATTCTAGTTTGGGCGCACATGCATGTGAACTGACGCCAAGTCCCTATCTGTCATGCTACCACCACACCACCACACGAGAGCATATACCGCCCATGGAGAGGAGAGGAGTGGACAGTGGCATCTCAATTTGGCCATGAACACCACTACCTAATTCCATCCCTCTCTTCAAATTGGCAGCTAAAGCCTAAAGGTGACCTGATAAATATCTCACTTGTCCTTTGTGTGAGAAGGAAGATTCAAAGTTGGAGGCAACTGCTAAGTGGGATCTTTACACAAAATAAGCAGTGAGGGTGATATAATCTGCGGTTGATTTTCGATATGGTAAATCTCAAATGTTTTCTTGAATTGAAATGATGTTGAAGGTGTGGTGTCATCTGAAGCTTGCATATATATATATGTGTGTCCATGAGTAGGTGGATTTATGGCATGGTGCTGCTAAATCAGGATAGTTTGAATTAGGCAAAAATTAGGTGTTTAATGGATAGTTTTTGTATGGCAGTGCTCATGGACGTTGACGAATGAATACTGTACTAGGAGTAGTAATATTATATCAAGACATGATAAGCAATCTTTATCAGTGAGTAGCCAAAAATGTTGTAATCAACTAGGCAATTCAGAGGTCAGTGTTTGTCCAACCCTAACTGATAACTAAATATTTATTTCAAGGTGCTGCAATGAGCAGTTGCTCCACCGCCGGTAGAAGGTGCAAGGACGAAGGGAATTACCTCCTCTTTTTCACCTCATTTCCACCATAGATCCATTCAAATTAAGTGGTTAAATTACCTTGTTTTGATAGGTAAGTAAGGGGGGAAGCTATATTTACGTTGTTCTCCCTACAACAATGTGCACATGCACTTTTTATGGCCTAGCTAGATCTATGTATGTTCGTGGTGTTGCATATGTTTGTTGTGTTGCATATGTGTTTGTGTTTGGAGGTGTACTGGTATTTGAAATGCGATAGTTGCCAATATTTTCCCGAAATGTTGATTCATTTCCGTTTCGGTGAGAATTTTGGCATTAAGCATTCTTTTTGGTCCTATTTTTAGGGAAAGTCATGGCAAATTTTTTCTTCGTTCTAAAATATCGTTTTGCTCTACCCCGCAGGCGACCATGGTGCGCACGATGACCGAAGGCATCGTGAATAGGTTTTTGAGGTCCGCGAAGGCCGAGATGCTTCAAAAGAACGAGACGGAGATAAGATATCTGTGTCGAAGATGCAAGCTGAAGAGCCTTATTGCGGACCTGGATTCCGGGCAGGTGCGGGACCACCTGCTCTTGCGTGGTTTCATGGATGGCTATCGGTGGCAAGGTGATGAAGATGAATACGAAGTCGTCCATGGGGGCCGGGCAAGAAATGAGGAAGGGCAGCAAGACAACCACCGTGGCTCGGGCGGGCGAGAAGACGAAGAATCCCCAGGAGATGCTCACGACGGTGATGCTGTACACAGTCATCATGTAGAAAATGCAGGACATGATGATGAGGAAGATCCCGGAGTAGAGGACGGGCATGATCATGAAGATGATGATGCCGGCGAAGCAGACGACGCTGGACCATCGATGGGCTGGGTGCAGGACCCTCATATTCAAGAGTTGCTTCTCAAGCAGACCGATAACGCAAGAGCTGCCGCCCGAGAGAAAGCCAAGATGGATCAACTTGAGTTAGACGCAGTTACTCCATTGTATGAAGGATGCAGGCCCGAGGATACCCGCCTGAAAGTAACGCTCCTGGCTCTGGAGATGAAGGTAAAACACAAAATGACCGTCGCATGCTTCGACGAGAACATGTCATTCTGGCACGAACGTCTTCCCAAGGGGAACAAGTGCCCGACCAGTTTGGAGGAGGCAAAGAAAATCGTGTGTCCTCTGGATTTACCGCACGTGAAATACCATGTGTGCGTGAACAATTGCATCATTTATCGGGACGAGTACGCGGAGTCTACCATATGTCCGGTGTGCGGTGTCACTCGATACAAGAAGAGGAAGAAAGCTCCTCGAAAAGTGGTGTGGTACTTTCCGATCACTCCTCGTCTGCAGCGGTATTTCGCGGACCCTAAGGTAGCAAAGCTCCTGCGTTGGCATGCGGATAGGGAGGAGAAGAAGCGAGAAGATGACTCAAATGATCCGGAGATAGATAAAAAAGACAAGATGCTGAGTCACCCTAAGGATGCGAGCCAATGGCAAGCGTTGAACTTCGAAGACCTAGAATTTGGGAACGATCCAAGGAACATCGTGCTGGGTGCGAGCACCAATGGAGTCAATCCGTTTGGCAGCCAGAGAAGAAAACATAGCACCTGGCCTGTGTTTCTGTGGATGTACAACCTTCGCCCCTGGTTGTGCATGAAGAGGAAGTACATTCACATGAGTATGCTAATTGAAAGACCGAAACAACCAGGGAACGACATCAATCTGTATCTAGGGCTGCTGAAAGAGGAGCTTGACACGCTGTGGAAAACGCTAGCCAATACGTGGGACGCCGCAGAGAAAGAATATTTCCCTATGAGAGCCGCGCTGCTCACGACGGTGCACAACTATCTCGGTTACGGATATGTCGCGGGGCAGGTGGTCCACGGATTTTCTGGATGCGTCAGGTGCATGGATGACACAACATATCGCCAGCTAGATAGAGATCCCGGGTCTTCGAAAACCGTGTTCATGGGACATCGAAGGTGGCTTCGCGACGATGACCTGTGGAGAAAACACAAGGATCTGTTCGATGGTGAAATCGAACCCCGAGGACGCCCGCGTACGAGGAGCGGCGAGGAAATAGACGAGCTATTGAAAAATTGGAAATATTGCCCACTGCCGGGAAAGAAGCAAAAGGCGCCAGAGCCGGGAAAGAAGCGAAAGGCGCCAGAGCCGCTGCTGAAGGTATGGAAAACGAGGTCTGTTTTCTGGGACTTGTCGTACTGGAAGATCCACCGTGTGCCTCACAGCCTTGATGTAATGCATATCACGAAGAACGTGTGCGAGAGTCTGCTTGGTACCCTGCTCAACATGCCAGAGAGGACCAAAGATGGGCCGAAAGCAAGGGCAGACTTGAAATCAATGGGCATCAGGCGGGAGCTTCACGCTATATATGATGATCATGATGATGATGATGATGATGAGGCGAAGCAGGACACGGAAAGTTGTCGCAAAGGCAAAAATGCCAAGAAGACCGGAAATGACTACCCTCCTGCGTGCTTCACTCTAAGTCAGGAGGAGATCGAGCAGTTTTTCACCTGCCTCGTAGGAGTAAAACTTCCTTACGGTTACGCGGGGAAGATAAGCAGATACCTAGACCCAGCGAAGCTGAAGTTCAGCGGGATGAAGTCTCACGACTGTCACGTGCTGATGACGCAAATACTTCCAGTTGCAATCCGTGGGATCATGGATGCGCACGTCCGTGAAACCCTATTTGTCCTATGCAACTTTTTTGACGTCATCTCTCGGAAGTCTGTTGGTGTGAGGCTACTCAGAAGGCTACAGGAAGAGATCATAGTGATACTATGCGAGCTTGAGATGTACTTCCCGCCCGCATTCTTCGACGTTATGGTGCATCAGCTGGTCCATATCGTGGATGATATCATCCAACTCGGGCCGACGTTCCTGCACAGCATGATGCCATTCGAAAGGATGAATGGTGTCATCAAAGGATACGTTCGCAACATGTCACGTCCAAAGGGAATCATAGCCAGGGGCTTTCTGACCGAAGAGTGCATCTCCTACTGCACGAATTATCTAGGCATCGAGAACCCCGTTGGTCTGCCCGTCAACAGGCACCTCGGCAGGCTCGCTGGATGGGGTCACCGTAAGGGTCGTCGCGAAATGCATGTCGACTTCGAGGGTCGACTCGTCGACTTTGAAAGAGCAAACCTAGTCGCGCTACAACACATAGACGTGGTCGATCCTTGGGTGGTAGAGCACAAAACCTTTATTGAGAAGATGTACAATGACCGAGGCCAACAGAGGACGGACGGAGATATAATCAAAGAGCACAACTCATGTTTCACGTGTTGGTTCAAGCAGAAGCTTCTGTCGTACCCTTTACATGAGGATTCTTCCGCGGAAGAACAACTCATATTCGCCTTGTCACAGGGCGCCCAGCACAACCTGATGACCTATGAGGCGTACGATATCAACGGCTACACATTCTACACCGAAGCCAAGGACATGAAGAGCGATGGTTATCAGAACTCCGGGGTAATGATGGAATCCTACATTAGTAATGACAAGGACAGATACTACAGAAGGATCGAGGGGATCTGGGAGCGGAGCTACGCTGGAGAGAAAGTCCCGATGTTCCGTTTCAGATGGGCCAAGAGCGTCCTAAAAGAAGACCGGTATTTCACCACCATGGTTATATCCGAAGTCAAATCCAAGACCGCGGGCGCAAACGTCACCGCGAAAAATGAGCCATGGGTACTGGCTTCCCAAGTTGATCAATGCTTCTTCCTTACCAACCCGTCAAAGCCCAGTCGTGTTGTCGTGAGGAGAGGCAAAAGGAAGATCATCGGAATGGATGGAGTAGCCAATGAGCAAGACTTCGACAAGTACGGCGACCCGAGGATCGAACATGACGACGATGATGAAGTAGCAGCATACACCACAAGAAGAAGCAGGACCACCCTACCTAAAGGACGTCCGTTCCACAGAAGAACTCCATTTGCGAAAAAGAAGGGCAAGAAGATTGTGAACAGATAGCTAGCTAAGATCGATTGTATTTAAATCGTAGCCTTCATTTCTCGATTTTATTTCATGGGCACTTTTTGAACTATCATGAATATTTTTAAATTTCATGGACACTCGATCTCGATCCCCCTCCATCTCGATCGCTATCCCCACCTCACCAGATCCGGTCCCCCTCGACGCCGAGCACCCCCCCGGTCCACCGGCCGCCGCCGCCGACCCCCCGCACCCT
>LR738715.1:795040602-795157220 GCA_902687465.1 Secale cereale
ATGATATTTGAAAAAAAATTATTACTGTCATATAAAAAAATATTACTGTTATGTTACAAACAAGTTTGAACACATTTAAACACAAATAAATATCAAACAGCATTTTAAATGCATAAAAAAAATTGTGGAGCCTGGGAATCAAACCCAGGACCTCCTGGTGTGAGAACTGCTTGCTGACCAGTCGAGCTAGTAGAGGGGACTTGATGTGGATTAGGTCAGGTGGAAGATAACCTGTTGGCTCGAGCAGAAAAAAAATACTAATGGCGCACCAGGGCGAGGTGCGCCATTAGTATGGAGGTACTTATGGCGCACCGAGGGGTGGTGCGCCATTAGTATTGTGCCGCCCCCATCCATATTCCTCCCCGGCCCAAATTAACCTATCCCCTCTCTCTCCCTCGCCCGCCCTCGATCCCCTTCCCCTCTACTCTCTCCCGACGCCGCCCTCCCCGCGCAACCCCGACGCCGCCCTCCCCATGCAACTCCGAGGACAGGCGCCCCCCCGGCCCGCTTCGACTGTGCCTCCCCGTCCCCGACGCGCGCCGCCTTCCCGTGGAACCCCGGCGCCGTGCCCTCGAGCCCTAGCGCTCGCCGCCGCCCGTCTTCCACGGTCTTCTGCTCCTCCGCTCCTCCGCTCCCACGACCGCCGTCGACGAAGGATCCATCCTCCTCAAGGTTTGGCCTTCTCCCCATCCCCTTCCACTCCCATCTGCTCTCTCTCATTAGCATGGTAGTGCTGTGATTTGGAGTGTGAATCCATGTTTTTTTTGATGGTTTGATCGACTAAGGTTCTGACCAAATAAAATCATCTCCGCCCGTTTTGTGCATTCTCTTTGGATGGCTGATGCATTGCATGTGTGCTCTGTTTTGTTATGTATGCAAAGGAGATGGATGGATGGATGCAGGAGAAAACATTGGTTTGCAAATCATGGAGAAACAAACATGGGCTTAGAAATAAGATAAAAGAGACTGACCATGCACATCATCAACATCAAACTAGAGAATTTTGAACATTAGAAATATGACTTTGTTCTAACAAGTAATAGAAAACCTGTGTTGTTCTAAGAAGTAATAGAAATCCTACACTGAAGAACAATTGAGCACGGTGTAATCCACCTTGGCTATTTTTTGGCATTCCTCAAATGAAAGTTGATTTGATAGAAAATGAGACATTTTTAGGGCCAATGTGAAATGACTAGAAATGGCACTGGAATGACAAGCAAACAGACCACCGCACTGGAATGATAGTTATGGGCGCATGCAAATCAAGGCTTGTTTATTAATCTTGAAAGATGGAGCGTCGGTTTTACGTCCATGGTGTAGATGAACAAGTCCACTTATTTTGTGGTCAATTTATTTAGTTAGTTACCAGAGAGAGAGAGAGAGGGAGGAGCACATACAAATTTTGCAGCCCATACAAATTTTGCAGCTATGACATACTCTGGTAGTATTTTATTCCTTATTTAAACCATGTATTGCTAGTACAGATCATGTGAGGACACAGGAGACACTCAGCTTTCAATACATCGCCTTGGATGCAACTTAAGCCATCTAGGTCATTGCTGTTATTGAAGGGGGCGGCACAATAACACTCATGTCTTGCTGCCATGCTTAGTTTTTTTATCCATTCTCCGTATTGGCACAGATTCTATTATTGAAGTTTCATGCTCCCAACTAACACTCATAATGCACCCATGGTATTATTTTCCAGCTTCTTACCTAGGTGCTTCTGTATTGTGATTATTTTGTTTCGAGGGACTATAAAAATGCTTCCATTTATCAACAGAATTCCGGTTCTGTTTTGAAAGTTGGCGGCACAGAAGATGCATCAGCGTCTTGCTGCCATGCTTAGTTTTTTTTTTATCAATTCTCAGTTTTCTATCTGTCATACCAATATTAGTTATGTAGAGTTCTAATCTTTTCATCTTCCCGTAGTCCCCATTTGGTGGCTATTTTTCTTTTGATTTTATTTTTCAATTTTTCGTATTTCCAAGTAGTGCTACCTGTGAAGCCAGTACAATTTTTTGCTTCTCACCCGGGTGATTCTAGTTTGTAAACATTTAGTTTCATTCGTCTATGAATTTGCTGTTTGCATTTAGTTTTCCCATTATAATTATTGTGTCGATGATGTGTGCATTATTCTATTTTGACCTTCATTTAGAAGCATGGAAGATTTAGAAGGCATATGTATGATGACTGCTTTACCAATGTACTGAAAGGTTGGAGTCCAGCATCTTTGAAGAGCAGAGTTTTGCTATTTGCATGATCTAACTTATGTAAACGTGGAGATAGATAACCTTGGACACAAGCTTGGAGTTTCCTCCACTTAAATATGCATGCATAATTTGTGAGTTCTAGGACCTTACTCTTTATCTGAATTTTAATTGGTGATGTCAGTAGTTGAAGCCAAGCTTCAGCTTACTCAAATGGTAGGGATGTCATAGTGTTCCTTTCCAAGCATAGTAGAGCATAGTATGGATTCTAATGTTCAACTCTGACTAAACAGGTTCTGCAAACGGTCTTTTACTGCACTTGACTGAAGAAGTAGGTGTCTGCTATATCCTGCACTTGAGGTGAGTTGTGTTCTAAGGTTTACATTGCAATGGGCACTCTTCTTGTAAACACAAATTCAGATTTATATACTACATGCTGGCATGATTGTTTTTATTAGGCAGGACAGTGCAGTAGTTGATGTATCTTGGGTTGATTATAAAGTTGCTTGGGTTTAATATTACCCAGAATGATGATGTATCAATGTAGCATTAGCATATGATCCAAGTGCTAGTACTGCTAGTTAATAGCTAATACAGTTAATGAAGAAGAAAAAAACTGCTAGTACAGTTAATGAAGAAGAAAAACAACTGCTAGTACTGCTAGTTCATTTTTCCTTAGGTTAATATAAAAATGTCCAGTGTATATATATACGAAAATGATTGATGCTAGATGTTAATTTGCTGGTACTAGCTAGAATTTGGCACTGAAAAGCAAAAGCAAAAGCTAATTAACTGCTGGGTAATAGCACTGGTACTAGGTAGCTAAAATATGTGTTCTGAAACACTGAGAGCAGAAACACTTACTACATACATATGCTCAAGAAACACTTACTAACCAGAAAAGTTTTTGACTTGAAATGTTAATAGCACAACACCTCAATCTGTTAGTATTTGTCTGCATTTTCTCACATTCTTCTTGTATCTGATCCAGTATTGCTTGTAGTGGTTTGTCCAAAATGTTGAATGATACTACTTGGAGATGCATATATTGTTTCACCTCTTAACATGCCAATGTATTTTCCATGTTGTGATGGAGGCCTTTTTTGCCTTGTCCACCTGAGAGGCCCTTGAGTTTGCTGGAATGTCGATTAACTTCTGTTCCGGCAAATTCGGGTACTCCATATGTCCTATTTTCAGCAAATGTCATGCTGAAAATTTCCGTGAATTTTAGCATGACTTTGCTAAAAATAGGACATATGGGGTACTTGTGACTATTGCATGGGCCGGGGTATCTTAGTAGTTAATTAAGTAGGATCAAGTGCCCCTTTATTCTAGCTGCATTAAACCATAGGCGGCAATAGAGCCAAGTGATTAGGCCCAACATAGAATTCTCCTTCCCAGCTTAGCTTTTAGGATGCCTCGGTGTCGACAAACCATAAATTACAAAACCTTGGCTTTTAGGGTGCCTCGGTGTCGATAAAAACTGAAATGATGAAAGCTTAGGCTTTTAGGGTGCCTCGGCGTCGAAAAACCCTCAATGATAAAAGCTTAGCTTTTAGGATGCCTCGGTGTCGACAAACCCTAAATGATGAGACCATGATCTTGTTCCTTGACAATAACCAACTTTTTGACCAAACTTTGTTCCTATTTATAGAGAAACATGGCCAACAACGATGAGGCCGGGGGTTCGGGCGGCAAGGCATTCTGGGAGCTGTCCCAGGAGATGGAGGAACAACCTCACTTGTATGAGGACGCCGCCTTCCCCACCGATCCTAAGACCACTGATGGTACCGCCGAGGATGACCCCACTGATGCCACCACTGATGGTGCCGCCGAGGATGCCACCACTGATGATGGCGACGCACGCACAGATGGCAGCCAACCGAAGAGGCAACGGAAGGAACCGAGCCCGACCGTGCTCTGCACCCTCAAGGAGGAAGTTACTGAAGTGGACTCCGACAGGAATCCAACGGCGCCCGAACGAATGAGGGAGCACCGTCTCGATCAACACTGAGAACCTGAGGCATCCTGACCGAGGGAATTTGCGCAACCTCCTCTTCACGAAGCTGCATGAATGATACAAGTTCCCCGCTGAATTTGAAAACACAAGCCTCAAAGGGAATAAAGTGAACAATGCTGCCCTCACGAAGATGAGCAAGGCCCTGTCTACTTGGAAAAGCAATGTGAAGAGAATGATCGAGAAAGTTGAGAGTTATGAGAAGATCAAGGAGAAAAATCCTTCGATCACCGAAGATGACTACAACGACTTCAAGATCAATTGCTCGAGCACCGCAAACTCCGAATCAAGTTAGTGGGGGAAAGAAATGCGGGAGCTGAACTTAGGGGAACACACACTCGGTCCCGGCGGTTACAGAGTGGCGGAGCCTATATGGGACAAGGAGGAGGCGGGCCGTGCCGAGCAAGGCCTACCGCCCCTCTTCGATAAATACGGTGACAAGCAGGCCAGGAACTTTGTCAGGGCCCGGTAGAAGAAGGACCCGAAAACAAAGGAGCTTACCACGGATCCAAAGACCAGGGCGCTTGAGCTTGTTCTGGTAAGGAATACACCCCCGCGTAATTAGCTCCATATGGTTGAATTCTAATTAATGAAGCCAAATTTCTAAATGGTTCACATTCCTTCCGCAGGCGACTGAAAGCTATAGCGCGGGGTCGACTAAGAGCAACCCTTGGGACACGACTCTAAATAGGGCGTTGAATGTAATGAAGAACAAGGATAAGCTCAGTAAGACGACGTCAGCTGGTCGTGTGGCCGGCAAAGGCTTGTCGACACAATGGTCGTCATACTATAACGCTGGTGGGTGAAAGGAAAAAAGACCAGCTCGGAAAGCCAGGCGCGCGAGGTTCAAGAACTCAAGGCACAGGTGGCGCGGATTCCGGAGATTGTCCAAGAGCAAGTGCAACAACAGCTCGGAGCGACGATCACCGCCATTGTGCCTACCTTGATCGAGGGGTTGAGTGCGTGGATTGCGGGCGGCCAACAGGGGCCGCCCCCAATTCCTAGCTTCACGGCCAGCAACTCGCAGAACGCGATGGCGGGGCCATTGGTGTCTCCGGCGGAGGCGGTATTGGTGTCTCCGACGCCGGCATGGGAGCTTAATGCACCCCGGTGTACGCCGGCCGGCACCTCTACAGCAAGCGGCCCCTCCGTCAACCGCACGCCCGCCGTTGGCGGCGCCTCGACATTAGCCGAGCTCGATGCCATCATCACGGTAACTAATTAAGCCTCTCTCGGCCGAGGACTTCATCTCCTTGCCTTTGACTGGGCATCCCTGACGCCCTACATGTTTTCGCAGGGCGCCGCCGACGTTCCGTGCACACTCCTGCACTTCGTGAACAACGAGTTGGTCGATGTCGCCAAGGGCAAAATCGTTCAACCGGGCAACCCCTTGTTCCACGGTACCCAAATGCCACCCAACTTGTTTAGGGTTCAACTGGTTCGGGTGCTGCCAGGCTGCGACAAGGTGTTTCCTCCGATTCGACCCGTCGGGGCCGACGATGATGACGTGATGACCCTCAGCGCCTGCCTGAGCTGGCCCCTGCTTTGGCCGAAGAGCTAGATTCATTTGGGGGCGGGGGACACCACCCCAAAGACAACAACGCCAGTCGTGCCGGCGCCAAGTCGGCCCCATGGCAAGACCGCCGCAATGGTGCCGGACATCCCTATGACACTGGATCCAAACATGCATATGGCACAGGATCAGAACGACGACGACGACGATACATTTGCCAAGGTCGATCAGTACTTTGCCGATCATGGGTACGGTGGTGACTTTATGGGGCCTCCTTCTCAAGAACCCAACCCAACAAAAGACGTGCGCGATCTAGCTGGTACCGCGGATAAGCCAAGTTGCAATAGGCGTCGTCTGCCGTTCATCTCTCAGGAGATGCCTCCAGCTGCCGACTTCACCAAGCCTCAGATAGGCGAGGTGCGAAATATTACCAGCCCCAACACACTCAAGAAGGCGGTCTGTGAGCAGAACTCGGTCCCATTACAGGAGAAGAAGAAGGCATGCAATAGAAAGACTAACAAGGGTGCGAGCCAGCCGGCACCGAGTACGATCCGTGCTCAGGACGGGCCACCTTCACCTGAGGATGTAATGAGGAGGGTGCATGTGGTGGGTAGGCCGATGCTATCGAGAAATATGCTCGATGCTGCAACCGGTGCTATGCGGAGTCTGCATGACAGTCTTCTTTCTTTGGAGAAGCGGCGTCTCAGAGGGAAGGATGTGGCATACCCGGTTTTCACGGCCAAGGTGCCAGAGGGCAAGGGCTTTGTGGATAACTCCATCGGGGGTACGATCGTCCTGCGGTTTGATGACATCCACGCTATGTTGAACCTTCGTCCGCTGCACTACACCTTCGTTCAGCTATTTTCGCTGAGTATGGAGATGTGGATCATTCGCGACAAGTCCCCGGACATCGTGATAGTCGACCCCTTCTACATGCGTGCCAAGATCTTGGGCAGCGCTGGGGACCGGCAAGTCGCGAGTTCTTACCTCAAAGAAGTCATTCTAGCAAACCGAGATAAGGATAACTTCCTCGTGCCTTACTTTCCCAAGTAAGTCCTCCCCTCAACCGCCCCGTAACATATGAATTTTTAGATTTCGATCGTTTTTCTTTTAACATTCCGTGTTTTCTGCAGTGACACACATTGCACGCTCATCCTCCTAAGCCCCAAATATTCCATGGCCACGTATTTCGACCCGGACCGTCAGTCGAACGTAGACTACACAAATGTCAAGAAGGTTCTTGATGATGTTCTCCCCGGCTACGCCAAATCTGGAGGCACCTTCACCAGGACAGTTCGTAAGTACGGCAAGCATGTGTTCTCCCACAATACGACGTTCTGCTGCGTCAAGCAGCCGCCTGGTGGTCAGATGGGTGCCTACTACGCCATCCATCACATGCGGGCGATCGTACGGGACCATCATCAACTTCTGCTACTGAGTAAACTCAAAGATTGGGCCGCGAGCGTGTCCGCAATACAGGACGCGGACATCAGACAAGAGTTCTTTCTCATCCAGTCGGAGTTTGCGGAAATCATCCATCAAGATGTCCTTCGTACCTCGGGGCAGTTCTACCTCAGAAATCAACTGTCCAACAGTGACATCGACACAATGCTACAAATGCAGGCTGACAACGCCCGTGATTTCATGACTCCCACGATAGACGGCGGCTGTCGGGACCCCGATCCTAAGCCACATAGGTCTAGCCTGTAACACATCATATCACTTTGCGGCCTCACGCACGGCATCCCCACGGGTGCCACCTTACCTGGCCCGGGACCGTTTGCGCATTTTGGCACACGTATATGATAGTGTCGCTAGCATCCATATGACAGAGAACCCGGGCCGACATGACCAGTTATAAACCAAAAGTGGCACTAAATTACAGAGACAGGCATACATGACCCAGCAACGAACGTGTCGGTCATCAACGTATGAACCCAAGTCATAGCAAGCTACAAGGACTTAAAGGAACAACGCGTGACATTTCCCCTAAGGGACAGACACAGGAACGAAGAAGAACACATGTCGGCCAGCCTAAGTGTTCCGGGGCAGTAGCAAGCTACCAAGGCTCAGTGGAAACACTAGGAGATATTTCCCTGTAAGATAGGCTACCAAAGGTAAACAACTAGGTGTCGGATCCCACACATAGCAATACACATTACACGTACGCATAACATGCAAGTATGTGTTGTACAACATGTCATCACAACATAACTCAACAACTCATATAGATAAAGGCCCAGAAGAGCCATCATAGCATTTATTACAATCAGAGGTCACATGACCCAACATACAGAGCATACAGGCAACGGAAGCATAACATGTCTGGGTACAGACAACTACAAAAGAAAAAGGCTGGAAAGCCTGACTATCTACAAGACCCTCCCAAGGGCACAAGACCGTAGCTGAGGTAACAAGCTAAACGTCGAAGTCCACGCGGAACCATTAGCGAGACTGAAGTCTCTCTGCAAAACATAATTAAGCAAACGTGAGTACAAAGGTACTCAACAAGACTTACATGAGAACTAACTACATATGCAACAGTATCAACAAGGGGGTGGTGGAGTTTGACTGCAGCAAGCCAGCTTTGACTCGGTGGCTATCCTGAACTACGACTGCAAGTAACTCTTTTGAGGTGGCGCACACGAGTCCACATATTCACCAATCAAAACACCACTATGGATCCGCTCTGTCTCCCTACGAGAACGCCATCCATAGCACTCACACTTGTCTTGAGCATTTTAGAGTATCCACTTTCACTTGTCTATGTACCACGTAAGCATCCAAGAAGTCCATAACCGCGGACCCGGCTATTCGAATAGATCATGTTAACCCTGCAAGGGTGTACTTCTTCACACACGCTCTCGCCACTTACCGCCATGTACACGTCGTGTATCTCGTCAACCTTCAAGCGGAAGCCTGGCGAGGATGTCGGCCACGACCTGACTAACCACACAAGTCTCTCGTCCAGGTTTATCGCCTATTCAGGTTCCATCCGTGGGGAGATCCGGCCGGGGTGTCGCTCACGGCCCCAAACGATGTGCGCAGGGTTCCCAAGCCCACCTCGACGGATGGATCTACGCTTGGTACACCGTGCCACGGTGCCTAGTCTGCCCCAAGCCCACATGTACATTGTGCCACTTGGTAGACTACTAACACTACCTACAAACACCAGAAACTAGTTGCAAGTCCTGGACAGAGATCGGGTTGATTATTAAGTCGAGAAGGGCACTTAAGCATTCCAATGCGTGGTAGTAGCTTTGTCATTGGACAACTTACACAGAACTCAGTTCTTAAGGACGGTTCCAGTGAGACAACCCACCATGTACTCCTACATGGCCTCTCACCGCTACCTTTACCAAATCGTGTTCACACACTTAGCTCTCAACAGTAGGGCATGTTCACCACATTCCAATTCATCCCCGATGAATCAGACCTGACACAACTCTAAGCAATAGCAGGCATAACCAGAAAGCATGAATGAGTAGGCACAACATGGCTCAAACAACTCCTACTCATGCTAGTGGGTTTCAACTATTTACTGTGGCAATGACAGGTCATGCAGAGGAAAGGGGTTCAACTACCGCAGGAAAAAGCAGTACAATCGTTGTTGTCCTAATGCAGTAAAGGAGAGCAGGAGTGAGAGAGTGGGATTGTATCGGAATGAACAAGGGGGTTCTGCTTGCCTGGCACTTCTGAAGATATTAATAGCTCTTCATCGGTGTCATCGAACTCATCGTCGGAACATCGTCTACTGAGAGGGGACAAAACCGACAAACAGAGAAAGAACACAATCAATGCAATGCAACAATATGATGCATGAATGTGACATGGCAATATGATGTTTATTGAGCTAATGCAACTAGCAACACAATTAAATGAAGTTGGTTTGAACCTAAGGTTCAAATTCAAACTCCATATGTGATTATTCAAATGCCATTTATTCAAATTGCCCTAAACAGCAGCCATAAGTTGTTCTAACATGCATGAAAATGCCATAAATAGATTCCTTTGATTTTTCTGATCAATTTTCTTATATAAATTATTTTCATCTGAGTTATAGATTATTTTCTATGATTTTTAGAAGTTTTGGCTATTTTCTGAAATAAATAAATCATTTCCGACTTATTTAAAATTCCAGAAAATACTTACTGCGTCAGCACTGCGTCAGGCTGAGGTCAGCAGGTCAACTGACCGGCCAGAGTCAAACCTGATGTGTGGGGTCCACAAGTCAGTGACACATGGACTAAATCCGGTCAAAACCAGCGCTGACTGGGGTTTGACCAGGGCTAGGGCCCACTGTCAGTGGCTGTTAGGGGTGTTTAGCGGCAGGGTTTAGCACTAATGACAGCGCCACGTCAGCAGTCGCCGGAGTTTGGCCGGCGGCGACCAAACCGACGGCGGCGCGCGTCGGAAAAACGCTAGGGGGCTCGGTTTTAGGAGCGGTTTGTTGCTATGGCCTGCTGGAGTTCTTGCGCATCTAGTGGTGGCATCAGCTCTCGCCGGAGTGGAGCAAAACTACGGCGGCGACAACTTTTGCGGTGGCCGGAGTTCGGGCAGGTGCGGGTGCGGCACTAGGGGTCTCGGGAGGGAAAAATAGAGGTGGCTACGGGCTCCTGGAAGAACACTGAGTGCGGTGACGTGCTCAGTTTTGAGCGTGCGTGGATGTGGCCACGGCGGCGGCATCGCCGGCGGATCCGAGCTCTCGGGCTCGTCGGCGACGGTGGTTAGAGGGCTACTCAGATGGAGTGACTAGGGGAAAAGAGAGAGGAGCTCACGACGGTTGCGGCGGTGGCCTCAGTGAGCTCGGGGAGGCGACGGACGTTGCGAATCGACGGCGAGGTCGACGGCGGCCGGAGGTTGAAGACGAGCGCGATGACGACGAAGCAGGGCCTCCCGGCGTCCCGTAGCTTGGTGGAGAGGACGAGAAGGACGCAGCGGAGCTCGTTGGCGCGTCGGAGAGGCGAGGGGGTCACGGTGGCTACGGCTACGGCAACGGCGGCGACGGTGGCGCTCGGCCATGTGTGGAAGGGAGTGAGGGAGAGGCGAGGGGAAGGACTGGAGAGGCCGGCTCTCCAGACATCAGCGGCGAGACGATTCGCGGGGTCGCGCTGGCGATGGGAGGGCCAGGCAGGCAGGTGGCGTGGAGGCACGGCCGTGCGCGCGCGCCGGCCACACGCCTGGCCGACTGGCGCCAGGAGGACGACTGCGGTGGTGGGCTGGGCCTGTGGGCCGTACATGAGCTGGGCTGGCTCTGGTCCAGGTACTTCTCTCTCTCACTGATTTCTAATTTAGTTTCTGTTTTCTATTTTCTGTAATTATTTTGTCTTTAATAAAAATTCCAGAGCATTTTTCAAAAATCATGAGACTGATTGTGGCCACTGTTTGGATTATTTCCAACAGCCAACATTTCAGTTCATGAATATTTGGACATTTAAAATTAATATATAAAATTTAAATGCCCAAATGCAAATATGGTATGATTTAAATCAGTGCCCAAACTATTCCACAAAAATGTTCAGTATTTTTGGTTTGGTCTCAAAGCCTTGCCAAAATTATCAGACATTGATGAAGGCATTTTGGTCATTGGAAAAGATTTTAGGTTAAACCTAATTGCCTTGATTTGGTGCTAGTGTTTAATCATCCCCATTTCAAGTTTCTTTTGAACATAAACATGATGACATGGAGAGCAAGCAAAGACAACAGGGGAAGCTAGGGCTGTGACAACTCACCCCCACTAAACAAGAATCTCGTACCGAGATTCAAGCATAGGGTAAGAAATCAGAGGGGACACTAACTAACACAACCTTCATGATCCAAGTGCCCTTCATATGAACGTTAATTGATAGCATCATGTTGATCTTGTCATCCTTGCTTTGAGATCTTTATCCAACCAGATGATAACGGAGACAAACTCTGTAGGAATCGATCTTCCCGAAGATCGAGGAACTCAAGATCAACTCAAGGAGTGAGACATTGAAACATCTCTTGAGCTAAGACACGGAACACACATCCGGAGGGATAGAGTGAAACAGATGATGAAGGTTCACTTGGCAGGCAACCAATTCCACACCTAAGGGAGATGGTGATCGATGTCACTAGACGGGGCACCTTAGAGGAGGTGACTCGTAGAATTATTCCCTTAAGTGGCAAAAAGAATTACTTTTGATATAGAGATCATTGAAATTCCCTATACCAGCCTGAGGCAAATCACAATCGATAGTTTGAAGGAGTTCGAAGGAACGACATACTCCATCTATAATTGATGATGGGAACTACCTTGTTGAAGACAACACAACGGATGATTTTGCTTATCATCGGAAATGGATGGGACCCATGGCCAGTGGCACATTGGCGGTGCAAGTTGGGAACAAAATGCAAATGCTGGGAATGATTCTGGTAACTGGGATAAATCCCAACAGTAGAGGGAATCTACTCTTTGAGAGGGTATAATACAACCAAGAACACTGGAAGCAATCCCGGTTAGTGTCGAGGATAACACCTAGTGCTTGTGCGTGCTCTCGAGAACTTGAGTGTTCCGATATTCATCAAGGTTATACCAATATCCGTGTAAAGGATCCTGGCAACACCACATACTACCATGATGAATAATGATGGACGATGCAGATGCAAAGGAAGATAACACTTTCTCAGATTTCACCTTAGCGGAGTCAAGGGGCAAAATCTGGATGATCGACCGAGAGACATTTAGCACTCCGCTTCTAATGTTCTCCTTGATGTGTTAGCGTAACCCATTTATTAAAATGGTTTGGTACCTAGAACGTCAAGTAAAAGGTCGGACTTCAGGAGCACAAAGATCCATAAGGAACAACTAGGGAGTAATTCCTACGAAGTCCTTATGGGGAGGTGGCCAACTTCTTCAATCAAGATTCTACAACAATAGGCCTTCCGGCTGGATGTCTTGGCCACGACATCCACTTAACCAGTTATCGAGAGACCAATATTATAGTTCTTGGAAGATGCTCCAACCATCATATCTGCCTAAGATTCAGTTCTGGTTGGTGTCAGGATATTCCAGACACATCGAGTCTAGAAAGAAAAATGAAAGTCTGCAACCCAAATTGACGAGACGATGTCGCGAGATTCTCGGGAAATGGACTGCGGTAGTAAGCTCCAAAACATGAGCTGGTTCGGCTACACACATGTGAATACGCTGTTCCAGACAACATGATCACATGGCAGTCTTACAATTAAATACTACCAAGTTCAGGTGGGGAACCATCATTGAGGATATCGAAGTCTCTATGCAAGTCCATGGATTAGATCCCAAGCATAGACTTCTCTTCCTTGAACAAATTAGTCGGTGGCTTGATGTGCTAGGGAATACCGATAGGATGGAGGTAGCTAATCTCTCAAGCCATAGCATACTTCGCACGTGCATGACTGACTTGGAATGATTCCGGAGGAAGCAAAACTAACTTTCTTGAATTCATGGCGGCAACTTGCGCCTAATGCACGTGAACTGGGAGAAAGTCACTTCTTGGACCAAACATATACTTCATGAACAGGACATGAAGATAACTCTTATAAAAGTTTCCAACACTAGCTGGAGGTTCAACGAAATCATGGAGAAGATAAGGATGTTTGTTGATGGGATCAACAATAGTTCATCCAGGTTTGCATATAGATGGAATTCCATAACTATGTGAACAAAGTGGTAGCATTGGTCAGACCCAAAAGATATAATGGTGTATGCTCAAGGGAACAACCCTGAGTAAGACAACATTACGAATATCGTTGGTTCTGATTTGACTTGACGATAACCCATACTCAAATCAAAGTTTAGACAAGACAATAGATCCACAAATGATCACGGGGATCAATTGAAGAAGATATCATCTATCTTCAATACACACACAAGATATCCCTTTGGAGTGAGCTATGTGGGTTAAGCTTTTATCTTCCAACTCTCCAAGTTGTTGTTTAGCTTAACCAACTAGCTCAGGATATCCAACACAGATTCTTGGAGAAGGGGTGGTTTATAGGTAAACCAACTTCATCACAAGCTCAACATAACGGTCAGGGGAACAACTTGGTGATGCTTCCGAGAAGATATCCAGAAAATCACGAACCATCGATATGTTATGAAGCTCGAGAAAAATCTTGCTTTTCAGGGCAAGACGATATGATCAAAAGAGTGAGGGATTTATGCAATCCTAACTGTAGCACGGTCAATCTTAGAATGGTGATTTGGTAACCAACACACTAAGAATGAGATTATCGTCCATTTGCTACCAAGCAACGAAGTTGCTAGGAGTATTGATTTCACAAATCACAATTCACTTGTCAGTATTCCGGTTACAACAACACGGAGACTGAGGAATGGACGATGATGGTGAGAAGTATCACTGTATCAAGAGTTCATAAGAGATAGTGCAATTCTCATGACATTCTTGACATAAAGATGGTAATACTCCAGGATAGAACAGTTTAGAAGCTGCATTAGCATTCTTCATCTGCGAAGTACAACTTCTTTTACCAAATCCTGGATATGGATAAGGTACTGGAGTTTGTTTCTCCTAGTCATTCCGGAATAGAATGGCTTAACGGACCACAAGAGTAAAAGGCATCGATGAACACGAGTGCACAACTACTCCTGACTATCAACCGATAGATGAGGGTCGGAAAATAACTGAAGGGAGACAACTCAAGGAACATATAACTTTCTGAGTTGCGAATGCATAGGTTAGCGTGTCGAACTAGTTCAACATATTTCTTCCGGATAACCTATGCAGAAAGGTAGGACTGGTAGAGTCACAATATGAATGGAGTACTACTCAAGAGCACTCTGGTTGTGATCTTTTGGTTTAGAAGAACTTCTGCCAAGGATGGTTCACGGTATTGGAAGAACGATATACCATGGACCTCGAGGACTATCACAAGGTTACTAATAACCTAAAGGGACGAGCAAATACTACCAACATGAAGTAGGTAAAATGAATCTTGGGTTCAAGAACACAAAGATAGAAGGCCTACTAACTAAATGGCATCACGGGATGCTTTTGAGATTGACGGCCAGAATTATCACACTGGGAATATAAAGCATTGCTAGATTACTGGGTGATCTTCTAAGACACCTAGGGTTATAATAATAGTTCCAACACATATGTAGAGGCTACGGAGTACCTTAACACACCGACTAGTGTGGTTAATCTGTCCTGAAAGGACATTCAGAACAGGGAGGAATGATTTGCAAATGCATCAGATTGTTTAGAGACCTGGGATGACTCGGACAGCATAACGGCTGCAAATGCTCGAAAATACTTTTGAGATCCAAGCAAAAGGGTAGCATATCCACTTAACATCATAATGTCAAGGTTCTGAGACCAACAGTTGAACACACAGAAGTAGAATAAACTGAACTAAGAGTTGAATCCACAATTAACTTGATCCTGATAGACAGAAGAGAAAGCCTAGTTCTTAATCCCCGTAGAATAGAAGAAGGTGACCCAGATCAGAAGGTCATAGGGTAAAGGAGTAAAAAGAGCCTTACGTTCCCTTCCACAATCAATTCCCTTATATAACTAAAGAGTTTCTAGACACGACTTCGACCAGTTTGGCTTGCTAATCCTACAGGCAGTCAGGCTCTGATACCAAAGCTGTCGGGACCCCGATCCTAAGCCACACAGGTCTAGCCTGTAACACATCATATCACTTTGCGGCCTCACGCACGGCATCCCCACGGGTGCCACCTTACCTGGCCTGGGATCGTTTGCGCATTTTGGCACACGTATATGATAGTGTCGCTAGCATCCATATGACAGAGAACCCAGGCCGACATGACCAGTTATAAACCAAAAGTGGCACTAAATTACAGAGACAGGCATACATGACCCAGCAACGAACGTGTCGGTCATCAATGTATGAACCCAAGTCGTAGCAAGCTACAAGGACTTAAAGGAACAACGCGTGACATTTCCCCTAAGGGACAGACACAGGCACGAAGAAGGACACATGCCGGCCAGCCTAAGTGTTCCGGAGCAGTAGCAAGCTACCAAGGCTCAGTGGAAACACTAGGAGACATTTCCCTGTAAGATAGGCTACCAAAGGTAAACAACTAGGTGTCGGATCCCACACATAGCAATACACATTACACGTACGCATAACATGCAAGTATGTGTTGTACAACATGGCATCACAACATAACTCAACAACTCATATAGATAAAGGCCCAGAAGAGCCATCATAGCATTTATTACAATCAGAGGTCACATGACCCAACATACAGAGCATACAGGCAACGAAAGCATAACATGTCTGGGTACAGACAACTACAAAACAAAAAGGCTGGGAAGCCTGACTATCTACAAGACCCTCCCAAGGGCACAAGACCGTAGGTGAGGTAACAAGCTAAACGTCGAAGTCCACGCGGAACCACTAGCGAGACTGAAGTCTCTCTGCAAAACATAATTAAGCAAACGTGAGTACAAAGGTACTCAGCAAGACTTACATGAGAACTAACTACATATGCAACAGTATCAACAAGGGGGTGGTGGAGTTTGACTGCAGCAAGCCAGCTTTGACTCGGTGGCTATCCTGAACTACGACTGCAAGTAACTCTTTTGAGGTGGCGCACACGAGTCCACATATTCACCAATCAAAACACCACTATGGATCCGCTCTGTCTCCCTACGAGAACGCCATCCATAGCACTCACACTTGTCTTGAGCATTTTAGAGTATCCACTTTCACTTGTCTATGTACCACGTAAGCATCCAAGAAGTCCATAACCGTGGACCCGGCTATTCGAATAGATCATGTTAACCCTGCAGGGGTGTACTTATTCACACACGCTCTCGCCACTTAACGCCATGTACACGTCGTGTATCTCGGCAACCTTCAAGCGGAAGCCTGGCGAGGGTGTCGGCCACGACCTGACTAACCACACAAGTCTCTCGTCCAGGTTTATCGCCTATTCGGGTTCCATCCGCGGGGAGATCCGGCCGGGGTGTCGCTCACGGCCCCAAACGATGTGCGTAGGGTTCCAAAGCCCACCTCGACGGATGGATCTACGCTTGGTACACCGTGCCACGGTGCCTAGTCTTCCCCAAGCCCACATGTACCGTGTGCCACTTGGTAGACTACTAACACTACCTACAAACACCAGAAACTAGTTGCAACTCCTGGACAGAGATCGGGTTGATTAATAAGTCGAGAGGGGCACTTAAGCATTCCAATGCATGGTAGTAGCTTTGTCATTGGACAACTTACACAGAACTCAGTTCTTAAGGACGGTTCCAGTGAGACAACCCACCATGTACTCCTACATGGCCTCTCACCGCTACCTTTACCAAATCGTGTTCACACACTTAGCTCTCAACAGCAGGGCATGTTCACCACATTCCAATTCATCCCCGATGAATCAGACCTGACACAACTCTAAGCAATAGCAGGCATAACCAGAAAGCATGAATGAGTAGGCACAACATGGCTCAAACAACTCCTACTCATGCTAGTGGGTTTCAACTATTTACTGTGGCAATGACAGGTCATGCAGAGGAAAGGGGTGCAGCTACCGCAAGAAAAAGCACTTCAATCGTTGTTGTCCTAATGCAGTAAAGGAGAGCAGGAGCGAGAGAGTGGGATTGTATCGGAATGAACAAGGGGGTTCTGCTTGCCTGGCACTTCTGAAGATATTAATAGCTCTTCATCGGTGTCATCGAACTCATCGTTGGAACGTCGTCTACAGAGAGGGGACAAAACCGACAAACAGAGAAAGAACACAATCAATGCAATGCAACAATATGATGCATGAATGTGACATGGCAATATGATGTTTATTGAGCTAATGCAACTAGCAACACAATGAAATGAAGTTGGTTTGAACCAAAGGTTCAAATTCAAACTCCATATGTGATTATTCAAATGCCATTTATTCATATTTCCCTAAACAACAGCCATAAGTTGTTCTAACATGCATGAAAATGCCATAAACTGATTCCTTGGATTTTTCTGATCAATTTTCATATATAAATTATTTTCATCTGAGTTATAGATTATTTTCTATGATTTTTAGAAGTTTTGGCTATTTTCTGAAATAAATAAATCATTTCCGACTTATTTAAAATTCCAGAAAATACTTATTGCGTCAGCACTGCGTCAGGCTGAGGTCAGCAGGTCAACTGACCGGCCAGAGTCAAACCTGACATGTGGGGTCCACACGTCAGTGACACATGGACTAAATCCGGTCAAAACCAGCGCTGACTGGGGTTTGACCAGGGCTAGGGCCCACTGTCACTGGCTGTTAGGGGTGTTTAGCGGCAGGGTTTAGCACTAATGACACGGCCACATAAGCAGTCGCCGGAGTTTGGCCGGCGGCGACCAAACCGACGGCGGCGCGCGTCGGAAAAACGCTAGGGGGCTCGGTTTTAGGAGCGGTTTGTTGCTATGGCCTGCTGGAGTTCTTGTGCATGTAGTGGTGGCATCAGCTCTCGCCGGAGTGGAGCAAAACTACGGCGGCGACAACTTTTGCGGTGGCCGGAGTTCAGGCAGGTGCGGGTGCGGCACTAGGGGGCTCGGGATGGAAAAATAGAGGTGGCTACGGGCTCCTGGAGGAACACTGAGTGCGGTGACGCTGTCAGGACCCCGATCCTAAGTCACACCGATCTAGCTGTAACACGTCATATCACTTTGCGGCCTCACGCACGGTAACCCCATGGGTGCCACCTTACCTGGCCCGGGACCGTTCGCGCATTTTGGCACACGTATATGACAGTGTCGCTAGCATCCATATGACAGAGAACCCGGGCCGACATGGCTAGTTATAAACCAAAAGTGGCACTAAATTACAGAGACAGGCATCCATGACCCAGCAACGAACGTGTCGGTCATCAACGTATGAACCCAAGTCGTAGCAAGCTACATGGACTTAAAGGAACAACGCGTGACATTTCCCCTAAGGGACAGACATAGGAACGAAGAAGGACACATGCCGGCCAGCCTACGTGTTCCGAGCAGTAGCAAGCTACCAAGGCTCATTGGAATCACTAGGAGGCATTTCCCTGTAAGGTAGGCTACCAAAGGAAAACAACTAGGTGTCGGATCCCACACATACCAAGCATTTCAACCATACACACAATATGCTCAATATGTGCAAATACAATATTGCATCACAACAGAACTCTATGACTCAAAGTACTTTATTTAAGAGGCTCCAAGAGCCATACATAACATATCCATACAGGTAGGGGTCACATGACCCAACACTCAAGTCATACAATCATACAAGCACAAGCGGAAGCTACATGTGTGAGTACAGACAACTTAGAAAATAAAACATGCTTGGTGTTGCCTGACTATCTACAAGGCCCTTCACAAGCTCCAGATCTCCGTCTGGGTGTCAAGCTACTCGTCGACGCCAACGTCTATGTAGAACCCATCAGCAGGGGCAGGGTTCTCCTCTGCAACAGTTATTAAGCAAACATGAGTACAAAGGTACTCAGCAAGTCTTACCACAGAACCTATCATACATGCAACATTATCAACAAGGGGCAGTGGAGTTTATAGCAGAAAGCCAACTTTGACTCTTGGCTAACCTATACTACAACTCTCAACAGATTGCAAGATGTTATTACGAACACTAGTCCTCTACTCACCACAACAATACACTACCAAGGATCCTCTTCCATCAACCTACGGAAGGGCCATCCACGGTACTCACACTTATCTTGAGGCTTTTAATAGTATCCATCAACTTGTCTATGAACTGTAAGAGTAACCAAGTAGTCCGTACCGCGAACAACGGCTATTCGAATAGATTGATAACCCTGCAGGGGTGTACCTCTTCACACACGCTTCCACCACTTATCGCCGTTTACTCGACATGTACTCGGCAACCTTCAAGCGGAAGCCCAGCGAGGGTGTCGGCCACGACCTGACTAACTACTCAAGTCTCTCGTCCAGGTTTATCGCCTATTTGGGTTCCATCCGTGGGGAGATCCGGCCGGGGTGTCGCTCACGGCCCCAAACAATGTGTACAGGGTTCCTGTCGTGGAATTAGCACGGCAGATGTCCGGTTTAGCGGACTTGATGATGGAACCATCGCACGGGTTAGCTTGAAGGGGTTCATAGCACACAAAGGACACAGAGAGTTTATACTAGTTCGGCCCCTTCGATGAAGGTAAAAGCCTACGTCTAGTTGGTTTGGTATTGCTTGGGCGTCGGTTTACAGGGAGCGGATCGCTTGCCTGTAGTCTCAACGGGTTGATTCTTGCTTGTCCCTGAACTGTCGCCGGGTCGTCCCTTTATAGAGGTGACGCCTGGTCCGGTTTACAGTGTCCCGAGGCCGGCTCATACTTGTGTCCGCCTCGGTCTCTTTCTTTTCTTCTTTATCTCTCAAGTTACATCGCTTGGCGGTTTACAAACCATAATTCTATACATGGGCCCTAAGATCTCATGGGTCGTAACCTTTACTAAATATTACAACTAAACATATTATAATTTAGCCGGTTTACACTAGCCGGTTCATACCTGCTAGTCATATCCCTGACATTAGGCCCCAGAATGATTTGAACTTGTTCATATCACTCTCCCTTGTCTTGCATAATTTTCTTCTGTGTCTTCTCATTTTTGTAAACCGGCTCTGACGTCATCTTCGAGAATCACTAAATCTGACCGTGACATCATCTCCGCATTTAACGCTGCGAGCTGTACTGTAGCTTTGTTTTAATGGTTATCCCGAAAATCGAGGCGTCAAGGGATCTTTATCCAATCTTTGCTCCCTCGAATCCCGCACCTGTCGCTTCACATCTATCCTTCCCTTATAAATACCGCCGCCCCCTTTCGTTCTATCTTCTTCTCGCCTCTTCTTCCTCCGTCTGCCGCCCGAGCTTCAAGACGCCATTGACGCCCGAGCTTGAAGCGCCGCCGTTGCCTCGCCGAGTCAAGACCTCCCTGGACGCTGCATCAACCTGACTTGACCAGAGAATTCCGCCGCTGTCCTCCATTGTTCCAGGAACGTTTTTTCTTCCTCGTTATAGATCTGTGTCTTCTAGGGTTCTTCCTCGTGCTTCCGCCATTAGAACCTCCATGAAAACTTCGCCTTGCACCCTGAAACTTTAGTCTTTACGTCCTACTCTTAGATTCTGCCTTCAGCTTGCTGCTCCTGTGCTTTAGATCTTGTTACTTTACCTGATCTGTAGGTTCATCTGCTCCGTTTATTACCCTTGTAGTTCTTCCCGTACCTTCATATATTTATTTTTCTTTTTCTCGCATACTCAGATCTGTTCTGCCCTAACTGTCTGTCGAAACTTGTTTTTTCCCTTTGTAAATCTGCTAAGTATGCTCCGGTTTATACTATCATGCCCTGTTCCTGTAAATTTTTTGAAATTTGAACGTGACGGTTTAGCTGTTCCTCGTTTGCTGTCGTGAACCGGTAATGACATAGCTCCCTGTTACTGCCGGTTTAACCATATCATTAGTCCTCTGTCTAAACCGTTGCGTAACCTTCGTAGATATCTTCCAGTTTATACTGCTGTACCCGCATAATCCGTTTTTTGCACTTTATCTTTTTCAGTACTTGTCCTCCTGTCGCTATGACCAAGCAGTTTGTTTCTTGTGATTGGGTCCCTTCCATTATCACGGAAGAAGACTTGGTCAAAATTGCTGAAACTGGTACCTTAGGCCCTCAGTCTGTTTTGAAGTGGCGGGCTCCGGGGAATGAATGCCCTCCTACTCCCAGACCCGGGGAGGTTATTGTTTTCTTTGACCACGTATCTCCAGGCTTCTCCCCCCCCCCCCCCGGTTCAAAGTTTTTCTGGGACGTTCTTGCTGCCTTCCAGCTCCACCCTCAGGACCTTGGGCCCAACTCTATTTCAAATATATGTGATTTTCAAGTCTTCTCAGAGGTATATCTGCAAGAAGAACCGTCTGTTGATCTATTCCGGCACTTTTTTCATCTAAACCGGCGCACGGAGTTCACCGGTGGACCGCATCAGGAACTCGGCGGTGTTAGTATCCAGAAAAGGAGAGACGCCGTCTTCCCTCACGCCGCCTTACACACGCATCTAAAGGAGTGGAACAAATCATGGTTTTACTGCGTTGACACTTCTCCGGAAGGGGAGAACCCTTTGCCGGGTTATCGTGAGCACCGTATTCCGGAGGATCATCCTCTACCACAACGACTCAGCTCTGTTGAGCGGACCCGGTGTGCATCACAGCTCTCCAGACTAAAAGCTTTCATGGCCAATGGCTTAACTGGAACCGACTTTATGCGTTGCTGATTGTCTTGGAGCATCCTTCCCTTGAGCCGGCGATCACAGCTGATGTGCCAGTATTCCGGTAAACCGGACGACCCTCAACAGTTTACCACGGAAAAATTATCTGAATCGGAGGTTATTGAATCGGCTAAGAAGATGCTCAACGTCTCCTTAGCAGACTGCAGCAAAGTCGGGTTAGCACCGTATTATAAGAAGAATAAGCTGCCTGCGGTAAGTTTTGCTTTGTCCTGTGTTTGTAATCCGTTCAATTAAACCGTCCTTTCAATTGTCTTTCCTTCTTTTGAATAGGCTGATGATCCTTTCTGGAAGAGAAAGCCTCAGGAGAAAACCGGCAAACAAGCACGCCGGAAGACCTTTGCTAACAAGAAAAGAAAGGCAGCTGTTGATTCCAGCTCTCACGCCGAGGATGATGATCCGGATTCCGAGGTATGAATTAATCCAGTTTTAATTTCCTTTCTTGTACTCATATCTGTATCTAATGATAACTTTCCACATGAGTTGGCTGAAGGTGATAATCCGGCCGAAGTTGAGGTAACTATCCTTTCTTCTGATTCAGAACCTCTTCCACAAAAAAGTCGTCGGACTGTCCGGAAATACCAATTTTCTCACCCTTATGCTCAATTGGATCCTAATTTTCTTTTGAAGAAGTAACAACATGAAGCTCTTCGCCGGACCACTCGCCATAGTGGCCTGGCAGTGGAATCATCCGGGATTTCTTTAACTCCGACTCGGAAGCGCTGTGCTGAGGTGATACTTTCTCCGACTCTTCTTCATCCCAAGGCCGGGCTTATCCGAAAACCTCTTAAACCGTCTGACCCTGATTATCAGGAAACTCCACTGTCTTCTTCTGGTGAATCGACTGCCACGCAGCTTCCCCCATTGAAAACTGTCCCAGGGTAAATCTTTTTAACATTTCCGGGTTATGATTCTCTTTTTGCTTTACAATGTTCACTCATTTTGCAAACTTTTTTCAGCAAGCCAAACCCCCTGCTGAGACTTCTGAAGATAATCCGGCGATTGATCCGGCAACGACCGTTCCTCCAGAAGGCGAGCCCATAGCTCCTCTTGAAGATCCTGCGCCTACGGATCATATCCCAGTACCCGAGAATCCTACTACTGAAGATGTCCACAATCCGCCAAGTCCTGCCCGGGTCAACTCTCCTCAAATTAATCCGGCATCTCCCAATCCGGCTCACACTGCGACTCCACCAACTGCACCTGCTTCTCCAGAAGTTGTAGTGACTGGGGATGCATTCATTGCTCCGGCTGAGCCCACCGTTTTAGCCAAGCATACGGCTAAAACGGAGAAGCTATATAAGGAGAAGGGCAAATGGAGTACTGAAGTATCCAATCTTGCAGATATGAGTGCCCAAGAAATCTATTCTGGGTACCTAAACCGGCTCCACAGCAGCCGAGACTATGAAGCAAGTTTGGTTAACTTGATGAAGGAGAAATATGAGGTAATCTGTCAGGGATATGACTAACAGGTATAAACCGGCTAGTGTAAACCGGCTTTATTATATTATATCTGATTGTAATATTTAGTAAAGGCTACGGCCCATGAGAACTTAAGGCCCATATGTAGAATTAAGGTTTGTAAACCGCCAAGCGATGTAACTTGAGAGATAAGGAAGAAAAGGCAGAGACCGAGGCGGACACAAGTATGAGCCGGCCTCGGGACTCTGTAAACCGGACCAGGGGTACCCTCTATATAAAGGGACGACCCGGCGACGGTTCAGGGACAAGCAACAATCAACCCATCGAGACACAGGCAAGCAAATCCGCTCCCTGTAATCCGACGCCCAAGCAATACCGAACCAACTAGACATAGGCTTTTACCTTCATCGAAGGGGCCGAACTAGTATAAACCCTATGTGTCCTTTGTGTGCTATGAACCCCTTCAAGCTAACCTATGCGATGGTTCCATCTTCAAGTCCGCTAAAGCGGACATCTGCCGTGCTATTTCCACGACATAATCCTTTTCTTCTGACTTTGTGCTTGTGATATGCTCCTATCCCATAACAGCCCCCAAGTTTCGGTTTAGCTGCATACTGAAGGTGAACCGGAACTTTATAGTTTGAACAATTGATCTTTACATTAGCCCCCAAGTATCAAGTATATAACTTGTTTATGTATTTGATACTTGTAAAAATTTAAGCTGATACTTCAATCATCCATTAGCCCCCAAGTGTCAAGTAGACAACTTGCTTGTGTGCTTGAGACTTGTAACTTTGAATTGCTGCTGTTTATTGCTTCAACTGCCATTAGCCCCAAGTGTCAAGTAGACAACTTGTTTGTGTGCTTGAAATTTGTCTGATTTTTGCTTCTTGTCACTTGATTATGCTTGCAGGCTGATTTAAACCGGAACGCTGATGAGATTAATGAACTTCGGAGCCGTCTTGCTGAGACAGAATCTGCCGCTTCAAAAGCCAAGAAAGATCTTCAGGTAAGTCTAAAGACTACTGAAGATCTGAAAAAGTTCTTTGAAGAAGAGCGGACCACTTTTGAAGTTCAAAAGAAAGAATTGGAAAAAAGGGTTCAAGATGCTGAGGGGGCGCTTAATCCGGTGACTGAAGAGTTAACCGGCTTAAAGCAGCAAATTGAGTTGATGACTTCTGCAATCTTTGGTAAGTACAATCTGAACTCCTGCTTTATCCTTACAATCTTCTACCTGTGCCGGTTTAACCGTGATATTTATATGCAGGGCGCCGTGTCACTCATCTTGGGGATGACCTTCGGAAAAAACTTAAGGCATGTTACACTTTGGTTGAGCAGCTGTATTCCGGCGCTCAGAGGATCATTAGTGCAACATCCTTCGGTAAACCGGCCCCCACAACTATTCAAGGCACGTTGGAGAAGTTATCTGTTCTGCCAGTTCGTCTTGAAGAAGTTAAAAAATCTGCTGCTCGAGGCGGTGCCCTCCTGGCACTTACGAGGGCTAAAGCCTGGGTCCCGGATCTTGATCCGAAAGAAGCTCTGACTGGATTCCCTGATACCAAAGAAGATGGATCCACTTTTACCGCAAAGGATCTTCATGTCTTGAAGAAGGAGATGCGCCCCCTCGCCAGCAAGCTTGCAGCGTAATCCGATTTATCCAGGTATCATCCAGGATATGACTTGCAAAACGAGCGGGTGGAGCGGCCGGTTTATGACACCGTCAATTTAATCCCACCAGTTCGCCCTCATACCTTCGCTCCAGATATCGAACCTTCTGAGCTTATTAACGAAGAGATGTACTTCCGGGCTTTGACGGAAATTGATTGGCGTGTTCCGGACTTCCAACCGCTTCAAGAGGACGAAGATACTCCGGATCAAGCTGATGGCCAGCCGTCTCAGCAAGGAGGAGCATAACTCAGAATCTATTGTTGTAATTGCAGTCTCTGCTTTATCAAAACAATCTTTTTAATCCGTCGGGCTTGCTATGCCTTGTAATAGGATAGCTGAAACATGATCCGCTTTAATCCGGATATTCTGTCTTTCTTGTGTGAGATATTTGCTAATTTAAATGTTGTCTGATGTCGCTTATCTTGCATATCATCTGCTCCTGCAGAAATATTACTGAAAATATGTCCTAGCGGTTTACCACTGGACGGATTAAATTGTTCTCTCAAAACGTCAAACAAGTAAATATTTATACCAGAAATAAAGTTATACCTGAGATTACATATGCTCAATACTCTTAATCCGGTAAAACTTTAAAGCCTCTTGATGAAGATCTGCATGGATCCAATTAGAAACCCGGGTTTTGACGATAGACTCCGGTTTATCTCGTTCTGAAACTTTGTTCAGAAATTTTGTGGCTTGTTGCCTGATGGATGATCCGGGTTAGAATGACCACCGGCTTATTCATACTGGTTTTCGTGACCCAGACTTCTCACTTTATAGATATGTGGTCCGCTTCTGTAGCTGTTCCACTCCGGTTTAAAGAGTTATAAAACACAAACACCAAAAGATGCAAATTTTGCAAATAAGACCATGTAGTCGAGGCTTTTTAAGAGCTGCCAGGCTCAAAGCAAGGTTCAGCCAATCACTGGATGTGGATTATCCATCTTTCCAGAGGGCCTAGCCAATCACTGAATGTGGATTATCCATCTTTTCAGAGGGCCGATAGAACCGCAAATAAAAAATTGAGCCAATCACTGGATGTGGATTATCCATCTTTCCAGAGGGCCTAGCCAAGCACTGAATGTGGATTATCCATCTTTTCAGAGGGCCTCCATGGTTCCTCGAACCTGTGGGCAAGTATAAACCAATCACTGAATGTGGATTATCCATCTTTTCAGAGGGCCTCCATGGTTCCTCGAACCTGTGGGTAAACCCGACTGTCCATAAGAACTTTAGCCAATCACTGAATGCGGGTGAACCCGACTGTCCAGAGGGCCTCCATGGTTCCTCGAACCTGTGGGTAAATTTTGAAGCGTCCTCTCTTTGAACCGGATATGATCTCATGTTCTTTAGAGAGTTTTATTGCTTCTGTGTATACTCTGCAAAAAATCAACTTTAAACCGGCCAATATGTTGAAATATAATATCTGATAAAAACTTGCGTGGTTGTCCTCACAAGATATTTGTATGTGGAAAAAGGGCTGAGCCCCCGGTTTACCGAGGGTGCCGGTTTATTCATTAATCATAATATATACATAGGATATAGTGGAGCTCGTAGCTCAAGTATAGTATGGCCGTAAATGGGCGATGTTCCATGGCCTCTTCGTCTCCTCTTCTGATGTCCGTGAGTCCTTGTGTTCTCGAACGTCCACCAAGTAATATGAACCTTTGTGTAGATTCTTACTGACCACAAAGGGCCCTTCCCAAGCTGGGGATGGCTTGTGCATATCTGTTTGATCTTGGATGAGCCGGAGTACCAAGTCGCCCTCCTGGAACGTTCTTGTTTTGATCCGGCGGCTATGATATCTGCGTAAGTCTTGTTGATAAATTGCAGATCGTGCCGCAGCTATATCACGCTCTTCATCTAGCCGGTCTAAACTGTCTTGCCTTGCTCTCTCGTTGGCTGCTTCAACATAAGCCGTTACCCGTGGTGAATCATGACGGATATCGCTTGGAAGGACTGCTTCAGCACCATAGATCATGAAGAAAGGTGTGTAACCTGTAGACCGGTTTGGTGTAGTGTTGATACTCCAAAGAACAGATGGCAACTCCTCAACCCAACATCCTTGGGTTCTCTGCAAAGGAGTCATAAGCCGGGGCTTGATACCTCGCAAAATCTCCTGATTTGCCCTTTCAGCCTGACCATTGGATTGGGGGTGGGCCACAGAAGACACGTCCAAGCGAATATGTTCTCGTTGACAGAATTCTTCCATCTCACCCTGAGATAAATTGGTCCAATTGTCTGTGATGATGCTGTGTGGAAAGCCAAACCGGAAAATTACTTTTTTGATGAATTTGACTGCCGTTGCCGCATCACACTTGCTTATAGGCTCTGCTTCAACCCATTTTGTAAACTTATCTACTGCTACTAGTAGATGAGTTTTCTGATCTTGGGATCGCTTGAAGGGTCCAACCATATCAAGCCCCCAAGTCGCAAACGGCCAAGTTATTGGTATCATCCGGAGCTCCTGCGCCGAAACCAGAGCACGCCTCGAAAATTTCTGACAAGCATCACACTTTCGGACCAGATCTGCCGCATCTGCATGAGCAGTTAACCAATAGAAACCATGCCGAAATGCTTTAGCTACCAATGATTTTGAACCGGCGTGATGACCACAATCCCCTTCATGGATCTCGCGAAGAATCTCACAACCTTCCTCAGCTGACACACACCACTGAAATACTCCAGAAGTACTGCGATGATGAAGCTCTCCGTTTGCAATCGTCATGGATTTAGAACGCCGGATTATCTGTCGTGCTTCTTCTTCATCGTCCGGTAACTCTCCTCGTCTCAGATATGCCAAATAAGGCAGCGTCCAATCTGGAATAACATGAAGCGCTGCAACTAACTGTGCCTCTGGATCAGGAACAGCTAGGTCTTCCTCCGATGGTATCTGAACCGAAGGACTGTGCAATTCATCCAAAAAAGTGCTTGGCGGCACCGGTTTACGTTGAGAACCCAGCCGGCTTAGAGCGTCGGCCGCTTCGTTCCTTCGCCGGTCTATATGATCCACCTGATATCCTTTGAAGTATCATGCGACTGCTTCAACCTCTCGTCTATAAGCTGCCATGAGGGGATCTCTTGAATCCCACTTGCCGGAAACTTGCTGTGCCACCAAATCTGAGTCGCCAAAGCACTTAACCTGGCTCAAGTTCATCTCCTTTGCCAGCCTCAAGCCATGAAGTAATGCTTCATATTCTGCTGCATTATTAGTACAAGGAAACAATAGGCGGAGGACGTAACAAAATTTATCACCTCGGGGGGAAGTTAAAACAACTCCAGCCCCCGAGCCCTCCATTTGTCTTGAACCGTCAAAGTGAATCGTCCAGTAAGTAAGATCCGTCTTCTCCTCAGGAGTTTGCAACTCTGTCCAATCATTGATGAAATCCACCAATGCCTGAGATTTTATAGCGGTGCGTGGCACATACTTCAACTCATGTGGGCTGAGCTCTATGGCCCACTTCGCCACTCTACCTGTAGCCTCCCTGTTTTGGATTATGTCCCCCAACGGTGCTGAACTAACCATAGTTATTGGATGATCTTGGAAATAGTGCTTCAACTTCCGGTTTGCCATAAACACACCATATACCAACTTCTGCCAATGAGGGTACCTCTACTTGGATTCAATGAGTACTTCACTCACGTAGTAAACCGGGCGCTGAACCGGGTATTCCTTCCGTGCTTCCTTACGCTCGACCACGATTGCGACGCTGACTGCCCGGGCATTGGCAGCGACGTATAACAACAACGGCTCCTTTTCAAGAGGGGCAGCTAGGACCGGCGGCTTTGCTAATTGCCGTTTCAGATCCTCAAACGCTGCGTTTGCCTCATCACTCCATATAAACCGGTCTGTTTTCCTCAGCATCTGGTAAAGCGGGATCGCCTTCTCTCCCAAACGGCTGATGAACCGGCTTAATGCTGTGATCCGGCCAGCGATACGCTGAACATCGTTGATGCAAACATGGTTTAGTCAAAGATGTGATGGCCTTCATTTTCTCTGGATTGGCTTCTATTCCTATGTTTGAGACCAAGAATCCCAGTAGTTTGCCTGCCGGAACACAAAAAGCACACTTCTCCGGATTAAGCATCATCTTATAAGCTCGAAGATTATCAAAAGTCTCCTTAAGGTCCTCTATCATTGTCTCCTCTTTCCTCGATTTAACCACGATGTCATCCACGTAGGCATGAACATTCCTCCCTATCTGCCCTTTCAGACAATTCTGAACGCAATGCTGATAAGTTGCTTGAGCACTCTTTAGTCCAAAAGGCATAGACACATAGCAAAAAGCACCAAAAGGGGTTATGAAAGCTGTCTTCTCTTGGTCTTTAACTGCCATTTTGATCTGGTGATACCCTGAATATGCATCCAAAAAGCTTAGCTGCTCACATCCCGCTGTGGCATCGATGATCTGATCAATGCGAGGGAGAGCAAAAGGATCAGTTGGGCAAGCCTTGTTGAGGTCTGTGTAGTCCACACACATTCTCCACTTCCCATTCTTCTTTAACACCAGCACCGGATTAGCCAACCACTCCGGATGAAAAACTTCCACTATGAATCCTGCTGCCAAAAGCCTAGCCACTTCTTCTCCTATAGCCTTGCGCCTCTCTTCGTTGAAGCGGCGCAAGTATTGTTTAACTGGTTTATATTTCGGATCAATGTTAAGGCTTTGCTTAGCGAGTTCCCTCGGTATACCTGGCATGTCAGAAGGTTTCCATGCAAAGATATCCCGGTTCTCACGGATGAACTCGATGAGCACGCTTTCCTATTTGGGATCAAGGTTAGCGCTGATAGTGAACTGCTTAGACGAATCCCCAGGCACAAAATCAACTTGCTTGGTCTCCTCTGTTGATTTAAATTTTAAAGCCGGATCATGCTCTGTAGTTGGCTTCTTCAGCGGAGTCATATCTGCCGGATCAACATTATCTTTATAATATTTCAACTCTTCCGTGGCACATACTGCTTCTGCATAGGCTGCATCTCCCTCTTCACATTCCACTGCTATCTTGCGACTTCCATGAACCGTGATCGTGCCCTTATGACCCGGCATTTTAAGCTGCAGATAAACATAACATGGCCTAGCCATAAACTTAGCATAAACCGTCCTTCCAAACAGAGCGTGATAAGGGCTTTTGATTTTGACGACTTCGAAAGTTATCATCTCCGACCTGGAATCATGCTCATCTCCAAAAGTAACTTCCAAATCAATCTTTCCAACCGGATAAGCCGACTTACCTGGCACCACTCCATGAAACACTGTGTTTGATTGCCTTAACTTCTTATCCGTCAGACCCATACGACAGAAAGTCTCATAGTACAAGATATTGATGCTGCTACCACCGTCCATGAGAACCTTAGTGAACTTGTAACCTCCCACCTGGGGTGCCACCACCAAGGCTAAGTGGCCCGGATTATCCACCCGCATCGGGTGGTCTTCTCTAATCCACACAATGGGCTGTTCTGACCAGCGCAAAAATTGCGGTGTCGCCGGTTCAACTGCGTTAATAGCCCGCTTCAAAACCTTCTGATCTCGCTTACACAGACTTGTGGTGAAGACATGATATTGCCCACTGCTCAATTCCTTTGGATTACTTTGATATCCAGATTGCGGCTGCTGTTGCTGACGCTGCTGATTCCCCTGATTATTGTAATTCCCTTGGCCCTGCTGTTGGTTGCTTTGGTTATTGTAACCACCTTGGCTATGATGCTGATTGCTTTGGTTATTGTAACCTCCTTGGCCAAGCTGCTGAGTGCCTTGGTTATTGTAATTCCCTTGATTATTTTGATTACCGGCCCGGTTTTGATAACCATTATTATTGCTCCTATATCCTGATCTGGAGCTGCTCCCCTGATGACCCAGACCATAAAACCCAGGACCTGAACCGCCATTTGGAGGCATGTCATGAGGATTAAAGCGGCTCGCCATTGCTTTCATAAGGGGCCTGCACTCTCTTATGGTGTGCTTTGCCGGTCGATTTCTCGTGCCATGCTTCGGACAAGGCTGATCTAACTCTTGGTCCCAGCTAACAGTCCCTCCGCCGGTTTGTGGAGGTGGGTTTCCCATGCCATGCTGAAAGTCCCCTTGAACTTGAGTGTTGGCCACGAAGTCAGAGCCACCTTCTGCCTTCCGTTTGCCCAAAAAACTCGTAGTAGCCGGATTAACTTGCGCCGGTTTACCAGACTTGCTAACCTTCCCCGCCTTGTCTCCTTCAGCTTCTGGATACTTGGTATTATCAGAGTCCCCATATTTTACCAAAGCACTCATGACAGTTCCCATATCATTACAATCACTTTTAAGCCGTCTGAGCTTTAACTTTAAAGATTCAAACCGGCAATTGTTTTCCGAAGTCAGTATCGCCGTACTAGGATTGATACTATTCGAAGAGTGCAAGATCTCCGCTACTCTCCGCACCCAAACAACTGTAGACTCCTGCTCTCCTTGCACACAAGCTGCTAGATCCACCACTCACATTGGCTGCATGCATGTATCCTTGAAATTTTTGATAAACTGTCGGCGTAGATCTCCCCATGATCCGATGGAATTCGGGGGTAAACCCTTCAGCCAGGTCCGGGCTGTACCCTCAAGCATCATAGTAAAGTACTTTGCACAAGCTGATTCATCCACGTCCAGCATTGAAAGTGCAACTAATGCCCGGGTGGTTTTGGTAATTAATAACAACATATATATCATTGAACTAATATTATCTTGAGAATCATTTCAGAGAAGTTCGATGATATGGGTATGGAAATGTCTGAAGAAGTGGACCCCTCAAAATGCTAAGACAAGCATTGGCAAAAGCTCAAGACTCCATTTTTGGTTTAGTGATCAAAGATCACATTGAGTCCATAGGAAAAGCCAATACTATTAAAAGGGGATGAGGTTGTGTTAATGTTCTTGTTGCTCAAGTGCTTGGTGATCTAACTCCCTCAACTATCAGCACTATTCACTAATTAACACGAACCCTAACATCTCGGTCACACCGATTCATCCAACTCAGTCCCACCGAGATGAACCTCTTCAGTTGTTTCTCCAAACCCTAGTTTCTCGGTCAAACCGATTCTGAGTTTCGGTCTCACCGAAAAAGGGCTGCCAACCTTCTGTGATCAGTTGACATCAATTCGGAATATCCGAGTTTATATTTTCGGTCTCACCGAGATGGCAAACCCTAATCTTTGACTCACTTCGGTCTCACCGAGATGGTATTTTCGGTCCCACCGAAAATCCCAACGTTCACTATATTTGAACTTTCGGTCTGACCGAGTTTTCACTTCGGTCTGACCGAGATTGGTCAAATGTGTGTGTAACGGTTGGATTTTGTGTGGAGGCTATATATACCCCTCCACCCCGTCTTCATTCGTGAGGAGAGCCATCAGAAAGTACCACCACTTCTACCATACACTTTCTGAGAAGTGAACCACCTACCCTTGTGTTGAGATCAAGCTATTCCATTCCTACCATATGAAACTTGATCTCTAGCCTTCCCAAGTTGCTTTCCACTCAAATCTTTCTTCCACCACAGCCATATCAGTGAGGAGAGTTGAGTGTTGGGGAGTTTATCATTTGAAGCACAAGAGCAAGGAGTTCATCATCATCAACACCGTCTATTACCTTTTGGGGGGTGGTGCCTCCTAGATTGGTTAGGTGTCGCTTGGGAGCCTCCGTCTTGATGATGTGGAGTTGAACCAAGAAGTTTGTAAGGGCAAGGAGATCGCCTACTTCGTGAAGATCTACCCCGAGTAAGGCTAGTCCTCCGTGGGCGTAGGCCGTGATGGAATAGACGAGGTTGCTTCTTCGTGGACCCTTCGTGGGTGGAGCCCTCCGTGGACTCGCGCAGCCGTTACCCTCCGTGGGTTGAAGTCTCCATCAACGTGGATGTACGATAGCACCACCTATCGGAACCACGACAAAAATCTCCGTGTCACCAAACTGCGTTTGATCTTCTCCACCTCCGTTTTACATGTGCAATTTACTTTCCGCTGCATATACTCTAGAATTGCATGTGTAGGGTGTTACTTGAATTGATCTTGTTTGTGAAACTGCCAAAAACTTTGCATGATCTAAAGGCAGATTTTTTATATTGTCAAGTAGTCTAATCACCCCCCCTCTAGACCTACTTTCGATCCTACAAGTGGTATCAGAGCTTTGGTCTCCATTGCCTTGGTTTCCATTGCATTGGACTCCATAAGCTTGGTTTCACAACCTAGGAGAGTATGGCGTCTAGTGAGGGTAATTATCGTAGAGGTCCTTACTTTGATGGTACAAATTTTGCTAGTTGGAAGCATAAAATGAAAATGCATATTCTTGGTCATAACCCTGCCGCATGGGGCATTATTTGTGTTGGCATGCAAGGTGATTTCTTTGAAGAAGGAAAAGTTCCGGATCGCGAAGCTACACCCGAAGAGTTGCGGATGTTGCAAAACAATGCTCAAGCTTGTGACATTCTCTTCAATGCTTTGTGTCCCGAAGAGTTCAACAAAATCAGCCGTCTTGAGAATGCTAAAGAGATTTGGGATACTTTGATTGAAATGCACGAAGGTACTGAATCTGTGAAGGAATCAAAGCTAGATATTCTTCAAGGTCAGCTTGACAAGTTCAAGATGAAGGATGGTGAAGGAGTCGCTGAAATGTACTCTAGGCTTGCTCTCATCACAAATGAGATTGCAGGCTTAGGAAGCGAAGAAATGACCGACCGATTCATCATTAAGAAGATTCTCAGAGCTTTGGATGGAAAGTATGACACCATGTGCACTTTGATCCAAATGATGCCAAACTACAAGACTCTCAAGCCAACTGAAGTCATTGGAAGAATTGTTGCCCATGAAATGACACTTAAGGATAAGGAAGAGCTTCACAACAAGTCAAGTGGTGCTTACAAAGCTTCAAGTGATGCTCCTACTACCTCAAGTGACAAGCTAGTTTCCAATGAAGAGATAAGCCTAATGGTCAAGAACTTCAACAAGTTCTACAAGAATAGAGGCAAAGAAAGAAGCTCAAAGTCTAGATCATATGATGGAAAGAGATCTTCTAGTCGTGATCGAAACTGCTACAATTGTGGAAGACCCAGACACTTCTCAAATGAGTGTACGGCTCCCCACAAGAGAAGAGAAGAATCTCCAAGAAGAAGAGCAAGAGATGAGTCACCTCGGAGAGAGAGAAGGAGTAGAGATGATCGTTATGAACGAAGACCTTCTCGGAGAAGCAAGGATTCGGAGAGGAAAGACAAGTCATCAAGGAGCTACACAAGAAGAAGACATCAAGCTCATGTTGGTGAATGGGTCTCCGGCTCCGACTCTGACAGTCAATCCGATGGAAGCTATCACTCCGACTCCGACTATAGTCAAGATGAAGGTGTTGCCGGACTTGCACTCGTATCCTCCAACTCCAACTCCTACGACTTATTTGATTCACCAAATGAGGGAATTGGAAGATGCTTCATGGCTAAAGGCCCCAAGGTAACACACCCTGAATTCATTGACTTTGATAGTGATGAGGATGACTTACTTGGTGAAGATGAGCTCTTGCATGATAAATCTAGTGAGCTTAGTAATGATGAAAATGCTAGTAGTCTTTATAGTCGAGAAGAGTCGACTGACAATGCTATGAAGGAGATTGAGCGTCTAACTAAAGAACTAAACACTCTTAAGTTAGCTCATGAAACAACTCAAGAAGATCATAGAGAGCTCCTAAGATCTCATGAGAAGCTACGCTTCGAGAAGCTCACTCTAGAGCAAGAACATGAGTTTCTAAAAGCGATCAATGACGATCTTCGAAAGAAGAGTTCTTCATATCTTGCCAAACGACTTCTCTTGTCTAATTTCTTGCCACCTATTAAGACTAAGCATGACAAGCATAAGAAAAATTCTTCCTCTAGTAGTAACAATAACAATGTTAAATCCAATATAGTTGCTTCTAGTAGTTCTCTTGATTCCACTAACAATGTTTCAAGCCAAGTTACACTTGAGCAAGAAAATAGCTTATTGAAGGAAATCATAGAGAAAGGTGTCTACAAGAGTCTTGCCGGAAGCAAGAACTTTGAGGAGATTGTTCGCAAACAAGGAAGACACCGGAAGAATCAAGGGATTGGTTTTGAGCGAAAGTTCAACGCCGAAGATGTTGAGTGGGAAGAAGGTCAATACCCTACTCCACAGTTTGTTTCACAAAAGGAGAAGTATGATCCTACTTCTTCCAATGTGGAACAAGCTCAAGATGACCTTCCACCACAAGACCACAAGCTAAAGGCCAAGGACAAGCTTCAAGAGGAGATTGATGCATTCATTGAAGCACCTCAAGCCATGGTCAAGTGGGTTACCAAGGACACATCAAGTTCTACTTCGTCAAGCTCAACTACAACACCAAGGATTCCCATCAAGATGATGTGGATCCCAAAGAAGAAGAACTAGTAGGTTCTTGAGGGTGACTCCGCCAACAAACTTCACTCATATTCATTTTGGCAAGAACTTGTGCAATCAACTTCCACATCATGCACTTGTTCATGGAGTCACAAACCCTCTTGTTGGTAAGTCAAGGGACAAGGTAATCATTGCTTTCATGGACATCATCTTTTGTAAACTTCACTCTATGCCCATGGATATTCTTGTTTGTTCCTTGTGGGACTAACCCATGTAGGTATTGAAAGTGCCCTAATCCAAGGATAGCTCTCAACTCTTGATGATCTACATCAACATTGAGCATCCACATCTTCAACATCTACATGAAGTCTTCTACGACAACCCAAGGTTAGTTTGACCCTTTAAAAGGGGTTCTCACATCTAGGGGGAGCTTTGCTCTAAAAAAATTGAGCTAAAGCATCTCCAAATGATGTGAACACATAAATGCTTTATGTAAAAGTGGTAACCCCACTTGTGCTTAAACGATGAGTATGACCTATGATCAAATGTTCTCATTTGGCTCCTAAGTCAATATACTCATATATAGATGACCTAGTCATCGACAATTTGTGTGCTAGTAGCTAGAGTTTTGGTTGTGCATGTTTGACACATATTTCAGTTGCTATCTTATTGTGTGAGCATGTTGAATGCATGATTCTATTCATTCAAGGACATCCATTTGTAGTTTTGATTGTTTTGGTTTCTTTTTCTGGCCAAATGGATGGACAAGAATGCCTAAGCACCTTCCCTAGCTATCTATGCTATCTTGTCTCAAATTCTATTCATGCTTATATCACAACTTTGAACAAGTCTTTTTCGGACAGTCCGAGTGAGGAGCACTCGGAACCACCGATTCGTCTAAGGCTGACTTCCAAAACCTTCTAAGTCCATTTCGGTCTGACCGGCTTCCCAATCTCGGTCCAACCGAAACACTTGGATTGATCTAGGTTTCATCTCGGTGAAACCGAGTTCAAAATCTCGGTCTGACCGATATGCGTAACTGCACTGCAATTATGCATCTCGGTGACACCGAGTTTTTCAACTCGGTCCCACCGACAGCACGGGGTTATATATACTTAGGGCTGCGCGCGATCTATTCCTTTCAAACGTTCGCCCTCCAAGACCCCTGCTGCCGTCGCCCTGGTCTACGGATCGTCGCCTTCATCACCTGTGCGCCCTCGCCGCAGGTCTCCGCCGCCGTCAACGGTAATCTTCTCCGCCGTTGCCGCCGTAGAGGGACACCACCAAGTTAGGGTGTGTCCCGATCCCTTTCATGCTCCACTTCTGATTCTTGCATGATAGGACTGCCCTGATTCAATCCACGTTTGATATGATCCCAATACATTGTTCAGATCTTCTAGTTTCGAGGAAAATTCTTAGGTTTAGGTTTCCACGGAATGCATCTCGGTGAAGCCGATTCCTGAAACTCGGACTGACCGATTTGGTCTCTGACCATTGCACTACACAGTTCGGTCTGACCGAGTTGTGGAAATCGGAATGTCCGAATTGAAGTTTCTGTGAAACCCTAAGTTTTCGGTAGGACCGAAACCCATTTCGGTCTGACCGAAAGTGGTGTGTAGGTTCTGTTGAACACTTCGGTTACACCGAAACTTGAAATCGGTTTGACCGAAATACATTCTGTGAAAACTCAAAACTAAGTTTTTAACTCATTTTTCTTTGCAAAAACTTCTGCAGTTGTGATAACTCTTCCATTCTGCCTATACCTTATCTTTTCACAGGTCTTTCAGCCATGTCAGATGTCAGTGACAGCCAGAACAGGTCTGAATCACCATTTGCTGAAATTCCAGAGGCAGATACAAGTCCTGCAAGCAGCTCTAGTGATGATGGTGAGAGGAGCACCCCTAGTGGTTTGCCTCCTGCAGCTACGAGAACCAGGAAGAAGAGAACCTCTGATGATGAGGATTCCGACTTTGTTGCTGAGGAAGTTACCTCCAAGCCCAAGAGGAATGTGGTTGCCAAAGAGCACCAAGGGCAGCAGCCAAAGAAAGGCACAAGTAAAGTGAAGCAATCAGCAGTTGCTAAGAAGCTCATCTTGGAAGAGCCAGCTCCAAGCAAGGTGAAGAAGACTTCCAAGAGGAAGAGAGTTGTTTATGCTGAACCTCAAGTTGATGCTGCTGAAGAAGAAGAAGAAGAAGATGCACCCCAGCCTCCTCCTCAGAAAGCTAAGTTCATGGGTGATGCTATTCGGGCTCAAGCCTCCTCCAAGCCCAAGAAGCCTGCTCCAGCTAAGGCAGCTCCAGCGAAGCCCAAGAGGACAACCAGAAGCATTCCAGCTTCTGAGAAGAACAAAGGTGAGATGCCACCTTCTGAGTCAGATGAAGAGCATGTGTTGCTCAAGCTCCGTCCCAAGTTGCCACTCCACAATGATGCTCATCCTCAAGCTGAGGACATGAAGGCAAGGAAGGACAAAGGTCTCAGGCTATGGAGACAGTCTGATCCATATGCCGTAAGAAGAAGGACTGCTGTGGACCCCAGATTCCACACCAGAGAGCAGCAGGATTTCTATGAGACCGTGCTAATGGATAACAAGCCCATTTTTGCTGACACCAGGTATGTTGACTGGAAGTATATTGACAGTAGAGAGCATCGGGACTTCTTTCCCCATGTGCATGAGAGCTTTACTGCATGTGGAGTTGCTGATTTTGTGGGTCAAGAACTGACAGCATGGAATGACGAGATGATCATGCAGTTCTATGCCACAGCCCATTTCTACCCTGATGGCAAGATCACCTGGATGACTGAAGGTCAACGGTTTTCTTCAACTGTTGCAGAATGGGCAGAACTTCTGAACGCTCCTGTGCAGAGAGAGGACGACATTGATGTCTATGGGATTCCTAAGAAGAGTCATGATTCTATGAAGAATATGTACAAGGAGATCCCAGCTGCTGATTTAGAGGGATGGAAGCTCGGCTCAGTGTATTATCTCCAGGCTGGTCTGACCACCACTAACACTATTCTGAGGCATACTTTGATGCCTAAGTCAGGTGACCACCGGATGATACGAGGCTATTCTATCAACATGCTGCACATTCTCGATGAGAAGGCACCTTTTAAGGTGATGGACTTGATGGTAGAAACCATTAAGAGGACTGCAGCTGACCAGAAGAGGTCATGTGGGTTTGCTCCGCAGATACAGATGCTCATCAACGCCAAGTTTGGCACGGGCAAATTCATGTTGGATAGGAAGCACTTGCCACTGCAGCCAGAGCATGAGGACAACGTAGTTGTGATGGATGAAGAGGATCCCACCTCAGTTGAAGGGCAAGCCAAGATCGAAGCTGCAAAGAAAGCCAAAGCTGACAAAGAGGCAGCAGCAGCAGCAGCTAAGCCAAAGAGCTTTGGAGAACAGATTCTTGAAGCAACCCAGAGAATTGAACAACGCCTGGCCAGCATTGAGCAATCTCAGGAGAGCCTTGAGAGGATTGTCGAGGACAAGATCCACGCTCTAGACGTGAAGCTGACTGAGATTCAGGTGTCTGTCAACAAGCTTGAGGCAGACATGGAGGAGACTAGGCAGGAGAGAGCAGAGCTTATGCAGGATGTTCTAGTCCAGGACTCTCATCGCCAGACTGCTCCGGTTCCCAGAGGATCCAGATCTGCAGCTATCCCAGTCACAGACTCCAGGGCTACCACTTCAGCACCAGCTACAGCTCCAGCAGTTCCTACAGCTCCAGCATCCACTCCTCCACCGCAGACATCAGCAGAGGTCTTCGCAGATGCAGCTATCTCTACACCGACATCGACCCAGACGGGAGCAGCCAGCCGAGCCCGCAGTGACGTTTAGCTCTATACCTTTTCGAACTTTTTGGTAACTTGTTGCCAAAGGGGGAGAAATTGTTATAGATCATAGGGCTTCGAGAGAGAGAGTGCTCTTTCGTCTTTTTCGTTCTTTTGCCGGTTTTCCTTGAGATACATTGGTTTCTTTTGGTTCCAGATGCTTTAATGTGTGCTTATTGCTTATCCTATAATATTCCTTATTGTATGGCTATTTACTCTTGTCTTGGTGATTAAGTGCATGTTATTCATTCTTATCATTTTGTGCGCTCCACCAAGATGTATGTGACATGGAAGAGTGACCCATAATCCTAATCGATTGTGCATTTGCATTCAAACGCAAATTTTAAATAATGCACAAATTTAGGGGGAGCTCTTGTTTATCACATACTTCTCAAAGCGACGATATTATTCATTGATTATATCTTTTGTCGAAGCTTTGATCTATATGTTGTCATCAATTACCAAAAAGGGGGAGATTGAAAGTGCAACTAATCCCCGGGTGGTTTTGGTAATTAATAACAACATATATATCATTGAACTAATATTATCTTGAGAATCATTTCAGAGAAGTTCGATGATATGGGTATGGAAATGTCTGAAGAAGTGGACCCCTCAAAATGCTAAGACAAGCATTGGCAAAAGCTCAAGACTCCATTTTTGGTTTAGTGATCAAAGATCACATTGAGTCCATAGGAAAAGCCAATACTATTAAAAGGGGATGAGGTTGTGTTAATGTTCTTGTTGCTCAAGTGCTTGGTGATCTAACTCCCTCAACTATCAGCACTATTCACTACTTAACACAAACCCTAACATCTCGGTCACACCGATTCATCCAACTCAGTCCCACCGAGATGAACCTCTTCAGTTGTTTCTCCAAACCCTAGTTTCTCGGTCAAACCGATTCTGAGTTTCGGTCTCACCGAAAAAGGGCTGCCAACCTTCTGTGATCAGTTGACATCAATTCGGAATATCCGAGTTTATATTTTCGGTCTCACCGAGATGGCAAACCCTAATCTTTGACTCACTTCGGTCTCACCGAGATGGTATTTTCGGTCCCACCGAAAATCCCAACGTTCACTATATTTGAACTTTCGGTCTGACCGAGTTTTCACTTCGGTCTGACCGAGATTGGTCAAATGTGTGTGTAACGGTTGGATTTTGTGTGGAGGCTATATATACCCCTCCACCCCCTCTTCATTCGTGAGGAGAGCCATCAGAAAGTACCACCACTTCTACCATACACTTTCTGAGAAGTGAACCACCTACCCTTGTGTTGAGATCAAGCTATTCCATTCCTACCATATGAAACTTGATCTCTAGCCTTCCCAAGTTGCTTTCCACTCAAATCTTTCTTCCACCACAGCCATATCAGTGAGGAGAGTTGAGTGTTGGGGAGTTTATCATTTGAAGCACAAGAGCAAGGAGTTCATCATCATCAACACCGTCTATTACCTTTTGGGGGGTGGTGCCTCCTAGATTGGTTAGGTGTCGCTTGGGAGCCTCCGTCTGGATGATGTGGAGTTGAACCAAGAAGTTTGTAAGGGCAAGGAGATCGCCTACTTCGTGAAGATCTACCCCGAATAAGGCTAGTCCTCCGTGGGCGTAGGCCGTGATGGAATAGACAAGGTTGCTTCTTCGTGGACCCTTCGTGGGTGGAGCCCTCCGTGGACTCGCGCAGCCGTTACCCTCCGTGGGTTGAAGTCTCCATCAACGTGGATGTACGATAGCACCACCTATCGGAACCACGACAAAAATCTCCGTGTCACCAAACTGCGTTTGATCTTCTCCATCTCCTTTTTACATGTGCAATTTACTTTCCGCTGCATATACTCTAGAATTGCATGTGTAGGGTGTTACTTGATTTGATCTTGTTTGTGAAACTGCCAAAAACTTTGCATGATCTAAAGGCAGATTTTTATATTGTCAAGTAGTCTAATCACCCCCCCTCTAGACCTACTTCGATCCTACAAGCATCTCCATGGCCATCTCATAACTTTCAACCCAAGCTTCCGGAGCCAAATCCGCTGTGTAATTAGGTACCTTGCGGGGCCCTTTGAAATCCTTAGGCAACTTAACACTTCGTAAAGCGGGGATAAGACACTGCACCCCAAAAGAACTCGTCGTAACTCCTGTTTCTGCTGTGGCTGTGTGAACTGGCGTCGTTTGACGAACCTCCTCTCGGGCTCCTGACCTAACCCGGTTTGTATCCGGAGCTAGGGCGGATGCGCCTGCCGGATTATCCTGTCTGTGCTGATGCCGCCTGCGTTCACTGCTAGATACTTCTGGCTCCTCCCAATGCCTAGTGTAACTCCGGCTGGGACGCGGTGTTGAATGTAGCCTTTCCCTGCTATGAGAGTATGCTTGTTGCTGTATTAACGCCGTATTAAGTAGTTCCTTGACCCTGCGCGCCTCCAATGCCACCGGAGACGTCTCCTCCACGGGTAAAGCGGCCAAACGTGCAGCAGCTCCGGCGATGTTATCCAAAGGATTGGAATAGTGACCTGGAGGGGTGGGAACATAAGGTGCAGACGCGATCCGACGATCTTGCTCCGCGGCGGGCTGCTGAACCGGCTCCTCCCTGGCCGGGGGTGCCCTCCGGTTTAAAGCTGGATTATTACTAGTCCCAGCCCCAGGTGTCCTGAACAGATTCGTTGCTTCATAAACCGGCGGCAGACGAGACTGGTACTTTCGTCCCCTTACTCCTTCCATAGAAGCTTGCTCCATCCTTAGGTAAAAAGCCTGATCATCCAGCTCTGCTTGTCTCACCGCTATCATCACCCTCTCTGCCTTCAGATCCTCCTTTAATTGATCAATCCGGCCTTTTAACTGAAGGAGCTCTGTATCATGCTGTGACTTGTTTGCTGGAGCTACTGTGTCCACCGCTTTAGATGTGAACTCCTCGATCAAGGTGGATAGAACTTCAGTAGGTGAGAGGGTCGGGCCACTCCCCCCTACACCAGCTTCTGCTGTCGTCTCGTTCACCGGGGGCTGTGAACCGGCCATAAAGACAGCCACCCGGTTTGGCGGGTCGAAGGGGTCCGGAATACTGTTTCCCTCGGACTCTCCCTCAGACCGGCCGTCCTGCAACTGATACAGAGACTCAGTTTCTCCGGATGAAGATTCGCCGTCGGAGTAGACAACTGTTGCACCATCAGATTCCGATCCATCCTCGGCTCGAACTCCGTGGATTGCTCCAACGAACACGTGCTTCATGGCCGGCTGAATCCGGGCCGATCTCGCACGCTGAGCCGGCTCGACGATGTCGGGGAAGATGTCCGGCTCAGGTCCCGGTTCGCCGATTTTGCCAATGAAGACTTGGATGCCACCGACGGGAACCCGGTACCCGTATTCGATTGAATCGGCCTCCGGTCCCCAACCTGCGTCGTCGACGTAGATCTGGCCGCGGCAACTCTTGGTCATTCGGCCGACCGCGTAACCCTTGAGCCCTTCAAAGCTGCCCTTCAAGAACTCGAAACCATCGTGCGGAGGCCCCACGGTGGGCACCAACTGTCGTGGAATTAGCACGGCAGATGTCCAGTTTAGCGGACTTGATGATGGAACCATCGCACGGGTTAGCTTGTAGGGGTTCATAGCACACAAAGGACACAAAGAGTTTATACTAGTTCGGCCCCTTCGATGAAGGTAAAAGCCTACGTCTAGTTGGTTTGGTATTGCTTGGGCGTCGGTTTACAGGGAGCGGATCGCTTGCCTGTAGTCTCGACGGGTTGATTCTTGCTTGTCCCTGAACCATTGCCGGGTCGTCCCTTTATATAGAGGTGACGCCTGGTCCGGTTTACAGAGTCCCAAGGCCGGCTCATACTTGTGTCCGCCTCGGTCTCTGTCTTTTATTCCTTATCTCTCAAGTTACATCGCTTGGCGGTTTACAAACCATAATTATATACATGGGCCCTAAGATCTCATGGGCCGTAACCTTTACTAAATATTACAACTAAACATATTATAATTAAGCCGGTTTACACTAGCCGGTTCATACCTGCTAGTCATATCCCTGACAGTTCCCGAGTCACCAAACGGGCAACCGGTACACCGTGCCACGTACCTGTCGCATCACAACCCACCCCGAGGGTCAGCGTTCTGCACGACCTCCAGTAAGCTATAAACACCAGAAACTAGTTGCAACTCCTGGACAGAGATCGAGGGTAATTAATAAGCCGAGAGGGTCCATTGGTTTCGGGCCCAATGTATTGTAGTAACTGGAACTTGAACCACACATACAGATCTCGGGTTCTATGTACGGTTCCAATGAAACAACCCACCACGTACTCCTACATGGCCTTTCATCTATACCTTTACCAAGCGTGTTCCACACTTCCTTCTCTTTATCGGTATGATCATTTCACTCTGATCCATCACCCAGATGAACCAGACCAGACAGAACTCTAAGCATAGCAGGCAACATAAACAAATAGCATGGTGGATCACACATCACATGGCTCAATCAACTCCTACACATGCTAGTGGGTTTCAACTATTTACTGTGGCAATGACAGGTCATGCAAGGGAATAGGGTTCAACTACCGCAGCAAGTAGCAGTTCACACGCTGTTGCCTTAATGCAGTAAAAGAGAGCAAGAGCGAGAAGATTGGGTTTGTATCGGAATGATCAATGATTGCTTGCCTGACAAAGTGGTTGTCGGGTACTGCTCTTCAACTGGATACGCGGCAGTATCCTCGGGAGCAGGACCTAACACAGAGAATACCGACGATACAATCATTAAACAAATAAATGCAACAATTTGATGCATGCTCATGACATGGCAAGATGCATGTGTGTTGGGCTAATGCAACAATAACAAGAGGGGTTTGAGCCTATTTGAATCAAAGATTCAAATTGGCACTTTAGCTATTATTTAAATAAGTGCATTATCACTTTTTAATGTATACATCAAGGTTAACTTGCTCAAACATGCATGAAACCAGTGCCATTGGAAAGATTGAATTCTTCTGATCATTCTTCATATATAAATCTTTTCCATTTGAGCTACTGTTGAATTTATATGATTTTTTGAAGTTTAGGCATTTTCTGGAATTTCCTGAATTATTTTTAAATCTAAAAATCCCAGAAAATCCTTTACTGCGTTAGCATGACATCATGCTGACATCAGTCAGTCAACCGGGCTAGTCCAAGTCAAACCTGACTAGTGGGACCCACTGGTCAGTGTCACAGTTAACTAATTAACTAATTAGAATTAAATTAACACCTAAACTAGGGTTGACTTGCAGGCAGGGCCCACATGTCAGTGACCCAGTGGGGTCAAACCCGTGGTCAAACAGGTCCAACTCGCCGGCGAAGTGACGCCGGCGAGGCCAGACACGGCGGCGTGCTTCGGAAAACGGCCACAGGGCTCGGTTCGAGCTGCGGTTGGGTGCGTTGGAGAGCCCTCGTTGTTGCGCGTCGAACGGTGGTGGTCGCCGGACCTGTGGTGGCCGGAGATGACGGCAACGAGCTCGACGGCGGCGCCGGCGTTCGGGCGTGTGTGGAAACGCGGCTGCAGTGGCCTAGGTGATGCGTGCGTGGTACCTAGCTCGTCTACGTGCAGCGGCGAGCAAGATGGACATGTGCCAGTGACCAAATGGTCACCGGAGCATCGCCGGCGGCGAGCACGGTGGCCGTGAGTTTCGGTGATCAACGGAGTGGCGGCTACACGGCGCAAACGAAGCGGAGAAGAGAGGGGTTCGGTGTAGGAGCTCACAGCGGTGCTAACGAGCTCCACGGAGAGGTCGGGGACGCGCTGCAGCTTCTTAATCGACGACGAGGTGCTCCAGCGATCCGAGGTTGGGGACGACGGTGTGAAGGCGTTGCAGGGCTCCCGGCGATCCGTGGCTCGGCGAGGAGGAAGACGGCGTCGCGGCGAACCTTTTGGACACGGTCACGGGTCGAGGGGGAGGGTCTAGGTGCGGCAACGGCGAGCGGCGGCGACGAGCGGCTCGGTGGTGAGAAGGAGAGAGCCAGGGGAGGCGATGGGGACGAGGGGAAAGTGCGAGAGGGGTCGGGGCAGCTGCGTGGCGACGCAAGGAGACGTCCAGGCCGTCGGGAGGCAGGCAGGCAGGGTGGAGGTGGCCGGGCGCGTGCCGGCGCGCGGCGGCCACGCGCGCTGCCGACTGGCGCGAGGAGGAAGGCGATAGAACGGGGCTGGTGGGCTGGGCCGGCCTGCAATAGTGCTGGGCCCGAGGTAAGTCCTTTCTCTCTTTCTTTGTTTTTCCTATTTCTTTTCTGTTTCAATTGTTTTGCAACTTTGTTTAATTAATAAAAAAGCTAGAACATTTTTATAACTCATGAAACTTGTCATGCCCACTGTATGTAATATGAACAGTATGGAACATTATAGTTTATGATTATTTGAGCATTTTAAATATTTTATAGCATTTAAATGCCCAAATGCAAATACCATATGATTTAATCCAGAGCCCTTGGATGTCCTACAAAATTGTGCACCATTTTTAGCAAAGGTTTGAGGCCAAGGCAGAAATGATGAACATTTTTGAAGGGCATTTTGGGTACATTGGAAAATATTTTATCAAACCCTAGTTGTTAGAAGAGGGGTGCTGGGGTTTCTGTCATTCCCATTTCAAGTTTCTTTGATAAATAAACAGGATGCACACTCTAGCTAGCCCTAATGCAAGTGCTAAACCAGGGATGTGACAACTCACCCCCACTTAAAAGAATCGAGTCCCGAGATTCGGGTTCCTCCGGAAAGAGGGTGGGGTACTCAAGTCGAAGACGATCCTCCCTTTCCCAAGTAGCTTCACTCTCGGAATGATGTGACCATTGAACCTTGAGAAACTTGATACTGTGGCATCGAGTGGTGCGCTCGGTTTGATCAAGAATACGAACGGGGTATTCTCGATATGTGAGATTGTTCGGGAGATCAAGCGTTTCGTGGTCCACTCCGCGGATAGGATCCGAGAAGCAATGCCTGAGTTGAGAAACGTGGAACACGTCATGAACTCTGGATAGGTGCGGAGGTAGTTCCAATTGGTAGGCAACTTCTCCTCGTTTGGCAAGAATAAGAAAAGGACCAATGTAATGAGGGGCCAATTTGCCTTTGATACCGAAGCGATGGGTTCCCTTAAGAGGAGTAACCCGAAGGTAAGCCTTATCGCCGACTTCAAAAGTCACAGCCTTATGATGACTATCATATTGGCTCTTCTGGCGAGACTGAGCTGTTTTCAATCTCTCACGAACGATGCGAACTTGCTCTTCTGCTTCCTGGATCATATCCGGGCCAAAGAATTGTCTTTCGCCGGTTTCTGACCAGTTAAGAGGTGTTCGACACCTTCGTCCATATAGAACTTCGAAGGGGGCTTTGCCCAAGCTGGCTTGATAACTATTGTTATAAGCGAATTCGGCAAATGAAAGACACTTTTCCCATTCCATACCGAAAGAAATGACAGAGGCTCGAAGCATGTCTTCCAGAATTTGATTGACTCGTTCCACTTGACCACTTGACTGGGGATGGAAGGCAGTACTGAAAGAGGGATGAGTTCCCATAGCATTCTGGAAACTTTCCCAAAATCGTGAACTGAAAAGACTTGCACGGTCTGAGTTAATCTCCAACGGCACACCATGAAGTGATACTATCCGAGAGACATACAAGTCTGCTAGCTGGCTAGCGGTAATACTTTCTCAAACAGGCAGGAAATGAGCTACTTTAGAGAGGCGGTCGATAACGACGAAGATAGCATTATTCCCTTTCCTGGTCCTGGGAAACCCGGTAATGAAGTCCATACCGACTTTGTCCCATTTCCATTTAGGAATAGCTAAAGGTTGAAGGGTGCCAGCAGGCCGTTGATGCTTTGCTTTGACTCGACGACAAACGTCGCAGTTAGCAATAAATAGAGCGATTTCTCTCTTCATCCTAGTCCACCAGAATCTCTGACGTAGGTCCTGATACATTTTGGTACTACCAGGATGAATTGTGAGAGGAGATTCATGAGCCTCCTTAAGGATCAAACGTCTCAGGTTTCGTACTTTAGGAACCACTAAACGGTTGCTAAAGAATACAACTCCTTGGTCATCAATTGAGAAACATCCCGCAACTCCTTTCTTGATGTTCTTCTTAATACGGGAAATTCCCGGATCAACCTTCTATGCTTTGATGACCTGATCCGTAAGGTTAGGTTCCGCCACCAAGGTGGAAAGGAATCCTCGAGGAACAATGTGAAGGTTAAGCTTACGAAATTCCTCGTGGAGAAGTGGTTGTCCTTGTTGTAACATCAGGTTGTTACAATAAGACTTACGACTTAGTGCATCAGCCATGACATTGGCCTTCCCAGGGGTATAAGTGATTCCTAAGTCGTAATCTGTGAGAAACTCAACCCAACATCTTTGCCTGACATTTAGATCCGGTTGGGTGAAGATGTACTTCAAACTTTGATTATCAGTGAAGATTTCACAGCGATTACCAAGGAGGTAATGTCGCCATGTTTTGAGTGCATGGACTACAGCTGCAAGCTCTAGATCATGAGTAGGATAGTTATCCTCATGTGGAAGCAACTGTCGAGATGCGTATGCAATCACTTGACGATCTTGCATGAGTATGCAACCTAGTCCTTGTCGCGAGGCGTCGCAGTAGATTACAAAATCCTTGGAAAAGTCTGGTGGTACCAGTACAGGTGCAGATGTCAGGCGTCTTTTCAGTTCCTGAAAACTGGACTCGCACTGTGGGGTCCACTCAAACTTTTTATCTTTCTTGAGGAGTTCAGTTAGAGGTTTAGCAACCTTGGAGAAATTCTCGACGAAGCGTCGGCAATAGCTCGCTAAGCCCAGAAAACTCCTAACTTGCTTGACCGATTCAGGGGGAGTCCAATCAAGGACGGCTTGAACTCGCTCGGGGTTGACAACAATACCCTTGCCAGAGATCACATGACCTAGATAGGTTACTTCCGGCAACCAAAATTCACATTTAGAGAATTTGGCATAAAGGCGATGCTCTCGAAGTTTCGTCAATACCAGCCTTAAATGCTCGGCATGATCTTCCTTGTTCTTGGAATAGATGAGTATATCATCGAGGTATACCACGACGAATTTATACAAGTACTCCATGAATATAGAATTCATTAACCGAGAAAAGGTAGCTGGGGCATTGGTTAACCCGAAGGACATGACGGTGTACTCATATTGGCCATAACGAGTAACAAAAGCCGTTTTAGGAATGTCCCCGTTCTTGATTTTGATTTGATGGTAACCCAACCTCAAATCCATCTTAGAGAAGACTGAGGATCCAGCGAGCTGATCATACAGGTCGTCGATCCTGGGGAGCGGATACTTGTTCTTTATGGTGACTAGATTGACAGGTCGGTAATCTACAACCATCCGCTCCATTCCATCCTTCTTCTTGACGAAGAGGACGGGGTAAGCCCAAGGGGAAGAACTAGGACGGATGAAACCTTTTTGCAAAGACTCATCGAGTTGTTTCTTTAGCTCAGCTAATTCTAGTGGTGCCATCTTATAAGGTCTCCTAGAGATTGGGACAGTTCCAGGGATAAGATCTATCACGAACTCGACATCTCTGTCAGGTGGAATTCCTGGCAGTTCTTCTGGAAAAACATCCGGAAAATCACGGACTACCGGGATATCTTCAAGTTCTGGTAGAGGGCTGGCATTAAGAGATTAGAGCTGACGCTCAGCCATTCGGGTCAAGACATTGACTATCTTGCCGGATGGATGTGTAAGTTGAACGGTCCTAGTATAGCAATCAATCTTGGCGTAATGAGTTGTCATCCAATCCATACCCAAAATGATGTTTATGTCCGAGGACTTGAGAGCGATTAGAGATGCTAGGAAAACAAGTCTATCGACAAGGATTTCATTTCCATGGCTTACCCTAGAGGTTTGCCACTTTGAACCAGGAGTTTGAATAACCATGGAAGTAGGCATGTCACAAAAAGTCATGTTGTGCAATCGAGCATAGCTCTCAGATATGAACGAATGGGATGCTCCAGTATCAAAAAGAACAGATGCCGGATGGCAGTTAACGAGAAGCATACCAAGGACGACGTTAGGATCCTCATAAGCTTCCTCGGCTGAGACATAGTTGACATGACCACGTGCAGTGGGGATTGGCTTGACATAATTCACCTTGCCGGTCGGCTTACCACGGCCAACGGGTTTTCCTGGCTGGTTCTGAGGACACTCTCGCATGTAGTGTCCCGGTTCTCCACACTTGAAGCAGGTCACAGTGTTAGTGCGTGGAGCAAAGTTGGAAGGTGGTCCTCCATAGGTATTAGCAGGTGCATACTGTTGAGTTGGGCGAGGCACCTCATAGGATGGCCTCGGTGTGTACTTGGGTGGCAGAGCAGTGTTAGGAACCCACACACGGCGCTTGTGAGAGCCAGAGCCGGACGAGGAACCAAAATCTCGAGTATACTTGCGTGTGGCCTCGAAGTCGGTCTGGCCCGTGTCAGCACTGATAGCCTTGTTTACCAACTTTTGGAAGGAAGTACACTCGTGCAGACGTAGATCTCGGCGGAGTTCAGGGCTGAGTCCCTTGCGGAACCTCGCCTGCTTCTTGGCATCGATGGATACTTCCTCAGGTGCATATCGTGCCAAGTTGCCAAACTCGCGACTATAACCATCCACAGTTAACCGGCCTTGGGTGAAATTGCAGAATTCCTCCCGCTTGCGATCCATGAGACCTTCCGGAATGTGATGTTCACGGAATGCCTCACTGAACTCAACCCAAGTAGTGATTTGGCCAGCAGGACGCATAGCTTCAAAGTTTTCCCACCAAAGACTGGCAGGGCCCTCAAGAAGGTAGGCAGCGTAGGTAACCTTGTCAGCTTCGGCCACACGGGCAGAGTGTAGCTTGTGGGTGATACTACGTAGCCAGTCATCCGCATCCAGAGGTTCAGTGGAGTGATGGAACTTCGGTGGGCACATCTTGATAAAGTCATTGATTGACACCACGTCATTCCTTTGGCGGAACCAAGTGTTCTGCTCTATGCGTTCCAGCAAACGGCTGGTCTCTCTCTTGTTCCGTTCTGCCTCGAGCATAACTTCCGCCAAGGAGGGTGGCTGGGGCAGATTCCCATCTCTAGCCCCACTAGCCTCACCCTGCTCCTGAGCAGCAGGAGTGTTGCGAGTGTTGACCATCCTAGGAAAACAAAACAACGGTTTAGACATGGATGGCAAAAATTTGACATAGAAGTGCAGAATGTAATGGATGACACGGAATGCAGAGATGTTCATCCGTACGACATGGTAATATAGAAACTGCTATATATACACCAGTGGTCATACACACCATACATAGTTTAGTACAAGCCAAGGCTAAAGTACAACTGCGGTGAAAGACGATACATCCCATCAGAGGCATTCCAAGCTCCTATACATTATTTAACTACACCTCCGGAACTCAGTACATACTAAGTCATATTCCACAAGACACGCAGGACTGTGGAAATACAACTACTACAATACTACTACTGCCACGGTCTAGCTCAGACATTCCCGTAGTAATCTTCGTAAAGATTACCACCGTAGCCTGGAAGTGGAACAGACGGATCTTGAAACTCGCAAGCGCTCGAAGGCTGTGGACCAAAGGGACATGGATGTGGCCTCGGTCCCGATGCTGGTGGTAACCGACGCCCATGTGGAGGTGTAATACCCCCAATGTCACGCCAATCCATGCGATCAGGCAGACGAGTCCGCACGGGGTACAAATCCCGCATGTCCAGATATCCGGCGTGCACAGCAGGTACAAGCCGTGTCAAAGTAGTCCAGTGGGCGGCTCGAGTGTTATACATCTCCATTCGGAGGGCACGGACCTCACGGTCCCATCCTCCAGTATCTGAACAGTAGTCTGAAGCAGTGGCTCTTCATGAGCATCATCAGTATACAGACCAGTGTAGTAGCCTTCCTCTCCGGGAAGTGAAGCTGGCATGTAACAGAACTCAGTGTTCAGCAACAGGGCATGCCTAGCCCGGAGAATGGTCATCATCGAATAGGCGGCATCCTGCACTGCCATCTCGATGGTAACCCCGATTCCATAACACCAATGGATGGGGTCGTTAGCTCCAGGATATGAGCGGTATATCCGGACTGTGCAGAAATACTGACTCTGATTGAAATCCCGGTACTGTTCCTCCACGGTGTACTCAGGATACCAGCGATAACCGGTCTCAGTCAGCACACGGACTAGCATGGCCGTGTGCCGGGCACATTAATGCACCGAGTCAAACGAACCACTTGGTGAGGGGTGCGGCCAGACATCTGAAACACGAGGTAATGCAAGGCATTAGTGTTTCTGGAAGAAATCGGGCAGCATAACAACTGTAAATGCTCAACAAAGATTTGAGACATCATACAAATGATAGCATAGCCACTCAACAATCCATATCAAGGTTCCGGGTCCAACAATCATCATACTAAAAGGATAGAAACTGAACTGAGGCTTGAAACCAACAATCCTAAGAGTCTACGGATTAGTAACACGTGAACCTAGTAAGGATAAAAGGACTAGTCATAAATCCCCGTAGAAAGAATAGACTGACTCAGATCAGAAGGGCATAAGGTAGAGGAGTTAAAAGAGCCTTACGTTCCCTTCCACAATCAATTCCCCTACATATAACTAAGAATTTTTCTAGACTCAACATCGACCAGTTTGGCTTGAGAAACCTATAGGCAGTCCAGCTCTGATGCCAACGCTGTCAGGACCCCGATCCTAAGTCACACCGATCTAGCTTTAACACGTCATATCACTTTGCGGCCTCACGCACGGTAACCCCACGGGTGCCATATGACAGAGAACCCGGGCAGACATGGCTAGTTATAAACCAAAAGTGGCATTAAATTACAGAGACAGGCATCCATGACTCAGCAACGAACGTGTCGGTCAGGGGTTGAAGTGCACATGTAGTTGCAATGCCATATGTAACACAATTGTAACACCCCTGTATATTTATAAACATATACAGTAGGAGCCTCTCCTACTGTCATTCCCTCAAAAAAAAACGAACGTGTCGGTCATCCACGTATGAACCCAAGTCATAGCAAGCTACATGAACTTAAAGGAATAACGCGTGACATTTCCCCTAAGGGACAGACACAGGAACGAAGAAGGACACATGCCGGCCAGCCTACGTGTTCCGAGCAGTAGCAAGCTACCAAGGCTCATTGGAATCACTAGGAGGCATTTCCCTGTAAGGTAGGCTACCAAAGGAAAACAACTAGGTGTCGGATCCCACACATACCAAGCATTTCAACCATACACACAATATGCTCAATATGTGCAAATACAACATTGCATCACAACAGAACTCTATTACTCAAAGTACTTTATTTAAGAGGCTCGAAGAGCCATACATAACATATCCATACAGGTAGGGGTCACATGACCCAACACTCAAGTCATACAGTCATACATGCACAAGCGGAAGCTACATGTCTGAGTACAGACAACTTAGAAAATAAAACAGGCTTGGTGTAGCCTGACTATCTACAAGGCCCTTCACAAGCTCCAGATCTCCGTCTGGGTGTCAAGCTACTCGTCGACGTCAACGTCTATGTAGAACCCATCAACAGGTGCAGGGTTCTCCTCTGCAACAGTTATTAAGAAAACATGAGTACAAAGGTACTCAGCAAGTCTTACCACAGAACCTATCATATACATGCAACATTATCAACAAGGGGCAGTGGAGTTTATAGCAGAAAGCCAGCTTTGACTCTTGGCTAACCTATACTACAACTCTCAACAAATTGCAAGATGTTATTACGAACACGAGTCCTCTACTCACCACAACAATACACTACCAAGGATCCTCTTCCGTCAACCTACGGAAGGGCCATCCACGGTACTCACACTTATCTTGAGGCTTTTAGTAGTATCCATCAACTTGTCTATGAACTATAAGAGTAACCAAGTAGTCCGTACCGCGAACAACGGCTATTCGAATAGATTGAAAACCCTGCAGGGGTGTACCTCTTCACACACGCTTCCACCACTTATCGCCGTTTACTCGACATGTACTCGGCAACCTTCAAGCGGAAGCCCAGAGAGGGTGTCGGCCACGACCTGACTAACTACTCAAGTCTCTCGTCCAGGTTTATCGCCTATTTGGGTTCCATCCGTGGGGAGATCCTGCCGGGGTGTCGCTCACGGCCCCAAACGATGTGTACAGGGTTCCCGAGTCACCAAACGGGCAACCGGTACACCGTGCCACGTACCTGTCGCATCACAACCCACCCCGAGGTTCAGCGTTGTGCACGACCTCCAGTAAGCTATAAACACCAGAAACTAGTTGCAACTCCTGGACAGAGATCGAGGGTAATTAATAAGCCGAGAGGGTCCATTGGTTTCGGGCCCAATGTATTGTAGTAACTGGAACTTGAACCACACATAAGGATCTCAAGTTCTATGTACGGTTCCAATGAAACAACCCACCACGTACTCCTACATGGCCTTTCATCTATACCTTTACCAAGCGTGTTCCACACTTCCTTCTCTTTATCGGTATGATCATTTCACTCTGATCCATCACCCACATGAACCAGACCAGACACAACTCTAAGCATAGCAGGAAACATAAACAAATAGCATGGTGGATCACATATCACATGGCTCAATCAACTCCTACACATGCTAGTGGGTTTCAACTATTTACTGTGGCAATGACAGGTCATGCAAGGGAATAGGGTTCAACTACCACAGCAAGTAGCAGTTCACACGCTGTTGCCTTAATGCAGTAAAAGAGAGCAGGAGCGAGAAGATTGGGTTTGTATCGGAATGATCAATGATTGCTTGCCTGACAAAGTGGTTGTCGGGTACTGCTCTTCAACTGGATACGCGGCAGTATCCTCGGGAGCAGGACCTAACACAGAGAATACCGACGATACAATCATTAAACAAACATATGCAACAATATGATGCATGCTCATGACATGGCAAGATGCATGTGTGTTGGTCTAATGCAACTATAACCAGAGGGGTTTGAGCCTATTTGAATCAAAGATTCAAATTGGCACTTTAGCTATTATTTAAATAAGTGCATTATCATGTTTTATTGTATACAGCAAGGTTAACTTGCTCAAACATGCATGAAACCAGTGCCATTGGAAATATTGAATTTTTCTGATCATTTTTCATATATAAATCTTTTCCATCCGAGCTACTGTTGAATTTATATGATTTTTTGAAGTTTAGGCATTTTCTGGAATTTCCTGAATTATTTTTAAATCTAAAAATCCCAGAAAATCCTTTACTGCGTCAGCATGACATCATGCTGACGTCAGTCAGTCAACAGGGCTAGTCCAAGTCAAACCTGACTAGTGGGACCCACTGGTCAGTGTCACAGTTAACTAATTAACTAATTAGAAGTAAATTAACACCTAAACTAGGGTTGACTTGCAGGCAGGGCCCACATGTCAGTGACCCAGGGAGGTCAAACCCGTGGTCAAACAGGTCCAACTCGGCGGAGAAGTGACGCCGACGAGGCCAGACACGGCGGCGTGCTTCGGAAAACGGCCACAGGGCTCGGTTCGAGCTGCGGTTGGGCGCGTTGGAGAGCCCTCGTCGTTGCGTGTCGAACGGTGGTGGTCGCCGGACCTGTGGTGGCCGGAGACGACGGCAACGAGCTCGACGGCGGCGCCGGCGTTCGGGCGTGTGTGGAAACGCGGCTGCAGTGGCCTAGGCGATGCGTGCGTGGTACCTAGCTCGTCTACATGCTGCGGCGAGCGAGATGGAGATGTGCCAGTGAACAAATGGTCACCGGAGCATCGCCGGCGGCGAGCACGGCGCCGTTGAGTTTCGGTGATCAACGGAGCGGCGGCTACACGGCGCAAACGAAGCGGAGAAAAGAGGGGTTCGGCGTAGGAGCTCACAGCGGTGCTAACGAGCTCGACGGAGAGGTCGGGGACGCGCTGCAGCTTCTTAATCGACGGCGAGGTGCTCCGGCGATCCGATATTGGGGACGATGGCGTGATGGCGTTGCAGGGCTCCCGGCGATCCGTGGCTCGGCGAGGAGGAAGAGGGCGTCGCGGCGAACCTTTTGGACACGGTCACGGGTCGAGGGGGAGTGTCTAGGTGCGGCAACGGCGAGCGGCGGCGACGAGCGGCTCGGTGGTGAGAAGGAGAGAGCCAGGGGAGGCGACGGGGACGAGGGGAAAGTGCGAGAGGGGTCGGGGCAGCTGCGTGGCGACGCCAGGAGACGTCCAGGCCGTCGGGAGGCAGGCAGGCAGGGTGGAGGTGGCCGGGCGAGTGCCGGCGCGCGGCGGCCACGGGCGCTGCCGACTGGCGCGAGGAGGAAGGCGACAGAACTGGGCTGGTGGGCTGGGCCGGCCTGCAACAGTGCTGGGCCCGAGATAAGTCCTTTCCCTCTTTCTTTCTTTTTCCTATTTCCTTTCTGTTTCAATTGTTTTGCAACTTTGTTTAATTAATAAAAATGCTAGAACATTTTTATAACTCATGAAACTTGTCATGCCCACTGTATATAATATGAACAGTATGGAACATTATAGTTTATGATTATTTGAGCATTTAAAATATTTTATAGCATTTAAATGCCCAAATGCAAATACCATATGATTTAATCCAGAGTCCTTGGATGTCCTAGAAAATTGTGCACCATTTTTAGCAAAGGTTTGAGACCAAGGCAGAAATGATGAACATTTTTGAAGGGCATTTTGGGTACATTGGAAAATATTTTATCAAACCCTAGTTATTAGAAGAGGGGTGCTGGGGTTTCTGTCATTCCCATTTCAAGTTTCTTTGATAAATAAACATGATGCACACTCTAGCTAGCCCTAATGCAAGTGCTAAACCAGGGATGTGACAGACGCGCTCAGTTTTGAGCGTGCGTGGATGTGGCCACGGCGGCGGCATCGCCGGCGGATCCGAGCTCTCGGGCTTGTCGGCGACAGTGGTTACAGGGCTACTCGGATGGAGTGACTAGGGGGAAAAGAGAGAGGAGCTCACGACGGTTGCGGCGGTGGCCTTGGTGAGCTCGGGGAGGCGACGGACGTTGCGAATCGACGGCGAGGTCGACGGCGGCCGGAGGTTGAAGACGAGCGCGATGACGACGAAGCAGGGCCTCCCGGCGTCCCGGAGCTTGGTGGAGAGGACGAGAAGGACGCAGCGGAGCTCGTTGGCGCGTCGGAGAGGCGAGGGGGTCACGGTGGCTACGGCTACGGCAACGGCGGCGACGGTGGCGCTCGGCCATGTGTGGAAGGGAGTGAGGGAGAGGCGAGGGGAAGGACTGGAGAGGCCGGCTCGATCCAGACGTCAGCGGCGAGACGATTCGCGGCGTCGCGCTGGCGAGGGGAGGGCCAGGCAGGCAGGTGGCCTGGAGGCATGGCCGTGCGCGCGCGCCGGCCACACACCTGGCCGACTGGCGCCAGAAGGACGACGGCGGTGGTGGGCTGGGCCTGTGGGCCGTACAGGAGCTGGGCCGGCTCTGGTGCAGGTAAGCAGCCCAGGTACTTCTCTCTCTCACTGATTTCTAATTTAGTTTCTGTTTTCTATTTTTTGTAATTATTTTAGCTTTAATATAAATGCCAGAGCATTTTTCAAAAATCATGAGACTGATTGTGGCCACTGTTTGGATTATTTCCAACAGCCAACATTTCAGTTCATGAATATTTGGACATTTAAAATTAATATATAAAATTTAAATGCCCAAATGCAAATATGGTATGATTTAAATCAGTCCCCAAAATATTCCACAAAAATGTTCAGTATTTTTGGTTTGGTCTCAAAGCCTTGCCAAAATTATCAGACATTGATGAAGGCATTTTGGTCATTGGAAAAGATTTTAGGTTAAACCTAATTGCCTTGATTTGGTGCTAGGGTTTAATCATCCCCATTTCAAGTTTCTTTTGAAAATAAGCATGATGACATGGAGAGCAAGCAAAGACAACAGGGGAAGCTAGGGCTGTGACAGCGGCTTAATCCAAGCTCCGGTCCCTTGAGTCGAGTCGAAAGCAGTGATGATGTGTCTAGTTCTGAAACATCGATTGGCTCATGTTGTAATTAAACTTTAATGAACTTGTAGTTTGTTGATACGTCCAAAACGTATCTATAATTTCAGCTTGCTCCATGCCTCTTTTGGGTGATATTGCTATGATATTTATACACTTCCATACACTTTTGATCATATTTGGACTAACCTATTAACTCAGTGCACCCCAGTGCCAGTTTCTGTTTTCAATTGTTTTTTTATTTCAGGTTTTTACGTTACGAGAACTGTCAGGAAAAATCCAGAAAAATTATATAAAAAATCAGCATTCCAGAAACTACCGTGCACCCGAAGGACAGCCGGGGGGGCACCAGGGCTCCAGGCGCCCTGGCGGCGCGCCCCCCCTGGGCCGCGCCGGGGGGCGTCTGGGCCCCCCGAGGCTCCTCCGATGCCCCCCTTTGGCATATATTTAAAGCGTCTCCTGAAACCCTTGAGGGAGGAACTCTTTTCGCGATATCATCTCTGTTCCGCCGCCGCCGCCGCTTCCAAGATCGGGAGCACCAGGAGAACTCTTCCCGGCACCCTGCCGGAGGGGAGGATAACCACCGGGAGCCTCTCCACCACCATGGATGCCTCCCGGATGAGTTGTGAGTAGTCTCACTTGGACCATGAGTCCATGACCAGTAGCTATGTGATGTTCTCCTCCCGTTCTTGTGCTTCACTAATTAGTCCTCGTGAGCTGCCCTACATGATCGAGGCACATATGTAATCCTTATGCTGTTGCTATGATGAGTTTGCTGGGATCCGATGGATTATGAGATTATGTTCAGATTGTGCTTGAGTAATATATTTGATCTACCTCTTTTATATTTATGTTCGTAAGTAATTCTTGCATGTTCTCCATTGTTATTTATTGCTTTGGCCAAGTAATAGGTAGTGACTCCAAGAGGGAATGTTATGCTTGATTGTGGGTTCATGTCCCTCGATGACTAGTTTGAGTGACAGAAACATGAGTCTAGGGGATGTGCTGTTGCCACAAGGGGGAAAACAACGGTGCTTGTGCCCGCGGGTGCAAGGATTGTTTACTTTACGCAAAGTTCTTTTAATGCAGTTGTCTATTGCATTGAGTTTACACTATGGGTGGGACTCGCAACTTAATACCAGCGAGATGTTCTGGATAGATATCTCAAGGTGGATGATTAGTAGTAGATATTGATGGATTTCGGTCTACTTACTTTGGCGTACCGCCCATGCTTTGAAACTCAACCTTTCTTGCAATGTAGTCAGCATTGGTTTGCGCACATGGTCCTGTCAATTGCCCAGCTGTAATTCGTTTACCTCACATAGCTGTTTTATCGTCTTTTGGGAGAGAGACATCACTAGTGAACATCATGAGACTCCGGTCCATATTACCATCATTGATCACATCCGCTATTTACTTTTCGCTTTTATTTACTATTGCAATTATATCTATCACTACTATCACTTGCGTTTAATTCTTTGTGAACTACAAGGCCGGAGGGATTGACAACCTCTCTGTACTCATTGGGAGCAAAGTTATTTGTATCTGTGTGCACGTCCACGTTGATTGCTAATATCTGGCGCCATAGCAGTTGACACCTTCTTGTTGAACATAGGAGTCTCTGGGGATTCGATCCTTGGTATCTTTGCCAAGGGAAAAACTTCCGCAACAGTACATCTCACACCTTCCACTTGGGGTAACCAACGCGGGGCGAGAAGCCTAGCATATGTCTCTTTGGTTTTGAGAGTTGTTCAACTTAGATGTAATCGATGCTATTAATGTCTTGCTTTTCTCTTCCGATCGTTCTGTTGCATACTTATATATTGCTTATGTATTGTCTGTGAATTGGTACTAACGTTTCGTTTGCCTAGTGCATAGCGATGCCGTCATATGTCGTGTACAAGGGTAAGGTTCCCGGAGTCTACGACGACTGGGAGGAGTGTCGGAGACAGGTTCACCGATTCAGCGGTAACAGTTACAAAGGGTACATCACTAGGGCCGAGGACGAATCTAGATACGCCCGCTATCTAGCAGGAGAGGGGAGGGAGCGTTGGAGGAACCGGATGAAGACGAGTTTCATCGTGATGATGCTCATCGTGATGACCGCAGCTCTCTTCTATGTGATGGTAGTTTAGATGATCGATATCTACTTGTAATGTGAAGACAAACTCGCTACTCGCGGTCTCGAGACTTGTAATATAATGTTCTATCTTTGTTCGGTCTTTTCAATTTGGAGACTAATATGATGAATTATATTAGGAGACTAATATGATGAATTGTATTCAGAGACTAATCTTCTATTGTATTCGATGAATCTGTTGTTGGTGTGTGCTGTCTATATTCTGTCCAATTATACATTTTGTAACCTGTGCAAAAAATAGAAAAAAAAACCTAATATTCATACTAATGGCGCATCACATCACAGTGCACCATCAGTATGCCAAAGGATACTAATGGCGCATCATTAAACAATGCGCCATTACTATGCCGAAGTTACTAATGGCGCATCTTGTTGTTGTGCGCCATTAGTATGCCAAAGCACCTGGGTATACATGGCCCCCTTGGAGGCATACTAATGGCGCACTGCTGTATATACTAATGGCGTATCTGAGGTGCGCCATTAGTATACCAGATACTAATGGTGTGGCACTAATGGCGCACCACTAATGCGCCATTAATGGCCAAATTAGGTGCGCCATTAGTAGGCCTTTTCCTAGTAGTGGCACCCTGAGCCAGGTGCGCCATTAGTGTATTCAACTCTAATGGCGTACCAGAAGGTGGTGCGCCATTAGTATATACTAATGGCGCGCCGCATGTCTGGTGCGCCATTAGTGTCAATCCCATCTATAGCCCTTTTTCTAGTAGTGTGATGATCAGCACACTTCTATTTACTTATAACTCAAAAGAAATAAAAATTACAACTCGATACCTATAACATAGTATGACCCTACATGATGAAAAATGAACGCTCAAGTCAACTATATGATGGAAGTTCATGACAATATATCTCGGAATGGCTATGGAAATGCCGTAATAGGTAGGTATGGTGGCTGTTTTGAGGAAGGTTTCATAAAGTTTAAGCACCGGCAAAAATTGTGCGGTACAAGAGAGGCTAGCAATTATGAAAGGGTGAGAGTGCGTATAATCCATGGACTCACATTAGTTATGAAGAACTCACATACTTATTGCAAAATTTTATTAGCCCTCGAAACAAAGTAACACTACGCATGCTTCCAGGGGGGAGATTGGTAGGAGTTAAACATCGCGCGCCCCCGACCTTCACACAAAGATAGGACAATCATGGATAAATTGTGCTCCAACTTCCAGGTATAACGAGAGACTATATGTAGTCTATTCTTGTCGGATCTCGATTGTAGTGGTACACATATTCATAATACTGAAGCCAAAAGATGCAAAGTTGATAATGATAGTGCAACTTATTTGTGGCACTGCCGTTTAAGTCATATTGGTGTAAAGCGCATGAAGAAACTCCATGTTGATGGGCTTTTCGAATCACTTGACTGTGAATCACTAGGTATTTGCGAACCATGCCTCACGGGCAAGAGGACTAAGACTCCATTCTGCGGAACAATGGAGCGAGCAACAGATTTGTTGGAAATCATACATACTAATGTATGTTGACCGATGAGTGTTGATGCTCACGGTGGGTATCGTTATTTTCTGACCTTCACTGATAATTTGAGCAGATATGGGTATATCTACTTGATGAAGCACATGTCTAAAACATTTGAAAAGTTCAAAGAATTTCAGAGTGAAGTAGAGAATCATCGTAAGAAGAAAATAAAGTTTATATGATCTGATTGTGGAGGCGAATATTTGAGTTACGAGTTTGGTCTTCGTTTGAAACAATGTGAAATAGTTTCACAGCTCACACCACCCGGAACACCACAACTTAATGGTGTGTCTGAACATCGTAACCGTACTTTATTAGATATGGTGCGATCTATGATGTCTCTTACCGATTTACCACTATCGTTTTGGGGTTTTTCTTTAGAGACAGCTGCATTCACGTTAAATAGGACACCATCTAAATCCGTTGAGATGACGCCTTATGAACTGTCGTTTGGCAAGAAACCCAAGTTGTCGTTTCTTAAAGTTTGGGGCTGCGATGCTTATCCAAAAAAGCATCAACCTGATAAGCTCGAACCCAAGTCGGAGAAATGTGTCTTCATAGGATACCCAAAGGAAACTATTGGGTACACCTTCTATCACACATCCGAAGGCAAGATATTCGTTGCTAAGAATGGATCCTTTCTAGAGAAGGAGTTTCTCTCGAAAGAAGTAAGTGGGAGGAAAGTGGAACTTGATGAGGTAATTGTACCTTCTCCCAAATTGAAAAGTAGTACATCACAGAAACTAGTTCCAGTGATTCCTACACCAATCAGCGAGGAAGCTAATGATGATGATCATGAAACTTCAGATCAAGTTACTACTGAACATCGTAGGTTTCGGGCCAGAGTGGTATGGTAACCCGGTTCTGGAAGTCATGTTACTAGACCATGATGAACCTACGAACTATGATTAAGTGATGATGAGCCCATATTCCGCAAAATGGCTCGAGGCCATGAAATATGCGATGGAATCCATTTATGAGAACAAAGTGTGAACTTTGGTTGACTTGCCCGATGATCGGCAAGCCATTGAAAATAAATGGATCTTTAAGAGGAAGACTGAAGCCGATGGTAATGTTTCTATCTACAAAGCTCGACTTGTTGCGAAAGGTTTTCGACAAGTTCAAGGAGTTGACTACGATGAGACTTTCTCACCCGTAGCGATGCTTAAGTCTGTCCGAATCATGTTAGCAATTGCCGCATTTTATGATTATGAAATCTGGCAAATGGATGTAAAAACTGCATTCCTTAATGGATACCTCAAAGAGGAGTTGTATATGATGCAACCAGAAGGTTTTGTCGATACTAAAGGTGCTAACAAAGTGTGCAAGCTCCAGCGATCTATCTATGGACTGGTGCAAGCATCTCGGAATTGGGCTATACACTTTGATGAGAAGCATATGGTTTTATACAAACTTTTCGAGAAGCCTATATTTACAAGAAAGTGAGTGGGAGCTCTGTCGCATTTCTGATATTATATGTGGATGACATATTGTTTATTGAAAGTGACATAGAATTTCTGGATGGCATAAAAGGAAACTTGAATAAGAATTCTTCAATGAAAGACCTCGGTGAAGCTGCTTATATATTGGGCATCGAGATCTATAGAGATAGATCAAGACGCTTAATTGGACTTTCACAAAGCACACACCTTGATAAAGTTTTGAATAAGTTCAAAATGGATCAGTCAAAGAAAGGGTTCTGGCCAGTGTTACAAGGTGTGAAGTTGAGTAAGACTCAATACCCGACCACTGTAGAAGATAGAGAGAAAATGAAAGTCATTACCTATGCCTCAGCCATAGGATCTATCATGTATGCAATGTTGTGTACCAGACCTGATGTGTGCCTTGCTATATGTTTAGCAGGGAGGTAACAAAGTAATCTAGGAGTGGATCGCTGGACAGCGGTTAAGAACATCCTGAAGTACCTGAAAAGGACAAAGGATATGTTTCTCGTTTATGGAGGTGACAAAGAGCTCGTCGTAAACGCTTACGTCAATTCCAGCTTTGGCACTGATCCGGATGACTCTAAGTCACAGACCGGATATGTATATTTATTGAACGATGGAGCTGACAGTTGGTGCAGTTCCAAGCAGAGCGTCTTGGCGGGATCTACGTGTGAAGCGGAGTACATAGTGCTTCGGAAGCAGCAAATGAAGGAGTCTGGATGAAGGAGTTCATATCCGATCTAGTTGTAATACCTAGTGCATCGGGTCCAATGAAAATCTTTTCTGACAACACTGGAGCAATAGCCTTGGCGAAGGAATCTATGTTTCACAAGAGAACCAAGGACATCAAGAGACGCTTCAATTCCATCCGCGATCAAGTCAAGGAGGGAGACATAGAAATTTGCAAGATACATACGGATATGAATGTCGCAGACCCGTTGACTAAGCCTCTTCCAAGAGCAAAACATGATCAACACCAAGACTCCATGGGTGTTAGAATCATTACTATGTAATCTAGATTATTGACTCTAGTGCAAGTGGGAGACCGAAGGAAATATGCCCTAGAGGCAATAATAAAGTTGTTATTTATACTTCCCTATATATCATGATAAATGTGTGTAACATCCCAAATTTTCAATTTGGAATGTTATACATAGGTCATCTTGCATATCATATTTTATTTGCATTCGTGTGTTGCGATCCTCGAAATTCTAAGCAACTCAAGGACCCACGGAGAGAGTTGGGGATTTTTCCGTTTTCATATTTGAGTTTCCTCAAAAATCGGTACGAGGATCACTTTGGTTTTATTTGCTTTTCTCGCCGAAAATATTTCATAATAAAGTATATGAGCGGAGATAATATGATTTCTCCAAAACAAAAGAAATATTGGAGGAAAATATTAAAAATCACTTTAGGTATTTTATTTGGATTTATTTGCAATTTTATTTGCGTAGGAAAAATACGCATTTTTCAAAATTGCATTTAGGTCCGGGAAAAATGTTCACTTTGTCCTAAATATTATTAGAGGACGGTGAAAATTTATTTCAGAATTTTACGAGTCGATTTAGTGTTTTTTTCGTCCATTTTACTGCGTCAGTGCTGTTTAAAAAAAGTGCACCGCCTTACTGGGCTGTGTCCGACCTGGACTCCGCCCCTGCCGACCTTTATAAGCCGCCGCACCACCACTCAGCCCGCCAGCGCACCTGCCCCACACCCTAGCCGCGCCGGCCAGCCTCCCGAAGCAGCAGCCGCCACCGCCCGCAGCAGCCGGCGCCACCCGAAGCAGCCGCCACCGCCGGAGTACGCCGTCGCCGTCCCGTTCCACGAGGTAGCCACTGGTTTAAAAAAATGATCAGTTTTATTTCGTAACCCTGGATCTCGTTTTTTCGGTTTAGTTTTGGTTTTTCTCGGTTCGGTTAAATAGCGGACGTTCGTCCGTACGTTCGTTTTAACGAACGTTGTTCGCTCGTTAGTCATAGACAACGAACGTTCGTTCCTTAGCCTGTTCGTCAGTTTTTATTTTTCAGGCTTGTTCCGTGATTATTTTCGATCATGATTCAAGCGCCTAGTGTCGGGGTATTTGGATCGACACCTATGGGATCACAAGAATCCCTACTATGGTTGCGGGGCGCGGGGTTGAGAGAAGAGCGTATCTAACGATCAGGACACGGTTCCTTTACCCAGGTTCGGGCTGCAAAGATGCGTAAAACCCTATTCCTGCTTTGGTGGATTATGCGTTGGTGTTCTTCAGCTAACGAGGAGCTCCAAGAGGGTCGCGAGCAATCCCAAAAAGCCGAATCCTCCTCCTGGTCACCCCGGGCCTCCTTTTATAGGGAGAAGGGGTTGCCACAGTGGCACACAGGAGGTGGAAAGGGTACAGTGATGCGAGGTTATCCCTCGCATTACAGGACAAGGTGCATTTAATGCGCCCAGCTTTGGTGTCCTTGCTTTATCGGGGACGAGGGGAGACGCCCATCTTGTCCGTCGCCGCCCCCCCTCACGTTGACACGCGCCCTGGCCAGCGGTGCCTGACGTGCCATGTAGGTAGACAGGTAGCTGAGGTGGCGTAACGGCGGGTCTCCACGAGGATCGGTGGGTTGCCACGCAGGAGCCTGTCCAGCTGGTCGAGTCGGCAGCTGCGTGGGTCGGTGGAAATCCAGTTGGTGCGGGCCTGATGGTGGCCACGTGGGTGTCCTTGCCAAGGGCCTTGTCGGGGCCCCGGCAAGGGTCTTGCCGCGGTGCCTGCTGTCATCCCCGGCAAGGTGCTTGCCGGGGGCCTTGTAGTCCTCCTTGGCTAGGATCCCCCCAAGGGTCGTCGTCTTCTTAACTTGCATATGATCTTGAATGTCTTCACAAAGATCTGCATGCCACCACGGGGATATCTCCCGAATCCTCGCCCTATGGGGGCGGTGGACTCAAGGGTGATTTGCTCCGTAGGCGCGGGGCGAGCTGCCGCGGCAAGGGTCTTGCCGGGACTGCCAGAGCCGGCCCCGGCAAGGATCTTGCCGGGGGAAGCCGCTTCGTCCCTTTGCTCTTTGTGGTCTTTCTTGGCGTCACTCCTGTCTCCATTGAGCTTCAGTCTTGCCCCGGCTCGCTTCCCTCGCCATGCTTGGTGTGGTGGCGCCGTGGCTCAGACTGCCCATGCACAGTCATAGGGGTACAAAAAGTGTACCCCTCTTTTTGTACACCGACAGGAGCCCCCGGGCTTGGGCCGCACATAAGCGCGACACGTTGTTGGGCCAGGCCCAGAATGGTGCGCGGGCAGGCGGGGTGGTTTTCACCGTGCTAAAATTTCCGAGCGATGCGCCTCCCACGACCCGCGCGCGCGACGCATGGTGGAGGGGCGTGCGTGACGTGGGCGGCATGCGTGGGGTGGTTTCCGCACGCATGCGTCACGTCGCAGTAAATGCGAAAGGAGGATGCCCGCGCCTTTCCCATAAACGGGGGGAGGCGCGAGGGCGTGGCCCGCTGATTGGATGGGGCCAAGGCGCAGTCTGCTAGGCGTCCACTCCCCACGATCATGGGGTGGGGAGAGGTCACCTCACCTGTCCCTTCGGTCCTGCACGTTCGCCACGTGCCTCCCATGCGTTCGAGGTGGCGAGCGGTGGAGGCGGGAAACCGAGCCGTCGCTGGTTGGGGAGGCGGGTCGGTCCCAGTCCCCCTCGCCTTCTGCGTCTTGATTGGTCGAGCGGGGCGGTCGAGCTCCTCCCCCGCCCCCTTTATAAAGGGGAGGAGGGGAGGGACGGTGCCCCGCACTCCTCCATCTTCTTTCTCCTCTCTTCTGTCTGCCATGAAGAGAGAAAACCTCGGCTCCTCAACGGTGGCGGCGAGGGTCGTTGCTTGACAACGCGTCCCCCCTTCTCCTGCACCTGTGGTGGCCGAACCGACAACGAGGGGAAGAGGGAGGGGGCAGGGCCGTGGGCGAGGCCGGGGTGCTCGGGGAAGAGGAAGACGGGGCGGCTCGCCGGCCTCGCCCCCGCCAGCAGCTCCTCCTCCATTAGAAGGTCATGTTGGAGATGACCCCTGCGAGTTATTTGTTAGAATGCGGGGGTCGCCACGCCGTCGCCTTTGTCTCCCGACTCCATTTGCGCGGGAGATGGTGGTGAATCCGCCGCAGTCGCTGCGGCTGCACATGAGGGGTTGTGGGATCAGTGGCACGCGACCTCGCGTCGACTTCCCTGCCACTCATGTGATGTATCTTCGTCAAGGATGGAAGAGGTTTGCTCGCATCCAGAGCCTGACGGATGGGCTCACCCTCCACTTCAAGTTAATGGAGGACGACCACCTCTCCGACAAGGTCTTCGGGCACCTCGGGACTCGTGCGAGGTGCTGCATGTAGAGCTCCTCTGATGACGAAGACTCCTCTTCGAACGAGGGTGACGAGGAGGCAGCGACAGCGACGACGAGGGTGGGGGACGACAGGAGGACGGGTCCGACTAGGTTTCGGGCGCCGCTCCTGGTGGCACCGGCGACCCCATCATCCGTGTCGCCGGCTCCTTGAACTTCTCGGGGCCGTCTCCTTGGCGGCTGGCGTAGGGAGGCCGCGGAAGAGGAAGAGGAAGAAGGCGGGCGGCAAGGTTGTCATGTCGGAGTACAGGGTCACCGATGCCTTCGTCTCCTACTGACGTACTGCGGCCTCATCTTCGAGCTCTGCCTCCGGCGCCGTCATCACCGTCAAGCCCTGGGGTGGCCGCCGAGATGCCTTCTCGGTGTCTTCTGCCACCCGTAGCTCACCTAGACGCCCCTCTTGCCCCTTCTCGCCTCCTTGACCTACCTCCTGAGGAGAGGGACAAGAAAGGCATTACGGGCATCTTATCTCTTTTTAGTCTATAAGACTTCGGGCATCTGTTAAGTTTAAAACTTGTAATCCCCTTATTCATGTTTTTCATTCCCTATGGACTGTACCTGAATGGAATGTTTTTAATGAAAAAGGGATGTTTGCCGGGTCATTTGTTCGTAGGTAAAAACCCACAACAGGGAATAAATCCCTGGTATCCTTAAGATAAACATTTTCTCGCCCAGCAATAGGCCCTGCCGTTTCCCTACTTCACTCGACCTTCCTCACGCCCTTGGCGGAGGCAGGGATGAAGCGGGCTTAGGCTCCTCGTTTTATCCTTTTGCTACCGCGACTACGACCAAACCTAGTCCGAGGGACGAGCCTTAGGGAATAGAGTTATGGGAGCATGGTAGCTTAAGGAAAAGAACGAGGTTTCACATTCCCCAGTCCATAATGGAATGCAAGATAAGGGAAAAAGGACTTATCTGAAGCTGTAGCCCCCCGGCAACCCTGGTCTCCCGTGGGCGAATTCTTGCCTTTGCAGCCCCCGGCAACACTGGCTTGCCGGGGCCTAGGCACTCGTATGTTCTTCTTTCCTTCCTCCAAATGGCTTCGGCAAGGATGCCTGTGCGTCCTGTAAACCAAGGAAGACAGAGGAAAGACAAAGACTCGAACTCTAAGGTCGGGGTTAGCCGCTGCTAAGCACTATCAACACTAACCAAGGACGAGACTCGACTCAGCATGCATGCTAAAACTTAGGGCGCCAGCGCTTCATTTATTTATGCTCAGGGTTTGCGCCTGGCTTTGTACAAAGGGTTACATGCCTTGCCGGCAAGGCTTGTACAAAAGGGTGGCTTGTCGGGGGGGCCGGCAAGCCGCGCCTTATGGGTAAAATGTGCGAAGATGCTCGATGTTCCAGGAATTACTCACCGGAACAGCATCCTCGGTCTCCAGGCGGACAACGCCAGGCCCGGTGACTCGTATTACCCAATAAGGGCCTTCCCACTTTGGCGTCAACTTGTTCGTATTCCTGGCCGATTGAACACACCGGAGAACAAGGTCGCCTTCCTCAAAGCTTCGGGCATGAACCTTGTGGCTATGGTAGCAACACAAGGCTTGCTGGTAGCGCGCTGCTCTCATAGCCGCCCGAAGACGATCTTCCTCAAGGAGCATTGCGTCGTCTTGGCGCAATTGCTCTTGCTCAAGCTCATCATAAGCGAGCACTTGAGGTGACGCGTATATGAGTTCAGCGGGGAGAACTGCTTCTGCCCCGTATATCAGGGCAAAGGGCGTCTGGCCGGTGGCTCGATTTGGTGTCGTCCTGATCGACCAAAGAACCGCCAGCAATTCATCAATCCAGCGTCTCCCGCTCTTGTGCAGCCTGTCAAAGGTCTTTGTCCTTAATCCTCGCAACACTTCAGCATTTGCCCTCTCAGCTTGACCATTGCTCCTGGGGTGCGCAACGGAAGCGAAACAGACCTTGCTGCCGAGGTCTTGGGTATATTGCATGAAGGTGCGGCTTGTAAACTTCGTGCCGTTGTCGGTGATGATCCTGTTGGGTACACCAAAACGGCACAATAGTCCCTTGAAGAACTTGACGGCTGACTGAGCTGTGACCTTCCTTACTGCCTCCACCTCTGGCCCCTTTGTGAACTTGTCGATTGCAACATACAAGTACTCAAAGCCCCCGACGGCGCGGGGGAAAGGGCCCAGTATGTCGAGCCCCCAGACCGAGAAGGGCTAGGAGAGAGGAATGGTTTGAAGGGCTTGAGCTGGCTGATGAAGTTTCTTTGAATGGAATTGGCACGTTTCACACCTGGTGACCAGCGCCGCCGCATCTTGGAGGGCTGTGGGCCAGAAGAAGCCTTGCCGGAATGCCTTGCCGGCAAGGGCTCTTGACCCTATGTGGGATCCACACATGCCTCCATGTATCTCTGCCAACAGCTCCAGTCCTTCTTCCTCTCGAGGGATGCACTTCAATTTCACACCATTTGGTCTCCTCCTATACAGGACGTCATCGACGAACTGGTACATGGCAGATCGACGGGTTACTTTCTCCGCTTCTTCCTGCTCGTCAGGAAGTTCCCCAGTCTGAAGGAATCGGACGGTATGCTGCGCCCACGCTGGAGCCTGGGGCTCGACGGCGAGGACTAAAGGCATTTCCTCCGCCAACGAAGTGGCCACCTCGACGATGAAAGCTTGACGCTCCGCCGGAGTTAGCCCTCCTGTGGCGGGCTCGGTGTCCCCGGCAACATCCTTGCCGGCGGCTCTAGGGAGCTCGGCGGGAAAGTACTTGCCGAGCCCTGACTTCCTCCTCTTGTTCTGCTCTGTTGATGGGTCAACGGATGGCTGAGAAAGCTGAAGCACAAAGGTACCTGGTTCCACAGGTAGCTTGAGGGCAGCGCGCTTTGATAGGTAATCGGCGATGTCGTTCTCCGCTCAGGGAACGTGCTCCGCCTGTATACCGTCAAAGCGCTCTTCCAACTTTCTCACTTCATCGACGTAGGCCTTCATCAACGGGCTCTGTTAATCCTTGTTGACTTGTTTGACGACAAGCTGCGAGTCGCCCCTGACAATCAGCTTCCTGATTCCGAGGTCTGCCGCGATCCTAAGACCAGCAAGCAGCCCCTCGTACTCGGCAGTGTTGTTCATTGATACATCCCTAGGGAAGTGCATCTGGATCATGTACTTGAGGTGCTCTCTAGTTGGCGCAACCAGCAGTACGCCAGCCCCAGCGCCCTGTAAGGAGAAAGCCCCATCAAAGTACATGATCCAGTTGGAACTCGCCTCTTTGCCGGGGAGAGCAGTTTCCTGGACCTCTTCATCAGGTGTTGCGGTCCATACTGCGATGAACTCTGCCAGGACTCGGCTCTGAATTGTCGAAGTGCTTTCAAACTTGAGGCCAAAGCTGGACAGCTCCAGTGCCCACTCTACAATCCTTCCCGTTGCATCTGGATTGTGCAATATCCATTGTAGAGGGAGGCGAGTGACGACAGTGATCTCGTGCGCCTGGAAGTAGTGACGCAGCTTCCTCGAGGCCATAAGAAGGCCGAAGAGCAATTTCTGCACACCGGAGTACCTTGACCTAGCCCCCTGCAAGAGGGAGCTAACAAAGTAGACCAGGTGTTGAATCATCTTCTTCTTCGGCTGCACTCCAATCGGCTGTGTCTCCCCTGCGCCAGTGGCACCAGGCTCCGTTGCTGCTATCACCTCATCATCGATTTCTCTCTGCGCCACCAGTGCGGTACTGACCACCTGGTTTGTTGCCCCTAAGTATAGCAGCAATGGTTCCTGTGGTCGGGGCGCAACCAGTATTGGCGTAGAGGAAAGATACTTCTTCAGGTCTTGTACCGCTGCTTCGGCTTCCGGCGTCCACTCCATTGGGCCCGCCTATTTTCAAGATCTTGAAAAAGGGGAGGGCGCGCTCGACAGACTTAGAAATAAATCTGCTCATGGCGGCAACGCAGCCAGCAAGCCGACACATGGCCTTGACCCGCTTGATTGCTTCAATCTGCTCTATAGCTTTGATCTTGTCTGGATTGGCTTCTATCCCACGTTGTGACATAAAGAATCCGAGAAGCTTGCCAGACGGAACGCCAAAGACGCACTCCTGAGGGTTCAGCTTGAGGTTGATCTTGCGCAGGTTCACAAATGTTTCTTGTAAATCCGGTACAAGGGTTGCCTTGTTTTTGGTTTTGACCACTATATTTCTATGGAGCTGGGGGTCAAAACCAATCTGGACTGCCCTTGCAAAAGTCGAGCCAGCACTCTTCAACCCGAAAGGCATTCGTACGAAATAGTACATACCACATGGTGTGATGAATGATGTCTTCTCTTCATCTTCTCTTGCCATGAAGATCTGGTGGTAGCCGGAGTAGGCATCAAGGAATGATAGCAGGTCACACCCTACCGTGGAGTCAACAATCTGGTCTATGCGCGGCAACGGGAAGGGGTCCTTGGGACAAGCTTTATTGATATCTGTGTAATCAATACACAGCCTCCACTTCCCATTTGCCTTGCGCACTACCACTGGATTGGCCAACCACGTTGGGTGGAGCACCCCTCTCACCAAACCCGCAGCTTCCAGTTTCCGGATCTCCTCGGTGATGAACTCTTGCCGTTCCAAAGCTTGCTTCCTGACCTTCTTCTTGATGGGCCACGCATGAGGACAGACAGCAAGGTGGTGCTTAATCACTTCCCTGGGAACGCCGGGGATGTTGGATGCTTGCCAAGCAAACACGTCGATATTCGTCCGCAGGAAGTTGACGAGCGCGTCTTCCTATTTATTGTCAAGGGCGGAGCTAATGGTAATAGCCCCTCCCGTGCCGTCCTCCTTGACAGGAACCTTCTTGGTTCCCGGCGGCACGGCCCTAGATCTCTTGTTCCTGCCGGTGGAGCTCTCTGGCACGTCCTCAACGGGAGCGCGACACTCCGAAGAGGTGCGCTTGCCGGAGTGGGTGTTTGAGGTCTCGCCGGTCTTCTTCTTTCCGGTGGAGCTCTCAGGCACGTCCTCGACGGGACCACAGCACTCCGAAGAGGAGTGCTTTCCAGAGTGGGCGCCCGAGGTCTCGCCGGTCTTCTTCTTCTTCCCTCCCGGGGCTCCAGTGGCAGGAGCAAGTGCCCACGTAGCGGCAGTTGCTGCAACTCCTTGCTGGTACAATTGGTTGGCGCAAATCAGCGCATCTTTCTTGTCGGAGGGGATGGTGATGATCGTCACGGGCCCTGGCATCGTCAGGGTGTTGTAGGCATAGTGTGATGCTGCCATGAACTTGGCCAGTGCTGGGCGGCCAAGGATCCCATTGTAAGGCAGGGGGATCTTGGCTACATCGAACACGATCATCTCTGTCATGTAGTTCAGATCACTTCCAAAAGTCACGGGCAGTGTGACTTTCCCCTTCGGTTGACTCCTTCCTGGGCTGACTCCTTGAAACGTGCCCGTCTCCTCGAGGTCTCCATCAGGAACTTGCAGCTTCTCGATCACGGTGGGCGAAAGTAGGTTCAGACCGGCCCCGCCATCGACTAGCATCTTCATCATCTTGAGGTTGCGTATTGTTGGTGATACCAACAACGGCAAGCACCCGACCGCAGTAGTGCGATCAGGGTGATCCTCGGCGTCAAAGATGATAGGTGTGTTGGACCATTTCAGCGGCTTTTGGGCACCGGACGATGGCCCGCTGCAATAATCTCACGCGCACACTGTTTAAGCTGGCGGTGAGAAGCGTGCAGCGAGGCGCCACCATCGACGCACATGGCGTCCGTAGCCTTCTGAAACCCTTGGCCGCCGGACTCGTCGTCCTCTTCGTGATCGTCATCTTCAGATCTTCTGTCGCGGCCCCGGGAGGGCCTTTCCTGCTGTTTCTCCTTGTCGCGACGGCCTGCTTGGCCGTCACGCTTCTTGCTGGATCCGTCGGCACCGTCTTGGCCCTTCTCCTTGTCCCGCCTCTCGTATTCAGCTCTTCGCTTCCCAGCAAGGAGCTCAACCTGGTGGCAGTCCTGGAGATCATGGCCCTTGGTGCGATGGATCTTGCAGTACCGCTTGCAGGAGTTTCCTGGCTTCGCGGCAGCCGCCAAGGCCCGGCAGGCGACACACCCGGCAATTTCCTTGCCAGGGTCACCCGCCTAGGTTTTCTTGGCGGAGCGGGAATCATCAGATCCCTCGACGGCAAGCACGGTCTTCCCCTTGCGCTTCCTGTTACGGTTCCGGCCCTTCTTCGCTAGAGTGGCAGTATCCTCGTCCAAGGAGTCGGTTTCTGCACCGGCGCTTATGGCTGGTTGTTGCTCAACCGGTACTTCCTTCCCTCTTCAGCTCGGGCACATCTGTCGGCAAGAACGTAGAGTTCCGCCACATCATTCACCTTGGTCATCGCCCGCTCTTCACGCATCTTGCGGTTGCGCACGTTCTGGTGGAACACGCTGATGATGGCGGCAGGGTGAACATCGGGGATATTATACTGTACCCGGCTGAATCTTTGTATGTATTTGCGCAGAGTCTCGCGTTCCTTCTGGGTGTGACATGCAGGTCACTTGCTTGGCCATGGGCTTGGTGACCTCCGGTAAAGGCGCCGACAAACTCATGGCACAAGTCGGACCAGGAGGAAAAATAGTCTACAGGCAAGTGCATCAACCACGACATTGCATTAGGTTTAAGTGCCAACGGAAAGTAATTCGCAAGCACCTTATCATCACGGGCCCCGGCAGCTTGCATCGCGATGGTGTAGATGCTGAGGAACTCTGACGGGTGAGTCTTGCCATTGTACTTTTCGCCAACGTCAGGCTTGAAGGTGCGGTGAGAGGGCCACTGGAACTGCCGCAGCTCACGGTGAAAGCTGGGCAGCCTACCTCGTAGGGTAGACCTCCAGGGCTTTCCTGTGCTGGGCAGTCCGCAGCAGGCCCTGCTCGCATGTCTGACTGGTGGCGCGTTTCGCGCCGGCGCTCGATGGTGGTTCGAGTGTCTTCATGAGCTCGCTCCCGAAGAACTTGACGCTGGTCGCCGCAGGTCCGTGGGTCGGATGACGCTATGGAGATGGTGTCACCCGTGACATCTCGATGGGTCGACGCACGCGGCACCGGGCGAGGGGGAGGCTCTCCCGCCACCGGTGCGCGGGGCCCCATCGGAGCGTCGGCCTAGGAACTCCGCTGGATTTAGGTCATCCCTGTTGGCGACTGCGACAAGGCTTCGGATGGTGGCTCCCCATTTGTCGAGTTTCCCCGTAACGGGAGGAAAGTCGAGGAGCAACTGCGCGCGCGCCAAAGCTTTGGCTAGTGTCAACGGTAGCGAAACCTGCATGGATCGTGACGCGCTTCGACCCCTGACTGTGTCAGGGGGAGCTCCATCACGATCCCGCTGTCGCCTATCGTCTCCACCAGTGCTCCGGCGGGCGGGCGGGTCTTCTACGTCCCGGGAGCGGCGCTCGTGGCTCTTCCCATGGCGACATCCGGGGTCTTCGGGACGACGACGCCGTTCGTCGTGCGCTGCTTGAAAAGAGCGTGCTGTTGGTGCCGGCGTGGGAGTTCTGGAGGGCCTCGCGTCGCCCTCGGGTGGTGCGGCCGCGACCTTGGAGGGCCCCGCGCCCCCCGCGGAGGGTCGGGTTCCATCTCTGGAACTGGTGTATGTGGCCTGTTACCAGGCGCACAAGCGTCGCCACCTCCCAAACTCCGGCTGTCGGGATGGCGTTGGTGTTCGCGAGCAGCGCCCCGAGTCATTTCCACGACTGGTCCACTGCTCTCCCGTGTCGGGACGGGTTGTCCGGCTTTTGACTGGCCAACCGCCACCGTCGTCTTCTTCTTGGGCACCATGACGATGCAGGATCGTCGAACTAACCGCTAAAGCCGATTCTCACAAATGTGCCCCCTACCTAGCGCGCCAAAGATGTCGGGGTATTTGGATCAACACCTATGGGATCACAAGAATCCCTACTACGGTTACGGGGCGCGGGGTTGAGAGAAGAGCGGATCTAACGATCAGGACACGGTTCCTTTACCCAGGTTCGGGCCGCAAAGATGCGTAAGACCCTACTCCTGCTTTGGTGGATAATACATTGGTGTTCTTCAGCTAACGAGGAGCTCTAAGAGGGTCGCGAGCAGTCCCAAAAAGCCGAATCCTCATCCTGGTCGCCTCGGGCCTCCTTTTATAGTGAAAAGGGGTTGCCATAGTGGCACACAGGAGGTGGAAAGTGTAAAGTGATGCGAGGTTATCCCTCGCATTACAGGACAAGGTGCATTTAATGCGCCCATCTTAGGTGTCCTTGCTTTATCGGGGACGAGGGGAGAAGCCCGTCTTGTCCATCGCCGCCCCTCCTCGCGTTGACACGCGCCTTGGCCAGCGGTGCCTGAGGTGCCATGTAGGTAGACAGGCAGCTGTGGTGGCGTAACGGTAGGTCTTCACGAGGATCTGTGGGTTGCCACGTAGGATCCTGTCCAGCTGGTCGGGTCGGCAGCTGCGTGGGTCGGTGGAAATCCAGTTGGTGCGGGCCTGATGGTGGCCCCGTGGGTGTCCTCGGCAAGGGCCTTGCTGGTGCCCCGGCAAGGGTCTTGCCGCGGCGCCTGCTGTCATCCCCGGCAAGGTGCTTGCCAGGGGCCTTGTAGTCCTCCTTGGCTGGGATCCCGCCAAGGGTCGTCGTGTTCTTAACTTGCATCTGCTCTTGAATGTCTTCACAAAGATCTGCATGCAACCACGGGGATATCTCCCGAATCCTCGCCCTATGGGGGCGGTGGACTCTAGGGTGACTCACTCCGTAGGCGCGGGGCGAGCTGCCGCGGCAAGGCTCTTGCCGGGGCTGCCAGAGCCGGCCCCGGCAAGGATCTTGCCGGTGGAAGCCGCTTCGTCCCTTTGCTCTTTGTGGTCTTGTTCTTGGCGTCGCTCTAGTATCCATTGAGCTTCTGTCTTGCCCCGGCTCGCCTCCCTCGCCATGCTTGGTGTGGTGGCACCGTGGCTCAGACTGCCCGTATACAGTAATAGGGGTACAAAAAGTGTACCCCTCTTTTTGTACACCGACACCTAGATCTTCGTCCCGAAGCCCTTTTTTTGTTTAACCAACTTGAACAAGGTTTTGGTACTGTTAAATTTGACTTTAGTTCAATCTAGTAAACGGATGTTCTTTCTTTTGTAGTTTGAGTTTCGTTGCTCCGTTTGATTTGATTCTTTTTGCAAACCGGACTTCTTCAGTTGAACTTTCTGGTTAGATCTTCTTATTTGAGATTTACCCGTGCATCTTTGATTGATTGCTTATGTATGCTATAGTTTGCTTGCTTATGTATGCTTTTGTTTGCTTGCGATAGAATTCCCGGAGTGCGAAGCGTGCTACTACGAGTCCCTAGGTTTTGCGAATCGTCAGCAAGGCAAGTAACACTTTGATCATACCCTTTATCACCTAGTATTTATGCATTAGATCGAACCCTCACACATTGCATGAGTAGGATCTCTTAACTTGTGGGTCTGGGAAGTAGTTTGAGGTAGAACCTATTACCTGCATTAATTTTTTTTCAAACCCCTGGAGTTACTTCTACGTTATGCGTAGGATGCCATGTTATGCTCGTAGACGTGGTTTGGGTTTGAGAGTATCCATGACAGATGTGAGATGTTAATTAATGGTTCGACTTAAGGTGGCTACTTTAATACACATCTGGGTGGATTGGTTGTAGGGCACCTTGAGAATCCAGTATTGTCATAGGAAATCCTGGGGGTACCGTGTGATTTTTCCTATAGAATGCCACCCAGGCTCAAAGAGATCATAAGAGTATTCATGCTAGAAACTTCCGTGTGTAGCCACAATGCCATTATGGCCTTTGGCATAGTTGAGTAAGTTGTGTGAGCTCTTTAAGTGGTGGACTAGCAGATGTAGGAGAAAGTAGGTGTACCGGTCCACCCGGGTAAAGAGTAAATGCTTCTGAAAGACTGTGTCTCGGCCATCGGTTTCTCAAACACCATGCAGTGCGAGAAATCCAATGGAGGAGATCGAGTCTAGTGGGGAAAAGTGTGCAAACCTCTGCAGAGTGTACAAACTAATCATGATTAGCCGTGTCCCCGGTTATGGACAACTTGAGTATATGGTACTTGAATTATTGGTTGATCTCATCACTCTGAAGCTAATTTTGTGGGTTGATAATGACTACTTTAATTGGGATTGAGTTGGAGGAAACTTCTCAATGATGTTTCAACTACCATGATAGTTAAAATAAAATTTGTTCCTTTGTTGTAGGGAAAATTGGCTTTATGCAAAAGCTATAACCTTAGAGCCTCCACCAGCCATATATGCATGTAGTGTTAGCCTTTATTCTGTTACTTGCTCTACTGTGTTATCTTGCCAGCATATTCCATGTGCTGACCCGTTTTGCGATGCAACATGTCATGTTGCAGACTTTTCAGAAGAAGATTAAGGTGCGCTAGGTTGTTTGTCATGCACTCAGATATGTCGTTGGAGTAGATGTACTCACTTATCTTCCAAGCCTTCTGTTGTTATCTGTTGAGACATTCGATGTAATAAGTATGTGATTGCCACTTTGATATAAATACCCAAGTACTGTGTGTGTCAGCATTACCGATCCAAGGATGACACAGAACACAGAGACTTTGGTCCATTCGGAACGTGGTTGCTATAAGATGGTATCAGAGCACACGTTGAATGTAGTACACGACCACTAAGATAAACCCTAGGTCACTCTTCTCTACTCATTAATGACTCCTCTCCATTTTCTACTCTTTAGGATGGTGGACCTAAGGAACAAGTTCACTCAACCGGATGAAGACAAACCTTTTGGACGACACTTGAATGAAGTCACTAGGTACCTGAACATCGGAATAACAAGCTTCACCGGGACCTACACCGCCACTTTACCAGAAGAGGAGCGATGGATTATTCACGTTCAAATTCCTAGGATGACTTTTATGCCAGTCACGGAGCCCATATAGTTTTCCTTTGATGCACCACCCTGGAGCCTAGGTAAGAGCATGGCCGCCCACATTGCTATGGGACAAATTAGAGAAGTCTACAAACAAGAGCCGAAGGACACTATCTACCAGATATGCGGGCACCGAGATGAGCAATGGGACATGATTAGTACACGGAAGGACAGGTCCATTGCAGCTTTCATCCAAGACTTAAACAAGCACATTCGTCGACAGGAGCACCAGATGTGCGCAGGCATGATAGATTTGAAGAAGGCGTTAACCAGGAACTCAGAGCTAGAAGAGGAACTCAAGTCTACACGTGACATATACGAGGAGGAAATGACAATACTAGTGGAGAAGAATGACGACTTGACAAGGAAGCTAGGAGCATTCATGGGAGATCCAGCGCTAGGAGGAGAAGAAGAAGAAGAAGAAGAAGAAGAAGAAGAACCCCAGGTGATTTTTTCTGAGGACTACATCATCATCGATGACACCAAATCAGACCCTGATGATAGTGATGATGACTATGAAGATGAAGCTGGAGCAGATATCATGGAATCTTCCTCCGATCAAAATTTCTAGATGACCACCATATGACTAGTAGTTTACCCCCATATAGTAGAAGTTAGAGCACTTTTGCAACATTAGTTAGATCTTTTGTATGCTCTTGCTTGAAATTGATTGGTATGATATGATTGTGTTTGTCTCATGTGCATATGGGTAGTGAATTTCCCCCTATACCTCATTTCTATTCTAATCTCTCCCCTCTACACCATCAGATGCCTCTGAGACGTGAGCCCGGATTTCAGTTTCCCCCTGAGCTCACTCAGCTGATCCAGCAGCAGAACACCTTGATGCAACTTCTTGTCCAAAACAACCAGAACAATCAGAACAACAACAACAACCCTCCAGCACCACCACCAGTGGACAACCTAGCCTGTTTTCTAAGGTTGCAGCCGCCGGTGTTTTCTAGTAGCATTGAGCCAATAGCTGCTGATGACTGGCTACGTAAATTGGAAGGGAACTAACCATCGCAAATTGCACGAACGCTGAGAAGGTGCGTTTTGCCGCACATCAATTGGATCAACCAGCAGCCTCATAGTGGGATAATTACACATCCACTTTTCCTATAGCCAATGTCACTTGGGATCAGTTTCAGCAAGCTTTTCGCACAGCCCATGTCTCAACTTGAGCTATGAGCATGAAGAAGCGTGAGTTTCGCAACTTGCGCCAGGGAAATCATACTGTGGCTCAGTATGTAGATGACTTTAGTACTCTATCTCGCTATGCCCCTGATGATGTGGCCACATATGTTGCGAAGCGGGAGAAGTTTATGGAAGGGGTGAACGATGAGATGAGCACACAGTTAATGGTGGCAACATTTAACTACTACCAGGAGTTAGTAGACAAGGCTCTTATGATTGAAGGGAAGTGCTACTTCTCGAGCTTGCGTTGTATTCCCTCGAAGAGGAAAGGGTGATGCAGCACAGTAGCATAAGTATTTCCCTCAATTTTTGAGAACCAAGGTATCAATCCAGTAGGAGACCACGCGTGAGTCCCTCACACCTGCACAAACAAATAAGAACTTCGCAGCCAACGCGATAAGGGGTTGTCAATCCCTTTAAGGTCACTTACGAAAGTGAGATCTGATAGAGATGATAGTTTATATTTTTGGTATTTTTGTTTATAAGAACAGAAAGTAAAAGCGGAAAAAGTAAAGTATATGTAGGTTGATATGTTGAGAATAGACACGGGGGCCACAGTGTTCTCTAGTGGCATCTCTCATCATAGCGATATTCTACGGCGGGTAAACAAATTACTGTCGACCAATTGATAGAAAACCGAATAATTATGAGACAAGTAGACACGGGGGCCACAGTTTTCTCTAGTGACTATCTAGGCATGATCATTGTATATAGGCATCATGTCCGAGACAAGTAGACCGACTCCTTCCTTCATCTACTACTATTACTCCACACATCGACCGCTATCCATCATGCATCTAGTGTATTGAGTTCATAAGAATAGAGTAACGCCTTATGCAAGATGACATGATGTAGAGGGATAAACTCAAGCAATATGATATAAACCCATCTTTTTATCCTCGATGGCAACAATACAATACATGCCTTGATGCCCCTACTGTCACTGGGAAAGGACAACGCAAAATTGAACCCAAACCCAAGCACTTCTGCCATTGCAAGAACTATAGATCTAGTAGGCCAAACCAAACAAATAATTTGAAGAGACTTGCAAGGATATTATGAGCACACATAAAGAGTTCAGAAAAGAACCAAATATTTCTCATAGATAATCTTGATCATAAAACCACAATTCATCGCATCTCGACAAACACACCGCAAAAAGAGATTACATCGAATAGATCTCCTCGAAGACCGAGGAGAACTTTGTATTGAGATCCAAAGAGAGAGAAGAAGCCATCTAGATACTAGCTATGACCCCGAAGGTCTGTGGTAAACTACTCAGAACTCATGGTGAGGGCGATGATGATGATGTAGAAGCACTGTGTGATGGATCCCCCTTCGGTGGAGCTCCGGAACATGCTCGAAGATGGGATATCATGGGAACAGAAGGTTACGATGGCGGAATTAAGGTTTTCTCTCTGTTGCTGACGGTTTCAGGGTACATAGGCTTATATAGGAGGAAGGAGGACACCGGGGGACTCACGAGGGGCCCACGAGGTAGGGGGCACGCCCTGGGAAGACTTGTGTGAAGTTTATGTGATCTTGCTGTGAAAAACAGAATCGATAGTGCTCGCTAAAGTAGTCTTCAGATTTTACTGGAGCGTGCTTTTTAGTTGATTCCTTTTGAAAATGATTGGTAGACAAATTCCACAAATTTAGAAAATTAGTTTGAATTTTGTGAAGTCCCAGAAGCAGGCGAAACCTGCAGATTACTACAGACTGTTCTATATTTGACAGATTCTGTTTTTCGTGTGTTGTTTGCTTATTCCGAGGCATCTATGAGTAGTATTGGAGGATATGAACCATAGAGAAGTTGGACTACAGTAGGTTTAAAACCAATATAAACAAAGAATGAATTCATTGCTGCACCTTTCAGTAGTGGTTTGCTTTCTTATACTAACGGAGCTCACGAGAATTTTTTTCTAAGTTTTGTGTTGTGAAGTTTTCAAGTTTTGAGTATTGCTTTGATGGACTATGGAACAAGGAGTAGCAAAGGCCTAAGCTTGGGGATGCCCATGGCACGCCAAGGAATTCAAGATAAGTAAAACACTAAGCTTGGGGATGCCCCGGGAAGGCATCCCCTCTTTCGTCTTCATCCATCGGTAACTATACTTGGAGCTATATTTTTATTCGCAACATGATATGTGTTTTCCTTGGAGCGTCTTGTATAATTTGATTCTTTGCTTGTTAGTTTGACACAATCATCCTTGCTGGACACACCTATTTGAGAGAGTTAAATATGGCCTAGAAATTATTAGAACACTCTATGTGCTTCACTTATATCTTCTGAGTTGAATAGTTTTTGCTCTAGCGCTTCACTTATATCTTTTAGAGCACGGTGGTGGTAATATTTTGTAGAAATTGTTGAAATCTCATGATTCACTTATATCTTTTTGAGACTCTATTAAAACAGCATGGTAATGTGTTTAGGGTAAAGAAACTAGTCTTCACATGATAGACATCCAATGTCAATGTAGTAAAAAAAATTCACACCAAGTGCATTGAATAGAATGAGATGTTGGATGCTTGATAATTGTTTTGAGATATGAGGATAGTGATATTAGAGTCATGCTAGTAGAGTCATTATGAAATTGAGAAATACTTTTGTTAAGGTTAGTGATTCCCGTATCATTCACGTATGGTGAACCGTTGTGTGACTAAGTTACAGCATGGGGTACTTGTAGAGTGCCAACCTTTGTGTGGAGGTCGGGGGCGCGCGATGGTTAACTCCTACCAACCTCCCCCCTAGGAGCATGTGTTGATTGCTTTGTTTTGATGACTCGTAGATTTTTTCAATAAGTATATGAGTTCTTATGACTAATGTTGAGTCCATGGATTATACGCTCTCTCACCCTTCCACTATTGCTAGCCTCTCTTGTACCACGCAACTTTCGCCAGTGCATAAACCCACTATATATCCTTCCTCAAAACAGCCACCATATTTTTCCTCAAAATAGCCACCTTACCTACCTATCTTGGCATTTCCATAGCCATTCCGAGATATATTGCCATGCAACTTTCCACCGTTCCGTTCATATGACACGCATCATATTGTCATATTGCCATTGTATGATCATGTATTTGACATCGTATTTGTGGCAAGGCCACCATGCATAATTTTTATACATGTCACTCTTGTTTCATTGCACATACCGGTACACCGCCGAAGGCATTGATATACAATCATACATTGTTGTTGTAATATCGAGTTGCAATATCGAGTTGTAATGAAAGTGTGATGATCATCATTATTAGAGCATTGTCCCATGGGAGGAAAGGCTAAATCTATAAAGCCCCTCCGCAATGAAAAGGAAAAAAAAAAGAAAAAAAAGAAGAAAGGCCAAAGAAAAAAAGAAAGGCCCAAACAAAAGAAAAAAACAAAAAAAGGGACAGTTGCTACTATCTTCTTTTCCACACTTGTGCTTCAAAGTAGCACCATGTTCTTCATTGTAGAGAGTTTCATGTTTAGTCACTTTCATATACTAGTGGGAATTTTCATTATAGAACTTGGCTTGTATATTCCAATGATGGGCTTCCTCAAATGCCCTAGGTCTTCATGAGCAAGCAAGTTGGATGCACACCCACTAGTTTCTTTTGTTAAACTTTCATTCATATTTAGCTCTAGTGCATCCGTTGCATGGCAATCCCTACTCACTCACATTGATATCTATTGATGGGCACCTCCATAGCCCGTTGATACGCCTAGTCGATGTGAGACTATCTCCCTCCTTTTTGTCTTCTCCACAACGACCTCTATTCCACCCATAGTGCTATGTCCATGGCTCACGCTCATGTATTGCGTGAAAGTTGCAAGGTTTGAAAAGATAGAGTATGAAAACAAGTGCTTGGCTGAAATCGGGGTTGTGCAGGATATGAATATTTTTGTGTGATAACGAGGGAGCATAGCCAACACCATATGATTTTGTAGGGATAACTTTAATTAGCCAGAGTATTTTGAGAAGACGTGATTGCTTTGTTAGTATGCTTGAAGTATTGTTATTTCTTATGTCAATATAGACTTTTATCTTGAATCTTTCAGATCTGAACATTCATGCCACAATTAAGAGAATTACATTGAAAAACTATATTGGTTAGCATTCCACATCAAAAATTATTTCTTTATCATTTACCTACTCGAGGACGAGCAGGAATTGAGCTTGGGGATGCTTGATACGTCTCCAACATATCTATAATTTTTTATTGTTCCATGCTATTATTTATGAAGTCTTGGATGCTTAATGGGCTTTGTCATTCACTTTTATATCATTTTTGGAAATAACCTACTAACCCAAAGGCCGAGTCCAGATTGCTGTTTTTTGCCTATTTCAGGGTTTTGCAGAAAAAGAATATCAAATGGAGTCCAAACGGAATGAAACCTTCGCGAGAGATATTTTTGGAGAAAATCACGCACGCGGAGCTTGAGAACCATGTCAGGGGACCGAGGGCTGGCCCAGGAGGGTGGCGGGTGCGCCCCCTTCCCAGGGCGCCCCCTACCTTATGGCCCCCTCGAGCGTCCCCCGGTGCCATCCTTCTACCTATGTAAGTCCACGTACCCCAGAAATTCCGTGTACAGAGAGAAAACCCTAAGTCCACCGCCGTACCTTCTGTTCCCGTGGAGATCCCATCTTGGAGCCTTTTCCGGAGCTCCACCGGAGGGGGGTCCATCACGGAGGCCTTCATCCTCATCATCATCGCCCTCACCATCAGTTGTGAGTAGTTTACCACTGACCTTCGGGTCCATAGCTAGTATCTAGATGTCTTCTTCTCTCTCTGGATTTCAATACAAAGTTCTCCCCGGTCATCGAGGAGATCTATTCGATGTAATCTCTTTTTGCGGTGTGTTTGTCGAGATCCGGTGAATTGTGAGTTTATGATCAAGGTTATCTATAAAAGATATTTGGTTCTTCTCTGAAATTTTTATGTGTGCTCATAATATCCTTGCAAGTCTCTTTGAATTATTGGTTTGGTTTGGCCTACTAGATCTATAGTTCTTGCAATGGGAGAAGTGCTTGGCTTTGGGTTCAATCTTGCGGTGTCCTTTCCCAGTGACAGTAGGGGTATCAAGGCACGTATTGTGGTGTTGCCATCGAGGATAAAAATATGGGGTTTATATCATATTGCTTGAGTTTATCCCTCTACATCATGTCGTCTTGCTTAAGGCGTTACTCTGTTCGTATGAACTCAATACACTAGATGCATGCTGGATAGCGGTCGATGTGTGGAGTAATAGTAGTAGATGCGAAATTGTTTCGGTCTACTTGTCTCTGACGTGATGCCTATATACAATGATCATGCCTAGATAGTCTCATAATTATTCGCTTTTCTATCAATTGCTCGACAATAATTTGTTTACCCGCCGTAGAATATCGCTATCATGAGAGAAGCCACTAGAGAAAACTATGGCCCCCGGGTCTATTCTCAACATATCAATCTACATCTACTTTACTTTTACCGCTTTTATTTGCTATTCTTATAAACTAAAAATACCAAAAATATCAACTATCATCTCTTTCAGATCTCAGTCTCGTAAGTGATAGTAAAGGGATTGACAACCCCTTATCGCGTTGGCTGCGAAGTTCTTATTTGTTTGTACAGGTGCGAGGGACTCGCCCGTGGTCTCCTAATGGATTGATACCTTGGTTCTCAAAAACTGTGGGAAATACTTACGCTACTGTACTGCATCTCCCTTTCCTCTTCGAGGGAATACAACGCAAGCTCAAGAGGTAGCAAGAAGAATTTCTGGCACCATTGCCGGGGAGGCTTACGCAAAAGTCATATACCAAGTACCTATCACAAACCCTTATCCTTCGCATTACATTTATTTGCCTCTCGTTTTCCTCTCCCCCACTTCACCCTTGCCGTTTTATTTGCCCTTCTTCCGCCGTGTGTTTTATCGTTCGCTTGCTTCTTGTTTGCTTGTGTGTTGCTTGCTTGCTTGTCATCATGTCTAGCACACCTATCATTATCACCACTCCCGAGAGTGAGGTCCTCAACTTTAAACAAAGGGAGGAAGAAAACTTAAAAGATGCCTGGTATAGAATTTGCAATGCTCAAAATAGATCCAATAGGAAGGTTTCCACTTCCGTGCTTCTTCGCAATTTTTATGTTGGCATACCTCCGTGGAATAGATTTATCTTGGATACCATTACCGGAGGGAATTTCTTGGGTAGCCACACGATTGATTCTTATAATGTTATGATTGAATTATTTGGCTCACCACCTCTTATGGTTAATGGGACCGTTTTAACTTTGGAGTACGTTATGCATAGGTTAGAAAGCATTGAAAACAAAGTTGCTACGGTAGAACTGGTAGAGAACTTGGATAGAAAAATTCATAATGAAATTACCCAATATGGATCCAAGGTAGGAGTTGTTCTTAAAAATCTTAAGGAAAAGGAGCCCATAGTTAAAAGAAAGCTAGATTAGGATTCTACTAGAATCAATAAGCTTGAGGATGTTATCACTAATGTGGGTTCTGCTCTTTCCGCCATAAAAACTACTCCAAATACCTCTACTAAATTATCTAAGTTCATGTATGTCCCTAAATACAAGGGTGAAACATCTAGAATTGCGGATCTCAAATCCATAAGTGTTCACCCTAATTTTCTTACTTTTGCAAAAGACCCTTTTGACACTTTAGAATTTCTTGATTTCTTGCCCAAGAGTTTGATTATTTATAGGGACAAAGAAGTGCCCAACAATCATAAGTGCTTAATCAAAGAATTGCCTTCCAAAGATGGCAATACCTAGAATTATCTTGTATCGTGCCTAGCCAGGGGCGTAAAACGATAGCGCTTGTTGGGAGGCAACCCAATTTTATGTTTTTTGTTTTTATTGCTGTTAGGGAATAAATATTGCATCTAGCCTCTGATTAGATGTGTTTTCATGTTTTTTTAGTGTTTGTGCCAAGTAGAATCTTTGGGAAGACTTGTGTGAAGTTTATGTGATCTTGCTGTGAAAAACAGAATCGATAGTGCTCGCTAAAGTAGTTTGCAAATGATTGGTAGACAAATTCCTCAAATTTAGAAATTTAGTTTGAATTTTGTGAAGTTCCAGAAGCAGGCAAAACCTGCAGATTACTACAGACTGTTCTATATTTGACAGATTCTGTTTTTCGTGTGTTGTTTGCTTATTCCGAGGCATCTATGAGTAGTATTGGAGGATATGAACCATAGAGAAGTTGGACTACAGTAGGTTTAACACCAATATAAACAAAGAATGAATTCATTGCTGCACCTTTCAGTACTGGTTTGCTTTCTTATACTAACGGAGCCCACGAGAATTTTTTTCTAAGTTTTGTGTTGTGAAGTTTTCAAGTTTTGAGTATTGCTTTGATGGACTATGGAACAAGGAGTAGCAAAGGCCTAAGCTTGGGGATGCCCATGGCACGCCAAGGAATTCAAGATAATCAAAACAATAAACTTGGGGATGCCCCGGGAAGGCATCCCCTCTTTCGTCTTCATCCATCGGTAACTATACTTGGAGCAATATTTTTATTCGCAACATGATATGTGTTTTCCTTGGAGCGTCTTGTATAATTTGAGTCTTTGCTTGTTAGTTTGCCACAATCATCCTTGCTGGACACACCTATTTGAGAGAGTTAAATATGGCCTAGAAATTATTAGAACACTCTATGTGCTTCACTTATATCTTCTGAGTTGAAGAGTTTTTGCTCTAGCGCTTCACTTATATCTTTTAGAGCACGGTGGTGGTAATATTTTGTAAAAATTGTTGAAATCTCATGATTCAATTATATCCTTTTGAGACTCTATTAAAACATCATGGTAATGTGTTTAGGCTAAAGAAACTAGTCTTCACATGATAGACATCCAATGTCAATGTAGTAAAAAAATTCACACCAAGTGCATTGAATAGAATGAGATGTTGGATGCTTGATAATTGTTTTGAGATATGAGGATAGTGATATTAGAGTCATGCCAGTAGAGTCATTATGAAATTGAGAAATACTTGTGTTAAGGTTAGTGATTCCCGTATCATTCACGTATGGTGAACCGTTGTGTGACTAAGTTAGAGCATGGGGTACTTGTAGAGTGCCAACCTTTGTGTGGAGGTCGGGGGCGCGCGATGGTTAACACCTACCAACCTCCCCCTAGGAGCATGTGTTGATTGCTTTGTTTTGATGACTCGTAGATTTTTTCAATAAGTATATGAGTTCTTATGACTAATGTTGAGTCCATGGATTATACGCACTCTCACCCTTCCACTATTGCTAGCCTCTCTTGTACCGCGCAACTTTCGCAAGTGCATAAACCCACTATATATCCTTCCTCAAAACAGCCACCATATTGTTCCTCAAAATAGCCACCTTACCTACCTATCATGGCATTTCCATAGCCATTCCAAGATATATTGCCATGCAACTTTCCACCGTTCTGTTCATATGACACGCATCATATTGTCATATTGACATTGTATGATCATGTATTTGACATCGTATTTGTGGCAAGGCCACCATGCATAATTCATATACATGCCACTCTTGTTTCATTGCACATACCGATACACCGCCGAAGCCATTGATATACAGTCATACATTGTTGTTGCAATATCGAGTTGTAATGAAAGTGCGATGATCATCATTATTAGAGCATTGTCCCATGGGAGGAAAGGCTAAATCTATAAAGCCCCTCCGGAATGAAAAGGAAAAAAAAGAAAAAAAAGAAGAAAGGCCAAAGAAAAAAATAAAGGCCCAAACAAAAGAAAAAAAACAAAACAAAAAGGGACAATTGCTACTATCTTCTTTTCCACACTTGTGCTTCTATGTAGCACCATGTTCTTCATTGTAGAGAGTTTCATGTTTAGTCACTTTCATATACTAGTGGGAATTTTCATTATAGAACTTGGCTTGTATATTCCAACGATGGGCTTCCTCAAATGCCCTAGGTCTTCATGAGCAAGCAAGTTGGATGCACACCCACTAGTTTCTTTTGTTAAACTTTCATTCATATTTAGCTCTAGTGCATCTGTTGCATGGCAATCCCTACTCACTCACATTGATATCTATTGATGGGCATCTCCATAGCCCGTTGATACGCCTAGTCGATGTGAGACTATCTCCCTCCTTTTTGTCTTCTCCACAACCACCTCTATTCCACCCATAGTGCTATGTCCATGGCTCACGCTCATGTATTGCGTGAAAGTTGAAAGGTTTGAAAAGATAGAGTATGAAAACAAGTGCTTGGCTGAAATCGGGGTTGTGCATGATATGAATATTTTTGTGTGATAACGAGGGAGCATAGCCAACACTATATGATTTTGTAGGGATAACTTTCTTTAGCCAGAGTATTTTGAGAAGACATGATTGCTTTGTCAGTATGCTTGAAGTATTGTTATTTCTTATGTCAATATAGACTTTCAGATCTGAACATTCATGCCACAATTAAGAGAATTACATTGAAAAACTATATTGGTTAGCATTCCACATCAAAAATTCTTTCTTTATCATTTACCTACTCGAGGACGGGCAGGAATTGAGCTTGGGGATGCTTGATACGTCTCCAACGTATCTATAATTTTTTATTGTTCCATGCTATTATTTATGAAGTCTTGGATGCTTAATGGGCTTTATCATTTACTTTTATATCATTTTTGGGACTAACCTACTAACCCAAAGGCCCAATCCAAATTGTTGTTTTTGCCTATTTCAGGGTTTTGGAGAAAAAGAATATCAAACGGAGTCCAAACGAAATGAAACCTTCACGAGAGATATTTTTGGAGAAAACCACACACGCGGAGCTTGAGAACCGCGTCAAGGGACCGAGGGGTGGCCCACGAGGGTGGGGGCGAGCCCCCTTCCCAGGGTGCGCCCCGTACCTCCTGGCCCCCTTGAGCATCCCCTCGTGACCTCCTTCTTCCTATATAAGTCCACGTACCCCAGAAACTACGTGAACAGAGAGAAAACCCTAATTCCACCGCCGTACCTTCTGTTCCCATGGAGATCCCATCTTGGAGCCTGTTCCCGAGCTCCACCGGAGGGGGATCCATCACGGAGGCCTTCATCATCATCATCATCGCCCTCACCATGAGTTGTGAGTAGTTTACCACAGACCTTCGCTTCCATAGCTAGTATCAAGATGGCTTCTTCTCTCTCTCTGGATCTCAATACAAAGTTCTCCTCGGTTTTTGAGGAGATCTATTCGACGTATTCTCTTTTTGCGATGTGTTTGTCGAGATCCGATGAATTGTGAGTTTATGATCAAGGTTATCTATGAAAGATATGTGGTTCTTCTCCAAAAAAATTATGTGTGCTCATAATATCCTTGCAAGTCTGTTCGAATTATTGGTTTGGTTTGGCCTAGTGGATCTATAGTTCTAGCAATGGGAGAAGTGCTTGGCTTTGTGTTCAATCTTGCGGTTTCCTTTCCCACTGACAGTAGGGGCAGCAAGGCACGTATTGTATTGTTGCCATCGAGGATAAAAAGATGGGGTTTATATCATATTGCTTGAGTTTATCCCTCTACATCATGTCATCTTGCTTAAGGCGTTACTCTGTTCGTATGAACTCAATACACTACATGCATGCTGGATAGCGATCGATGTGTGGAGTAATAGTAGTAGATGTAGAATCGTTTTGGTCTACTTGTCTCGGATGTGATGCCTATATACAATGATCATGCCTAGATAGTCTCATAATTATTCGCTTTTCTATCAATTGCTCGACAGTATTTTGTTTACCCACCGTAGAATATCGCTATCATGAGAGAAGCCACTAGAGACAACTATGGCCCTCGGGTCTATTCTCAACATATCAATCTACATCTACTTTACTTTTACCGCATTTATTTGATGTTCTTATAAACTAAAAATACCAAAAATATCAACTATCATCTCTATCAGATCTCACTCTCGTAAGTGACCGTAAAGGGATTGACAACCCCTTATCGCGTTGGCTGCGAAGTTCTTATTTGTTTGTGCAGGTGCGAGGGACTCGCGCGTGGTCTCCTAGTGGATTGATACCTTGGTTCTCAAAAACGGAGGGAAATACTTACGCTACTGTGCTGCATCTCCCTTTCCTCTTCGAGGGAATACAACGCAAGAACAAGAGGTAGCAATCACCAAGCTTAATTCCTGCTCGTCCTCGAGTAGGTAAATGATAAAAACAGAATTTTTGATGTGGAATGCTAACGAACATTGTTTTTCAATGTAATTCTCTTCATTGTGGCACGAATGTTCAGATCTGAAAGATTCAAGATAAAAGTCTATATTGACATGAAATAATAATACTTCAAGCATACTAACAAAGCAGTCATGTCTTCAAAATACAATGGCTAAAGAAAGTTATCCCTACAAAATCATATAGTCTAGCTATGCTCCCTATTCATCACACAAAATATTCATGTCATGCACAACCCCGGTTTTAGCCAAGCACTTGTTTTCATACTCTATTCTTTCAAACCTTTCAACTTTCATGCAATACATGAGCGTGAGCCATGGACATAGCACTATGTGGAATAGAGAGGTGGTTGTGGAGAAGAAAAAAAGGAGGGAGATAGTCTCACAACGACTAGGCGTATCAACGGGCTATGGAGATGCCCATCAATAGATATCAATGTGAGTGAGTAGGGATTGCCATGCAACGGATGCACTGGAGCTAAATAAGTATGAAAGCTCAACAAAAGAAACTAGTGGGTGTGCAGCCAATTTGCTTGCTCACAAAGACCTAGGGCATTTGAGGAAGCCCATCGTTGGAATATACAAGACAAGTTCTATAATGAAAATTCCCACTACTATATGAAAGTGACTAAACATGAGACTCTCTATCATGAAGAACATGGTGCTACTTTGAAGCACAAGTGTGGAAAACGATAGTAGCAATTGTCCCTTCTCTCTTTTCTCTCATTTTTTTGGAGGGGCTTTCTCTCTTTTTTTATTAGCCCCTCTCTATTTTTTTGGGCCATCTCCGTTTTTTATTGGCCTTTCCTTACATGGGACAATGCTCTAATAATAATGATCATCACACTTTCGCTACAAATCGATATTACAACTCGATACTACAACAAAGTATGACTCTATATGAATGCCTCCGGTGGTGTACCAGAATGTGCAATGAAACAAGAGTGACATGTATGAAAGATTATGCATGGTGGCTTTGCCACAAATACGATGTCAACTACATGATCATGCATGGCAATATGACAATATGATGCGTGTCATATGAACGGAACGGTAGAAAGTTGCATGGCAGTATATCTCGGAATGGCTATGGAAATTCCATGATAGGTAGGTATGGTGGATGTTTTGAGGAATAATATGGTGGCTGTTTTGAGGAAGGATATATAGTGGGTGTATGGTACCGGCCAAAGTTGCGCGGTACAACAGAGGCTAGCAATGATGGAAGGGTGAGAGTGCGTATAATCCATGGACTCAACATTAGTCATAAGAACTCATATACTTATTGCAAAAATCTACGAGTCATCCAAACAAAGCAATCAACGCATGCTCCTAGGGGGGAGGTTGGTAGGAGTTAACCATCACGCGCCCCTGACCTCCACACAAAGGTTGGCACTTTACAAATATCTCATGCTCTAACTTCGTCACATAGCTGTTCACCATACGTGCATGCTACGGGAATCACTAACCTTAACACAAGTATTTCTCAATTTCAGAATAACTCCACTAGCATGACTCTAATATCATTATCCTCATATGTCAAAACAATTATCAAGCATCCAACATCTCATCATATTCAATGCACTTAGTGTGAAAGTTTTTACTACATTGATATTAGAAGTCTATCATGTGAAGACTAGTTTTATAGCCTAAACACATTATCATGCTGTTTTAATAGTCTCTCAAAAGGATATAAGTGAAGCATGAGAGTTCAACAATTTCTTCAAAATATGTTCACCACCGTGCTCTAAAAGATATAAGTGAGGCACTAGAGCAAAAACTATGCAACTCAAAAGATATAAGTGAAGCACATAGAGTGTTCTAACAATTCCTAGGCCATATTTAACTCTCTCAAATAGGTGTGTCCAGCAAGGATGATTGTGGCAAACTAACAAGCAAAGACACAAATTATACAAGACGCTCCAAGGAAAACACATACCATGTGGTGAATAAAAATATAGCTCCGAGTATAGTTACGGATGGATGAAGACGAAAGAGGGGACGCCTTCCCGGGGCATCCCCAAGCTTAGGATTTTGATTGTCCTTAAATTTTACTTGGGGTGCCATGGGCGTCCCCAAGCTTAGGCCCTTGCTAATCTTTGTTCCATAGTCCATCAAAGCAATACTCAAAACTTGAAAACTTCACAACACAAAACTTAGACACAAATTCTCGTGAGCTCCGTCAGTATAAGAAAACAAATCACTACTCAAAGGTACTGCAATGAATTCATTCTTTGTTTATATTGGTGTTAAACCTACTGTATTCCAACTTCTCTATGGTTCATACCTCCCAATATTACTCATAGATGCATTGAAATAAGCAAACAACACACGAAAAAACAGAATCTGTCAAAAACAAAATAGTCTGTAGTAATCTGCAGGTTTCACATACTTTTGTAAGTCCAAAAAATTCAAACTGAATTGGTAAACGTGAGAAATTTGTCTATTCATCATCTGCAAAAAGAATCAACCAAATAGCATGCTCCAGTAAAATCTGATGACCATTCTAGCGAGTGGTAACAATTCAGCTTTTCATAGCAAAATCACATAAATTCAATGATGCTCTCATGAAAGATAAGAATTGAAGCACAAAGAGAGCATCATCAAACATGTGAAAAACACATCTTAGTCTAACATACTTCCCATTCATAGGCATCTTATAAGCAAACAAATTAGCAAGACAAGAAAGATCTAGCCTATGCAAGGAAGAAGAAAGAAACAATATCAATCTCAACATAATGAGAGGTAATTTAGTAACATGAAAATTTCTTCCACCATATTTTCCTCTCTCATAATAATTGCACGTAGGATCATAAGAAAATTCAACAATATATCTATCACAAAACATATTCTCAACACGATACACATGCATACGAAGTTGACACTCTTCCAAAATAGTGGGAACTAAAGTTGACACTCTTCCAAACCCACTTTCAGTATTATTGCAAACATTATTATCAATCTCATATTCATAATGGGGCTTAAATAAATTTTCAAGATCATAAGAAGAATCACCCCAATCATGATCACTGCAACAGGTAGTGGACATAGCAATACTAGCATCCCCAAGCTTAGGGTTTTGCATATCATTAACACAATTGACATTAATAAAATTTATGATAACATCATTGCAATCATGCTTTTCATCGAAAGAACTATCAAGTGTGGGTGCAATAGAAACGATCTCATGTTTAACATAGGGAACTATAGCAAATTCTTCTTCGTAAATATTGGCATCATGTCCACAAGAATCATGTTCATCAAGGGATATTTCAATCAAATCATCGGAATAATAATTATCTATAGATTCATGCATATCATTATTTTCCTTCAAAGCAGCGGTCATTCGTTTAATAAATTCTTTGACATAGGCATTATGAGCATAGTTTTTAAAGCAATATTTAAGTATGTAAAAAATTTCAGATTCATAGAGAGTAATATCATACTTTTCAATCAAAGAAGTAACTTCATAAGCACCCTTAAAAGCAACAAATTCTTCAATTTGTTCGATATCGTAGTAACTATAAACACCCTTTGCATAAGAAGATAAGATTTCATTATCATTAAACTCACATAGGTAGGGGCTGTGTTTTTCAGGGTTCTTAGAACAACAAGTGAAATCACAAATTTCACAAAGATTCCCAGCATAACACAACAATCTGTTTATCTGATCCCATAAGAGTATCCCCTTTTCAGACAAACAATGATGCACAAAATGAGCATGCTCATCTAAAGATTTCCCATCAACTAGGCTTGTTGGGATTTCAGCACGAGCGCATAAGAATCAAAGATGATCCAAGTAGAACACCTTAAGGTGATCCATAAAAAATGGATTTTTAGCAAGAAAAGATGCAAGCACATAGAAGGCACATGGAGACACAAGCAAACAAGAAGCAAGCGAACTATAAACACATGGCAGAAGAAGAGCAAATAAAATGGCAAGTGTGAAGTGGGGGAGAGGAAAACGAGAGGCAAAAAAATGTAATGCGAAGGATAAGGGTTTGTGATAGGTACTTGGTATATGACTTTTGCATAAGCCTCCCCGGCAACGGCGCCAGAAATTCTTCTTGCTACTTCTCGAGCCTGCGTTGTATTCCCTCGAAGTGGAAAGGGTGATGCAGCACAGTAGCGTAAGTATTTCCCTCGGTTTTGGAGAACCAAGGTAGCAATCCAGTAGGAGACCACGCGCGAGTCCCTCGAACCTGCACAAACAAACAAGAACTTCGTAGCCAATGCGATAAGGGGTGATCAATCCCTTTACGGTCACTTACGGAAGTGAGAACTGATAGAGATGATAGTTTACATTTTTGGTATTTTTGTTTATAAGAACAAAAAGTAAAAGCGGAAAAATTAAAGTAGATGTAGATTGATATGCTGAGAATAGACTCGGGGGCCATAGTGTTCTCTAGTGGCTTCTCTCGTGATAGCGATATTCTACGGCAGGTAAACAAATTACTGTAGAGCAATTGATAGAAAAGCAAATAATTATGGGACCATGTAGGCATGATCATTGTATATAGGCATCACGTCTGAGACAAGTAGACCGACTCCTGCCTGCATCTACTACTATTACTCCACACATCGACCGCTATCCAGCATGCATCTAGTGTATTGAGTTCATAAGAAAAGAGTAACGCCTTAAGCAAGATGACATGATGTAGAGGGATAAACTCAAGAAATATGATATAAGCCCCATCTTTTTATCATCGATGGCAAAAATACAATACGTGCATTGCTGCCCCTACTGTCACTGCGAAAGGACACCGCAAGATTGAACCCAAAGCCAGGGACTTCTCCCATTGCAAGAACTATAGATCTAGTAGGCCAAACCAAACCAATAATTCGAAAAGACTTTCATGGATATTATGAGCACATATAAAGAGTTTAGAAAAGAACCAAATATTTCTCATAGATATGCTTGATCATAAACCCACAATTCAACGGATCTCGACAAACACACTGCAAAAAGAGATTACATCGAATAGATCTCCTCGAATATCAAGGAGAACTTTGCATTGAGATCCAAAGAGATAGAAGAAGCCATCTAGATACTAGCTATGGACCCGAAGGTCTGTGGTAAACTACTCACAACTCATGGTGAGGGCGATGATGATGATGTAGAAGCACTCCGTGATGGATCCCCCCTCCGGTGGAGCTCAAGAACATGCTCCAAGATGGGATCTCACGGGAACAGAAGGTTAAGGCAGTGGAATTAGGGTTTTCTCTCTATTGTTGATGGTTTCGTGGTACGTAGGCTTATATAGGAGAAAGGAGGACACCGGGGGACTCACAAGGGGCCCACGAGGCATGGGGGCATGCCCTGGGAAGGGGGGTGCGCCCCCACCCTCATGGGCACCTCGTAGCCCCTACTCCGTGGTTCTCAAGTCTCCCATGCGTAATTTTCTCCAAAAATATATCTCCCGAAGGTTTCATTCCGTTTGGACTTCGTTTGATATTCCTTTTCTGCAAAACCATAAAACAGGCAAAAAACAGCAATCTGGACTGGGCCTTTGGGTTAGTAGGTTAGTCTCAAAAATGATATAAAAGTATATGACAAAGCTCATTAAACATCCAAGACATCATAAATAGTAGCATGGAACAATAAAAAATTATAGATACGTTGGACACGTATCAGGAAGCAACAGGAGATTCAAAGCCTCAAGAGGAAGTATGGACAAGGAAAGAATAATTCTAGAGCGCAGCAGAAGCCCCGTTTCACCCCGGACTCGGGAGGATACACCCATAACCATGGAAGCCACACCCATAATGGAGGGAGTTCTCATAAGCACAATGGTCCCAAGAATGGGAATAGGAACGGAGCAAGCAATAATCAAAACCGCCGTACTTCATCCACACCCCCATCAGGGATTTAGGTCACATTACCTGTTACAAGTGCGGGAAGAATGGACACTACGCTGCAGAGTGCCCTGAAGTGAAGAATGGGAATGGCAATGGAAGCGCTGGGAAGAAGCCCAACCCTTTAAACAGGGGACAAGTGAATCACGTGAACGTGGAGGAGGTTGAAGAGCAGGCTGATGCTGTTGTCGGTAAGTTTTGGTTAATTCATTTACCGCAATAGTTCTTTTCGATACTGGTGCGTCACATTCATACATTTCAAGAGGATTTGTGGATAGATATAAGTTGCCCACCCAAGTACTTAAGACCCCTATGATAGTAAGTTCCCCAGGAGCAGAGTATATGGAAAGTCAAGGATGTTTTCAAGTGCCATTGACCATTGGACGCCATGGTATTCCCTCAGACCTAATAATTTTGGAGTCGCAAGGATTGGATGTGATACTAGGTATGGATTGGCTATCGATGTGTGGAGGGAACTACTACTTCTCGAGCTTAAGTTGTATTCCCTCGAAGAAGAAAGGGAGATGCGTCACAGTAGCGTAAGTATTTCCCACAGTTTTTGAGAACCAAGGTATCAATCCAGTAGGAGACCACACGCGAGTCCCTCGCACCTGCACAAACAAATAAGAACTTCGCAGCCAACGCGATAAGGGGTTGTCAATCCCTTTACGGTCACTTACGAAAGTGAGATCTGATAGAGATGATAGTTTGATATTTTTGGTATTTTTTATTATAAGAATAGAAAGTAAAAGCGGAAAAAGTAAAGTAGGTGTAGATTGATGTGTTGAGAATAGACTCGGGGGCCATAGTGATATTCTATGGCGGGTAAACAAATTACTGTCGAGCAATTGATAGAAAAGCGAATAATTATGAGACTATCTAGGCATGATCATTATATATAGGCATCATGTCCGAGACAAGTAGACCGAAAAAATTCTGCATCTACTACTATTACTCCACACATCTACCGCTATCCAGCATGCATCTAGTGTATTGAGTTCATAACAACAGAGTAACGCCTTAAGCAAGATGACATGATGTAGAGGGATAAACTCAAGCAATATGATATAAACCCCATCTTTTTATCCTCGATGGCAACAATACAATACGTGCCTTGCTGCCCCTACTGTCACTGGGAAAGGACACCGCAAGATTGAACCCAAAGCCAAACACTTCTCTCATTGCAAGAACTATAGATCTATTAGGCCAAACCAAACCAATAATTCGAAGATACTTGCAAGGATATTAGAATCATACATAAAGAGTTCAGAGAAGAACCAAATATTTCTCATAGATAATCTTGAACATAAACCCACAATTCATCAGATCTCGACAAACACACCGCAAAAAGAGATTACATCGAATAGATCTCCTCGAAGACCGAGGAGAACTTTGTATTGAGATCCAATAAGAGAGAAGAAGCCATCTAGATACTAGCCATGGACCCGAAGGTCTGTGGTAAACTACTCACAACTCATGGTGAGGCGATGATGATGACGTAGAAGCATTCCGTGGTAGATCCCCCCTTCGGCGGAGCTCCGGAACAGGCCCCAAGATGGGATCTCATAGGAACAGAAGGTTACGGCGGTGGAACTAGGGTTTTCTTTCCTCTTCTGATGGTTTCGGGGTACGTAAGTATATATAGGAGGAAGGAGGGCACCGGTGGCCAAACGTAGGACCCACAAAGCCGGGGAGGCGCCCTAGGGGCGGCGCCCCCCCACCCTCGTGGGAACCACCTAAGCCTACTCCGTGGTTCTCAAGTCTCTCGTGCGTGATTTTCTCCAAAAATATCTCTCCCGAAGGTTTCATTCCGTTTGGACTCCGTTTGTATCCCTTTTCTGTAAAACCCCAAAACAGGCAAAAAACATCAATCTGGACTGGGCCTTTGGGTTAGTAGGTTAGTCCCAAAAATAATATAGAAGTGTATGACAAAGCCCATTAAACATCCAAAACATCATAAATAATAGCATGGAACAATAAAAAATTATAGATACATTGGAGACGTATCAACAACATCGATTGTGCCAGTAAGTCGATTTTACTTACCATCCCAGAGGGGAAAAGGATCAAGTATGTATCTATGCATTCTCCTAGGAGAACACAAGTACATTATCTCTCGGGAGTTGTTCAGGAGGAAGTGCCTGTAGTAAAGGATTACCCGGATGTATTTCCAAATGAGCTACCAGGCATGCCGCCAGATAGAGACATTGAGTTTTTCATAGAGCTATTGCCAGGCACCGGACCAATATCGAAGAGACTGTACCGGATGCCAGAAAATGATCTGGAGGAGATCAAGTAGCAGATTAAGGAGTTGTTGGAGAAAGGATTCATTCGACGAAGTTCATCACCTTGGGGAGCCCCAGTGCTCTTGGTCGAGAAGAAGGATGGATCTATAAGAATGGTCATTGATTATCGGGCACTGAACGAGGTGACGATTAAGAATAAGTATCCACTGCCGATGATCAATGATTTGTTCGAAAAACTACAAGGAGCTAAAGTATTATCCAAGATCGATCTACGATGAGGATACCACCAGTTGAAGATCCGAGAAAAGGATATACCTAAGACAGCCTTCACCATAAGGTATGGGCTATATGAGTATACAGTTATGTCATTTGGATTGACCAACGCCCCTGCCTATTTCATGAGTATGATGAATAAGGTCTTCATGGAGTTCTTGAATAAGTTTTTCGTGGTATTCATAGATGATATTTTGGTGTACTCGAAGAACGAAGAAGAACACGAGGAGCATTTGCGTTTGGTTCTTCAGAAGCTCAGAGAACACAAGTTATATGCCAAGTTTAGCAAATGCGAGTTTTGGTTCAAGGAAGTGGGATTACTAGCACATGTTATATCAGGAGAAGGTATAGCAATGTATCCTATCAAAGTGCAGGCAGTCACTGAGTGGTTGGCACCCACCTCAGTTGGAGAAATCTGCAGTTTTCTTGGACTCGCGGGATATTACCGGAGATTCATAGAGAATTTCTCCAAGATTGTGAAGCCTATGACGGCATTGTTGAAGAAGGACACCATGTTTTATTGGACTGAAGAGTGTGAAGAACGTTTCCAGGAGTTGAAGAAATGTTTGACGACAGCCCCACACTATTGGAATCTGGCACTTTGCCATCTGCCATGGCAGATGGCAAAGGCATGGTCGGCGGATGGCAAAGGCTTTGGCATCTGCCAGCAGATGGCAAATATTTTGTCTGAAACGCTCTGGCTGATGGCAAAGAGCCTGTGCCTTTGCCATCAGCTGGCAGATGGCAAAGCCTCTTAACAGGGTTAGCCCCGTTAGAAGGCTAACGGCATACTTTGCCATCTGCCAGCAGATGGCAAAGGCTGCAGGCTCTTTGCCGTCTGCCAGCAGATGGCAAAGAGCTTTTCCATTTGCTGGCAGATGGCAAAGAGCCCAAATAGGCCAGCCCAAATTTTATATGTAGATGACATGTGGCCTCTTTGCCATCTGCCAGCTGATGGCAAAGCTCTTTGCCATCTGCCAGCAGATGGCAAAGTGCCTATATTGCCCCATTTAATTTTGTTTTTTCTTATATCAATTCATTTTCACAGAAAATCAAACACAAATATATTTATATGACCAATATAGCATATTCAACACATATTACCAATAGTCATGAACACATATATATCCAACACATGTTACCAATACTAGCAAGTTTCATCCATACATATACATAGTTTCATCAATATTACACAGTTTCATCCATAGGTAGCAAGTTTCACAAGGTCAAAACAAAAACTAAATACAACCACTCCATCGACCCAAGCTTCCATGATCTTAAGCAAATCTATAAAATGGGAAAGAAGAAAGTTAGAAGAAGAAGACTAGAAGAAGAATATTATTATAATGCAACTAAAACGTGAAGATTATTATGATGCAACTTGTATCTGTAAAATAGGTCATTTTGGAGCTAAGTATGGTTATTATGTCATTTTTGAGCTAGCTAAGCATACTAAGTCATTTTGGTGTAAAACATGCTAAGGTCATTTTAGAGCTAAGTAAGGTTATTATGTCATTTTGGAGCTAGCTAAGCATGTGAAGTCATTTAGGAGCTAAAATATGTCATTTCTTAAGCATATTATGTCATTTTAGAGTTAGATAAGCATATTAAGTCATTTTGGAGGAAAATATGCTATGTATAGGTCATTTTAGGGCTGTCCTAGGTTAAATAGGTCATTTTAAGCTAGCTAAGCATATTAAGTCATTTTGGACGAAAAAAATGCTAAGTATAGGTCATTTTAGAGCTATCCTAGGTTAAATAGGTCATTTTGGAACTAATTAAGCTTATTATGTAATTTTTTAGCTAGCTAAGCATATTGAGTCATTTTGGAGGAAAAAATGCTAAGTATAGGTCATTTTAGAGCTATCCTATGTTAAATAGGTCATTTTGGAGCTAAGTAAGGTTATTATGTCATTTTGGAGCTAGCTAAGCATATGAAGTCATTTAGGAGCTAAAATATGTCATTTCATAAGCATATTATGTTATTTTAGAGCTAGTTAAGCATATTAAGTCATTATGGAAGAAAAGATGCTAAGTATAGGTCATTTTAGAGCTATCCGAGGTTAAATAGGTCATTTTGAAGCTAGCTAAGCATATTAAGTCATTTGTAGTAAAAATGCTAAGTATAGGTCATTTTAGAGCTATCCTAGGTCAAATAGGTCATTTTGGAGCTAATTAAGCTTATTATGTCATTTTTAGCTAGCTAAGCATATTGAGTCATTTCGAGGAAAAAATGCTAAGTATAGGTCATTTTGGAGCTAGCCTAGGTTAAATAGGTCATTTTGGAGCTAAGTAAGGTTATTATGTCATTTTGGAGCTAGCTAAGCATATGAAGTCATTTAGGAGCTAAAATATGTCATTTCTTAAGCATATTATGCTATTTTAGAGCTAGTTAAGCATATTAAGTCATTTTGGAGGAAAAGATGCTAATTATAGGTAATTTTAGAGCTATCCTAGGTTAAATAGGTCATTTTTAAGCTAGCTAAGCATATTAAGTCATTTGGAGGAAAAAATGCTAAGTATAGGTCATTTTAGAGCTATCCTAGGTTAAATAGGTCATTTTGGAGCTAATTAAGCTTATTATGTCATTTTTGAGCTAGCTAAGCATATTCAGTCATTTTCGAGGAAAAAAATGCTAAGTATAGGTCATTTTGGAGCTAGCCTAGGTTAAATAGTTCATTTTGGAGCTAAGTAAGGTTATTATGTCATTTGGAGCTAGCTAAGCATATGAAGTCATTTAGGACCTAAAATATGTCATTTCTTAAGCATATTATGTCATTTTAGAGTTAGATAAGCATATTAAGTCATTTTGGAGGAAAAGATGCTAAGTATAGGTCATTTTAGGGCTATCCTAGGTTAAATAGGTCATTTTAAGCTAGCTAAGCATATTAAGTCATTTTGGAGGAAAAAATGCTAAGTATAGGTCATTTTAGAGCTATCCTAGGTTAAATAGGTCATTTTGGAACTAATTAAGCTTATTATGTAATTTTTTAGCTAGCTAAGCATATTGAGTCATTTTGGAGGAAAAAATGCGAAGTATAGGTCATTTTAGAGCTATCCTGTGTTAAATAGGTCATTTTGGAGCTAAGTAAGGTTATTATGTCATTTTGGAGCTAGCTAAGCATATGAAGTCATTTAGGAGCTAAAATATGTCATTTCTTAAGCATATTATGTTATTTTAGAGCTAGTTAAGCATATTAAGTCATTTTGGAAGAAAAGATGCTAAGTATAGGTCATTTTAGAGCTATCCGAGGTTAAATAGGTCATTTTGAAGCTAGCTAAGCATATTAAGTCATTTGGAGTAAAAATGCTAAGTATAGGTCATTTTAGAGCTATCCTAGGTCAAATAGGTTATTTTGGAGCTATTTAAGCTTATTATGTCATTTTTAGCTAGCTAAGCATATTGAGTCATTTCGAGGAAAAAATGCTAAGTATAGGTCATTTTGGAGCTAGCCTAGGTTAAATAGGTCATTTTGGAGCTAAGTAAGGTTATTATGTCATTTTGGAGCTAGCTAAGCTTATGAAGTCATTTAGGACATAAAATATGTCATTTCTTAAGCATATTATGTCATTTTAGAGTTAGATAAGCATATTAAGTCATTTTGGAGGAAAAGATGCTAAGTATAGGTCATTTTACGGCTATCCTAGGTTAAATAGGTCATTTTTAAGCTAGGTAAGCATATTAAGTCATTTTGGAGGAAAAAATGCTAAGTATAGGTCATTTTAGAGCTATCCTAGGTTAAATAGATCATTTTGGAGCTAATTAAGCTTATTATGTAATTTTTTAGCTAGCTAAGCATATTGAGTCATTTTGGAGGAAAAAATGCTAAGTATAGGTCATTTTAGAGCTAGCCTATGTTAAATAGGTCATTTTGGAGCTAAGTAAGGTTATTATGTCATTTTGGAGCTAGCTAAGCATATGAAGTCATTTAGGAGCTAAAATATGTCATTTCTTAAGCATATTATGCCATTTTAGACCTAGTTAAGCATATTAAGTCATTTTGGAGGAAAAGATGCTAATTATAGGTAATTTTAGAGCTATCCTAGGTTAAATAGGTCATTTTTAAGCTAGCTAAGCATATTAAGTCATTTGGAGGAAAAAATGCTAAGTATAGGTCATTTTAGAGCTATCCTAGGTTAAATAGGTCATTTTGGAGCTAATTAAGCTTATTATGTCATTTTTGAGCTAGCTAAGCATATTCAGTCATTTTCGAGGAAAAAATGCTAAGTATAGGTCATTTTGGAGCTAGCCTAGGTTAAATAGTTCATTTTGGAGCTAAGTAAGGTTATTATGTCATTTGGAGCTAGCTAAGCATATGAAGTCATTTAGGACCTAAAATATGTCATTTCTTAAGCATATTATGTCATTTTAGAGTTAGCTAAGCATATTAAGTCATTTTGGAGGAAAAGATGCTAAGTATAGGTCATTTTAGAGCTATCCTAGGTTAAAAATGTCATTTTTAAGCTAGCTAAGCATATTAAGTCATTTTGGAGGAAAAAATGCTAAGTATACGTCATTTTAGAGCTATCCTAGGTTAAATAGGTCATTTTGGAGTTAATTAAACTTATTATGTAATTTTTGAGCAAGCTAAGCATATTGAGTCATTTTGGAGGAAACAATGCTAAGTATAGGTCATTTTAGAGCTATCCTAGGTCAAACAGGTCATTTTGGAGCTAAGTAAGGTTATTATGTTATTTTGGAGCTAGCTAAGCATATGAAGTCATTTAGGAGCTAAAATATGACATTTCTTAAGCATATTATGTCATTTTAGAGCTAGTTAAGCAAATTAAGTGATTTTGGAGGAAAAGATGCTATGTATAGGTCATTTAAGAGCTATCCTAGGTTAAATATGTCATTTTAAGCTAGCTAAGCATATTAAGTCATTTTGGAGGAAAAATTCTAAGTATAGGTCATTTTAGAGCTATCCTAGGTTAAATATGTCATTTTGGAGCTAATTAAGCTTATTATCTCATTTTTAGCTAGCTAAGCATATTGAGTCATTTTGGAGGAAAAAATGCTAAGTATATGATTATGTCGCTAGTATCCATATGGCACAGAACTAGTGTAGAACAGGGCAATAGCAGTGGTTCGTAAGGCCCTTTAGTGCCGGTTCCATAACCGGCACTAAAATGTGGTCACTAAAGCCCCCCCTTCCCGTTAGTACTGGTTCAGCACGAACTGGTGTGAAAGGGCGACCACGTTGCACGAGCCAGCTCCGTGGGCCGGGAGCCCTTTAGTACCGGTTGCTTAAACCAACCGGTACTACAAGGTTTGGGTTTTTTTGGTTTTGTGATTTCTTTTTCATTTATTTTTTGTGTTTTCCATTTAATTTTTTTCCTTTGCTGGTATTTTATGATACTACACATTGTACACGTTATGCATATATATATATATATATATATATATATATATAGAATTTCTAGTAGAACCAATCATATATATATATATCATCAAATGTCTCACACACAAACCACCTGATATTTTCACACATACACACATGTGTAGCTATATACAAGTTCTCCTACATTTTGCCTTCGGAGCCAGTGGCATTAGCCTAATTGGTGCCTTCGGAGCACGATGACAATTGGAAGTGGTTCATGGGGGCGGTAGCGGGTAATGGTATTCTCCCTTCGGATCTATGACCTGGTCGAGTAAAAATCCCGCTATTTCCTCTTGAAGTGCTTGTACGCGGTCCGTTTCTAGGACCTTGTCCCGCACCTCTTTGAACTGTTAAAAAGGAGATCAATATGCATGTTAATTAGTTGTGTGACTAGATATCGATAATGGTGTAAAAATTGTGAATAGTGTTCTGACAAACGTCCCCATTCCTGTCTTTGAGATCTGCTCCCTTCGGACGTCATCATGTGAATGTTCTCACAAACGCAGTATGCACACAGATCAGTCCCCTGCGCCTACTTCAGGGCCTTTACGAGAATGGAATTTGATCAGATAATAATTAATCAAGCATGATAATTAAAGAGATAATGGTAGCTAGCTAGCTAGCTAGTACTACTTAATTACTTACCTTGGGTCGAAACTATTTTAGGCTTTGTTTCCATTCGCCTAGAGTGACGCTGATGAACCTTGACCAAGCCATGCCCGCCGACAAAGAAAATGAATGAATGGGTTATTAAATAGTTCATATAGTTAATAAAGATTGAACTTACCTGTTGACTATCCATTTCAATGTGGTGTAGTCACTTTGTTTTTTAAGTAGTGAGTCTAGTACTTCAAGTGTTCCGGCGTCAACTTTAATGATACACAAGATCCAGTGAAATCCGCATGCACACAAGTTTGGATGTTTTAATTAAGCGGACATATGTAAGCAAAAACATGTAGCTAGCTAGTAGGCAAAAACAGGGAACTTGTAGTACAAGAGAGTGTGACTCACTGGAAATTGTAAGGAAGTGGTATATCATCATTGTATTGGAGGCACTTTAAGAACTCTAGCATGTTGTCCTCTACATGCTTTTTATAATATGCACCTAGGTTGCATGTGTATTCATTAACAGTGTTAGGGTTAATGAACCCAATGCCATAGCGTCCAGCTTTTTTCATTTCATACATCTTCATCCTGCATAATACCACAGAAAAGAATATAGTGAGGATAATTACAGGTAATGATTGATCAAAAGGATCACTACAGCTAGTTTGAGACTTAAATTACAGAAAGAAATCACTTACAGACAATAGCTACTGATGATAGATTTGTCGAGTGCGTCTTGATTGTATAACTGAAACAGTTCAGTATACTCAACGGACACATCGTTCTCATGGTAGTAATGATCTTCCTTGACTTTCACCTTGAGGGACACTCGATTGGAACTCTTGGTAATGGCCATGTACCATTGATGCAATTCATACATTCTCGTTGGGAGCTTCTTGACCTCGTATGGCTTGACTAAAGGTTCGCCCCGGACATATTTCCATTTTATTTCCTCCTATGTAAGCACAGGCATGGGCTCGATCTCGAGGAGTTGTCCAACAGTGATGTTGAGCATTTCAGCCTGCTTTATATGCTCCTCGGTTATTACCACATTGCCGTCCCCGGGAACGTAAACTCTTTGCCCACAATAACATTGGGCGCGCGTACTCTCATGTGTTGTTGGCACAACAAGCGAGGGGATCGATTGCGCCACCTGTTCTCCCATCTGGGGAACGGTTTTCCCGCATTTTGTGACAGCTACTTGTTGTTTGCTCGAGCTCGAGCTCGCCTCCTTCTGTAGACGTGCTCGATTTAACTTCCTGATCTGGTGCTCATAGTCGTTATAAAAAGGCTCGGGAGCTGGTGGTTGAGCCATACGAACGAAGTGGTCAACCTTTTCCTCAAGATCTTTCTCCCTTGGCGGCGGTGGCGGTTTCGGTCCAAAATGGTCGTCCACTTCTGCTCGCACTATGGCATTGGTTTGCTCTTTCGTCCTGTCGTAAGCCCTTTGAGGAGGATCAGTGAGGCTTGGACCATATTTAGTTCGCTTGCCTCCCCCTGTACTTCATGTACTGCCTCGACCCATACCGCTACGCACTATAGCTGTGGGGTGTCTCTTCTGCGATTGCTGAGGCGCCGGAGAAGGCAGACGGGGCTGAGTTGGACAAGGAGGAGTGGCCTGAAGCTGTGCCGGACTTGGAGGAGGAGTTGCCTGAAGTTGTGCCGGACTTGGAGGAGGAGTGGACGTCTGACGCTGTGTCGGACTTGGAGGAGGAGTGGCTTGACGCTTTGCCGGACTTGGAGGAGGAGGTGTGGCCTAACGCGTTGGTGGACTTGCAGGAGCGGGAGTCTGCTTACTCGGTGGCGGACTTCGACCAGGAGTCGGCTGACGCGGTGTCGGTGGCCTTCGAAAGATGATGCAATCCTTTCTCCATAGGATGATACGATGTTTGGCCTCTCTGAGTGTGTGTGCTCGTCGTCACCTCCAGGAATGTCAAGCTCTAGCCCCCAATATTGGTCCACCACCTCATCAACCATGACACGAGCATAGCCTGCTGGAACCGGGTTGCAATGAAAGGTTGCCTCGGGGGGATTTGTAAAAGCTTGGGCCCCGCCACCTTCATGGATATGTTCTTCATTTTGAAGTGTAGCTCGCAGTTAGTGTTATCAATGATGTCATCCACGGGGTATCTATCCAGCATTGCATCGCCCGGGGCGGAACCCACGCTGCTTCTCGGTATGGATGGGATGGTGGTATGCAATGTTGGATCATCCGCTAGCTGTTGCAGCTGCGGAGACCCCCTTTGCTGGCTAAGTGAGTCGATCTACCTCTGCTGCCGCTAGAATTTGTCTTCCAAGTCCGTGTGCTTTGTATTCTAGGCCTTTAAGGCGTTCAATGTCCAGCTTCCTCTGCTTCTCCTCCGCAATCTTCCTTCTTGCACGGGTTCTGTAGTCGGCGTTCCAGTCCGAAAACCCCTCATACCATGGCATAGCGCCCATGCCTCGTGTTCTTCCTAGGTGTTCACGATTTCCCATGGCACGCATAAGCTCGTCGTTCTCTCTGTTGGGCTGGAACACCCCCATTCGAGCCTCTTCTATTGCAAGAAGTAGCTCCTCGTCGGCTCCTTTAAGACATGCCTTCAACGAAACTTTGCCTCTCTTCGGGTCCTACTCCCCCCCATGCGCATAGAACCAACTCCTGCACCTAGGCGGGGGGGGGGGGGGGGGGGGGGGCAGCTCCTAGTAACCGGAGTGACACCTGCATCCTCCATCCCTTTCTCAAACTTATCCCACTTAGGCATTGCCACCGCGTAGCCACCTGGCCCCAGCTTATGGAACTTATCCTTTTTTCCGCCATTCTGCTTTTTTATTTTCGACCGTTCCTTAGCTAACTCTGAATCCTTGAATTTCACGAAATCGTCCCAATGAGCACTTTGCTTCTCTAGATTTCCCTCGAATAATGGAGTCTTCCTTCCTCCCTTGACGTACTTGGCCCATTCACGATTCTTGTGGTTCTTGAATGCAACCGCCATCTTCCTAAGAGCAACGTCCTTGACTTTCTGCTCATCTTTTTCTGTGAAATGATCTGGTAGGGAGAAATGTTCCATGAGAGTATTCCAAAGCAGATTTTTTTGTCTATCGTCGACAAAAGTAACATTTGCACTTGGCTTTGCTGGCTTTCTCAATTCTTGAAGGGAGATCGGGAGTTGGTCCTTCACAAGAACTCCGCACTAACAAACGAACTTGTCCGCAATCTTCTTAGGCGCTAATGGTTCGCCATTAGGTTTGATTGCCTCGATATTGTACTTTACGCCCTCCTTCAACAATTTGTTCGGGCCTCGTTTCGTCCTCTTTTCTAAAGATTTGCTCGATCCGGATGGCTGAATGAAGAAAGATCGATTCGTTAATATATCTTCAACTCATTTAAAACATGTGAGATCACCTGATATGCCTGCTTATAAAAATATATATACCTCACTGGTCTGTGTTGTTTCAGGATCAACATTTTCTTCGTCATCATCGTAGTTCATGACTTCATCAATTCGGTCGTCGCGATCGAATATCATATCACCCTCTCCGGTGTTGTTTAGAAATTGGGAGCCGTCATAATCTTCTTCATTTTGATCATTATCTGGCCCGCGAGGATGGCGTATCATATCGAACAAGGTCTGTTCTCCCTCTCTGCCGGTATTATCCGCCATAGCTTTAATTTAACTAATCCAAAGGAAACATAAAACAATTAAGTATTCAAATTACATCTTCTCAAATAATAGATATAATCTCGAATACATCGTCTCGAATAATATATAATCTCGCACACATCGTCTTGAATAATATATAATATCGAATACATCACTGGCTAGGTAGCTAATAAAGATCGAATACTACAGAAGAATCTAGGACACTCGCGGTTCCTGCGGCGCGGGCGGTGGACACCCAAAGAGAAGGAACACTCACAGGATCATAGCTGAAGTGAGATCCCTGAAGAAACTGCCAGGTATTGGAGAACCTGCCGCCCTCTAACGCAACCATGTAGCGATGGACGTGCTCGTCATCCTCCCTGACACGGCGACGTACCACCTCCGGCGGGGCCGGCTCCCTCCGCACCGAAACTGGCCCACGCGAACGCCACCAAACGAGATCAGGGTCGACGACGGGACCCGGGGCCGGGTTCCTCATCAAGCGGCGCGCCCCTCCAGGCAGCACCTCCCAGTGATAGCCCGGCGGAGCCCAGTCCTGGACATGGGTCAGCCGGACGTCGTCGCGGATGGGTCGACGGCGAGGGTGCGGACCGGGCATCGTCGAGAACAAATACTAGCTACATGCCCGCAAAAAGTAACATTTTTTAATGATTGGATTTTGATAACTAAAATTTCTAACATTTCTATATAACTAACATTTTCTAACAATGCTATATAACTAACATTTCTAATATTTCTATAACTAAAAAACAGAAAAAAAATTATAACATTTCTATATATATAACTAACATTTGTATAACATTTCTAATATTTCTAGAACTAAAAAAAAGAAAAATTTCTAACTTTTTTATAACTATTTCTATAACTAAAAACAAAAAAAATTCTAACAATTCTAACTTTTTTATAACTATTTCTATAACTAAAAAACAGAAAAATTTCTAACAAATCTAACATTTCTATAACATTTCTATAACATTTCTAACAATTCTAACATTTCTAACAATTCTAACATTTCCATAACATTTCTAACAATTCTAATATTTCTAACATTTTTATAGCATTTCTAATATTTCTATAACTAAAAGACAAAAAAAAATTATCGAAATGTGTGTGTGTGTGTGTGTGTGTGTGTGTGTGTGGCCATGGCGGGGCAGGAGCTCACCGGCGAGGCGAGGCGCAATGGGGGCGGCGACGGGGACGGCGACGGGCGTCGACGACGGGATGGAGACGGGGGGGCGACAGGGATGGCGACAGCGGCGACGACGGGGATGGTGACGGGGACGGCGCGGCTACGGGCGGCGACGGGGAGGGTGACGCGCGGTGACGGGGGCGGCGACGACGGGGGCGGTGACGAGGTTACAGACCTAGGGTAGGGTCATAGGCCTGACCTAAAGGCCCCTCCCAAGGTCACTATCCTAGGAGATCAAAAGACAAGACCCACGACAGTGGAGACAGTCGACTAAGACGGTCCAAGGTGACACTTCACTCGACTGACTCATGTACCCATAACGACTCATCTCCACTCGACTGGATCAAGCACTCGACCCCCGAGGACTAAACGTTCCTCAGAATAGCAACGGTCTTATATTAAATCACTGTAATAAACCCCTTAACTACCCTTTATTGCAGGCGTTACCAGTAACGCCTGCCTTAATGTATCTTTAAGCCCTTGGTAACGTGGAGCATGGCTTGGGTCTTGGCATACTATATAAGCCACCCCCTCCTCCAGAACAAGGGTTCGCACCTCTGTAACACATACATACACACATCAGTCGACCAAGCCCTCGGGCATCGAGACGTAGGGCTTTTACTTCCTCCGAGAAGGGCCTGAACTCGCTAAACACTCTGTGTAAAACCTCGCCATAGCTAGAACCTTGCCTCTCCATTCGTGCCCCCTACCCTCACTGTCAGACTTAGAACCATGACAGTTGGCGCCCACCGTGCGGCAAGGCATCTTAGTGACATTTGGTGAAGTTGCAATCCATTCCCCGACCACCTTCATCATGGTGTCTGGCGGCGTTTTGGCGTCGGGCCACGAGATCCGGCTCGGCGCATTGGTCTTCGTCGCCGACGACTCCGCGTGGCTTTAGGAAGCCCCGCTCGACGTTGAGGGTCTACCTGCCCGCGGAGCTACGCACTTTCGTGCCGGAATCGGCGGCGTCCTCCTTCTGCAGCCGTCAACCCGATACTCATCGGCCACTATCCCTGCCGGACGCCGCCGTAAGCGATCTGGTCGTTCACGGCTCCAGCGGTGGGTGAAACATGCGGTGGCCCATCAAACAGCGACCCCACAAGTCGCGGCCATTGAGCCCGACTGTTACCTTTACGGGCCGGTCGATCAGTCGGCCGGGCTCGAAGATTCCGTTTCTGAGTGCGGAAGCAGCGACCCCACAGCGGAACTCCTCATGGTCGATTCGCGCCGCAGCCCGCCAGGTTTTCCTCGCGGGGAGAACGGCGGCAGCGGTGGCGATCGGGCGCGTGACAACGACAGTTACGTCCCTCAGCCCCTCACCTCCAAGCAAAGAGCTGAGCTTTGTCACCGCAACGCAGATGCGCTCTTCACCCCCATCGTAGGAGATTCCCCAGAAGCTTTGGCCCTCGAAGCCACGCGCGTGGCCACCTTGGCCGAGCGCGCGCGCCTGGAAAACATCCAACGTTCACTCGACGAACAGGCCCGCCGACTGGCCCCGAGTTCAGTCGTCGGCCGCGGCAATCACGTCAGCGTGAGACTCAGGTGTTCCGCACACTAGTCCAAAACCTCGAAGCCGCGGCTCGTATCGCGGAGTCGATTCAACCCTCCCAGTCGGAAGCTGGAAGAGGCCTTCAGCAGATCCGAGCTTTGCTCCGAACGGCTGAAGAGCAAAATGCGGCTGTCTCTCAGTCGCGCAACAGGATTCACAGCAGATCGGTGGCTGCAGACACCGTATGGTCGGCCCACAGTCCAAGATCGCCCCTGAGGCGTGAGGAACGTGGTCCGCGGCATTACCGGCTCTTGGGTCGGAACGACGACCCACTCGACCGTCGACACGGACGCAATGACCGCCGTCGAGCGCCTACCCTCCTCCGGGGAGTGGGTCACACTCGCCCCCGCGACACGTGGGCAGGTGCCTACGAGACGACGAGCGCAGGATTCCCCCAGATCCTCGGCGGCCAGGCTTTGACGTGAGGTCCATCCTTGTGCAAGGTCGGGTCGACCGTAACCGGGCATCCAGGGACGAGCGAGGCGGAGACCAACCTTCCGGCAGTCGAGCGCCGTCCTCTGGGCCCGAGTGCTTCTGTAGCACAATCAGGGCCGCGGAGATTCCCCCAAACTTCAGGCTGGCGGCCGGAGTAAGCAAATTCACCGGCGAGTCAAAGCCGGACACATGGCTGGAAGACTACCGAGTAGCCGTGCAGATCGGTGGAGGCAACGACGACGTGGCCATGAAACACCTCCCCGTGATGCTGGGAGGCTCCGCTCGGGCGTGGCTCAACCAGTTAGCCCCCAGGAGCATATACAGTTGGGAAGAGCTCGCTCGAGTGTTCGTTCGGACCTTCGAAGGCACCTGCAAGCGACCTGCCGGGCTCGCGGAGCTTCAGCACTGCACGCAGAAGCCGAGTGAAACCTTGAGAGACTACATTCAGCGGTGGACCACTCTGCATCACACGGTGGAAAACGTTTCCGAGCACTAGGCGGTGTGCGCTTTCAAGGAAGGCGTGCGCAATCGAGAGTTAAATCTGAAGTTTGGGCGAACAGGCGACATGTCCCTGTCGCGAATGATGGAAATTGCCAGTCGGTACGCCAATGGCGAGGAGGCCGATCGGCTCCGTAGCGGCAAGAAGCCAGTCGGGCAGGACGACCAGAATCACAATCGGAAGAACAAGCGTAAGGCTGGCCCGGCTGCTCAGGGAGAGGCCGCTGTGGTCAACCAAGTGAAGGGCAAAGGAAAGCCCAAAGGCTCCTGGGCCCCGAAGAAAGGAAAGGGTCAGGCTGGAGATGATATGCTCGACCATCCGTTTCCCATACACACAAAGAAGGACGAAGAGGGAAACTTGGTGTACCCCAAGCACACCACTCGACAGTGTCGACTCTTGATCCAGAGTTTCCAGAAAGACCAGTCTACTGAGAAAGAGAAGGAATCGGAAGAGTCCAAAGACAAGGAAGAGGACGGAGGATACCCCCGCATCAACTCCACCTTGATGATTTTCGCGGACGTCGAGAGCAAGAGTCGACTGAAGATCATCAATAGTGAACTGAACATGGTTGCTCCAGCGACCCCCACGTTCGTGAAATGGTCGAAGACCCCCATCACATTTGACCAGTCTAATCATCTAGCGCACATCGCCACCCCTAGGCGGCAGGCGTTGGTGGTTGACCCAGTGGTCGAAGGCACTCGACTGACCAGGGTTCTTATGGATGGAGGCAGTGGCTTGAATATCCTGTATGCAGCAACCCTCCGGGATATGGGCATCCAGATGTCCAAGCTAAGGGAAAGTAACATGAGGTTCCATGGGGTAATCCCCAGGAAGAAGGCCGACTCACTAGGTCAGATCTCACTCGACGTCGTCTTTGGTGAGTCCAAGAACTACCGAAAGGAGAAGCTGATGTTCGAAGTGGTGGACTTTAACAGCGCCTATCATGCCATCCTGGGTAGGCCAGCCTACGCCAGGTTCATGGCTCGACCATGTTACGTCTACCTCAAGCTCATGATGCCGGGACCCAACGGTGTCATAACCATCACTGGGAACCAGCAGAAAGCGGAAGAATGCTTCCAGAAAGGCTCGAAGATTGCTGACGAGCAGATGGCAGCAGTAGAGATGGAGGAGTACCAGAAGCAAGTGGACCTAGGCGACCTGCTAAGGGCAAAGAAGCCGGATTCCGAGTCAGCCTTCCAGTCGGCCCAATGCAACGCCGACCCACATCTCCACCACCCTTGACAGCAAATAGGAAGAAGCGCTCATCCAGTTCCTCCGTGAGAACTGGGACATCTTTGCATGGAAACCATCGGACATGCCAGGTGTGCCCAGGGGGCTGGCTGAGCACCATTTGCGAGTCGACCCGAAGGTGAAACCTGTGAAGGAACATCTCCGTCGATCCGCTGCGGAGAAGCGAAAGGCGATTGGTGAAGAAGTGGCTCGACTCCTAGCAGCATAATTCATCTGCGAGATATACCACTCCGAGTGGCTCGCCAACATCGTCATGGTCCCCAAGAAGGACAAGTCCCTCCGCATGTGCATTGATTTCAAGCACATCAATCGGGCCTGCCCGAAAGATCATTTTCCTCTCCCCCGCATCGACCAAATAGTCGAATCGACTGCGGGATGTGAGCGTTTGTCCTTTCTGGACGCATATTCCGGATACCATCAGATCCGTCTGTATGGACCCGATGAAATAAAGACAGCCTTCATCACCCCTTTCGGGTGTTTTTGCTATGTCACCATGCCTTTGGGCCTCAAAAATGCCGGCGCCACCTTCATGCGCATGATCCTGAAATGCTTAATAAAGAAAATCAGTCGGAACGTCGAGGCGTACATGGATGACATCGTGGTCAAGTCACGGAAAGGTTCCGACCTACTGACTGACCTTGCTGAGACATTCGCGAACCTCAGAAGTTATGATATCAAGCTCAACCCGTCAAAGTGTACATTCGGAGTTCCTGGTGGCAAGTTGCTCGGTTTTCTCGTTTCCGAACGGGGAATCGACGCCAACCCAGAGAAGGTCGGCGCCATCCTCCGAATGAAACGCCCCGAGCGTATACACGACGTCCAGAAGCTTACAGGTTGCTTGGCCGCATTAAGTCGATTCATTTCTCGGCTCGGGGAGAAGGCACTGCCTCTCTACCGACTCAAGAAGAAATCCGACAAGTTCGAGTGGAATCCCGAAGCCGAAGCAGCGTTTGAGGAACTCAAAGCCCTGCTGTCCACCCAGCCGGTGCTCGCTGCCCCAGTCAGCGGAGAGCCTCTTCTGCTGTACATTGCTGCCACCGGACAAGTCGTCAGTACTGTACTCACGGTCGAGCGGGAAGAAGAGGGCAAGGCATACAAGGTCCAACGCCCGGTCTATTACATATCCGAAGTTTTGAATCCCTCCAAGCAAAGGTATCCACATTACCAAAAGCTTGTGTACGGGATTTACTTGACTGCAAAAAAGGTTGCCCATTATTTCTCGGATCACTCAATCTCAGTCGTCAGCGACGCCCAATTATCGGAGATACTAAACAACCGAGATGCAACCGGTCGAGTGGCAAAATGGGCGATTGAACTTCTTTCGTTAGATATCAAGTTCGAAGCGAAGAAAGCCATCAAGTCTCAGGCCATAGCGGATTTCGTGGCTGAGTGGATAGAACAAGAGCTTCCGACTCAAGTCTAGTCGGACCATTGGACTATGTTCTTCGATGGGTCCAAAATGCTGAACGGATCCAGTGCAGGCGTGGTCCTGATCTCTCCCAGGGGCGACAAGCTCAGCTACGTCCTTCAGATACATTTTGATTCATCAAACAACGAGGCTGAATACGAAGCACTTTTGTATGGGTTGCGTATGGCCGTCTCACTCGGCATCCGTCGCCTGATGGTCTACGGTGATTCCGACCTCGTGGTGAATCAAGTAATGAAAGAATGGGACGTCAGGAGCCCGGCAATGACCAGTTATTGTAGTGCAGTACGAAAGCTTGAAAGGAAGTTTGAAGGCTTAGAGCTCCATCATGTGCCCAGAGCAAAGAATCAGCTAGCCGACGATCTCGCAAAAATTGGGTCGACTCGAAGGTCCATACCCAAGAACGTGTTCCTAGAGCATCTGCACACTCCCTCTGTCAAGGAAGACCCCTTCACGAAAGAGCCCTCGCAGCCAGTCAGTGCAACCGATCCGACTGAGGTCGAAGTGCCTGCCGTGGTCGACTTCATCATGGAGGTCATAGTAATCACACCTGATTGGACTGTGCCATATATATCATATCTACTCAGGCAAGAACTCCCAAAAGATGAAGAAGAAGCGCGCCAGATCGTCCGCCGATCCAAAGCAATCACAGTCATTCGAGGTCAGTTCTATAGAGAAAGCGTCACTGGAGTCGCCCAGCGGTGCATCGATCCAGAGGAAGGTCGACTGATCTTGGATGAAATCCACTCGGGGACTTGCGGCCACCACGCTTCCTCTCGGACTATCGTGGCCAAAGCATATCGGGCCGGGTTTTACTAGCCCCGCACCAACGAGATGGCCAAGGATATTGTGGATAAATGCGCAGGGTGCCAGTTCTACTCCAACATGTCGCACAAGCCAGCATACGCCCTCAAAACCATCCCGCTGGTCTGGCCCTTCGCTGTTTGGGGCCTAGATATGGTCGGCCCCTTCAGGACAGGCAGGAGCGGATTCACTCACCTTCTGGTGGTAGTCGACAAGTTCACCAAGTGGATTGAGGCCAAACCCATCAAGAACCTCGAGTCGAGCACCGCCATCAGCTTCATTAAGGAGCTAATATTCAGATATGGGGTCCCTCACAACATCATCACAGATAACGGCTCCAACTTCGACTCAGATTTATTCAGAGCTTTCTGTACTTCTCAAGGGAAGCGAGTCGACTACGCCTCCGTGGCACACCCTCAGTCGAATGGACCTGCGGAAAGAGCAAATGGGCTGATTCTCCAAGGCTTAAAGCCACGGCTCATGCGCGACCTAAAGCATGCCACCGGGGCTTGGGTAACCGAGCTGCCCTCCGTCCTGTGGGGTCTGAGGACAACTCCGAATCGGTCGACTGGTCGTACCCCTTTCTTCCTGGTCTATGGGGCCGAAGCTGTACTGCCGAGTGACTTATTACACAATGCCCCCAGAGTAGAACTCTTCTCCGAAGCTGAGGCAGAGCAAGCTCGTCAAGATGCACTCGACCTTCTAGAAGAGGAAAGAGAGATGGCCCTGATCCGGTCGACCATCTATCAACAGGACCTGCGTCGATTCCACGCTCGCAACGTGAGAAGTCGAGCGCTCCAGGAAGGAGACCTGGTCCTCCGAGTGCATCAGAAACGTCCGCACAAGCTTGCCCCAGCATGGGAAGGCCCGTTCATCATCACGAAGGTGCTGCGCAACGGAGCTTACCACCTCTACAATGTAGCCCAGAAGAAAGACAAACCTCATTCGTGGAATGCAGACCTACTCCGCCGTTTTTTCACTTAAAGCACTCGACGGTCGAGTTGTAATAATGCTTCCCCAATTTGTTTCAAAAGCAAGATAGCAATGATTACCTAACAATTGGTGTCCTCCAAATCCCCCAGTGGGTGCTTAGCTGCAATCCTTCGAGCTACGTCACAAGTACAAGGCGGTTCGGTCCTCCGAACTCCGCCACAAGTACAATGTAGCTTGGAATCGCCTAAGTTATAAACATTCTACTCCAAGTGAAGAGCGACCCTCTCACTCGGACGCTTAGCCGCGACCCCGTGACTCGCCTAAGTTACAACTCTCTACTCCGAGTGAAGAGCAACCCTCTCACTCGGGGGCTTAGCTGCGGTCCTCCGAGCTACGCCAGAAGTACAAGGCGGTTCGGTCCTCCGAACTCCGCCACAAGTACAACGTAGCTTGGAATCGCCTAAGTTATAAAAATTCTACTCCGAGTGAAGAGCGACCCTCTCACTCGGGGGCTTAGCCGCAACCCCGTGACTCGCCTAAGTTACAACTATCTACTCCGAGTGAAGAGCAACCCTCTCACTCGGGGGCTTAACTGCGGTCCTCCGAGCTACCCCACAAGTACAAGGCGGTTCGGTCCTCCGAACTCCGCCACAAGTACAACGTAGCTTGGAATCGCCTAAGTTATAAACATTCTACTCCGAGTGAAGAGCGACCCTCTCACTCGGGGGCTTAGCCGCGACCCCGTG